>CM034531.1:1159580-1307801 GCA_020002185.1 Paraescarpia echinospica | reverse complement strand
AGACAAGGAGGGAACAACTGGGATAGTTAAGAAGTACAGACATCTAGTAAGGAAGCTAAAGAAGACAAGAGTGGAACAGGTTATACTCTCAGGAATTTTGCCAGTAATGGGAGGAAGGGGGGCATCATACAGAAACTGTAAGAGGATGGCGATCAACGCACTAGTTGAGCAGATGTGTGAAGAAGAGGGCGTGGGATTCATAGATTTATGGGGGTACTTTGTTGGGAGAGAAGATATGTACATGAGAGATGGCCTCCATCTAAGTGGAAAGGGGGCAGCAGTATTCTCAGAGAATCTGCTGAGATCTGCTGACAGTGGGACAGGTTGCATTTATTTAAACTAAATTCGCAGGGGGGACTCGCAGAGAAGCCTGAAACTGGAGGCATACATAAAGACAGCAAAAATAATTCAGCAAAGAACAGTCTGGAAAACTTTTCTGAAGCTGGATATAAATGTGTTTGTTTAAATGCAAGGAGTATAGTAAACAAAAGAAATGAACTAAACATTATGGTAGAAGATATTGACCCTCACGTAATAGGTATAACCGAATCATGGGCAACCACCGATATATCAGACGCCGAATTGGGACTGACAGGATATGTAATGTTTAGGAAAGATAGAATAGGAAGAAGGGGAGGTGGAGTTATTTTATATATTAAAGAATCTATCCAGGCTTATGAAATAAAATTAGACAGAGAAGCAGATTGCGAAGAAGCTGTTTGGTGTAACATAGTTACAGGAAACTCAACGTTAACGGTTGGATTAGTTTATCGAAGTCCAAACATAAGCATAGAAGAGAATAAAAAATACAAAACGCTATAAGGGAAGTGAGCAAACGGGACTGTGTTATTATGGGGGATTTTAACCATGGGCATATAAAATGGAAATCTCTACAGAGTATGGGTAGTGAGGACCACAAGTTTTTAGTTTTAATACAAGATAGTTTCCTTTCTCAACATGTGCTAGAACCAACCAGGGGAGAGAATGTGTTAGACATAGTGTTGTCCTCACAGAATGAATTAGTTGACAATGTCAGGATATGTGAGCCACTGGGGAATAGTGATCACAACCAGATACATTTTACCATCAAAGTAAAATCAGAAAGGAATAGTAAAAAGCAGTACAGGAGAAATTTCCACAAAGGAAAATATAACGACATAAGGAAATATTTAGCAAAGATAGACTGGAATAACACACTGAAGAATAAGACAGCAACAGAATGCTGGAATATCTTAAAGAGTGAAATTGAATGCATCATCGCCAAATTTGTTCCCTTAAAAAACACGGGAAACGATCCAAAAAGAAACACTTATCGGAAGAAGCCATTAGAAAAATTAAGTATAAACAAATGATGTGGAAGTCATATAGACGTACTGGAAATGACGAAGACTACAACATTTATAAAGAAGCACTAAACCAAGCTACAGCTGAAATTAGAAATTCAAAGAGAAGTTATGAACATAAATTAGCTTGTAATATAAAACATGACAGCAAGAGTTTTTATGCATATGTTCGAAGCAAACAGAAAGTTCAGGATAAGGTCGGTCCTCTAGAAGATAGTGCTGGAAATGTAATAACAGAAGGATTCTTAATGGCAGAAGACCTGAATGAGTATTTTAGTTCAGTGTTTACCAGAGAAGACACTAGTTCACTGCCAGTACCAGTTCAAGGGGGCAGAATCAGACTATTTAAGACAGTTAATTGTAACCCCAGAAATGGTAGCTAAGAAAATCAGGGCTATGAAGGATAATAAATCACCTGGAGTGGATGGTATTCCACCCAAACTACTATTGGAAATTGTAGAACAAATTAGCATACCGCTTGCAACAGTTTTCAACTTGTCATTAGAAGAGGGAGTGGTTCCTTTAGAATGGAAAGAAGCAAACTTTATACCGTGATTCAAAAAAGGTTCGAGAAACAAGTCAAATAATTATAGACCAGTTAGTTTAACATCGGTGATTTGTAAATTATTAGAAAGACTAATTAAAGATCACATGGTGGATTTTCTTGTGAAACATAACTTGATAAACCCATCTCAACATGGGTTTCTAAAAGCGAGGTCATGCTTAACAAATATGTTATGTTTTTTGGAAGATATCACTAAGTGGGTAAATGATGGATCACCAGTAGATATCATCTACTCAGATTTTGAAAAAGCTTTCGACAAAGTGCCACATCAGAGATTACTGCTTAAACTAAAGGCCCATGGCATAGGAAATGGTATAATTAACTGGATAGAAAAATGGCTGATTGACGGAAGACTACGGGTAGTTGTTGATGGGGAGGCTTCAAACTGGAAATCTGTTTTGAGTGGGGTTCCACAGGGATCAGTACTGGGACCTATATTATTCTTAATATATATATAAACGATTTGGACGACGTGATATAGCCAGCAAGGTGTTGAAATTTCATGGATGATACAAAAGCAAGTTTAGAAGGGATTCAAAGCGATGGAGACAGACAGCATTTACAAGATGATCTCGACAGGTTGATCAAATGGTCTGAAAAGTGGCAAATGTTGTTCAATTTTGGGAAATGTAAATGCCTTCACACAGGACATGGGAACGAATATGCAGAATATACAATGGGGGGAACTGTACTAAGTACTACTGTAAAAGAAAAAGACTTAGGGCTGACAATTAGTGCTGACATGAAGGTTTCAGAGCAGTGTGGAATTGCAGCTTCAAAGGGAAATCAAATCCCTGGATTGATTAGGCGAAATATAGCATATAAAGAAAAAGAACTAATAATACCGCTGTACAAAACAATAGTTAGGCCTCATTTAGAATATTGTATACAAGCGTGGAGGCCATACCGCAAGAAGGACACAGATATGCTAGAAAGAGTACAGAGGAGAGCTACTAAAATGATACCAAAACTGAGTGATCTTTGTTATGAAAAACGCCTAAAAGAATGTGGTTTAACCAACACCAGAGACCAGGAGATTGAGAGGAGATCGATAGAAGTGTTTAAAATATTGAATTGTCAGGCGAAAATATTGGATGGAAAATATGTTTTTTCAGTTAAGAAAGATAGAAAGACTAGAGGACATGAAGTTACATTAGTAAAAGGCGTGAGATTAGATTTTAAAGAAAGTTTTCATTTTCACAAAGGACTGCGGAATGAATGGAACAGATTATATGATGATTGTGTGGGTGCTAGTAGTGTGAATATGTTTAAAAATAAAGAACGAATAATAATAATCTCAGAAGGGCTGGATATATGTAGATAAAAGGGTTGGACTCTCGATAAGCCAAAGGGCTTCCTTGTCCACCTGCCATCTAGAGTTAATTTTCTGGATGGCAATCTTGTTAAATCTTGTTAAATCCATTGCTCGCAAAATATGTCGTCTAAGAGTCGGAAAAGCTTTTGTCTGCATGGAGACGTCAGCCTCTGATGCACTGGCCTTTTTATTTCCTCTGGATCAAAGTATACATATACGCTCTGAGCGCTGTTTTTGAGTTTTCGTTATGATTTAACAAGATTTAACAAGATTGCCACCCAGAGAATTAACTCTAGGTGGCAGGTGGACAAGGAAGCCCTTTGGCTTATCGAGAGTCCGACCCTTTTATCTATGTGTATCCCACGCTCGAAAGCTTTACTTATTTCTTTACCATATTCACAAAATCCCACATGGCCCAGAGGATATCTGTTCCAATTCATTACAGTCCTTTTAAAATAAAAAACTTTTTAGACCATTCACTCAAAGCCATAATAACCTCTCATGTCCTCGAAGTTCCTTCTGTCTTCTTTAAATTGAAAAGAATTTCATCAATACTTTTCGTATACTGGCCCAGTTATTCAAAACACTTCGGCCTGATCTCCTCCTCAATCTCCTGGGTCTCTCTAGTGCTGTTAAAACCACATTTTTAGGCGTATTTCGTAACCAAGATCCCCTCAGCTCTTGGCATAATTTTAGTCGCTCTCCTCTGTACTCTTTCTAGCATATCTATGTCCTTCTTGCGATATGGCCTCCATGCTTGTATACAATATTCTAAATAAGGCCTCACTATTGTTTTGTACAGCGGTACTATTAGTTCTTTTTTCTTATACGCTATATTTCGCCTAATTAATCCAAGGATTTGATTTCCCTTTGATGCTGCAATTCCGCACTGCTCTGAAACCTTCATATCAGCACTAATGGTTAACCCTAAGTCCTTTTCTTTTACAGTAGTACTTAGTACAGTACCCCCCATTGTATATTCTACCTCTTCGATCCCATGTCCTGTGTGGAGGCATTTACATTTCCCAAAATTGAACAGCATTTGCCACTTTTCAGACCATTTGATCAATCTGTCAAGATCATCTTGTAAATGCTGTCTATCTCCATCACTTTTAATCCTTCTAAACACTTTTGTATCATCCGCAAATTTCAACACCTTGCTTGTTATTTCATCATTCAAATCGTTGATATATATTAAGAATAATATAGGTCCTAATACTGATCCCTGTGGTACCCCACTCAATACCGATTTCCAGTTTGAAGCCACCCCATCAACTACTACACGTTGTCTTCTGTCAATCAGCCACTGTTCTATCCAGTTTATTATATCATTTCCTATGCCATGGGCCTTTAGTTTCAGCAGTAATCGTTGATGTGGTACTTTGTCGAAAGCTTTTTGAAAATCTAAGTAGACGATATCTACCGGTGATCCCTCATCTACCCACTTAGTGATGTCTTCCAAAAAACATAACATATTTGGTAAGCATGACTTCGCTTTAAAAAAAACCATGTTGAGATGGGTTTATCAAGTTTTGTTTAACAAGAAAATCCACCATGTGATCTTTAATTACTCTTTCTAATAATTTGCAAATCACTGATGTTAAACTCACTGGTCTATAGTTCTCTGACTTGTTTCTCGAACCTTTTTTAAATAACGGTATAATGTTTGCCTCTTTCCATTCTAAAGGACCCACTCCCTCTTCTAATAACAAGTTAAAAACTGTTGCAAGCGGTATGCTAATTTGTTCTACAATTTCCAATAGTAGTTTGGGCGGAATCCCATCCACTCCAGATGATTTATTATCCTTCATAGCCCTTATTTTCTTAGCTACCATTTCCGGGGTTACAATTAATTGTCCTAAATAGTCTGAATCTGCCCCCTTGAACTTAGCCTCTGGTACTGGCAGTGAACTAATATCTTCTCTGGTAAACACTGAACTAAAGTACTCATTCAGGTCTTCTGCCATTAAGAATCCCTCTGATATTATATTTCTAGCACTATCTTCCAGAGGACCGACCTTATCTTGAACTTTCTGTTTGCTTCGAACATACGCATAAAACTCTTGCTGTCATGTTTTATATTACTAGCTAATTGTTGTTCATAGCTTCTCTTTGAATTTCTAATTTCAGCTGTAGCTTGGTTAAGTGCTTCTTTATAACTGTTGTAGTCTTCATCATTTCCAGACTTCCACATCATTTGTTTATACTTAATTTTTCTAATGGCTTCTTTCGATATGTGTTTCTTTTTGGACCGTTTCCCTTGTTTTTGAAGGGTACAAATTTATCGACTATGCACTTAATTTCACTCTTTAATATATTCCAGCATTCTTTTTGAATTTCTAATTTCAGCTGTAGCTTGGTTAAGTGCTTCTTTATAACTGTTGTAGTCTTCATCATTTCCAGACTTCCACATCATTTGTTTATACTTAATTTTTCTAATGGCTTCTTTCGATATGTGTTTCTTTTTGGACCGTTTCCCTTGTTTTTGAAGGGTACAAATTTATCGACTATGCACTTAATTTCACTCTTTAATATATTCCAGCATTCTGTTGCTGTCTTATTCTTCAGTGTATTATTCCAGTCTATCTTTGCTAAATATTTCCTCATGTCCTTATACCTTCCTTTGTGGAAATTTCTCCTATACTGCTTTTTACTATTCCTTTCTGATTTTACTTTGATAGTAAAATGTATCTGGTTGTAATCACTACTCCCCAGTGGCTCACATATCTTGACATTGTCAACTAATTCATTATGTGAGGACAAAACTATGTGTAACACATTCTCACCCCTGGTTGGTTCTAGCACATGTTGAGAAAGGAAAGTATCTTGAACTAAAACTAAAAACTTATGGTCCTCACTCCCCATACTGTGAAGAGATTTCCATTGTATATGCCCGTGGTTAAAATCCCCCATAATAATACAATCCCGTTTGTATTTTGTCATTCTCTTCTATGCTTATGTTTGGACTTCGATAAACTAACCCAACTGTTAACGTTGACTTTCCTGTAACTATGTTACACCAAACAGCTTCTTCGCAATTTGCTTCTCTTTCTAGTTTTATTTAATAAGCCTGGATAGATTCTTTAATATATAAAATAACTCCACCTCCCTTTCTTCCTATTCTATCTTTCCTAAACATTACATATCCTGTCAGTCCCAATTCGGTATCTGATATATCGGTGGTGGTCCAGGATTCGGTTATGCCTATTATATGAGGGTCAATATCTTCTACCATAATGTTTAGTTCATTTCTTTTGTTTACTATACTCCTTGCATTTAAACAAATACAGTTATATCCAGCTTCAGAAGAGTTTTCCAGACTGTTATTTGCTGATTTATTTGTGCTGTCTTTATCTATGCCTCCATTTTCAGGCTTTTCTGTGAGTCCCCCCTGCGAATCTAGTTTAAATAGATGCATGATGACGCTGGACACGCCACCGTTTCGGGTTTTTTCCTTTAACCAAGAAATATCGTGACTATTGGGAGTCCCATCCAGGGAGTTGTAGCAGGGGGTAGCTGGTAGGCGTGAACAAGTTAAAACGTTTTCGTTGTTTGTGTACGTAGCCTTTTCCGTCGAAGACGCTGGACACGTCCTTAAAACGCCACTCTGCATTGTTTTAACTTTAATATTTTCCTCAAATTTTGATTTAGTCGCATAAATGTTTTCAGGATTCCTTCGTTAACTTTGTAAGAAACGAATACATTTCGAAATACCCTGATATGATAAATTAATGTAGTGAACCAATCTAAACCGATGACGCTGGACACGCAAAAAGTGGTCTTTATAGAAAACACGTTTTTATTTTTTATTTTGTAAGCATGATTTTGTTTATGTGCACTCCCAAAATATATCCCATTTGCACTATGAAATTAGAAATGGAAAATACAGCACTGCTTTTGTATGGTAGCACTTCCAAATTTGGAAAGGTCAATTGGACATGCCATTTTTTGCTCCTTACGCCCACGTTTTGCCATTTTAAGAATCCATAAGGCGGGAAAACTATACATGTCCCGAAAGCGCTTACTTAGATCAATCTCTGGTAATATTTTCGTAAGCCTGACTTTATAATTCATGGTGTTAGAGACAAGACACGGTTTTTACCAATTGTACACTTTTTGGGACATTGGCCCAAAAGTAACGTTTTTGTCATTTTATTGCAATGCTAGCTTTTTATAACAGATATTTATCATAATGTTATTGGACGAAGATCGAAAGTGTATTAAAAGCTAAATGTAGCGAATACTGTATCAAGGCAGCAGTTTCAGACATCTGCGTTTCGATGGTGCAAGCTATAAGGCCTACGTGTCACATTCATCTGATTTAAACGTGTGACGTGAACGGAATGCCGATAGACAGTGCGAGTTTCGCTGCAGCTTATTTCACAGACTATTGACCGTTTGCGCATGGTAACATTAAATGTCCTCAGCATTTACCACAGTAACGATCCGAGTCATTGAGACCTTTAGCATGGTCGGCACCAGTCGATAATGTCTTCGGTCCTAAACCCACCTGAATATGATCTTTACTTTCCCGAGTCTTAGCACGTCTGAGTGTAATTTTAGCCTTTCCGTCGCCTACCCACTATCAGGCTTGTTCTCTGGACAGTTAGGTCGTTCAAACGCTGGTCACACCATAATACATCTTCTGTCGCCACCTCTGCGACGCCGCGAGGTGGCTGGTGACTCAGAGCGCTCGAGACGGCTCATTCAAGCAGATGACTTTCTATAGAAGGCGGACATGTTGCACCGGGGCTGCGCTGTCGGTAATGCAGCGATCAATCCGTCGAACTAAACTACTGATGTATTAAACTGGTCACATCAATCGACAGCCACCCACGCAATAAATTAGTAGGCCACATTGTCGATTCGGCTCATGTTTCTCGCATGCACGAACGCACGCACGCAATGTTTCATTGAAACACCGCATACACATGTGCATTCGGACGATCACACACATGCACACTCACACACGCACGCTCGCTCCTACCCCCCCCCCACACTCACACACGCACGCTCGCTCCTACCCCCCTCCAAACACACTCACACACGCATGCTCGCTCCTACCCCCCACACTCACAAACGCACGCTCGCTCCTACCACTCCACACACACTCACACACGCACGCTCGCTCCTACCCTCCCCCACGCACGCTCCTACCCCCCCCCCCCACACACACACGCACGCTCCCTCCTACCCCTCCACACACACACATACGCATGCGCGGGAGTTGAGAAGCACCAAATTGTATAAAGCTCATGTTGTCTCTTGCCTGTGCAAGTCCCCAGATGGCGGTACCAGCGTTGTCACATTTACTGGCAAACGCTGATCTAAACGCTTTGCATTTTTCGGGCGCCAAACGTCCAGGGGTTCAACTACGACCCGTCGGCAGAAAAGTAACGCTTAGTGTTTTGCCGTGGGGTAGTTTTTTTAATACCAATTCAGTGTTTGTAGCGGACGTTAGATTGTCGTTCGCAACACTATACGTGTTCAAATTATGTAATGTACGTTAAACGCCAGGCACGGCATTTCTTCGTGTGCGCGTGCGCTAGCAAACATGTACATCCTCCTCCTACACAAGACGCAGAAGTCAGGTCCCCGAGGTAGCCTTACCAGATGTTTATTGTGACGTACATTTTAGCAGTTTTCTTAACTGTGCGCGTAGTTTCTGCGATTGTTGCAAGTTACGTGAAACGTGGTTGGCATTTACTCAGTGGACGGTTTATGTAAATTATAACTATCCTAATCCCACACATAACATCGCAAACAATCGATTAACGTCCGTCTGATATGTCCAGACGAAGCCCGAAACCGATAGGAACCCTAAACCAATGGGGAATTTCAAAAACATAAAGATGTTACTTGTCTTTCAAATAGCCGTAAATAAATCATTGAAAGTTTGACGCCCGATATGCTAACGGACTAGGAGGGAAATGTTGACACACATATGCACACGCATGCGTATCACACACGCACGCACGCACACACACACACACACATGCAAGTTGTACGCTAGATGTAGTAACCTGTGGTGCATACTATTAAACTATCCAAGAACTAGGTTGCTTGAGTTTTGATCTAACCATAAACACGACCAACCAGTCTCGCTCTTGAACTACCCTAAGTCACCCGTCCATAGAAAGCCGTTTTTGTTAGTTATAATAACATACAAACTTTAGCATGGTTTGTATAGTACAGCAGACGATAGTAAGCTGGGTAGCCTTACTGGTCTAAACTGCAGCACCGTCCTGTTCCACTGACGCAATCTCTTGCAAACTCGACATGCAGTGCTGCCTCCTCTCGGACATTTTGGTTGACACAGGACACGTTTTGCTCACTCATCAGATATGTTTGATTGCTTCAATCGAATCTTACAATATAGCAGCAACACGAGTAGTCTACTTTGAACATGTTCCATCGATCATCCCATGACGTATAGAACAAGTCGCCAGAAAGAAAGGTTGCTGCAAAAAGCTTAATACTGGAGCACCATCTGTCCGCTCACTGTTTATACAACTTGTGTCGGAATTTACCTTTCAAAGTTTGTTAAATCCAAAACACACGCACGCACGAGCGCACGTTAACGACATTTCAAATGAGGGCAGTCTATTTAGGAGGGATGACATTGCTAAGCTATTGTTCCAACTATTTTAAAGATCCATATAGAACGTACACACATTAAAACGGACTTGGAATATTTGCAAACTATTTACTACACTCCTGTTATCATGCAAACTATTTACTACATATTTTCATGCCATTGTAATTTTTCACCAAAACGGTGCATTACACTTGATGATGGGTACGTACGTTGCAGTCTCTGTTGTACACCTTGCACTGTTATTATGTGCATATGTAAATCTGCACGTGTTGTACCCATGGAACACAGTTTCTTAACATTGTTGATCGGAAATAAATAAACAATCAATCAATTAATACATTCAGTGATGATAATAACATGGGTCAACAATAATCTCTATCTATTAAGGTTAGCAGTTCAAACCGCTCGATAACTCTTTCACATTTACTCTCATAGTAAAGTAACACTGAGAAATGGAGAGAGATAAACGAATCACTGATCTGGCGGCGGCCATGTTCATGTAATATGAAAAACATTTACAAGAATACTATTTTACTGTACCACATTTTGCTTGTACCAAACTCCATTTAACGTCAATACGAAATTCCACCACGAAATTATTGTAAATGTCAAAATGAACAAATAAAAAATGGTCTAGTCATATCTCGGTTTTCAAGGATTGTAACAAAATTATCGAAACTTGCCGAGTGTTGAAATACAGCTATGATGAAGCAAATAGAGTTTACCCAAACAAAGCCGTTTGTATTACCGAAGAAAACGAATTACCGAAAACCTATAAACGAGACATCAGTATAACTGACGTCATCTTATATTTATGCAAATTACACAATGGCCGACATATGACACTCGCCGGAGATACCTTTGAGATCACAAATACAAAAACAAATGGATGCGACTTTAAGTACAATCTAAACACAATTTTACGAGGTGATGTTAATGATATCAGTGGCCCGTTCACATCGAATGGTGTTGGTCACTAAGACGTCCTAGACACAATAGTCACCGTGGTAGAGATTGGAAAGAAACATTCCGAAGCTCATCCAGGTTATCAGATGGTGACACCAAACAACGTTGGTATGTTATATTAATGTTACAAACCGTACCCGATAAGTTTTTAAATGACCGCAGAATTGCGTAATATTTTTAACAGATCTGACATTAACAAGGAACAATACCGAAGAGTTGGTGCAACAACAGGAACACCCAGGAAAATGCCTTGTCCCAACAATGCGAGATCCTTCGAGTATTATTAATTCTTTGTTCTAATAAAGAAATGTCGGCTTAGACAATTTGAACTAAATAAAATTAGAAAATGCAGTCGAACAAGAACTAATGATCACGGGCTGATGTGCCAAAGGGATTGAGTGTTTATAACAAAAACCGTTGAAAAAGCACACTGTTGATCACCGTGGTCGTGTCGTGTATAATCCGGTTTTATCCTAGAATAAATTATTTAAGTTGTCATTTGTGCTCAAAGCGAGTAACCACATATGAAACTACTATAATTCTTCTTCTAATACAAAATGGCTAACAAGAGACTGTGTCCGCCAACAGTACCACACAACCATCCACTGTGTGCAATGCAGCAGGCTGAAACGACCACTGATATGTAGGCACGCAAAAACACGACACATTATAATTATGTATTGCATTTTACCCAGTGCAAGACGTGGCCAACCGCTGCACACGATGGCAACTATGAATATCTCTCGAGCCACAAGACATGATGGAAATGTGCCATTAAAACACTATGGCTAATTGTGTTTCATCGGCCGTTTCGTGCAAAACAATACGGTTTCACGCGTGACTTCGCGGTTGGAAGCATCTGATGGGTGATATTATTGATTGATGATTCGCGAACCTATTCGATCAGGTGACTGACAACGCGTAGACTAGCGAATTATGTGCCACGCTCCATTCAGTATAGACACGGTTAACCAGACTAATAAAATCCAGCACTGGTTTGTGACTGGAATTGCAAGTGAGCGTGTATTGTATACAATTTATATATTATTTACTGTAGATAAAGGAAAACGTGCTGTAACGAAATATAATGTTGCGAGTTTTTGATATTTCCTGCAGTTAACACATTGCATTTAACATTCACTGGCAACAACATTTGACAAACATAGAACTTTACAGTTGACAAACATAGAACTTTACAGTTAAATGTGTAAAGTCACTGATAAAATAAGAAGAAGACGATTTAGATTTGCCTGACACTGCTACAGACATAAGGATGAAATGGCATCTAAGACCATTTTGTGGCAACAGACACATGAAACAGACCTGCCTACCCCAAAAACTTCCTGTCAGTAATCCGTCTTCCCATTTACACTGATTTTCAGGAATATAGGCCTGCTGTCAGTAATAGTTCAGAACCGTGTCAGATATTGTCACAAAAAGAACACCACTGTCAGTAATACTTTAATATTGTGACTATGACGATAGTTGCACCCAAAACATAATTGTTTTGAAGCGTTCAGTTAACAAGGTAAGGTAGATGTTCATGAGCAGTATTGATGGAAATCAAACGTGAAGAAGCGTAACTGTAATGTAAATGAATCTATACACATTGTAATTCTGATTTTATGTAAATTTCAAAAACAGCATGTTGACTACAAAAACTTGACAAATTATAACAATGCGTCACGTAATTGTCTATTTGCTATTTGCTACGCTAGTCATCGACATCGTCTAGTCTATTCAACGCTGGTATATAAGCCTATCCCTGTAGTATAGGCTGTAAATGATAGACTAAACTCAATAAATACACTAACTTAGTCTTAGTAGTCAGTTGGCCTAACACTACAAGTACAACACCCACTACTCTGTCACTAGTACTAGTCTAACGACGTAGTCAGTACCTGCAATTATCCCGGCCACCACTGACCAGGTCATGTGAACTAGGAACATTATTTTCACGTATCCGGTAGTATGTAAAGCCGACCCCCTTCTATAAACTTGACAATACGGGCTATGTCTGCGAGCATGCTATTATAAACGTTTGAAGCACACGTTTCTTCTTGGCTGGTAGTGGTGCCGTTTCGAACCCCGCCATAATTTTGTGCCGGGTGAGTCGTGACTTCATCTTGTTTGAGCGCCATGAGCTCGGAAATGGGAATTTGTCGTAACGTTGTTTCCTATTGGTCAGATTACGACCAGAAGCAGCGAATGAAAAACCAAGTCACAAAAAGCAGCATATATATGCTGTCACCTGTTGAATAAAGTGAAGCTAAATTTGAGGAGCATGGAAGTGATTGATAATCATTGCGACAACGAAAGAATCCGTAATATTTTCATAACTCGCCGTAATACCGTAATTTGAGGTGTATTTCCGGAATGATTCCGGACAATCCGGAGTGGTAGGCAGGTCTGAATTGGAAGAACCAAGGTAGGAAGACCAGCAGCAACTTACATCGACTACTTAAAGGAAGACGTGGGTCTAGAAACAGAGGACCTGAAGACGGCTATGGCAGACAGAGGGATCTGGAGACGGATGATTGAAGCCACTAATGTTCGACCCCAGTGGCCGACATGAGTGAGTGAGTGAGTGAGTGAGTGAGTGAGTGAGTGAGTGAGTGAGTGAGTGAGTGAGTGAGTGAGTGAGTGAGTGAGTGAGTGATCACATCTCTCTCCCTCATCCGTCTGTCTCTGTCCGCTGTCTGCTTTTCTGTCTGTACGTCTGTCTGTATGTCTGCATGTCTGCATGTCTGCATGTCTGCATGTCTGTCTGTCTGTCTGTCTCTCTCTCTCTCTCTCTCTCTCTCTCTCTCTCTTTGCCTCTCCCTCTCTCGCCCTCTATATCTGCTGTCTTCCTTTGTCTGTCTGTCTGGCTGTCTCCTCTTAGACCGACGCAGTATTGACTAGCCCTGAAGCAGTGCGACCACACGCAACTTGAGGGCGTTTGTAGAGCGCTTATTCTCAGAAATCCACTTGGTTGCACTAATAGAAATAGCGCGCCTAATCAAAACCTTTTTGATAAATGTGTAAGTACTTGCAGTTGGATAACTTCTTCCATCGCCATGTTTTCGCGATTCCATGGTAGAAAATCGCGGCATTTGTTATTTAACGCAATCACGAAGCCTAATAGCTGAGATGTTAAGAAATTTCTGCCATCAACGCTGTACTTAACAATCTTGACATTTGGAGCACATCAAAGTGCAACTCGTGTATCAACAAAACGTAGTTTATTAAACAAAATGAACACAGGCCTACATACTAGTACGTGGCATATCTCGCTAAGCTGGCACGAAAGTTAAATGAGGCATATAGTGTGATTTATTAACAATGTGACAGAATCACCGGTGGTACAATCGAACGGAATTCAGTAGGGCATTCACTCAACTTCTCCAGCGTCTGACACGGTTAATAAAAACACTCTTTGAGAAAGAACAAAGCAGCTTCAATAGGAGACTGAAATCATACCTGTCGATGACAATTTAGACTGCAATTTGGATGAGCAACACAGCAATTACATAATAAAAATGGTTAGATTCGCAGAGAACTATGTTGGCACTACATTGATAAATTGAAAAGTTTGAATGCTTGACATTTTCTCCAGTTAGTCATTGAGACAACGAAATAATGATATCGTGTGATTGTTATTATCCCCAAATGTATCCCCGACTTGTAAACAAATTGTAAATAAACGAGGAAACAGTAGCCAAATTATATCCTTTGTTTATTTGTGTTTGTTTGTATGTTTTATTGTCGTTACCTTGGTGCACATTAAAATTGCTCTATCATGTAAATATTTATGTCCTCTAAAAAAGTCGTGAAATGTATAATGCTGGGATATGTGAATTTGCAAATATATGCAAATCAGTGGAAGCTAGTGGAGTGGCTCCAGGGGCCCAACCGAGGGGTCCCTTGAGCCATAAGAACACTTTCACATTTAAAATAGATTCCTGAATTTAACATGTGATTTGTATTATGACATCTGGATATGCGCTACGGGTTATTCGTCACAATTGAAAATAAGTTATGATATTCAGGCTTTACAATACACGCATATCACGCATTACTACTCTTCCCGGGAAAACTATGCCTCGACAAACATTTGCATAAAAGTCAGTTGCGTAAAACGTAATTGTATTATTAGTTACCTCACAGTCCACTTACTGTTTATTGTCACCTATGTATCTCTACTTAGTGTTGATGCATTCCATGTTTACAGGAACCTTTTAATTAATGTCGTTCTCTTGGTATGACATCGGTCACTAGATACTGGAAGAATAATTAGCTTAACTGACGATTCTGACACATAATATATGTCCTAACGCATAACTCCTCTTCTTGGAGATAATGTAGTTCTTTGAACGTTTGCCATTAATAATAGTTATGTAAAACTAATTGATATGTGAATTGCCAATTGATCTACAACTTATGCATTGTTTATTTCACGTTTCACCATATCACTTGATATTGTAGCGTACTAAGTGTGCAGGAAACAGTAATTTATATTATACTAACCTTAACGGATCATAACATACAACTATTCGAACACTACCAACATTCTATTTTGAACGCTAACAAATGTTGCGCAAGTCATTTGTGGCATCCACGAACCGGCTCATTGATCCCCGCAGTATCTGGCACATGGGCGCCTGATCACAACTATAATTATATGCAAAACGAGTTTTATAGAAAATTAGACTAGTAGCCATGGTATATGTTATCGGTTAAATCGTTATTTTGTGCTCCGTTAATCTTCCGGTAATTGGGCAAATGGTCTTGACGTTGTAAAAACATGACCTGCTTCTAGAGAAATCGAAAACAATAATCGTCTGATTAATATTAACAACATTACAGAGGGTGGCTCAAAGCTCCCCTATGGTCATTGGTTGGAAAGTCATCGAAATGTAATATTTTTTTAACAGAAAATACATCATACGAATCATCATACGAAACATCGCCAGTGTGTAATCGATTCTGAACAATATTTCGGAATAGTACAATGAGTTTCAACGAGAAAACAAAATACCACAACACAGACCATTTGAGTGCATCATAATTGTACTGGTTTTTCGTATTATTATTGCTCCCAATTCACGATAAAATTATACAGTCATATAAAGCTGTAATTAAATAAGTACATCAGTGATGTGTCCCGGATATGAATCGGTGGCAAACACAAGATGGCTACCGAGAACTTCCTTTGATGTCCCACCTAATAGGGCGTCTGACGACCGGCCATGCATACAAAGGTAAATACATCAGTGCAGTGAAGCGCATGTGATGATCTGAGAGCGTAAATAGCGCCATTTACAGTTGGACGATTGAACTCGCCGCTACATTGTCGATGTGATTAATTAGTTGTAGATCTATCAGAAGTACTCTCCTAGACTCGGGGCCCCGCGACAGACAGACGCTTCGCCGAACAGGTCCTAGTCTACGTCGTTATGTCACTTTTGAGGGCTCAAGAAAATAATCATGCCAATGTAGATTTATATATTATGATTATGCATGTGATACGAACTACGGGAAACCTGCCTTAGGTTCAATTACCATTCAATTACAAACACCTCTCCACAACAATGAGAGAGAGAGAGAGAGAGAGAGAGAGAGAGAGAGAGAGAGAGAGAGAGAGAGAGAGCGAGAGCGAGAGAGAGAGAGAGAGAGAGAGCGAGAGCGAGAGAGAGAGAGAGAGAGATATGGAGTTTGTTAATAAGAAAAGAGAAGAAGCTGTCAATTAAGTGATGTGGGCCCCACCCAGCAGGGAAAATAAAGTGTAGGTTCGCCTATATACTATACAGCGTCATTATATGTAGTTATTTTGTGTCCGTATAAATTCTCGACATTCAATATGCAATGGAACAATGTTGATTCCATATTCATGTTGACGTCCCTCCTTACACTCACACCCATCCCATTCAATCACATGTTGACGTCCCCTCTCCTTACACCACACCCATCCCATTCAATCACATGTTCACGTCCCCTCTCCTTACACCACACCCATCCCATTCAATCACATGTTCACGTCCCCTCTCCTTACACCACACCCATCCCATTCAATCACATGTTGACGTCCCCTCTCCTTACACCACACCCATCCCATTCAATCACATGCCTATCCTATTCACCACATGTTCTCTACGTCCCTCCTCCTCCCATTCACACATACACACCTATCCTATTCAATCACATGTTCATGTCCCTCTCCTTTTACACCACACTCCATCCTCTAATCACATGTTCGTCCCCTCTCCCTCTACATCCAACAGTCATGTTCCCACACCACACCTATCCCATTCACATGTCTACGTCCCTCTCATACCTCCACATTCATCCTTTCAATATGTTCAACTTAATCATGTTCACATGTTCACGTCGATCCGGACACCATCCCATTTCAATCACATGTTCACGTCTCTGATCCCTCTTACACTTACACCCATATCCAATGTTCCTATCCTATATCTACAGCATTTCACGTCCCTCCTTACACCTATCACATTCCTATTCTCGATTCCACACCTCATGTCTCACATATCCCATTCCATTCACACATCCATTCACACTTCCTCCCACATTCCCTCTCCCCCACACCACACCCCATCCCATTCAATCACATGTTCACGTCCCCTCTCCTTACACCACACCCATCCCATTCAATCACATGTTCACGTCCCCTCTCCTTACACCACACCCATCCCATTCAATCACATGTTCACGTCCCCTCCCTTACACCACACCCATCCCATTCAATCACATGTTCACGTCCCCTCTCCTTACACCACACCCATCCCATTCAATCACATGTCACACACCACACCTCCCATCAATCACATGTTCACGTCCCTCCTACCATCCATTCCCAATCACATGCCCACCGCCCTCTCCCACCCACACCTCTCCTACACCCATTCTTCACATCCTTCCTCCTCCTACACCACACCCATCCCATTCAATCTGTTCACGTCCCACCACACCTCTCCAATTCACCACACCCGTCCCTCCCACACCCATCCAATCACACACATGTTCAGTCCCTCTCCTCCCTCACACCCATCCCATTCTCAATCACGTCCCAATCTTCACACCCATCCCATTCAATCACATGTTCACGTCCCTCCTACACCACACCCATCCATTCAATCACATGTTCACGTCCCTCTCTTACACCACACCTATCCCATCCACATGTTGACCCACACCATCCTTCCAATCTTCTCCCTACACCTCCCATTCAATCACATGTTCACGTCCCTCCCACTCCCATTCAATCACATGTTCACGTCCCTCCCTTCCCCAGTCACACCTCTCCCATTCAATCCATGTTCACGTCCTCCCACACACCACACCCATCCCACCATTCACCTATCCCATTCAATCACATGTTTCACCTCTCCCTCCTTTCACACCTATCCTATTCAATCACATGTCCCTTCACGTCCCTCCCCACACACCCATCCTATCAATCACATGTTCACGCCTCACCTCACACCCATCCTTTCAATCACATGTTGACGTCCCTCCCTTCTCACAATCATGTTGACGTCCCTCTCCTTATCCCATTCCCACCATGTTCACGTCCCTAAAACGCCAATCTGCGGGTTCACGTCCCTTCCTCATTCACCGACACAATCTTAGTTCCTCCACACCTATCCTTCACCCAACAGTCCCTTACGTTCCTACGATTGTTTATCTTACCCATTCTCGAATGGTCCGCGTTCCGATTCACAGATGCACATGGGACTTTAGGTACCGATAGGTGATCCCCGCTGTGATCCTCGGTACCTCCTCTCCCTCCCTTGTCTCTTCTCTCTCTCTCTCTGTGTGGTATAGATGTCTGTCTGTCTCTTATATATTTCCCTCCTCCCCTGCCCTTTCTCTCTCTCTCTGTCTCTCTCTCTGTCTCTCTCTCTCTCTCTCTCTCTCTCTCTCTCTCTCTCTCTCTCTCTCTCTCTCTCTCTCTCTCTCTCTCTCTCTCTCTCTCTCTCTGTCTGTATGTATGTATGTCTGTCTGTCTCTATATATATTTCCCTCTCCCTCCCCCTGTCTCCGTCTCTCTATCTCTCTCTCTCTGTCTCTCTCTGTATGTATGTCTGTCTGTATGTATGTCTGTCTGTCTCTATATATATCCTTCTCCCTCTCCCTGTCTCCCTGT
This sequence comes from Paraescarpia echinospica, assembly GCA_020002185.1. Lineage (NCBI taxonomy): Eukaryota > Metazoa > Annelida > Polychaeta > Sabellida > Siboglinidae > Paraescarpia > Paraescarpia echinospica. The sequence continues at coordinate 1,288,865 of CM034531.1, read as the reverse complement.
CTCTGTCTCTCTATCTCTCTCTTTGTCTCTCTCTGTATGTCTGTCTGTCTGTCTGTCTGTCTGTCTGTATGTATGTATGTATGTCTGTCTCTATATCTCTCTCCCTCTCCGTCTCTCCGTCTCCCCGTCTCTCTCTGTCGTCCGCAATGATCTTCCATTCATGACTGTTTCCACCTGCCCTCCCAAGGTCCCATTTCATGTGGTCATTCCATTTCAGCTTTGGTCTTCCTCTTCGTCGTCTGTCACCCTCTTGTGCTTCCCATGCTCTTTTTGACAGTCTGTCTGCTTAGCATTCACATATGTGACTCGGGACTTGGAGTTCATTCGTTTGACACTTGACTAGCCAACAAGTCGAGTAAATAATACAGCTGTCGCTCGAATTACACGCGTCTTCCAATGGATTTGTGTGTTTCGACCTTTCACAAATAACTGGTGGAAACTAAAAACGCCAGTATTTATCATGCATACGTTATATGTGTAGAAGGTGCCAAAGTGCGTCACCTACAGGTAATATGATTTGTGTCTACTCCGTGTCGCCTGCACGTGTCGCGCGGACTGAAGTGACGTCTATTGTGTTAGGTCCCATGGTGCGGCTCTTGCACGACTGCGATTGCTCTGACGAAATGTCACGTCGGCGACTGCTTCCGTTTCGGCAAGCAGACAATTACTTGTCGTGAAGGGCAAAGTTTTACCGAGGACAAAAATACGTGCAAACTGTAGTTCTCGGCACAGTTGCAATACATTACATATTTCTTCCCTGAATCCGTGGCATTAATAAAGATACGAATTCGTCAACAATGTAGGTGGGAATATTCCCACTACGGAAATGTGTTGACAACTATTCCCACAGCGAGTTAATTATCCCCGATATCACCTGAGAACAGTTCAGCACAAACTACCTTTACTTAGATTAATTTGCACCATTGGTTGCGGCCAGTGCTTTATAATTCATGGAATCAGAATATCAACAGAATATCAACAGAATATCAACAGAATATCAACAGAATAGCATAAAGAATAAGTACAAAATAAGAGCAAAATTCCCGTAAACTTTTGTTATAATGACAAAAACAAAACACATTAAAATCTAGATACTGTAAATATAAATGTAAAAGCATCGCATATGCAAATCTGTTGTGACATGTTTCGCACAGGGAGAACCTAATCATAGTCAATGAACTAAATATAAAACTCACAAAACGTTGTTTGGTAGTGGCGACAATGGCTAGCGTCTTGTTGCGTTTTTATTTTTTCTGCGAAATGAATGTGATACGCGACGCAAGAAACAAATTGAATATTGACGAGAGATGTGATTATTGTTTTATGATTGATTGTGTGAGGAATGTATGGCCTCTGCATCGATTAGCTGAACCATGTGGTTGCCGACAAACGTGCTGCCGTACGGTGGACCGGGCGGGAACACCCTGGAAGCTGCCTGTCGTGCTGCGAACACAATGCCTCATTGACCGCGCACCTCGGCGCTCCTAAAACGTGTAGTTGGAACTCGATGCTTGCTACGCAAAACAGGTTGTTAACAGTGCAGAGAACTTCCGTGTATGTTTCGTGCACATGACACGTGACAAAGCAAGTGGTGTTTTGCTAAATACAATTGCAGACAGTGGTTTGAATTGATGAGTTGTTTAACCTTGTTTGTATTGATTATGGTAATCGTGATGGTGTTCTGGAAGACACGCAAACGCGCGCGCATGTACACACGAATGCACACGAAAGCGCACACGTGCGCCCACACATTGGTTATAAAAGACTGATGTTGTTATGTGACGCGACCAGTCGATAATGAACTCACACCACATTGTGCTCACATTCAACAAGTTATTGACATCGACACGTCTTGTACACCAATACGCACTTCACAACCTCACTTGAGTGCAACAAACCAACACCAAATTCCGGCGCGCAACCCCTGAATGCTGAATTTAATATTCTTCGGAATGCATGACTGAATCTATGCTACAACGTGTAATCACATGAAAGTAGTTTACAACGGACTTATCATTTACCAACAACTAATTATCTTATGGTTATTATTATAACATACATTAACATATACTTAACTATATTAACTGGATATATTGATTGGTGTATCCCGTAATGCACAAGCAATTTGCCTTCATACTGTTGTCAGCTGTTTTGTTGACGTTGTCTTATAAGCCATGGCTTGGTGATCCGGCTGCGTGAACAACTGCACGCACAGTTTGACATAATCCAGCATACCGCAACAACATCTGCTGATTGTAGAACCCTGAGAGATAAAGTAATGGCCAATTGACAAGATAGCCACATCATTCGAGAGGCGCAACTGTGATATATGACAAGTAGTTCGTCCCGGTCCCTACCTCTCGTTGCTTTGAGGTAAACCAGTTAAATATTTAAATTGTGTCGTTGATGTCACACCTTATTCCAACTACCACAATATTTTGCATCAGTTTGTGTGATCTGCAAGATGTCCGTCATTCTATTAGCGTATTGCAAACCATCAATTAGCGATATGGGATAAATACTGATTGTAAAGCAACTGTAGCTTTTTGTGTAGTGTCAACAATTATGCCTCTTGAATTTTACAATTTAAAAATGTTATGAATCAATAAACATGACTGATTCTTTTCAATGCACAACAATAGTATAAGGCTTTATGGGCAAAACACACATCTGTCTTGAGTGACCACCAGTTTAACCCAGCAACAGAGGTCTTTCATATGGCATGTCAATGAACATTGAAAAGATCTTCAATTTTAAGGGGAACCGAGAAAGCAGATGGTTATCCAAAAACAGGTTTTACTATAAAAAACCCAGTTTGGCTTTTGCCATCAGTCATCATGATTTTGTACGTATTAAGATATTCCAATATTATGTCAGAGTTTTCGTTTACACTATGAGGACAAAGTGTATAATTGAGTTTTGATATATCGCGCTTTGCACTGAAACCTTACACAGATGACGCATACATTATATGATACCAGTATATTCAATAATTCAGGTTCATACACACAAACACTGATACACTTTACGATGTCAGTTGTGATGCGCCCAGAGAAAGCTTGGTGGACATTGTACATGCAGCTGTTATGTCTTAACAACATCAAACTAGGTGTGATAAGACCTCATCAAGTACGTTCGATATCCTACGCCGTGTATAGACAGACTCAAGAAAAGGTACCTCAGGTGCCTCTGGTCTAGAATCCGAATCATCCAGACCAACTTCCAGACTGGCTACACCAGATCAAAGACACTGTTCAATATATGGTGAGACGAGATCACTGTGACATGAATCTACATGGTTGCCTATGCGTCAAGCGGCGTACCACCCTCTTCTTGAAACTCATTACAACTTTGTTGCATAAAAATATTCATTATTGTGTTGACTTGCATCAGTGATGTGAAGTACTCATGGTCAAATGGTCCAAGATAAGTGGACGTGGCGGAGGTTTGAAGTACACCGGTAAACCAGTACTTGAGAGTGGTGTGTCGGCACAAGAAACCTTGTCACGATTTGGACACACTAGCCCTGCAGATGTTCTGTCCAGGCACACCAGATACGATAACATATTTTATCTGTCAATGATGCACAAGTAGGCTAGGAACCAAGGTGTTTGTTAAGGGTCACCACTGGATATGTCACAATAAATGTTCTATGAGTAGCAAAAAACCTGCGGTAAACCGCATCAGAATTTTATACTTGCGCCCTGATTGCGGTCATCGTTCTGATGCGTCGAATATATTATTCCAATTGCCAGGTTAGCAGATGGACTCTGATAGCGCACTTCCTTAGTAAATATTAGGTTGGAAATTGCTTCAGTGCTCCAGTAATCAGAGAGCGACATGTCACCTCTCCTCACCCCCAACCTAATATCAGTAACACTACATCTTTACGCATCTCATATACATGATATGCGATGCCTAGTTCAGACGTTGTTACGATAATTATTTTGATTTATTTGGACAGATTTTGTTGTTTTTGTCACATTAAGATTAAAACTTCTTTCTTGTTCTTTGTTCTATAATGAGGTATATGAAAAATGGACAGACAATCTTTATAAATAAGTTCACTGAAATAATGAAAATACAAATCTTTCACCTTTGTTTTCTATTTTCAAATATTTGTAGGGAACGCCGCTTTAAAATTTCTACATGCTGCATTTAATAAGCACAATCATCATCCACTGTCCACTGTTCTTTAGTCTTTCCCATCAACAATGCCATCAACATGTTGCGGTGGTTCAAAACAAACCTTGTTGTTTCTGATTTGAATTTCTTGACTGGTCCGGTTTGAACAAAAACAAACAATTAACAGAAGAAGGGTGAGAAATTACGCATCAACAGCTGTCTATTTCAAGGTTACCGTGTTGAACTGATTTGTCGAATAACAAAGTACCCAATGCCCGAGACAGTAATGACACACGACACCAAGACGTGGTAGGATAATTCCTTCAGTTTTATAACATAAGTGATAGTGGTTACGTCCTCTTGAAAAAGTGAGATTTAGTAGTCCCAACGGGTTTGTGGTTGAATTGGTGTCTTCGAATTTTGTTACATCCTTCAACAGTCTGTCCACTTGTCAGGTGCATGTGCTGATGTTAAATAGGCTAAAGGTACCACTAGATTGTCTAGCTCTTGTTTTAGTGTTATAACATGTTTATGCGCACAACTTAGTGATTATGCCAATGACTATAATCAAAATATCAGTTTCTTTTTTACATACACTTTAAAATTTAATTGAAAAAAATTATTACTGTGGCTCCTATGAGGATAATTTAAATTACACTGCACAATATATATATGCCTATTCATGTTACGTTAATTTTTTATTTATTATACATATATTGTGATTGGGGTCTAAATAAAACTTTCTTGTTCTTGTTCTTAATGCACTATATTTGTAGTGTATTTACCAATCTAATCACAGTACGAAATAATGAAAATACAAAAGTAATAGTCTAGATTTGTTTTACGGATTTTCAAATATTTGTGGGTTTTTGCATTTATAATACTTATAATATTGCTAATGTTGAAATAATAACACAATCATCCTATCCACCGAGATCCTCTGTTCTTTCAACATCAAGCAAGCAGTCCAGGGTCACCTTGGGATCCATTACAATCCTTAGTTAAGCACAAACCTTAGTAGGACATGACGTGGATAATAAAGGAAGCCAAGGAAAGGTCTGGTAGACGACTTGACTGGGTGTTACCACTGGTGAAGATTATGGAAAATTAACATGAAGGTGTGAGGCCTATAACAGTTTGATTACGTGGACCGTTACAAGTGAACGAAAATGGCGTTGTACCGCACCGGCGACTCTGTTTACTGCCACTAAGTGGTTGTTGGATTTTACGGCACTCCACAACGGTCACTCGTAAGCCCAAGGACCTCAAACGGCCCCCCTCAACATTATAGCAGAGAACTCCATGCTTTCAACGACTCGCTTCACGCGCTTAGAACAACTGAATAATGAAAATACCTAATTCGAGCACGATACGGATTCCACCGTGTGTATTTATTGTCCCCATTAAGGACGCGACGTAGTACCGTAGAATTTCGGCCACTGGTTGGATCACATCTCTCAGTGGACTTACACGTACGGACAGCCAATATTTACGTTGACACAGTTGTGAGTAGGTTCGCCCTGTCGACAAGTCCTGTCTGACCTGTAGAGTTGCGAGGCCCGGGGCGCTGCCGCACATCGATTGTTGGGCTCGATCGACGCCTGCGGGCACAGCCGCCACAGAACGCACACTGCGAGCAGTCACCCGCAGTGCCGCTAAAACATCAACTTCGTCTCCGTGAACGGAAGCGGTAAACATCCAGCGTCACGCGAAACGGTTGCGGTGTGCACACTGGTTGCTGTACTGAAGTGGAATAACGAATAAGATTGCGCGTGACGAAGATGGCGCGACGCCACCTTTACACGCACATGATACCGGACGTGGGGAACTGCTGTATGTCAGCGGCCCATGTCACTTTCAGTGGTCTTAAAGAGCTGCCAACTTGGTTCGGATGTTGGAAGACAAATATGCCAAGAACTCCTCTGGTAAGGCCTCGCACGCGAACGTACCACACTGATCATGTAGGCGACGCGCTGCGGCGCTCCAACTTTAGACGTCATCTATGAAGCGCGCCGAGAACTATGTTTCCTGTAGTACGGAAGTGAAGAATGCATATATGTGCGCGTTCCATCATCCGACACCTTTCAGTGCATTGGATGTTGGAAGGTGGAGTGTCTGCAGAAGGAGATAGTTAGGTTGACAGATATTGTGAAGGGAATGGATATGGGAATTAGCAAGGAGGCAGGTCGAATGGAGAGAGACGACAAGGAGAGAGGCGAGAATACTGCAAGACTGAAGGAGAATAGCAGTGGCAAGAAAACTGAGGAAAGGACATTGAGAGGAGGGAAGGTGATTGGAGGGGAAGAAATTGGAAAATCGACAACAGAAAACGTGACAAGCGTGAAGGTGACAGGGAAGAAAGTGACCGTAGAGAAGGAGGGAGGGAAGATGGAACGGGAGAGGAGAGAGGAAAATGAGATGGGACGAAAGAAGAAGGGACGAAAGGAAGTGAGAGCAATAGTGATAGAAGAGAAGTCAATAAAATGGACGCTGACAGGAGGAAAGGTGACAAGAGAAAAAGCGACAGGAAAGAATGGATCGGAAGAGAATGTGACAGGAGAGAAGACGACAGGGGGGAAAGACAACAACCAGACAGATGCAAACCGAAGAAGGAGCTATTCTAAGGCAGTGATTGAGGGGGCAATGAGGAAAGAGAGGGTGTTTATGGGTGACTCCATTATGAGAAAGACGGACAAGACACTGAGCGAGGGGAAGGACGTCGCTGTTTGTTTACCGGGGGCTAGGATTGAACATGTAACTGACAGGGTAGAGAAGGTATTGGGACATGGCAAGGGGGGGTCTATACTGGTACATGTAGGAACAAATAATGCAGACAGGGAGGGAACAACTGCGATAGTACAGAAGTATAGACAGTTAGTGAGGAAGCTAAAGAAGACGAGAGTTGAACAGGTTATTTTGTCAGGAATGGGAGGAAGGGGGGCAACGTATAGAAACTGCAAGAGGATGGCGATCAACGCACTAGTTGAGCTCACAGATTTTGTGTTCGTTCCATTTACAGCAGTTTTCTAGAGAATCTGCTGCGAACAGTGGGACCATCTATTTAAACTGTTCTCCTGCTTGACGACAAATAAATGCAAATAACGCTAGTCAAGGGTATTGAACTAAACATTATGGTTAGTGACCCTCAATTAATAGGTATACCGAAATTACATGTGAATTGTAAGGACATTGGGTTATGGTTGCAAAAGCTTTTGTGTAACAAGTTACGCAACGCAACGTTTTAGTTTATGATTGCATATGACTATAAGTTTGAAAGCATGGAAATCTATATGGGGACTTTTTAGTTTTGTTCAAGATACTGTTCTATAGAGTTTATAAGTCAAGTCAAGCTATGTGCAATCGGCGCTCACAACCGATCAGATACCACAAAGTAACAATTTGTGCAGTTCTTTTTCTAAAGACACAATGTCAACTGGTCACTGCTAAGTACAATCAGAATGCCTATATGTGTTTGGCATGTCGACCACTTTGACCCTTCACCTACAGCCAGAAGCTTAGAACAGCGAAAGCCTTTCAAATGTCAAGCCTTGGGACCCTGAATCTATTCAACGTCTTCAAGGCTGTTTGGTCAGTACATACTGGGAATCGTTTAAACACGCGTGCACAGACATTCATGAATATGCAGACACCGTGACGCGACTCATGTATGAATAACAAAGCAGCGGGGCTATGAAGTAACAGCCGAACTATTGAAACTTGGCAAGGACGAGGTTGTAGATGAGTTAACTTAGGGCCTGCAGAAGGTTACTGGCTGCAATCAGAAGCAATCCACTCCTGGCTGTGATTCTGCAACACCGGACAACTTAAATAACTTTTACGCTCGCTTCGACCATCAGAATGTGACGCCTGTCCCGGTCAGCCCGCCCGACTCTGCTATGCCACTCACTTTACCGTGCTGGAGCACGAGGTGAAGAAGTTCTTCAAGCAGCCGAGCATCAGGGAGGCAGCTGGTCCTGACAATGTTTCCGCTCTGAGACACTGCGCTGATGAACTGGCTCCTGTATTCACGGAACTGTTTAACTAGTCATTCAATCAGCACACAGTTCCTGTTTGTTTCAAGGCAGCACCCCTCATCCCTGTTCCGAAGAAGTCTAAGGTGATAACTCTGGACGACTACTGCCCCGAGCCCTGACGTTAGCGGTGATTGCGATGCTGGAGCGCTCGGTTCTCGAGTACCTGAAGTCGGTCACAAACTCCAAACTCACAAAACACGGATCCACTTCATGGGAAACTGGTCCACTGATGACGCTTGGCCCTTCACTTCGTCTTGCAGCATGGAGTCTCCGACCATGTATGCACCCATCGTTCTTAGATTACAGTTCCGACAATACGACCGACTCACAGAACCCTTTCGAAAGCTGGTCATTGGATCCTTGACTTTCTTCTGCCATGAATGACATGGTTTCCAACACCATCATCTTGAACGCCGGAACTCCCCAGGGTTGTGTCCTCTCCCCGCTCCTGTACTCGCTCTCCTCGAATGACTCCGTGTCCCAACATTCCTCAGTACAGCTGGTGAAGTTTGCAGATGATACCACCTTGGAGGTGTTGGTGAGGAACTCAGATGAGTCTGAATACCGCCACGAAGTGGACATGTTGGTGTCGTGGTGTGACGAAAACAATCTTCAACTGGAATGATCGTTGATTTTAGAAAGAAGAAAGCCCCAGTTGCTCCCATTATTATCAATGGCGAAGCCATTGAAAGAGTGGACTGCTTCAACTTTCTGGGCACCATAATCTCCAGTGACCTAGGCTGGGAGAAAAACACGGATGCAGTCGTGAAGATGGCCCAGCAAAGACTTTTCTTCCTGCGCCAGCAGAAGATATTCGGGCTGACGAGAGAAATTCTTCTTCAGTTCTATCGCTCGGCTATTGACAGTGTACTTACATTCGCCATAATATGTTGTGTGTGGTGCGGAAATATCAACCAGCGTCAAAAGATCAGTGTAGACAGTGGTGAAAACAACATCGAAGATCTTCGGCAGTGAACTTACCCCTCTGTCAGATATGCCAGGAAGATACCTGACAAAATGATCACTGATCCAACACACCCCGCCCACCATTTTTTTCGAAAAACTCCCTTCAGGCAGGTGATTCAGAAATATCCGTGCGAAGACAAATCGCCTCATAGACAGTTCCTTCCCCCGTGCCGTGGCTGCCTTATCGGGTATTAAATGTAGACTTTAGTGATAGACAGAGACGATGAAATGTTAATTTTGCCAGGTGTGTTTTATACTTCGTTTATATGTTAAATTTAGCTTAACTTATAAATTTTAATGGATAATTTAGACAATTTGAGACTTAATTATTTTTATTTTATTATATTTATATATTTATCTTTTATTGTACGTTCGTTGTATGTTTGATGTGACTGTATGTTTTAACACAAAGTCACATTCTTAATTGACATGTATTTTATATAAATTATGGCAAAACATATCTGTATATGTATGTCATGTGGAAATGAACAAGCCAGATGACGTAATGTTGTGAAATGTTGACTGACAAATAAATATTAATGCATCTTTCACAATGTTTAGTTGCAAAAACATCAAGAATATGTTTCGTAAAACACATGACCTGGCGTACATCACGAACACAAACAATCGATAGCATACAAACATTATTGTACACAACATTGCAAAACATTTGTAATGTTATTGCAGGCTGTTGTTCCAAAATGCCATGTTGACGTCGCCATAAACTCGTTGCCGATCCTTATGAAAATGGAGGAAGCCATCGACATTTCGTATACATCACGACTACGAGCGACAGACGCGATACATAATCGTGCGCGTAGTACAGGCGGCTCTTACGGAATCCGCAGTCCGCGCGATTTAATCGAAACAGGTCGGTGTCACTCGCCGTCGACCAAGATCATTCCGTGTGCATATTCAGGGACCAGTCTGTAGGGAACACGGAAGTGTGAAATCATACGTATGTCATATGTCATAAGTCGCACTGCTTGTCGTCCAATGGTTGTGACAGGAGGTGTCATGAAGTTGTTAACTTCTCTGAGCGGTTCAGTTGAGTCTCGTAATCGATCACGCCAAAAATAACAACTTAAAATTCTGTCGATGTTTCTTCGATCATGTGTTGTTATGATTTCAATCATTATAAGTCATGCAATTTTTGTTTACGATTTTTCTCACGGAAAACGGGATTGGAAATGTTTATAGGGGTGGACACCCTGTCAACTCTCCGTTCAACAGGGGTAAATAAAATATTTTAATAAAATTTACGTTGCATAAATACAGCCGAGGGCATAGGTAGAGAGTCGCAGGCGTGTTTGACGGGGAGGCGCTGACATCCCTTCTTATGACAAGTCCGTCGGGCAGTGGTCGGGCCTCAGGTCAACAAGTGGATGTGTGGCTTTCGCGTCACTTTTAGGCCCCATGTCCGAAATTGCGGTATTTATTATTTGCAATTTTTTTCGAAATTAAAAACGGGATTGGAAATGTTTATACAAGGGTTTTAGAGAACCGCTGTGGTCGACCTCATCCGTTCAACTACTCATAACTTATGTATAGGTAAATTGGAGGGAATTTTAATAAAATAAACAGGAACGTTGCAGTTTGAAGGCATTTACAGAGACGGGCATAGAATACAGCCGAGAACTAGGTAAGAGCGTAAGGCATGTTTACATCCACTCTGACATGTCGACGTATTGGCAGATGTCCGCATTAATCGCGATACTACATTCGGCCGCCATGTCCCTGCAAACAGACGACCGGCGTTGCGCCTGGGGCGGTGTACATGGTCGCTCTAATGAGGCGGATTAACCGGCCAACTGATCGTTTGCACGAAGGAAGCTTGTTCGGCTACTAATTGATCAGATCGATTAGAAAGTCATTCAGACAACTGAGATAGGTAACACAAGCACATCATTGACTTGGGTAGAAGTATTATTGTTGCGCCACTGAGATTGATTTTCGAGGATATTGGCGCATAAGAAGTCACTCTTATTATTATTGTTATCTCACAGCGTAAGATTGTGATATAAAGTCACTGTTTTAATATCGTGCTGTAGTCAGCAACAACGAACAGCAGTATCTCCATTCTACTGGCGGTCATCCAATACCGAGATGCACAGCGCGTCGATGGCATTTCTGGCCGCCATTGCTGCAATTACATTTGCAAAAGTTTGTTTACGTTCAACGTTTCACGTCCGATGTGCTAATGGAACCGAATGAATGTTACGTGTAATTGAAAACTGCGTTCTGATGGGAACATATCTTGGCGTGGTGATAAACAAAACATGTACCTGGAATGACCGTAGGGGCCTATTGATTATGTCAGAGAGAGCAAACTCAGCACTAAAGTTTCTCAGGAGAAATCTCCAAGTCGGCCTGCAACATATAACAACCAGTGCTTATCTGACTCTTGTCGGAGCATAACTAGAGTCTGTTGCAGCCACCTGGGACTCGTATACTCAAACAACATACCCATCCAGACTTGAGGTGATTCTAATAAGGACTGCACGCGGATGTTTGCAATAAATCAACGGCCGAGAAGTCAGTGTGATCAACATGATTCACCGATGGAGCCTTCAGTTAAGGAGAGTTGATATATGCGACTTGTTCTGTTGCTTAAAGGAAATAAAAATAAGGCATTAGCTAAAATCCTTTTTCCATGTGTACACAAAGTTTAACATTGTATGTAACATTTGACAACATTAAACAAATACAGAAAAATACATTTGTATCATAAATTCGATTTTAAGCCCGTCTGTGAAGCGATTCCCGCGGAAAATTAATTTTAATATGCTAGGCGATCACGTGGTATCGTGACGTCACTTATGACACACACTCGCATCAGGCCGACCCTTTCCATGCATTCAGAGCATGTTTACAAGTATAGCTTTTGGGTCGAAACGAGCGTCAGAATGAGTTATTGTGCAATATTCCGACGTAATACAAACATTAGTCATCATAGAGGAACAAGCAGTTATCTTACGGTTCCACATGAATCGAATTTTATTCAAAACAACGAATGCGAATGGGCCTACAAGTCGACTAGGTTTCGCCGAGCTTGGGCTCGTTTTCAGAATAATTATATCGAATGCAACCAACGGGAGATAATCTACACCAATAAACATACATAGCAAAACTATATTGTATCCAGCTACAGAAAGTAACGTGTATAATCTCATAATAGCACTAGAATATCGATATATGAAGCCGGAGTTGTACAATTTATCATAACAACTTAAATCAGTCAACGAATTTCTGTTGATGCCGGTAGCTCAGTTGGTAGACGCGTTGGAATGTTGCCATTTATTTTACAATCAGGCGACGCCGGTTCAATCCTGACAGCATGCAAACCATTGATTTTCTTTACACTTTTGTTGTTTATGTTTTCACGAAGTAAAATAAACCAAATCATTTAGTATAATATGATACACTGTTTGTAAATATTGTTTTTATTTTTGTAGTAATTATTTATTCGCCACAAAAATGAAAATATCATTATATATAACGATGTTTCTAAATTTTATTTATCCAGACAGATCACAACCTGTTTTCACATATATAATTACAATATATTACCGTACAATATATTTACAATTAATAAATTATATATCCATTACATTATATTTGTTTGGATAAATACAATTTAGAAACATCGTTATATAATGACCACATTTTCATTTTTGTGGCGAATAAATAATTACTACAAAAATAAAAATTATTTACAAACAGTGCATTATAGTATAAAATGATTTGGTTTATATTACTTCTTAAAAAATGAAGAAAAAAGTGTAAAGAAAGTCAATGGTTTGCATGCTGTCAGGATTGAACCGGCGTTAATAAATGACAAGAAACCAACTCCTTCATATATCGATATTCTAGTGATATTATGAGATTAGATACGTTACTTTCTGTAGATACAATATATGTTTGCTATGTATGTTTATTGGTGTAGATTATCTCCCGTTGGTTGCATTCGATATAATTATTCTGAAAATGAGCCCAAGCTCGGCGAAACCTAGTCGACTTGTAGACCTATTCGCATTCGTTGTTTTGAATAAAATTCGATTCATGTGGAACCGTAAGTTAACTGCTTGTTCCTCTATGATGACTAGTGTTTGTATTACGTCGGAATATTGCACAATAACTCATTCTGACGCTCGTTTCGACCCAAAAGCTATACTTATAAACATGCTCTGAATGCATGGAAAGGGTCGGCCTGATGCGAGTTTGGGTCATAAGTGACGTCACATCTCGGCATCCCGAAAAACGCGCCAAAAATTTGCATATTCGAAATTGTCCGGATGCACAGCATAAAATGTGGAATTTCTAATTCATTGAAATTTTTAGATTTTGTTTTGGCTTGGTGGACGTGGAAATAAAAAGCAGGATGTAATATAACATGAATTCAAGCAATAGGTGTTTTTATTCCCTTTAATAATATGCTACATTGGACCTCAACCGCCCCGCATACCCGTGGCAGGATGCTTTCGACACATCCGTTGCGAAGCATTTCCGCTCCCCTTAGGAATTAAACTGTCCATCTAGTACACACACGTAACACACACCGTTGTCAAGTGGCCACAAACAGCTGCTGCAGCGCCAAGTTTGGAGGTCTCCAGCACAGAGGATCTCCAGCCTGCTACATTAATACATAATGATTATTGTGTCTTTCCCGCTAACAATAAATTGTTTCTCTCCTTTGCATGTTTATACCCACAACCACGCACACGTACACGTACAACAGACACGCATACAAACATGCAGGCATGCACGCATGCACGCAAATACACACACACACACACACACACACACACACACACACACACACACACACACACACACACACACACACACACACACACACACACACACACACACACACACACACACACACACACACACACACACACACACACACACACACACACACACACACACACACACACACACACACACACACACACACACACACACACACACACTCACACACCCACACCCACACCCACACACGCACGCACGCACGCACGCACGCACGCGCGCACGCACACACACATTCACACACACACACACACACACACATTGTAATGTGTCTTTCTTCCACTTATTTATCACTTTTCTCTTACACCATATTAGCACTGTTTCAGACATTTTTGAAGAGACTGAATAACCAGTTACACGGAAAAGCCAATTATAATGTCATAGTAATTACAAACAAATAAGTCCCATGTTTTTGTCGTCGCATGTTTTCAGAGGCAAATATTCTGGGTTTTCTGGGTTTTCTGTCCATGTTGTCATATATTCTCACTAGATGCTAGCTCAAGTTGTCAATTTCCCGTGACATATTCTAATAGTTGTTATTCACCCCTCTTTCTGTTTCTATATTGCATTTGCACATCAGCTCTTCGTGTTCTCACTAAAGCTGCAAATTATTGGCGATGTTGTGACGAATATTCCCATAATTGAAAGGAATCCCGCGAGAGAAACGCGTTCTATTCAAATAAGCTACAATGCATCGTATGCTCGCTGATTGTGTCATCAAGGAAAACTATTTATATTCTGATGATGTGAATGCAAGATATATATATTATTATATATATATATATATATGTGTGTGTGTGTGTGTGTGTGTGTGTGTGTGTGTGTGTGTGTGTGTGTGTGTTTGTCATTAGACCGAGCCGTTGAAAGGACAGTGTCTTTGTCTAATCCAGTCGACACCCGGCGTATGATTTATCCGGGTCTTGGATCACTTTTCTCGGAACAAAGCGCCACGATGCAGGATTCCCTCGCGACCATCAATTATGGCTTCACGAAATATAATTACACACGTGTTCCCGAGACACTATACTCTCCGGACACAAGCGACGTTGTAGACGGCGGGTTATAGAACACGAGAGAAAAGTAATTTAAGGTTTATGAAACGATGATGCAATCTGATTTTCGGGAGAATCTTCAAATAAAGCCTTCAGCAATTGGAACATCAGGCTATGTCAGAAAGCCCTGTAATATGCACGGAGAACGTAAATACCTACAGAATAAAATTGAGGAGAGAAGTTTAGTGTATTAATTGGTGCAAAGACAATGTTCAACGGAGAAAGGAAGACGAGGACCGCCATGACATGTCTGACCGATGAAAATATCCCAAGCTATAGGAGCGAGCCGTAGGGTAGAGTGGGACAAAACGCATCTCGTTTGCAACAAGTACAGGTTAACCTACTAATTTTCTATAAGGCGGAAACGGCTTAACAGTTACATACAAAACAACAACCACACATATTTTTTTAGGACAGTGCTACACATTTCGAAAATTTCGTTGGTGTCCATTGGCCTATTTCTGTATATTATATGGTATGGTTTAGCATATTTATTGTGTTTACTTGCATTGGAACAGCGAGCATATTAATGCCCATCATCGATCTATTTCCTATTTATGTGCAGGTAATGTTCAAATATGACGAAACAATATTACAAA
Organism: Paraescarpia echinospica; assembly: GCA_020002185.1. Lineage (NCBI taxonomy): Eukaryota > Metazoa > Annelida > Polychaeta > Sabellida > Siboglinidae > Paraescarpia > Paraescarpia echinospica. Next base: position 1,273,277 of record CM034531.1, on the reverse strand, counting down.
ACAAGTGCATGGTTAATGATAAGTCAATTAACGTATACGTCGAGTACATTCCACAAATACTCGTGGACAGTGCTGTATTAAGTATTAAACGGAATTTACAAGGGGGTGCGCTTTGCCACGCATTAAATGGATCATATATAAAGTTATAAAATATAGCGTATGCTTGATTGTTTTACTTAGTCAAAATACTTTTTGTCTTAGAAAGGTTCAAACATGTTCAAAATATTACAGTCATAATTATAGATAACAAACTGAAACTGCTGTGTCTTTGTGACTTGCTGATTCTCCGAAAATCGGAGGTAACCGAATTGGCTTGGCATCGTGTTGCATCGTTTATTTTATAGAATGCTCCAATGTAAATATTATCTACAAGACAATAGTTGGTGGTGGTTGTGGTGCGTTTTGACCAGGGGACACACTTTGCTCCGAGGGTGCACTTTGCCCCACGTTACTCTATGCCCTACGGACGGCCATGGGACTAGGCGGGTAAACGGGAGCGACTAGCAGCACCAGATCCAACGGAATAACAACGAAGAACCACTTTCACTCGCACGTTTCACTTCACTCGCGTGCGACGTAGCTCAAGATGGCCATCTAAGATATGACGTCACAGCATCTCAACGAAGACTTGTCGTTTTACGTAACAAAGAATTAAACACCCGGATGTGGCCCGCCGACAGACCCAGCGAGTAACTTCCGGCTGAGTTGGCATTAACACGGACGAAGCGGCCCCGAGACATCTTTGAATGGTTTTAAACACGTTTGCTACCATTGTTCCACTTCGGGCGATGACCGAATAATTTTTTTTTATATTATTGGATTTGTGCTGAATTTCTTAAGGTAATAATGGAGAGGGAAGCTGGCACGTCTACATCTGACTGCAGTAGTTCCTGGTTGATTCGATCGATGCGGCATTGCGTGCGGGCCACGCGAACTCCAGTCTTGATTTAACTCCTCACCTTCCTATAGATTCATACTAACACATACTTTCGCGTATTCTGACACGTAATGCTTCAGCTACTCACGCAGACATGACTCGACGGCGTGCCTTCTGACTAAGTGGCTAGGTGGTTGTGTCGATAGATGGATATATGGATGGATGGAAGGATGGATGGATGGTGGATGGATGGATGGATGGATGGATGGATGGATGGATGGATGGATGGATGGATGGATGGGTGGAAGGATGGATGGATGAATGGGTGGATGGAAGGATGGATCGAAGGATGGAAGGATGGATGGATAAATATATGTGACATTTGAAAGGCTATTTTACATATTTGTTTTTATAAAGAACAGTAACATTTATCATAATAACATGACTATACAAATCAGATCGATATAGCTTATCTTTTGTGCTGTTTCTCGAAAATCGAAAGTGGCCAAATGTTTTGGCTCAGTGTTGCATCGTTTGACAAATAGACTGTGCCAATAAAAGTAATATCTGCAGAGATAAGTGGAGGTACGCTTTGCCCCAGGGGCACGCTTTGCCCCACATGACTCTATATATCTGTATAATGTGTATGTATGCGGGCGTGCGGACGTGCGGGCGTACGTGCGGGTGTGCGTGATTCCGATACTAAACAGACGTTACGGTACAAATAATTAAGACCCATGGTACACGCAACGCGTTTCATGTCCTTGTTGTTTTATGTTGACCGTTTGTTTATGTCCGATGATAGCATGGTTTCTCAAAGTAACGTATGATTGCAGACAAATGATCAATACATAGTTGAGACGGAGACAGGCTGGAAATAGTCTGGGGAATGTCGGCAACTTAGCGGAATGCATCGACTTTGCGACTATAATTGCACAAATAGACGAACAAACCGGATTAATTTCAAGCGGATTTGGCTAATTGGGGCACGCTCCTCGCTGTGATTTAGCTACGTTTTTATTAATCTTTATCGGGTTTTTTCCTGATGATGGAAACATGGCGTGTACACCGCTCACGTAAAGACTCCGTTTACCATAGATATTACTTTCAGCTGCAAAAACAATATTTGTACAGGGCGGAGACAACCTCGGCAAATGCATTAGCACGAAGGTAATCAGTTACGCCGAAGTCGATGGCGAACGAACATACACATCTTGTTGCTGGTTCAACGCATCTTTATTTCTGTTGCCAACCTCGCTTATCTATTGTTTAAGAAAAGCGCATGTTTCATTTGCAATACAGTGACATAGTTCCATTCACATATAAATACTACTCGCCTATTCTGATATAACATTGACGAATCTTTGCCATCATTTATATCCCGTACTCCATCTGGGGTCGTTTGTGGAAACCATTTTCTCCTAGTAACATAGCGAAACACGGTTAAATATCTTCATATTCCAACTTCTTTTTGAAGAAAAAAACTGACTTTAGTACCACGGGGTGACCACTGTACGTCGGTGTGGGATTTATGGTTCTGCGTTCCCTTGATGCCTTGTTGAGCGAAATCCCCACCACCCGCACTGCCCGCACTAGGATTCTTTTCCATCTAGTACGGTGTGTTTATAATTGCATACCAATAGCTACTCGGCAACCTGAACCTATGTATTATAAATCGAGTACATTCCCCAAGTAGGAAAACATGGCGGTAGACATTTTGTTACTGGCGGGATCATTCATAATGACGTCTTAATGAGTAACCGACAGATGTCTCCACTAACACATACGTTCCATTTTAGGCATCAAAAACGAGGCCGACTGCAAGTTTGTGCGTGAAGTTTAATTTGGTTAGAAAATACCATAACATTAATTCACAGTATAAAGATACATAGGCATGCCTGGATACACAACGTTGTGTCACGGTGTACCGGTATTACGTCATAATCTGACGTGTCTGATTGGTTCGTTTAACAAGATTTAACAAGATTTAACAAGATTGCCATCCAGAAAATTACTCTGGATGGCAGGTGGACAAGGAAGCCTTTTGGCTTATCGAGAGTCCAATACTTTTTATCTACATGTATCCCGCCTTTTTAAGGTGTGTGTCGATTTTATTTTTAAACATATTCACGCTACTAGCACCAACACAATCAGGAGATAATCTGTTCCATTCATTTACAGTCCTTTGTGAGAATGAGAACTTTCTTATATCTAATCTACACTGCTCCTTTACTAATGTAGCTTCATGTCCTCTGGTCCTTCTATTTTTCTTAACTGAGAAAAAAATGTTTCTATCAATATTTTCATAACCATTCAATATTTTAAACACTTCTATGTGATCTCCTCTCAATCTCCTGGTCTCTAATGTTGTTAAACCACATTCTTTTAGGCGTATTTCGTAACTAAGATCCCTCAGATTTGGTATCATTTTAGTCGCTCTCCTCTGTACTCTTTCTAGCATATCTATGTCCTTCTTGCGATATGGCCTCCATGCTTGTATACAATATTCTAAATGAGGCCTCACTATTGTTTTGTACAGCGGTACTATTAATTCTTTTTTCTTATACGCTATATTTCGCCTAATTAATCCAAGGATTTGATTTCCCTTTGACGCTGCAATTCCGCACTGCTCTGAAACCTTCATATCAGCACTAATGGTTAACCCCAAGTCCTTTTCTTTTACAGTAGTACTTAGAACAGTACCCCCCATTTTATATTTTACCTCTTCATTCCCATGACCTGTGTGGAGGCATTTACATTTCCCAAAATTGAACAGCATTTGCCACTTTTCAGACCATTTGATCAACCTATCAAGATCATCTTGTAAATGCTGTCTGTCTCCATCACTTTTAATCCTTCTAAACACTTTTGTATCATCCGCAAATTTTAACACCTTGCTTGTTATATCATCGTCCAAATCGTTGATATATATTAAGAATAATATAGGTCCTAGTACTGATCCCTGTGGTACCCCACTCAATACCGATTTCCAGTTTGAAGCCTCCCCATCAACTACTACACGTTGTCTTCTGTCATTCAGCCATTTTTCTATCCAGTTTATTATACCATTTCCTATGCCATGGGCCTTTAGCTTAAGGAGTAATCTTTGATGTGGTACTTTGTCGAAAGCTTTTTGAAAATCTAAATAGATGATATCTACTGGTGATCCCTCATCTACCCACCTAGTGATGTCTTCCAAAAAACATAACATATTTGTTAAGCATGACCTCGCTTTTAAAAACCCATGTTGAGATGGGTTTATCAAGTTATGTTTAACAAGAAAATCCACCATGTGATCTTTAATTAGTCTTTCTAATAATTTGCAAATCACTGATGTTAAACTAACTGGTCTATAGTTCTCTGACTTGTTTCTCGAACCTTTTTTAAATAACGGTATAATGTTTGCCTCTTTCCATTCTAAAGGAACCACTCCCTCTTCTAATGACAAATTGAAAACTGTTGCAAGCGGTACGCTAATTTGTTCTACAATTTCCAATAGTAGTTTGGGCGGAATCCCGTCCACTCCAGGTGATTTATTATCCTTCATAGCCCTTATTTTCTTAGCTACCATTTCCGAGGTTACAACTAACTGTCCTAAATAGTCTGAATCTGCCCCCTTGAACTTAGCCTCTGGTACTGGCAGTGAACTAATATCTTCCCTGGTAAACACTGAACTAAAATACTCATTCAGGTCTTCTGCCATTAAGAATCCCTCTGATATTGTATTTCCAGCACTATCTTCTAGAGGACCGACCTTATCCTGAACTTTCTGTTTGCTTCGAATATACGCATAAAAACTCTTACTGTCATGTTTTATATTACTAGCTAATTTTTTTTCATAGCTTCTCTTTGAATTTCTAATTTCAGCTGTAGCTTGATTAAGTGCTTCTTTATAAATGTTGTAGTCTTCATCATTTCCAGTACATCTATATGACTTCCACATCATTTGTTTATACTTAATTTTTCTAATGGCTTCTTTCGATAAGTGTTTCTTTTTAGACCGTTTCCCTTGTTTTTTGAAAGGTACAAATTTATCGACTATGCACTTAATTTCACTATTTAAGATATTCCAGCATTCGGTTGCTGTCTTATTCTTCAGTGTGTTATTCCAGTCTATCTTTGCTAAATATTTCCTCATGTCCTTATACCTTCCTTTGTGGAAATTTCTCCTATACTGCTTTTTACTATTCCTTTCTGATTTTACTTTGATGGTAAAATGTATCTGGTTGTGATCACTACTCCCCAGTGGCTCACATATCTTGACATTGTCAACTAATTCTTTCTGTGAGGACAAAACTAAGTCTAACACATTCTCTCCTCTGGTTGGTTCTAGCACATGTTGAGAAAGGAAACTATCTTGTACTAAAACTAAAAACTTGTGGTCCTCACTCCCCATACTCTGTAGAGATTTCCATTGTATATGCCCATGGTTAAAGTCCCCCATAATAATACAGTTCCGTTTGCTTACTTCCCTTATAGCGTTTTGTATTTTTTCATTCTCTTCTATGCTTATGTTTGGACTTCGATAAACTAACCCAACTGTTAACGTTGAGTTTCCTGTAACTATGTTACACCAAACAGCTTCTTCGCAATCTGCTTCTCTTTCTAATTTTGTTTCATAAGCCTGGATAGATTCTTTAATATATAAAATAACTCCACCTCCCTTTCTTCCTATTCTATCTTTCCTAAACATTACATATCCTGTTAGTCCCAATTCGGCATCTGATATATCAGTGGTGGCCCACGATTCGGTTATACCTATTATGTGAGGGTCAATATCTTCTACCATAATGTTTAGTTCACTTCTTTTGTTTACTATGCTCCTTGCATTTAAACAAATGCATTTATATCCTGATTCAGAACAGTTTTCCTGGCTGTTCTTTGCCGATTTATTTCTGCTGTCTTTATCTATGCCTCCAGTTTCAGGCTTCTCTGTGAATCCCCCCTGCGAATCTAGTTTAAATAGATGCAGCCTGTCCCACTGTCAACAGATTGCAGCAAGTTCTCTGAGAAAACTGCTGCCCCCTTTCCACTTAGATGTAGGCCATCTCTCATGTACATATCTTCCCTCCCAACAAAGTATCCCCATAAATCTACGAATCCCACCCCCTCTTCTTTACACATCTGCTCAACTAGTGCGTTGATCGCCATCCTCTTGCAGTTTCTATATGTCGGCCCCCTTCCTCCCATTACTGGCAAAATTCCTGAGAGGATAATCTGTTCTACTCTTGTCTTCTTTAACTTCTTCACTAACTGTCTGTACTTCTGAACTATCCCAGTTGTTCCCTCCCTCTCTGCGTTATTTGTCCCTACATGTACTAGTATAGACCCTCCCTTGCCATGCCCCAGTACCTTCTCTACCCTTTCAGTTACATGTTCTATCCTAGCCAAACGAGGGAAGGAGTTGGTTACGTCGTGGTACGTACATCTCAAACTAAAATATGCTGGTAACTACATCGAGAACTGTTATTTATGTCATCCCTGTTGTAGTTACTATAGTTCCGATTTAAAACTGATACGAAGGTCTAGCGCAAACTGGTGATCAGACCATCTTCTTTCTACTCAGATGCAACATGTTTTATGTACTATTGTCGTCCACGTCGTATTAATTTGATCGACAGCACTCGAGTACATAAATGCAGTGTAACGTTTGACATTTATTTGACATTCACACAATAAAACGATCAATTGTTACCGCTCTTTGGATCAATATTTCGTATTGCCTCATCCCACAGCGCACCTGCAATGCAATAAGATTACTGTGCGTGTTCATTTCTTCCCCGGGAACAATTGCGCCCGGCGAGGACACACGTTCACAAGAACGGAATTATGTAATACACACTACAGTTGCTCCGCTTATTGATAGCCCGTATTGCTGCTATTCTTATTGAATAATTACTTTCAGGCACGTGTTTCAACTAAAACTGAACATGCATAATTTCTACTGCTATTGTTAATGAGTTTGTTTCTTATTGGACTGTCCTATCTGATTAATAATGGCAGGTTATGGTGACAGGATGATGATGATGATGATGATAATTATAATAAAAATGGCAACAGTAGACATATTCATTTTTTATCTTTATTTAGTTATGTTTCTATTTTTATTTGGATGTTTTATCGATGTACTTTTTCAATATGGACATAATGCTTGTCTGAAATAAAAACATTATGTTATGTTATATTATTATTAATAACACAACATATATTGTGATTTATCATCACCACCACATTAAATGCCGTCGTAATAGACACAATCACCAATGGCACACTCATACACCTATTCATAATTATCACCATCATCATCACCACCATGCATCTTTGAAATCATCATCGACTTTGTTGTTGTCAACATCTCCTTCACCGTCAAAAATATTCCCTGGCATATATAAGACTCGCGTATAACCACTGTCTATTGCCGGCGGAGTCTTCGTTCAACGTCGTTGTCAGCGCGCAAGAAGACGACCCTCTCTCGCTCACCCTCGCCCACTCTCGCCCACCGTCGCCCACCTCTTCCTCCCCCGAGTCTCCAGACCATGCGGAAGTCTGGTTCCAAGAAACCGCCTATATAAAAAGAGTACGCCCAAAGGCCGATCGTTTAGAGAAGCTGACCAAGAATTGTTATTTACTGTGATTTAGTGGCACCGATGGACAACTAAATGTCTACCCCCACAAAGCCCGAAGGATTACTCAACTGTACACCTATGTCTACGAGTTCCTAAATTACTTAGGCAGTTGGGCACGAAGACTGTTGTCACGAGACTGACCTTTGTCGGTTCCTCGTTTCTTAGTATTACATTCTTAATATTAGAATAAATGTGGTGAAGTATAATGCCAGCCAAACTGCGTTTAATAAACCCGACAAACCGTTCGCGGTCTGAACGTTGCGCCCACCAAAGGTAGGTATGTACAAAACATTCAAATAGCAAGCAACTTTGCTGTTGGGACAGACGATGCTAACCGAAAGTTCCTGGAATTTGGGGCGCCACCGGTTTTGTTTCCGCAACAAAGACTGGAAATGGGACGACGTACAACTGGTTCAGCGAACGTCCTGCTAATAATTAGATATATCACCCGTGACTTGAGACGATGGTTCATGTTAACGGAACAGAAAATGTCGCTTTAATACCCAGAAAAGCGAACACATCCATAACGAGCATGACGGTTTGCTCACAATAAGGTACCGGTTCGTCATTGGATTTCCACGCAAGTGCACATATGCTTACGACACTTTTATATTAACTGTATTCGCATGATTCACATAAATCCACACACACTCTTTCACACCCGTCATCCTTTACTAGGCTTACTGCGAAGACGTAAGAGTGAATCTCCCTCGCCTTCTAGGCAAACAATTGCATAGCAGCTGCGTGCGAGCGTGTGTAATGGCGCTGGCACTGATGCCGAACTCTTCCATAAATGGAGTCCGATTAGAATTGCGATTGCTGGAGACGAGGAAATGAGGCCGTGTGTGGGTCCACGGCAGGACGAGCTGCGGACACGCGATCGGGGGATGTCTCTTAACAAATGTGAGGCTCATCTACAGAATGACGCCGTGCTCATCTACAGAAAGACGCCATGCCAACACCCTGTCATATCCGCCGAGTGTCGAGAGAACGCACACATCAGGGTAATTATTGTTTGGATTATTAATGGAACACGATCCATCGTAACGGTGATGCTGTTGGAGGGTACACGTAACGAAGCGGGCACGCACGCACGCACGTACAAGCGTTTGCGCGTACATAAACAAGAAAACGTGACGACAAGTTATAAAACTTCCTGATAATAAGCAACAAATCAAGGCGCGTCGGGGCAATAGAGCGGTGCTTCTGTGTGTTGATCAATAGCCAACGTGCCGTCATAGACGATTCCCCAAACTCGTATTTCGTTGTTTTTTTTCATCTGGAGTACGTAGCCCTCTTTGAATGGGCCAGTAAGTCATGCTTGTGTGTCAGGTCACGCAAACAGACGGCCGCTCTGCAAATCTTATCCAAAAGTGAAACTCGGCGCATCGCAGGCGAAACGGGCCTCGACTAAGTTTATTTAATCAATCTACAAGTGGTGGCTGATAGATCACGGCGCTCGACGTGACTGGAATATCGTGTGAGCGTCCGTAGAGCCACTTTGCAACAAACGTAATGACCGCCAAGTCAAGTGACAGTCCGTTTGGGGGTGACGGCGATATCATGGGGCGTTACCAGGGGATGTAACCAGGGAGCTAGGCTACGTTAGGGACGAACAGATGTGTCTAATAAATATAGCATGCTTTTCCATATGATTTTTTGAAATAAAAATATGATTTCAAAAGATCGCCGGAGGCCATGCTCTCTCATAATTATAATTATTAAGACAAACCCTAGAGCTTATGCCACAACATGAAACAAAAAGAACATGCCTTCTGAAACCGTGTGTATATGCCATGCTTAGTTTTCTCCGAAAATTGGTAAATCGACATACGGCCAGGTTTTGTGAAATTATTCACATGGAATGACGTGTGGGCAAACAGTTATTTTACAAAATTGTTTCAATCATTTTGTCCACATGTGGCGCCAATTACTCCCCGCTATGCATGCTGGGACATTCGTGACGATAACCAGATCAACTTTGGAAGGAAACCAGCAAACGAACACAATTACAACACAAACAGTGTGTACCGAGTTTTTATATGCATTGCCATTGTCTTCTGCTGTGCAATTTCTGCTAATGCGTTGAAATCGGCCACAGTTGTCCAGCAGATATGTCACACGGATAACGTAGCCCGTTTCCAGTGTCGCCTTTGTTGTGTTCCGATTCGACAAATAGTTTCGCTTACGGTTTGCAATTCGACTATATTATTTTGCATTAGATGAAAAACACGTCCAGGTGAAAACTGTTATCGAACTATCAGGCTGAATGTACCTTGCAGCTGTTCGCAGTTGGAAGAATTGGTGACATTATGCGGATCAGTCTAACAACCGAATGTGTTCTGGTCGTGACTTGTTCCCGAACGCGTCCAACCTATATAACAATAACCTATTATAGTCACCATTGGTGCGGCAACCGAGTTGCACGGTTCGTAGTGCCTATGTTAAAAACCACCTCAGTTTATTTATCCTAATTCCTTCGCAAATCAGGTTTGTCGATGTCCACGTTCAATAATTAGTGTTCATGTATAAATTTAGTGTCTGAATAGTTTAAGTAAAAAGCGCAATCGAATTTTAGTTAAATCATCAAAATAATCGTTAGATCGGATAACATGTGAATAGCCTTGTAGTACACCACGAACATCCTACCACCACCTTATTTGTCAGAATGGTGCTGGCATCCGGTTACCAATTACTTGTGTCCACTGCTTCTGATCTGCTTAGAAAGCAATGAGCGCTTTTGGCTGATGATTTCACCGCAACTAAATAACACATGTATGTAAATGAACTAGCATATTGAAGTCGATACTTGGTAGGTCTTACGTTAGTGTGAATGATTCGGAAACGAGACGATCTAAGCAATCAATTGTGCAGGACCGACCTTGAATCATGACCTTAACAAACATGTCAGTATAAAACAGAACTCAGGTTACCAGGCTATACATCGACGTCAGAGAGAATCTGTAATTGGCGTTGACAAGTCTAGTGACGTTAATCATATATAATAACTTGCCGTCAAACATAATTGTAACGTTGCGCCTATTGTTTCCGTAATCCTTGCTACTATAAATAGTATGATGACGCAATGGCACCCGCGCAGGGCATGCTGGGGCAGTACTCTGGACGATCAATATAACGAAGAAAGCTTTACTTGAACAACTTTAACCTGGACAAAACTGTATGTTAATGTTCTGTCCAACAGTACAGTACAACAGTTGGCTGATTGTCTGCCTACATTAAGTTCGTCTTTTGGAAAGGAGTTTTCGAATGTCAGTCACATGCGCCGGTCATATGTAGGGAGGACCAGCGGTAATATTGCGAGGATGAAGCGGCCCGCGTCTGTGACGCAGGACGAAATTGCAGAGACATCGAGGCAAGACTAACTTCTAGGACCATAATTGACAAATATCATCAGCGGTAACCCCCGCGTTCCAGACGAGTCACCAAAGAGCATACTGATCCCTAGCGACAGGAAACTTTTCTTGACATTATCCAAGACGTCTTATCATTGACGGTTCGCACGTGGAGTCCATCTCTAATACAATAGATAGGCGACCGGGGTGTTGATCAGATATGCTGGACAAGATGTTACAGGAAATGCTGTACATGTATGGTTCAACAACATATATATATATACATACACACACACATGTGTACATGTATATATATATATACGTTTGAGCGTTTTCGGCATCCCATTTGTTATAGCTTGACGGACCTTGTTGCTAGGCAACACATCACGTGATGGATACGTATATATATATAGCATACACATCTGAACGGCAAAATCGGGTCAAGTTGTGTTAAAAGAGTTTTCAAATTGACTTATCCATCACGTGATGTGTTGCCTAGCAACAAGGTCCGTCAAGCTATAACAAATGGGATGCCGAAAACGCTCAAACGAGAACTGTATGCGGAAAAAATTGATTTAGCAGTTGATGTCATGCCGAATTAGTAAAGTAATGATCATATTGTTAGTCAACTGAGCTCAGTCGGGAAAATGCGCGGGTTTAAGGATTTTGTGAACTGACAAAATGCATGCTCGGCAGTACATAAAATGGCAGCCAAACTCCAGCACCGGAGGGCGGGAATTAGCTGGAGCACGTATCGTTAACACACTTCCGGTTGATGTCAGATGAATGAAGAGTCAGGGATATTGAGACGGTGCCCTTTTATGAAGTTGAACAAGGAATCGAGCGTGTATGAGGATTACAACCAACTGTAAGGAGTTACGCTGGTCAGAGGGTAATGTTCCAGGTAGCTGGTTGACAGTATGTGGGCATGACAGTGATGGAAGGATTCCTTGCGTATGCAAGCACGATCCTCATGTTTGGGAGATCATCTCACGTATATATTTTCTCAAAACGAATACAGGAGTTGACACTGCAACAGGTGTGATCCACTACACGCAACAACCTGTGTCACTGCAACAGGCGTGATCCACTACGCGTAACAACCTGTGCCACTGCAACAGGCGTGATCCACTACACGCAACTACCTCTGCCACTGCAACAGGCGTGATCCACTTCACGCAACAACCTGTGCCACTGCAACAGGCGTGATCCACTACACGCAACAACCTGTGCCACTGCAACAGGCGTGATCCACTACACGCAACAACCTGTGCCACTTCAATAAAAATGTTGCGTATTGTTGTCTTGCTTACAACGCTAGAAAACGTTAACAGAGAAGCATAAATAATGATTCGTCACCAACTCAAGTAATGTGGTGCGGTGTTTGGCTGAATGTTGTCTAGGTTGTTGTTCTGTTAATTAAATGTCCGAGGTCATAGTAGTAATCAATTCAGTAACTAACAAATAGTCGCAAATCCACACGTACGTTTCCAATGGCAGATGCATGAATTCAAACATATCCATTATGTCGAGCTGATGAGGATTCTGACAAATGCCAATTGTCAAAGGAGGACATTTGGCAATAAGGATTGACTATAAAGAGTGATGGATATAGTTGAACAAAACATTTTAACAAGATTTAACAAGATTTAACAAGATTGCCATCCAGAGAATTAACTCTAGATGGCAGATGGACAAGGAAGCCCTTTGGCTTATCGAGAGTCCAACCCTTTTATCTACATATATCCAGCCCTTCTGAGGTATGTGTCGATTTTATTTTTAAACATATTCACACTACTAGCACCCACACAATCATCAGATAATCTGTTCCATTCATTCACGGTCCTTTGTGAAAATGAGAACTTTCTCACGTCTAATCTACACTGCACCTTTACTAATGTAACTTCATGTCCTCTAGTCTTTCTATCTTTCTTAACTGAAAAAAACATATTTCTATCAATATTTTCATAACCATTCAATATTTTAAACACTTCTATCTGATCTCCTCTCAATCTCCTGGTCTCTAGTGTTGTTAAACCACATTCTTTTAGGCGTTTTTCATAACTAAGATCCCTCAGTTTTGGTATCATTTTAGTCGCTCTCCTCTGTACTCTTTCTAGCATATCTATGTCCTTCTTGCGGTATGGCCTCCACGCTTGTATACAATATTCTAAATGAGGCCTAACTATTGTTTTGTACAGCGGTATTATTAGTTCTTTTTCTTTATATGCTATATTTCGCCTAATCAATCCAAGGATTTGATTTCCTTTTGAAGCTGCAATTCCACACTGCTCTGAAACCTTCATGTCAGCACTAATTGTCAGCCCTAAGTCTTTTTCTTTTACAGTAGTACTTAGTACAGTTCCCCCCATTGTATATTCTACATATTCGTTCCCATGTCCTGTGTGAAGGCATTTACATTTCCCAAAATTGAACAACATTTGCCACTTTTCAGACCATTTGATCAACCTGTCAAGATCATCTTGTAAATGCTGTCTATCTCCATCATTTTTAATCCTTCTAAACACTTTTGTATCATCTGCAAATTTCAACACCTTGCTAGCTATATCATCGTCCAAATCGTTTATATATATTAAGAATAATATAGGTCCCAGTACTGATCCCTGTGGAACCCCACTCAAAACTGATTTCCAGTTTGAAGCCTCCCCATCAACAACTACCCGTTGTCTTCTGTCAATCAGCCATTTTTCTATCCAGTTAATTATACCATTTCCTATGCCATGGGCTTTTAGTTTAAGCAGTAATCTCTGATGTGGCACTTTGTCGAAAGCTTTTTGAAAATATAAGTAGATGATATCTACTGGTGATCCATCATCTACCAACTTAGTGATATCTTCCAAAAAACATAACATATTTGTTAAGCATGACCTCGCTTTTAGAAACCCATGTTGAGATGGGTTTATCAAGTTATGTTTAACAAGAAAGTCCACCATGTGATCTTTAATTAGACTTTCTAATAATTTACAAATCACCGATGTTAAACTAACTAGTCTATAATTATTTGACTTGTTTCTCGAACCTTTTTTAAATAACGGTATAATGTTTGCTTCTTTCCATTCTAAAGGAACCACTCCCTCTTCTAATGACAAGTTGAATACTGTTGCAAGCGGTATGCTAATTTGTTCTACAATTTCCAATAGTAGTTTGGGTGGAATACCATCCACTCCAGATGATTTATTTTCCTTCATAGCCCTAATTTTCTTAGCTACCATTTCTGGGGTTACAATTAACTGTCTTAAATAGTCTGTTTCTGCCCCCTTGAACTTAGCCTCTGGTACTGGCAGTGAACTAGTGTCTTCTCTGGTAAACACTGAACTAAAATACTCATTTAGGTCTTCCGCCATTAAGAATCCTTCTGATGTTATATTTCAGGCACTATCTTCTAGAGGACCGACCTTATCCTGAACTTTCTGTTTGCTTCGAACATACGCATAAAAACTCTTGCTGTCATGTTTTATATTACAAGCTAATTTATGTTCATAGCTTCTCTTTGAATTTCTAATTTCAGCTGTAGCTTGGTTTAGTGCTTCTTTATAAATGTTGTAGTCTTCGTCATTTCCAGTACGTCTATATGACTTCCACATCATTTGTTTATACTTAATTTTTCTAATGGCTTCTTTCGATAAGTATTTCTTTCTGGTCCGTTTCCCTTGTTTTTTGAAGAGAACAAATTTATCTACGATGCACTCTATTTCATTCTTTAAGATATTCCAGCATTCTGTTGCTGTCTTATTCTTCAGCGTATTATTCCAGTCTATCTTTGCTAAATATTTCCTCATTTCCTTATATCTTCCTTTGTGGAAATTTCTCCTGAACTGCTTTTTATTATTTCTTTCTGGTTTTACTTTGATGGTAAAATGTATCTGGTTGTGATCACTACTTCCCAGAGGCTCACATAATTTAACATTGTCAACTAATTCATTCTGTGAGGACAAAACTAAGTCTAACACATTCTCTCCCCTGGTTGGTTCTAACACATGTTGAGAAAGGAAACTATCTTGTACTAAAACTAAAAACTTGTGGTCCTCACTACCCATACTCTGTAGAGATTTCCATTTTATATGCCCATGGTTAAAATCCCCATAATAACACAGTCCCGTTTGCTCACTTCCCTTATAGCGTTTTGTATTTTTTCATTCTCTTCTATGCTTATGTTTGGACTTCGATAAACTAATCCAACCGTTAACGTTGACTTTCCTGTAACTATGTTACACCAAACAGCTTCTTCGCAATCTGCTTCTCTGTCTAATTTTATTTCATAAGCCTGGATGGATTCTTTAATATATAAAATAACTCCACCTCCCCTTCTTCCTATTCTATCTTTCCTAAACATTACATATCCTGTCAGTCCCAATTTGGCATCTGATATATCGGTGTTTGCCCATGATTCGGTTATACCTATTATGTGAGGGTCAATATCTTCTACCATAATGTTTAGTTCATTTCTTTTGTTTACTATACTCCTTGCATTTAAACAAACACATTTATACCCAGCTTCAGAACAGTTTTTCAGACTGTTCTTTGCTGAATTATTTTTGCTGCCTTTATCTATGCCTCCAGTTTCAGGCTTCTCTGCGAGTCCCCCCTGCGAATTTAGTTTAAATAGATGTAACCTGTCCCACTGTCAACAGATCGCAGCAGATTCTCTGGGAATACTGCTGCCCCCTTTCCACTTAGATGGAGGCCATCTCTCATGTACATATCTTCTCTCCCAACAAAGTACCCCCATAAATCTATGAATCCCACGCCCTCTTCCTCACACATCTGCTCAACTATTTTATATAGGATAACGGAATGCTTCCTAGAGAACTCGAATTTGGTGTTGGAATGAACCAATGAAGTGTGAAGCGTTTTGATAAGTCCTATAAGAATTGGATACCGTGCTAATTGGTCCACGCTTTATCACCTGTTTGGGTCAATCATTGTAATTCATTGTTGTGTGGACGTAGAAGACGCGTGCCCCGAAATTAATGGTTCTTTTCTATGTGTTTTTGTTTACCAAAATAACAAACCTGTTTGAAACGTACATCGTATTTTTAGAAGTAACTATATTTAGTTTAAAGTATTCCGCAGCGAAGCTATTGGGGGCGGCATGCAATTTCGTGTGACTGGTTCCTGCTAGGATTCGTTCTAAAGAAACAGCGACACTGACGCAAACGCGCACTTTCCGTGCGGAAGTTACTCTAATCACATTCGTCCCTCTTTAATGGAGAGCTATTTTTGACCGTCCCCCTGGTCGTTGGTGATGGCGATCTTGTGAACACATCTTCTGCCATACTAGTGGTTCGAATCAGGCTAATTGGAACTTCTGCCTTATACACGTAAACAGCACAGTAGGACTTAATAGTGGGCTTTTAAAGAATTTACGATGACATTGTTTTGCGAAGATTATGACCTACATATAAACGCACGTAATATCCATTTCCGTTAATTTGGTAACAGTGGCAAAGCATACGACAATTGCGTATAGAAAACCCTACATTTTGCAATATGACAATTGGAGGGTTTTAAGTAAACACACAGAATATGTTAAATATAATTAAATTCTAGTTCAAGGAGAAACGCATTGCTGTTCGGTATTGCTCCCTTCTCATCTCTGAAGTCTGGCGACTAGCTGCTATACCTGTCGTCAATTCGTTCCTTCTTCAATTGTCTCGTTTTATTGCCGTCTCCACCACCCGTCGCCTACTATATCGCCCTGTCATTCTCTACTGTCTTCCCAATCCCGCCAGATCTCCCTTAACATAGTCTTCCCATCTCAGTGGTGGTATTCAACTTCTCTTTTGCTGTACAGATGAAGGATATGAACAGCCAATTCACCGTTACAGAAACGGTTATGTGTTGTTCTTCCTCAAAAGTGCCTGTGGTAAGAGACGAGGCCTAATAACATTGTGTAGCTGAAGGACTACTGTCTTAGCTCTCCCTCTGTTCCATTCAGATCTATATTAGCACATCTCCCCATCCTCTTTTCATCCTCCTCCGTCCTTCTGACATTGCAGTCTTCCCTTCTAAAATGTTGTCTGCCCCTACTCCTGTGGCCTCATTGTTTCGCCTCCACGCCCCTTGTAATTCGACCTGGCCACATCATCCGGGTATTTTCTTTATTATCTTTCCAGTTATAAAACCGGATATGAATTAATACTAGCTGCAAGATCCTTTGGTGTTCGTGCAAATTCATAATATTTTGTTAGTTGGGATATTTAGGTAAAGACAAGCAATCACTCTCACGCCTGTTCAACGCACGTTTTGAAAAGCATATTCCGGTGTTGCTGATAAATCGTTAAACCCATCAAACACAATAGGCACGTCGCCAGCGAATGATCGACGCTGTGTATATTGATGCCGTCCGAGGACATGGAAATCTAGAAACTATAATCGTGACAGCGACGAGCGCCTTTAGTGTAGTTAATAGATCTTGTACATTATGCAGCACAATACAACGGTCGCACCCATTTGTCAATAGTGGAAGTTGTATCATTAGTAGATACTAAATATTGCAGCTAATAGTTGCTAACTGCGCGTTCTAGCCGAGCTACGCTACGCAGATCATTAGTGGTGTGACCATATTCGTGTGTCCGTCATGGTATGTCCGTCGTGGTATGTCCGTCATGGTATGTCCGCCGAGCTGTGTCAATCATGGTGTTTCATTCGAGGTGTATCCTTTGTGGTGTGTCATTCGTGGTGTGTCCGTCATGGTGTGTCACTCTTTGTGTGTCACTTGTGGTGTGTCCGTCATGGTGTGTCACTCTTTGTGTGTCACTTGTGGTGTGTCCGTCATGGTGTGTCCGTCGTTGTATTTCCGTCGTTGTGTGTCCGTTTCGCTTGTCCGTCGTGCTGTGTCCGTCGTTGTGTACGTCATGTTGTGTCCGTCGTGGTGTGACCGACGTGGGGACTGAATGGAAGTGTCCGAACTCATATACAAATTATTATTATAATTTATTACGGGAACATTTGACAAGTTAGTTCAGTCGACAACAAACACTTCCCCTCCGCACCCTCCTGCCTCACGGTTCTGGCCGCCGCTACAGCATGCTATGAGGTGAAGCGCTAGTCAAAATTACGCACCTCTGCGCGGTATCGTGTGATCAGTCATGTATAACCGCAGGCGCAATGATTGTTTTCCTGGAAACAGTATTCCGTGGACAATGGGAGTAACACGCTGATCAGATGAAAACTGTGTTCGTATTTACTTCTTTTTAGCACGTAACGCAACATTAAAGACGTGTGAATGAATTATTGATGCAGCAATCTCATTAAAACATGACGTCAATATCAATGGAAGATTTGTTCAGTGACATAATCATAGTACACATTTAACCGACCGACCGACCGACCGACCGACCGACTGACCGACGGACAGACGGACAGACAGACAGACAGAGGACAGATAGACAGACGTACAGACAGACGTACAGACAGACGTACAGACGTAGACAGACAGACATGCAGACTAACTTTAATTGGCGTCACGTGCTGAATACCGACTGTCAGATTTCCACACCGGCGTGTCTAAGGAGTCTAGAAACGGGTGCAACGATGGATCTTATTTCCAGAATCCGCTTTTCCTTTAAGCCTATCTGAGTCCTATTTAAGTCCTATTTAAGCTGCTTTTAGCGGCAGGACTAATGAATCATTAGACGAGGAGTCGTTGCATAGTTGACCGACAGTGTTTACTACATAACGCTTGTTAGCAGCAGACTTGACTATTGCAATGCCCTCCTTCATAATATCGCTAGCAAGGATATTACAAAACTTCAAAGTGTCCAAAATTTTCTGGCAAAGGTATTTTTTCTCGCTCTGTACCACTTTTGAAGTCTTTGTATTGGCTTCCTGTACAATATCGTATCAAATTTAAGATATGTACCATTACATACCAGGCACTGTCCAGTAAGCAACCATTTTATTTGCATTCGCTGCTTACTCCTGTAAGAAAATCTATCCAGCTTCAATCATCTAGTTCTGACCTACTTTTTGTTCCTAGAGTCAACACTAACATTGGAACTATGGCTTTTTCTGTTGCTGCACCAACTCTTTGGAATATGCTCCCTCTTAGAGTTAGATCAGTTAAAATATTAAAAAATTCCGTCTTCATTTAAACACATCTTTATAACCTTGCTTATCCACCATAGCCCCGTATCGCCTTGACTCATCTGTTGACAACTGGAATACTGCTTATGGATTTTGAGATTGACCAATCCTTTTGTCTTGATGCGTCTCTGGGCTTGGTTTCCTTAGGCGCAATAGAAGTTATCTTATTATTATTATTATTAACTCGGCTCAACGCGGACTCTGTTTCAGCGGCAATGGAAGACTAACAAATACTTATTGAATAAACGACGACGTCATCTACCCTTCTTGAGAGGATTTGTTTTTAAATATTATAATCATGTTTCATCAGAATCAGTCGTGTTTATAAGAACTGACTACGTATCAAACATGGACACCGTCGCCTTCGACTCGTGTATTGTAGACCAACGCCCCTCGAGGGCATTCACATACGTAAGATGAAAACCCTACGGAAAAAAATCCTCGATAGGCCACAGGTCTCCCAATTTTAATACATTTTCAAATACATTTTATTCCAGGGAGCTTTCCCCGTCCTCCTTAGAAACCGAGGCGGTCCTCTTCAGGAACAAGCCGAGCTCATTAAAAAACTATTTTTTCTCAAGGGCATAACCAACTTCATCCAAGTTACTTACTAGGATGCAGTGTAATTACGGACAAGAAGGAAGTAATTCCTTCTAAACCGACTGCTTGGGAGTACTTCTTGAGTTTGTTACAATGACGAGGGAGTAAGCAAATATATGTACATATAAATGCTTCGAGCTGCGCATTAATATAATGCAGACTGCTTCTATGTGTATCAATGTTGTATTTATACAAAAAAGAGGACACATAGCTTAGGATAAAATAAGACCATTCACACGTTTTCAAACCTATCGCTCAAAGTCCGTTTAGGTGATTTTTTTTAAACAAGAATAGGTACTCTTAGATTAGTCGACCGTCACCGCGTATTACTTTTAATGCAAAGCGGATTTGAACATCAACGAAATCGATTCGTGATAAGTTGAATCAACGAAAGAGGGAGCTGTAGGTCCAATAAAACAAAACGTAAACGAGACTTAAGTTGAACGTGTTGTCACAATTAATACATAGTGGGTAGTCCTTTGATTAGGATTGTTTACCTACAATAATTATATTACACTTAGACGGAACATTGTTATATACATCTATACAACAACACGTGTGAATAAACCAACCGTATAGTTTTAGTATGCATATGTTGAAAGCAGCCACCAAGACAGTGGCTACAATGTGTGCAATCAAAAGTTCCTATTGCACGAATTAACATTGGTTTTAAAACCTAACTAATAATATATAAAGATATGACAAGTTTGACAGTCTACATAACTACACTATAATTATGAAATGGCCTGCTAATAGTCCACATTTCCGTTACAAAAATATTTTATATTTATATTTTAAATCCCCAGCCCTCCCTCCTCTCGGTCCTGCCTTTTGCGTGTCACTATTTATATATTTTTGGCAAAAGGTATTGGTATTTATTGTGATTTTTATTGTGATTTGACAGCCGGAAATGTTCATTTTGGCGAGCCTCGAGGGGATGCCGTTTGACTGTTTTTGGGACCACCCTAGATTTCCCTGCCTTGAATCGGCCATTGGGTAGCAATTCTGATGTGTTGCGCCTCTGAGCTCGGGTCTCTGGGAATCTTAGAAATTGTAGAAGTGCCGTTTTTATTATTGTTACTTGTTTTACAATTAACACGTCAGCAGAGAGCAATATATTGTTACACGTCAACATGTAGCAATATATTGTTATACGTCAGCAGATAGCAATATATTGTTATACGTCAGCAGAGAGCAATATATTGTTATACGTCAGCAGATGGCAATGTATTGTTATACGTCAGCAGATCACAATGTATTGTTATACGTCAGCAAATAGCAATATATTGTTATACGTCAGCATATAGTAATATATTGTTATACGTCAGCAGATAGCAATATATTGTTATACGTCAGCAGATAGCAATATATGTCATACGTCAGCAGATAGCAATCAAATCTTTCTAAAGAAATGACATTAGGAGGAAAGAAGTTAACCTTTGCCACCTCTTGTAAATATCTTGTCATGTCATTTCTAATAACTTGTCTGATGAGTCTGACATGCCAGCCAAAGTGAGACTTTTGTATGCCAAGAGTAATATGTTACGTCAAAAATTCCACTTTTGTTCAACTGCTGTAAAAAATAAGCTATTTTCGGCGTATTTTGGTAATATTTATACGTGTGCGTTATGGGTGAAGTTTGGAAAAGTTAATTTTCAGCAATTCTTTGTTGCATATAACGACTCTTAGGATATTGAACAATTTGCCCATGGGATGTAGCGCTAGCCACATGTTTGCTACAGCTAATGTCAGCTCGGGTAAATGTGTAATCAGAAAGGCTTTTTTTAGCTTAATGAATAGGATTGACATGTCTTTGAATCCCATTATTTATAGCATTAAAACTAGCGACATATATTGTACTTCGAAACTGCGGCAACTGTGGGTCCGGGATTTATATAATTTTATTGTTGTTCTTATCGATGTATTTTTATATTTATTTACATACTTTTATTGATGTATTTTTTATATATGGACATGATGATTGTCTGAAATAAATACATTATTATTATTATTATATTGTCATACGTCAGCATATAGCAATATAGTGTTATACGTCAGCATATAGCAATATAGTGTTATACGTCAGCAGATAGCAATATATTGTTATACGTCAGGAGATAGCAATATATTGTTATTGAATGACCTAATGACAGCGGGAAGCACACATTAATGGTCTTGACAGCTGCTGAAAATTGCAATTAACAAAACAGGTTCAACGTTCGGGCAAATGCGGTTAGCAATGGCATGTTTGAGCAATGGCCGCTCGCTCTGCCTTTGAGTGTACTCAGAATTGAATTTCTCTCAAATTATCCGCGACCTCAGCTAAGTGTTGTTGCTTCGTATAATTCAAACGTACCTCGACATTATGACCCTCTGGATAAACACCCACACCCACATTTTACTCACTCCTGGGATGTTATCTCGTTTTTAACGGTTATGAATTAAATTACACATTTCTTTATTGTCACACTTCGATACGTTTCCAAGGTGAGCTCGTAGTGCGAGCAATGTCAGCTGTAAATCTACGCGTCAGCCTTTGCAAAGTTATGGCGGCCATTACATACAACCTCATAAGGGCCGTTTATTTTCCACGGTGTTGTCAACAGATGCCACGTTTCTGCTAACATTGAGTAAGTGCATACAGCGGCTAGTGGGCGTGACAGGGAATATCGCGTGACAAGAGAAAGTTGATGACAACCTCGTGACGGCAGGGACAAGGCCAGGCTAATCGTTTGGCCAATAATGAGGTGTTGACAAACTACAACAAAAGCGATGTGTAATTTGTTGTGGGAGGATATACGTCATCATCATCGTCATCATCATCATCATCATCATTATCATAAGTTGTCGTCTGTGATACAGTCGAAGGCGGTCGTGGCCCTCCAATGTCCTTGGTCGTGCGTGACTCGGAACCGTTCAATGACGCTCCTCTCTAGTTAAGATGCTAGACCACTGACGACAGTAATTCTCCGTCGACTCTGCCTGTTTCTATCCCTGTCAACGTTTCCTCTTGCAACAAGATGTTCTAAGTTGTGTATTTTCACCACATGTTCTGTGTCGCCTGTTTATTGTCTCCTAATATTGCTCATAATCTTCATTTTAGTATTTGTTGGTCTTAAGATGTCTTTATTAGTCTTCGTCTATGTCGACGATACTCTAAGCATTCTTCTCACAAACCACATTTCCGTTGCTTCTGTGGTTTCCTCTCACCAGTTTGTCGTTGACCACGAGTCATATCCGACTAGCAGTGTGGTCACTGTAGTATGTGCTACATACATGTTTTCTCACTTCAATTTATTCTCGTTTGCTAGTTAGAGTGCTTTTCATGTTCTGGAAAGCTGTTTGTTCTGATAAATCGGACCCATGGTCTTATCGTTGCACCGACTACCTAAAGTTATCAGTGATCCAAGATAGTTAAATTGATTAAACAGTTTCAGAACATACTTACTACAACGTCACGACTCCATTATGAGAAAGACGGACAAGACACTAAGCGAGGGGAAGGACGTCGTTGTTTGTCTACCGGGGGCTAGGATAGAACATGTGACTGAAAGGGTAGAGAAGGTATCGGGGCATGGGAAGCGAGGGTCTATACTAGTACACGTAGTAACAAATAATGCAGACAGGGAGGGAACAACTGGGATAGGACAGAAGTGCAGACAGTTAGTGAGGAAGTTAAAGAAGACAAGAGTTGAACAGATTATTCTCTCGGGAATTTTGCCATTAATGGGAGAAAGGGGGGCAACGTATAGAAAGTGCAAGAGGATGGCGATCAACGCACTAGTTGAGCAGATGTGTGAAGAAGAGGGAGTGGGTTTCACAGATTTATGGGGATACTTTGTTGGGAGGGAAGATATGTACATGAGAGATGGCCTCCGTCTTAGTGGAAAGGGGCAGCAGTTTTCTCAGAGAACCTGCTGCGATCTGTTGACAGTAGGACAGGTTGCATTTATTTAAACTAGATTCGCACGGGGACTCACATAGAAGCCTGAAACAGGAGGCATATATAAAGACAGCACAAATAAAAACACTTCTGAAGCTGGATATAAATGTGTTTGTTTAAATGCAAGGAGCATAGTAAACAAAATAAATGAATTAAACATTATGGTAGAAGATATTGACCCTCACATAATAGGTATAACCGAATCCTGGACCACCACCGATATATCAGATGCCGAATTGGAACTGACAAGATATGTAATGTGTAGGAAAGATAGAATAGGAAGAAACGGAGGTGGAGTTATTTTATATATTAAAGAATCTATCCAGATTTATGAAATAAAATTAAAGAGGGATGCAGATTGCAAAGAAGCTGTTTTGTGTAACATAGTTACAGGAAACTCAACGTTAACAGTCGGGTTAGTTTATCGAAGTCCAAACAAAAGCATAGATGAGAATGAAAAAATACAAAATGCTATAAGGGAAGTAAGCAACCGGGACTGTATTATTATGGGGGATTTTAACCATGGGCATATACAATGGAAATCTCTACAGGGTATGGGGAATGAAGACAACAAGTTTTAGTTTAAGATACTTTCCTTTCTCAACATGTGCTAGAAATAACCAGTGGTGAGAATGTGTTACACATAGTTTTGTCCTCACAGAATGAATTAGTTGACAATGTCAAGATATGTAAGCCACTGAGGAGTAATGATCACAACCAGATACATTTTACCATCAAAGTAAAATCAGAAAGAAATAGTAAAAAGCAGTATAGGAGAAATTTCCACAAAGGAAGGTATAAGGACTTGAGGAAATATTTAGCAAAGATAGACTGGAATAACACACTGAAAAATAAGACAGCAACAAAATGCTGGAATATCTTAAAGAGTGAAATTAAGTGCATAGTCGATAAATTTGTACCCTTCAAAAAACAAGGGAAAAAAGAAACACTTATCGAAAGAAGCCATTAGAAAAATTAAGTATAAACAAATGATGTGGAAGTCATATAGATGTACTGGAAATGATGAAGACTACAACAGTTATAAAGAAGCACTTAACCAAGCTACAGCTGAAATTAGAAATTCAAAAAGAAGCTATGAACAAAAATTAGCTATTAATATAAAACATGACAGCAAGAGTTTTTATGCGTATGTTCGAAGCAAACAGAAAGTTCACGATAAGGTCGGTCCTCTAGATGATAGTACTGGAAATATAATATCAGAAGGATTCTTAATGACAGAAGACTTGAATGAGTATTTTAGTTCAGTGTTTACCAGAGAAAATATTAGTTCACTGCCAGTACCAGAGGCTAAGTTCAAGGGGGCAGATTCAGACTATTTAGGACAGTTAATTGTAACCCCGGAAATGGTAGCTAAGAAAATAAGGGCTATGAAAGATAATAAATCACCTGGAGTGGATGGTATTCCACCCAAACTACTATTGGAAATTGTAGAACAAATTAGCGTACCGCTTGTAACAGTTTTCAATGTGTCATTAGAAGAGGGAGTGGTTCCTTTAGAATAGAAAGAAGCAAACATTATACCGTTATTTAAAAAAGGTCCGAGAAACAAGTCAGAGAACTATAGACCAGTGAGTTTAACATTACTGATTTGCTAATTATTAGAAAGACTAATTAAAAATCACATGGTGGATTTTCGTGTTAAACATAACTTGATAAACCCATCTCAACATGGGTTTTTAAAAGCGAGGTCATGTTATGTTTTTTGGAAGACATCACTAAGTGGGTAGATGAGGAATCACCAGTAGATATCGTCTACTTAGATTTTCAAAAAGCTTTCGACAAAGTACAACATCAAAGATTACTGCTTAAACTAAAGGCCCATGGCATAGGAAATGGTATAATAAACTGGATAAAACAATGGCTGATTGACAGAAGACAACGTGTAGTGGTTGCTGGGGAGGCTTCAAACTGGAAATCGGTATTGAGTGGGATACCACAGGAATCAGTATTAGGACCTATATTATTCTTAATATATATCAACGATTTGGATGATGAAATAACAAGCAAGGTGTTGAAATTTGCGGATGATACAAAAGTGTTTAGAAGGATTAAAAGTGATGGAGATAGACAGCATTTACAAGATGATCTTGACAGGTTGATCAAATGGTCTGAAAAGTGGCAAATGCTGTTCAATTTTGGGAAATGTAAATACCTCCACACAGGACATGGGAACGAAGATGTAGAATATACAATGGGGGGTACTGTACTAAGTACTACTGTAAAAGAAAAGGACTTAGGGTTAACCATTAGTGCTGATATGAAGGTTTCGGAGCAGTGCGGAAATGCAGCTTCAAAAGGAAATCAAATCCCTGGATTAATTAGGCGAAATATAGCGTATAAGGAAAAAGAACTAATGATATCGCTGTACAAAACACTAGTGAGGCCTCATTTAGAATATTGTATACAGCGTGGAGGCCATATCGCAAGAAGGACATAGATATGCTAGAAAGAGTACAGAGGAGAGCGACTAAAATGATACAAAAAATGAGGGATCTTAGTTATGGTTTAACAACACTAGAGACCAGGAGATCGAGAGGGGATCAGATAGAAGTGTTTGAAATAATGAATGGTTATGAAAATATTGATAAAAATATGTTTTTTCAGTTAAGAAAAATAGAAGGACTAGAGGACATGAAGTTACATTAGCAAAGGAGCAGTGTAGATTAGATATAAGAAAGTTCTCATTTTCACAAAGGACTATAAATGAGTGGAACATATTATCTGCTGATTGTGTTGGTGCTAGTAGCGTGAATATGTTTAAAAATAAAATCGACACATACCTCAGAAGGACGGGATACACATGGATAAACGGGTTGGACTCTAGAAAAACCAAAGGGCTTCCTTGTCCACCTGCCACCTAGAGTTAATTCTCTGGGTGGCAATCTTGTTAATTTTTTTTAAATCATACTGGGGTAAAATCAATTTCTTTGAGAGGACTATGATTTATGTTTTCTTTCGGTTAAAAAAATACATTTTCAATTTTTTCATGATTACAGGGTCTAACGTCTGCTGTACATATATTTTATTTTCAGAGATAACTACCTAGTCGTCTGCACATCTTAAGTTATTCATGTTTCATCCATCTGGTATATCTTCGAGAGTACGTGATTGTACATGAAGTGATTTCGTTCAATTCCCATGTCTTTCCATCGGTTTTCAATCTATATATGATTGAAATGATTGCTTCATGTCAAATGTTTTTTTCATATGTACACACTAGCATTGAACAGTTTAGGTAGGAACAGAATGAGCTGGTGTTACCTGTAGAATACATACATATAGATAGGCAAGAATCTGTTCTTCGGTATATACATGTAGTACACTGTAGTTGTTACAATACTTCCTGTATCAACTACTTTCGTTCGTTCGGTTGATCGGTGGACAAGCCGGTTAATGGATCAGTAGATAGAACGTTCTGCATGTTCGTTCGTTCGTTCGTTCGTTCGTTCGTTCGTCCGTTCGTTCGTTCGTTTGTTCGTTCGTTCGTTTGTTCGTTCGTTCGTTCGTTCCTTCGTTCGTTTGCACCCGACTGGTCGTTAATAATTCACCAACTGACCGCTATTAAGTGCACAGTTTGTAAATGAGTATCCTTGGAGAACGGAAACAAGAACCCAGAGACAGGCGACAACACAAGTTTCACAATCGTGTCCTTATTATCACATTACCATTAATTCGGCCATAACACCTGTGACAATTCGTCAGCGTTCGTGACCGTCCGGCGTTCGTCACGGCAAATCGTCATGTTCATTTCCGGCGGTTCTCTTAACATCCAATACGATACATTTGTGGTAGAAAATCTGCGATAAGTGACTTCCGGCAAATCAGCGTGAATAATATCATGGCAGGTCTACAGAGCGATCTAGGGTGTGGACGCTCACGGCACCTTCTGAGCAAATTGCAGGACAGGTCGCAACCCCTTGGCGTCGCGATAAAATAATCAGAATAGCAAACGTGTCACCAGCATAGTGAATGTACATCTAACTAGTCTCTGATTCTTGTCACGTGGTCAGTCTTCCACAAATGGTTGCGCAGCTGACTGAAAATGTACGTTGTCATCCTACTGTGCGTCTTCTATTCAATGTTTGCGTCGTCTCATTATCACATGAAGTGATAAAAGTTATGGTTAGGGTTAGTTGGCGAAACCAACATCTCGTGTTTTGCCAAAGTCCAGGTATTACAGAATTGCCACCCCATACAAGATTGTGTATATAATTAAAATATACATTTTGTATATAATCCAAAACTACAGTTTGTATTTCATTCAAAACAACATTTTGTATTTAATACAACACTTCATTTTGTATTTTGCTCATAATATAAAAACATATACATAGCCATAATTTATAGTTAATTATATACTATATTTTATACTTTATTGATTATCCAAACGTACAGTTTGTATATATGCGTGCTTATTGCATGCCCTATGTGCGTGTGTGTATGAGTCTGTGCTTCCCTCACGTATATTGTCCAAAGATACAACTGATATATAGAGAAACAATGTTAATGTTACTGGTATTGCCGGTGTCTACATCACGGCCATGAATCGGTAACAGGTCCTGAATGCTCAATATAACACTGACCCTTATCTGTGAGGACAGATAGATAACTCACAGACCAGAAGAAAATGCCAAAATACTTCCAATTTGGTCATCACGTCCTCATCATCTAATTAAGACACCCGTGGGACAGGAAAAGAGCGTCCGTGATTGCGTCATTAGCGTTGTTTGTCCTCCGTGTTGCAGGCGCCGTGTACATCAGACGGCCCCCCAAGCACCAGCGGGTCCGCGCCGGTCAACCCGTCACGTTTGTGTGCAAGGCTGGGGCGGACACACTGCTGGACTCGACGTTGACCATCCGTTGGCGCAAGGACGGCGAACACCTCGACTTCAGGTATGTAACGACTATCCCGATTGGCTACTGATTTGTTATATTTGTTTTGATTGATTGCGGATTACCCAAACTTCCGCGAACGATTGCTTGTCAACAGAGGCGTG
This sequence comes from Paraescarpia echinospica, assembly GCA_020002185.1. NCBI lineage: Eukaryota > Metazoa > Annelida > Polychaeta > Sabellida > Siboglinidae > Paraescarpia > Paraescarpia echinospica. Next base: position 1,244,751 of record CM034531.1, on the reverse strand, counting down.
GACGACCCCAACAAAGTTGTACCTAATTGAGAAATGAGCGATGAATTTCGTACGGTATTATCAATCGACTTGGTGTTGTTAGTGAATGAAGTCATTGTCTCATTTCCTATTTTGCTGTGTTGTGAAAAATAGGTCACGCTAAAAAATTAGCCAGGTTTTGTTACTGTGGTGATGTACACGGTTCAGGGTCGATACTGATGTCTAAAGAGTAATATATACGGGATAATGTGTTGTCTCATTAAAATATATTCGAACAAACGAATACAAATTGGTATTTCAAAGTAAAGATTATATTATCATCACTCACACCAACTCATTAAATAGTTGAAGGCAACGTGATTAAAACCATCTTCACGATTAATAATTTATTAGTCGTTAGTTGTGTTCGATGAGTGACAACGTTTCCTATTGTAAACGGTAAAAACAGTTACTCATTGAAACCTAGAGGGCAATTGCCAATGTAAGTATCTGCTCCAGTTGTTGAGTGTGTCACTCGCCATCGTTTCAGCAGCACCGCAGACAAACAGCACTTCCGGAAGTGGGAGGCAGGAAGTCGGCTGACGATCACCAACACGTCAGTGGTGGACACGGGCGTGTACTCGTGTCTCGCTCGACTCGGCAACGACACCGCATCGGCCAGTGCACAACTCATTGTCGAAGGTTCGTTATGTTGTTCTTGTCCTTGGTTCCAGACATCTTAATAGTTGGACATGGTGGTATAATGGTTGCAACTTTTTTTAGAATTATGCAGTCTTCATTCAGTATTACCCTAGTTCAATATTACATATACATAATATAATTATTTGGTACGATTAGCTTCCGCATAGTAATATGGTTGATATTAGAACAAAACGTATTGCTCGGCGGTGAAATGTTGAATTAAATGATCGTTCATATAAGGATTGGATCATCATCATAATCTTCAACAACATTGGTCGACCGGGGCAAGGAGCATGTTTCCACAACGATAGATTGTTCTTTAAGGAAGGCAGGCCTGCCACATGATTGTGTTCACATAATCGTTTGGTGTATGCTTTTTGATCCCCTTTGTTTCTCTTGTCTTGCGTCGGTGTCAGCCACACATTGAATGTCGACAATGTCTCTTCTCTGTGGTGATATCAGTGACCAGATAGTTGGGGCCATTTCACTTGAATTTTGTTTGACCGCATGCCTATGTCCCCTTAAAGTGTTTTGTTTGTCAGTATACCCATTCCACATACATACATACACACATACATACATACAGTGCATGTATGTATGTCGACGTCATACACCTCCTGAGCATTCTGGTTTATCTCCCCGTGAACTTTCCATGTTTTGTGAGGGGCAGGCATCGGGTGAATTGGATATCGTGTTGTATAAGAGCTTGATTTCAGTGTTCGTTGTAATGCTTTTATTTGACCCATTTCATTCCAGCATTCTTACCCGTTGTAACAGGAAGCATTACTCCTAGAAGTGAAATCAGAGTGACATTGTAGAGGGATAAAATACAGTGCGCCTATTAGTGACATACTTTATTACCGTTTCGACAATACCAACAACCACCTTAGCCTACTTTCTCTTCCACCTCTCTGTAAAGCACTTTATCTTTGTCTCTTCATCATACCCCCCACCCCTCATTTATGTTGTGGTTGGAACAATCAACAAACCAACACGCTATGCAGATGTACGCTCTGGTCATCAAGGTAATTAATCTGTGTTAGCTAATTGAGTGTTAACAAGATATACTTCGTAAATTGTAACTACGACAACGATGCAAGGTGAAAGTGACACCATTCGTGCATCACTTCAATCGTTTCGCTGAAATATCGATTACGAGCAGAATTCTGCAGCAATTAGGCCATCGGCTCTTTAGGCGCATCGACTGATCCAGCCCGTACAGCGCCAGTTGGGTTCGTTCGTTCAAATTTAACGTGCTGTGAATAATGATTTGCACAGTCGGTTTCAGAGAGAGTACTTTTACTCATTGTCAAAATAAGTGTTTTGGTCGTTAAAAAAGACGTCGTGCGAAAGTGTAAATAATATTTGGGTGTAGCAGATATAGAACAAATCCACTTTTGCAATTGTTCGCCAAAATATTTTACAGGATTCTTCCAAAAATAATGTAGTTATTTTTACAAACGAAGTAACATTTCGTAGTTAATACTAGAGAAAACTGTATTCGAGACACGAGTCTAAAAAAAAACGAGGAAAAGAATTGCATTGAGAAGGAATCTTGTATTAGTCTAAATATGAAGATGTTCACGTTAACTACGGTGAAATACAATAATAAACAGTTTTGTTTGCGTGACACGGGCGAAAAGTAGCTACTTGTATACAGTAATATAATTGACTGCAGTAGCATTGGGTGATACGTTGACTGTCATGTCATTTACATGTATTCGTGCAGGAAGTATCTATCCGTTTTACCCAGGTTGCTTTGCACAGATGCAAAATCAGTCGATTTCCGATACGTTCAATGAACGAAGGGCGAGGATTCAACTGCCCAGGTCCGGCTTCATCGTCCCAGTAGATCGATGATTGGTAGCGTTATGACATAGCGAAGCAATGCTATTTGGCATAAGACAATTGTAGCGTCGTTATGGTTGCCATAAACTGTGAAGAACAGTTATTTTATTTGGTCAGATTACTCATTTGGCACACGTCACGTACGGCTATTGCATTTACATCATTAACGGAATCCAGCAAACGCTCAGTGGGCTCGCGTCTTAGTAATTCCACCCATCTGTTGACGACTTTTGCGTTGTACGTGATTATGAGAACGCCTCACCCTTTGGTTTAGTTGCGCGCTAAAGAAATTACTTTATTATTGTTATTATCGTCGTCGTCATTATAATCAGCATCATTTCAACCACAGCCCGTGCCGACTGATGTTTTAGTCCAGCGGATAGGTAAAAAGATTGTGTACATTTGGATAAAAGCAAGACACTGCTCATCTGTTCTATATACCAAGCGAACCATTTTAAGATTGTTTGGGGGACTTCCGGTGGTGAATTGATTTGAATTTGGTGCAGCAAACTTGCGAAAATATAAGGATATTTGATCAAGATAAGTGATATTATTGAGCGTATAGCATACATAACGTAATTATAGATATATATTAAGCAATATTTTTTGTTAAAAGTTAGCTAGAGGGAGTAATCTAGGGTAGATTAAAAGTAGGCGATTTGCGAGCGATAATTGGGGACGTTAATGTAATCGGAACGTTGTTTACAAAGTAGGTCACTGGCGAAGTTAGCGTACCGTGAACGACAATAGAATAGCGTTATTTGAGATAATCGGTGTAGTTAGATGAGTAATTAAAACCTGAAATAACAATCTTTTAAAGTGTATAATAGTACTTACTATTTATTATTAAATAATAAAAAGCAGTTGAGGAGAAATTTCCACAAAGGAAGATATAAGGAAATGAGGAAATATTTAGCAAAGATAGACTGGAATAATACACTGAAGAATAAGACAGCAACAGAATGCTGGAATATCTTAAAGAATGAAATAGAGTGCATCGTAGATAAATTTGTTCCCTTCAAAAAACAAGGGAAACGGACCAGAAAGAAATACTTATCGAAAGAAGCCATTACAAAAATTAAGTATAAACAAATGATGTGGAAGTCTTATAGACGTACTGGCAATGACGAAGACTACAACATTTATAAAGAAGCACTAAGCCAAGCTACAGCTGAAATTAGAAATTCAAAGAGAAGCTATGAACATAAATTAGCTTGTAATATAAAACATGACAGCAAGAGTTTTTATGCGTATGTTCGAAGCAAACAGAAAGTTCAGGATAAGGTCGGTCCTCTAGAAGATAGTGCTGGAAATATAATATCAGAAGGATTCTTAATGGCTGAAGACCTAAATGAGTATTTTAGTTCAGTGTTTACCAGAGAAGACACTAGTTCACTGCCAGTACCAGAGGCTAAGTTCAAGGGGGCAGAATCAGACTATTTAAGACAGTTAATTGTAACCCCAGAAATGGTAGCTAAGAAAATTAGGGCTATGAAGGAAAATAAATCACCATACCGCAAGAAGGACATAGATATGCTAGAAAGAGTACAGAGCAGAGCGACTAAAATGATACCAAAACTGAGGGATCTTAGTTATGAAAAACGCCTAAAAGAATGTGGTTTAACAACACTAGAGACCAGGAGATTGAGAGGAGATCAGATAGAAGTGTTTAAAATATTGAATGGTTATGAAAATATTGATAGAAATATGTTTTTTTCAGTTAAGAAAGATAGAAAGACTAGAGGACATGAAGTTACATTAGTAAAGGAGCATTGTAGATTAGACGTGAGAAAGTTCTCATTTTCACAAAGGACTGTGAATGAATGGAACAGATTATCTGATGATTGTGTGGGTGCTAGTAGTGTGAATATGTTTAAAAATAAAATCGACACATACCTCAGAAGGGCTGGATATATGTAGATAAAAGGGTTGGACTCTCGATAAGCCAAAGGGCTTCCTTGTCCACCTGCCATCTAGAGTTAATTCTCTGGATGGCAATCTTGTTAAATCTTGTTAAATACACAGGAAACAGTCTTTGTAAAGACTACCTTGTATCTAAGCCTAACATGAATACATTGTCATCGACATCGTAACTAGGTAAGGCACGTTATGTCACTGTGTGTTAACAAATATAATTAACTATAACCTAAACAATCTGGTGTAAATTGTACACAGAAGTCTTTTCAAAGACTACATAAAAACTACTTTGAACATAAATAAATTCTGATATGACACCTTGCAAGCGGCAACTCAGGGCAAAACGACACCTAGTTTGCAACGACTGCCAGAGCTGGGTGGATTTTGCGTTGTCTGGCTGTCCAAAATCATGGGCAGAGACCAAAGATGACGGATTCACCTTTCGGTGTATGGGGTGTTTGAGGGTGGAATGTCTGATGAAGGAGGTGTGTAAGTTGACGGATATAGTGAAGGAGATGGAGGCGAGACTCAACATAGAAATAGATGGAGCAGAGAGGGATGACGCGGAGAGAGTTGAGAATTCTACAACACAGAAGGAGCAGAGTTGTGACACGGAGACTGAAGAAAGGAGACTGAGAGGAAGGAAGGTGACCGGTGTGAAGGAACAAGACATTGAGAAAACAGAGGGACGGAGGAAAAGTGTTTGGCAGAGGAAAAGAAAACGGGCCAGTGGGGATAGATCAGCAGGTAGTCAGACTGTAGAGAACGAGGAGAGACACGACAGCGATACAGGTGGTGAAGAGGTAGATACCACAGAGGCAGTTGGTAAGACTGTGAGACAGAAGACTGATGGAAGCAGACAGAGTGTTCAGCAAAAAACAGAAAACATGACAGGCGTGAAGGTGACAGGGGAGAAAGTGACCGTAATGAAGGAGGTAGCCGGGGAAAAGAGACAGGAGAGGAGAGAAGAAAATGTGATGGGAGGAAAGAAGAAGGGACGAAAGGAAGTGAGAGTAAATGTGCTAGAAGAGAAGATGACAGGAGGAAAGGGGACAAGAGAAAACGCGACAGGAAAGAAGGGAATGGAAGAGAATGTGACAGGAGAGAAGACCACAAGAGGAAAAGACAACAACCAGACATATCCAAACCGGAGGAGCTACTCCGAGGCAGTGATTGAGGGGGCAAGGAGAAAAGAGAGAGTGTTTATGGGCGATTCAATTCTGAGAAAAACAGACAAGACTATATGCGAGGGGAAAGACGTTGTTGTATGTCTACCGGGGGCTAGGATAGAGCATGTGACCGAAAGGGTAGAGAAGGTATTGGGGCATGGCAAGGGAGGGTGTATACTAGTACACGTTGGGACAAACAATGCAGACAAGGAGGGAACAACTGGGATAGTTAAGAAGTACAGACATCTAGTGAGGAAGCTAAAGAAGACAAGAGTGGAACAGGTTATTCTCTCAGGAATTTTGCCAGTAATGGGAGGAAGGGGGGGGGCAAGATACAGAAACTGTAAGAGGATGGCGATCAACGCACTAGTTGAGCAGATGTGTGAGGAAGAGGGCGTGGGATTCATAGATTTATGGGGGTACTTTGTTGGGAGAGAAGATATGTACATGAGAGATGGCCTCCATCTAAGTGGAAAGGGGGCAGCAGTATTCTCAGAGAATCTGCTGCGATCTGTTGACAGTGGGACAGGTTGCATATATTTAAACTAAATTCGCAGGGGGACTGGCAGAGAAGCCTGAAACTGGAGGCATAGATAAAGGCAGCAAAAATAATTCAGCAAAGAACAATCTGGAAAACTGTTCTGAAGCTGGGTATAAATGTGTTTGTTTAAATGCAAAAGAAATGAACTAAACATTATGGTAGAAGATATTGACCATCACATAATAGGTATAACCGAATCATGGGCAACCACCGATATATCAGATGCCGAATTGGGACTGACAGGATATGTAATGTTTAGGAAAGATAGAATAAGAAGAAGGGGAGGTGGAGTTATTTTATATATTAAAGAATCTATCCAGGCTTATGAAATAAAATTAGACAGAGAAGCAGATTGCGAAGAAGCTGTTTGGTGTAACATAGTTACAGGAAACTCAACGTTAACGGTTGGATTAGTTTATCGAAGTCCAAACATAAGCATAGAAGAGAATGAAAAAATACAAAACGCTATAAGGGAAGTGAGCAAACGGGACTGTGTTATTATGGGGGATTTTAACCATGGGCATATAAAATGGAAATCTCTACAGAGTATGGGTAGTGAGGACCACAAGTTTTTAGTTTTAGTACAAGATAGTTTCCTTTCTCAACATGTGCTAGAACCAACCAGGGGAGAGAATGTGTTAGACTTAGTTTTGTCCTCACAGAATGAATTAGTTGACAATGTTAAATTATGTGAGCCTCTGGGAAGTAGTGATCACAACCAGATACATTTTACCATCAAAGTAAAATCAGAAATAAATAATAAAAAGCAGTTCAGGAGAAATTTCCACAAAGGAAGATATAAGGAAATGAGGAAATATTTAGCAAAGATAGACTGGAATAATACACTGAAGAATAAGACAGCAACAGAATGCTGGAATATCTTAAAGAATGAAATAGAGTGCATCGTAGATAAATTTGTTCCCTTCAAAACACAAAGTACCACATCAAAGATTACTGCTGAAACTAAAGGCCCATGGTATAGGAAATGGTATAATAAACTTGATAGAACAATGGCTGATTGACAGAAGACAACGTGTAGTAGTTGATGGGGAGGCTTCAAACTGAAAATCGGTATTGAGTGGGGTACCACAGGGATCAGTATTTGGACCTATATTATTCTTAATATATATCAACGATTTGGATGATGAAATAACAAGCAAGGTGTTGAAATTTGCGAATGATACAAAAGTGTTTAGAAGGATTAAAAGTGATGGAGATAGACAGCATTTACAAGATGATCTTGACAGGTTGATCAAATGGTCTGAAAAGTGGCAAATGCTGTTCAATTTTGGGAAATGTAAATGCCTCCACACAGGACATGGGAACGAAGAGGTAGAATATACTATGGGGGGGTTACTGTACTAAGTACTACTGTAAAAGAAAAGGACTTAGGGTTAATCATTAGTGCTGATATGAAGGTTTCAGAGCAGTGCGGAATTGCAGCTTCAAAGGGAAACAAAACCTTGGATTAATTAGGCGAAACATATCGTATAAGGAAAAAGAGCTAATAATAAGAAAGTTTTCATTTTCACAAAGGACTGTAAATGAATGGAACAGATTATCTGCTGATTGTGTGGGTGCTAGTAGCGTGAATATGTTTTAAAATAAAATCGACACATACCTCAGACGGGCGGGATACACATAGATAAAAGGGTCGGACTCTCGATAAGCCAAGGGGCTTCTTTGTCCACCTGCCACCTAGAGTTAATTCTCTGGGTGGCAATCTTGTTAAATCTTGTTAAACCAGAATATCGGTTGAAGTTCGTCTGTGATTGGTCGTCATACACCAGCTGTAGACGGCAGCTTTGAGTCTGCCAAGTGTGTGACGTGTTCCTGGAGAAGAGTCGCTGGCGGTGATTACTGGCATAAAACATACTGGACAAAACATGCAATCGGCGTGGCAGATGTCTTACATACATCGTCGTGTGTACGGAGGAACGGAAAGGATGCCATGTCTCCAACATTGCATACAATTACCTTACTTCCCTTACCTATCCTCTTCGTTCACACTGGAGCATATGGCGTCAACAAGTCACATTCAGTAACTTAGCGAGCGAGCTCAGTTCATGCCAGGTCTTCCCTGCCAGCTTCGTTTCTTCTTTTATGGTTTTCTCCGGGTGCACAGTGGTCTGTCTGTTTTCCGTTGTCCAGGTGGTGTCCATTGTAGGCTGTTTCTGTCCATGCGAAGAACATGGCCAAGCCATCTCCACCTCCTTCGTTTCAATTCATAAATGGTGTTGTTAATGTTGGTGCGTTCAGAGATGTTCTTATCTGTCACATGCTGCTCCCAACGTATTCTCGGGATTCGACTGAATGAAATGAAATAAAATGTAAAAAATCATACACACGCACGCACGCACGCACGCGGACACACACACACTCACTAACGCACGCAAGCACGAACACACTCACACGGAAGCACACGTCCTAACGGCGTAACCAGATAGCAACAAGAGATGCGGTATTGTAATGGTTAACAAGTCGGTGGTTGTTACCTGGCAGAGTTCAGCGGATTCAATTGTATTCGGACCAGGCACGGTATGTTCGTTGTAGAGCCTGGCTCTCAGCATTGGGGACTGCATATCACTCAGAGCACGTAAAAGAACCACTGCAAAACACATGCACCCACAGTGCCGGATAGGTCAGGTAGGCTTAATGTTCTGAACACGTTGGCTGACTGAGACCTCGTAGACCATTACTTTATTGTAATCACAACACTAGTCATTTAAAAGAAAGCGCCGCGTGCTGAAAACTGCTATAGATCTCGACCTGGAATCGCTAGGTTGCACACCGCAAAATCCTGTAATTACGAATCGCGACCGTCTTTTTCTGTAACGAAGCAGTTAGTCTTAAGCGCGTTGTGCTCCGCTGAGTCAATAATAGAGACAATCCATACACGAAATCTGTCAGACGCTTTCCGAAACTCGTAACGTGTAACAAAGATAAATCGATAATTGGACAGTGGTAGTTTTGTTGATTAGCTTGTCACACGCTAACCGGCGTTGCCTTGTCCGGGCCACTTATCCGGCACCGATCAAAGGCACCGCCGGCAAATGACGCTAATTTATCGAAAATTACCGACCCAGTTTAATTGCGGCGCATTTACGGTGACCAATAACGGTGAGCGATTAGCAAGGACGCGGGTGTCCGCAGGGTGTCTGAGAATAGACCTCTGTGATGCACAGCATGGAAATGGTGGCCAATAATCCTTCCAATGCCTTGGCTCACAGACAAGTGCCGAGTCCCCAGCGGGTTGCCGTATGCGCCACCACGGTCTAATTCGACTAATGTTGGACTCGTGCAGATTTTCGTGAAATAGCATGAACGCAGCTGTTTGAGAAGAACAATAGAAGCGTGCTTCTCTCTCACACCTAGACCGCCATTTTGAGTCAAATCCGCGCCTTCGTAAGGGAGTTTTGTTGCGTGCAGATCAGTTCTTGCACATGTTTCAATGTCGACTAAAAAGTACGAGCGATGTTTTTCATGTTACTCAAGCATTTTAAGTGATCGACCGGAAACGTACCTTTCAGAAAAGAGTGTTTATTTGTATTTGTGATGTATCGATAACTACGAGACGATTGAAGATGGAGAAGGGTTGCATGATGCTTTCCACTGTATTTATTGAGGTGTGTGTAGTGGCGGGGCGGTGTGTGTAGTGGCGGGGCGGGTTGGACATCACATGAAGTTTTCAAAGCAAAATGTTTATTTAATAATTTAATAATCGATTATTTATTTCTAGAAAAGTACCAAAATGAGCCAGAACATAGTCTGTAAATGCTGTCGTTAATCCCCCTCACAAACCTTTATATGACTAGTTAACCTTCCCTATATGTTCAACCTATCTCACTCACACCCCGATCGTACCTTCCCGTTTTCTCTCGTTTTCTAGATCCCAGCTGTGGGACAGTCCACGACTGCGTCGTAGTCGTCGTCGTATTTCTCCCAACTGTCACCATTGAATCTAAGCCAACTGGATGACCTTTTGTTCCGTGTGCTACTCACACTGTCCCTTGTTGAGTTATTGTTTCACAGTCACTCACCCAAGGACACATAAGGACACACAACAAGAGCTCGCCACTGCTGTTGGTCTGCAGCCCGCCTGGTGACCCATGTCTGACTGAACGCAGTCATCTCCTTTTCGATGGTTCTATTTCCTTTGGGCGGCCGCGTCTCCTTTTCCCGTCTGTTGTCCAGCGTAGGGCTGTCTTCAGTGGCGCGGGAACGAAATTCGTATTGGGGAGCTCCCGGACCTTCAGCACCACTGTTGAACATTTTTCGCCGCTGTAACTTCAACTAACTTCTCCGCTGTCTCGACTGTGAACTCATGACATCAGAACACGGGAGGGGGGCAGTGCTGTTGATTTTGTTTAATTTTTTACATCGCGCCGCTGCTGGCAATTTATTTTATCTACCTTCTTTCCGCTGTCTCGGCTGAAGAAGACGAGGGGGTTGCTTTGGAAAAAAATTTCGCCGCCGCGCCGCCTATTACTGGGAGGGGGGTCAGAAAACCATATGTCTGCCGTCCAACTGCACACACCTTTCATAGTCAACAAAAATACGCATTAATCGTCTCATAAAAATTACATTTCCACCCGCCATTGACGCTCACTCGCCACAAAAACAAACATTCACGTTCATATTTAATAGGCAGCTGCCCCCGCCACACTGTTCCCGCGCCTATGGCTGTCTTGCGCAGTGCTTCGGGGTACAATCCGCAAACATGTCCAAACCATCGCTATGCCCGTCTCTTTACGCGATCTGCTATTGATGTTGTGTCGCTTTTGTGGTGCCTCTCTTCATTGGTGACCTCGTTACGCCAGAATATACCCTTTGGATCTTCCGGAAACAAATATTCTGGAAGGTATCAAGCCTGTGTGTTATATTGGCTGTAAGTTTTCAGTACAGAGCCGTACGTAAATACTCTCGGAAAGTTACTCTTGTACAGTATTGTTTTTTATATATTTTTACGTTTTGATGGACTTTGGCATATCAAAAGTCTAACGGACCTTGTTGGTTCTAGCTGTAATTTGTTTCTCTTTACACTATCCCTCCACATTAGCATTCTCCTCCGTAGCCTTCTTTCGGTGTTCTCTTTGCCACTGTCTCCTCGTCCATTCTCAGAACGGTTCTTCCTCCTGTCATCCCGGCGGCTACCTTCGTTTTCATACCCAATCCCTCTCTCTTCTCCTTAGTCCGCGACCACCTATAAAATTACTGGATCTGAAATCGATATGGCACTTGCCACATGGGCACACATCGTTGGGGAGACGAACAGACAAAAACCCGACGGAACGACACCTGTGGTATGATTAAAATCGTTCATCTTACCCGGGTCTGATTGATTAACACATGCGATATTCGGTGTAAACTGCACACTAACAATTCCGAGAATGTCGCACAAAAACGGTCGAGCCGGTCTGACTTGGTCGTCCATCTGCTTCCGCTAGCTGACAGTGACTGTGTGATGTCAGAGACGAGACAGCGACAAGGAGCTCTACTCGCCTATTTACCCGACGTTGCCAGTGCTGTTGTATCGTGCGGCTGATTAGCAAGAGATTAAGATAATTGGTGTCTTCAAAATTAATGTTCCCCGTGGAACGTGCATGCGTGTGTGCACGCATGCGTGCGTGCGTGCTTCACTGTGCAATGTTAGTTAGACAACGGTCAATTATTTCAAAATGTGTGGCTGATTAAAAAACATTAGAGCACACAACATATATAAACACGCAGAGAACATACATAAACACACTAGAGCAGACAACATGTATAAACACATTAGAGCAGACAACATGTATAAACACATTAGAGCAGGCAACATGTATAAACACATTAGAGCAGACAACATGTATAAACACATTAGAGCAGACAACATGTATAAACACATTAGAGCAGGCAACATATATAAACACATTAGAGCAGACAACATGTATAAACACATTAGAGCAGACAACATATATAAACACATTAGAGCAGACAACATGTATAAACACATTAGAGCAGACAACATGTATAAACACATTAGAGCAGACAACATGTATAAACACATTAGAGCAGACAACATGTATAAACACATTAGAGCAGGCAACATATATAAACACATTAGAGCAGACAACATGTATAAACACATTAGAGTAGACAACATATATAAACACATTAGAGCAGACAACATATATAAACACATTAGAGCAGACAACATGTATAAACACATTAGAGCAGGCAACATGTATAAACACATTAGAGCAGACAACATATATAAACACATTAGAGCAGACACCATGTATAAACACATTAGAGCAGACAACATATATAAACACATTAGAGCAGACAACATATATAAACACATTAGAGCAGACAACATGTATAAACATATTAGAGCAGGCAACATGTATAAACACATTAGAGCAGACAACATATATAAACACATTAGAGCAGACAACATGTATAAACACATTAGAGCAGGCAACATATATAAACACATTAGAGCAGACAACATGTATAAACACATTAGAGCAGACAACATGTATAAACACATTAGAGCAGACAACATGTATAAACACATTAGAGCAGACAACATATATAAACACATTAGAGCAGGCAACATATATAAACACATTAGAGCAGGCAACATATATAAACACATTAGAGCAGGCAACATATATAAACACATTAGAGCAGGCAACATGTATAAACACATTAGAGCAGGCAACATATATAAACACATTAGAGCAGACAATATGTATAAACACATTAGAGCAGACAACATATATAAACACATTAGAGCAGACAACATATATAAACACATTAGAGCAGACAACATGTATAAACACATTAGAGCAGGCAACATGTATAAACACATTAGATCAGACAACATATATAAACACATTAGAGCAGACAACATGTATAAACACATTAGAGCAGACAACATGTATAAACACATTAGAGCAGACAACATATATAAACACATTAGAGCAGACAACATGTATAAACACATTAGAGCAGACAACATGTATAAACACATTAGAGCAGACAACATATATAAACACATTAGAGCAGACAACATGTATAAACACATTAGAGCAGACAACATATATAAACACATTAGAGCAGACAACATGTATAAACACATTAGAGCAGGCAACATATATAAACACATTAGAGCAGACAACATGTATAAACACATTAGAGCAGACAACATATATAAACACATTAGAGCAGACAACATATATAAACACATTAGAACAGGCAACATATATAAACACATTAGAGCAGGCAACATGTATAAACACATTAGAGCAGACAACATATATAAACACATTAGAGCAGACAACATGTATAAACACATTAGAGCAGACAACATATATAAACATATCAGAGCAGACAACATGTATAAACACATCAGAACATATAAACACATTAGAGCAGACAACATATATAAACACATTAGAGCAGACAACATGTATAAACACATTAGAGCAGACAACATGTATAAACACATCAGAGCAGACAACATGTATAAACACATTAGAGCAGACAACATGTATAAACACATTAGAGCAGACAACATGTATAAACACATCAGAGCAGACAACATGTATAAACACATTAGAGCAGACAACATGTATAAACACATTAGAGCAGACAACATGTATAAACACATTAGAGCAGACAACATGTATAAACACATTAGAGCAGACAACATGTATAAACACATTAGAGCAGGCAACATATATAAACACATTAGAGCAGGCAACATATATAAACACATTAGAGCAGGTAACATGTATAAACACATTAGAGCAGGCAACATATATAAACACATTTGAGCAGGCAACATATATAAACACATTAGAGCAGACAACATATATAAACACATTAGAGCAGGCAACATATATAAACACATTTGAGCAGGCAACATATATAAACACATTAGAGCAGACAACATATATAAACACATTTGAGCAGGCAACATATATAAACACATTAGAGCAGACAACATGTATAAACACATTAGAGCAGGCAACATATATAAACACATTAGAGCAGGCAACATGTATAAACACATTAGAGCAGACAATATGTATAAACACAATCAAACTTTGCACATTTAATTCGACACTTGTGACGACAACGTCACTTAAACAAACGACATTTACCATTATAATAATGACGACTATGAAGACGGCGATGACAACAGTACTGTTGCAACAAGAGAATCAAGATTGTCAAATTAAGGTCGTCGGCAACTACGCGGCAGTTTTAAGCTAACAAGCAACAAAGATGCCTGCACCATTACGAGTCAATCCATCGCCGCAAGCAGATATTAGATTCGATAGCGACTATTTCAACTGACCGCTTTACACTAAGCGCATTTTCAGCGTAACTCCTGAGTGGATCTATGGAATAGATTAAACATTCATCAGCGGTAGGCTAGGTTCTTTTCTCGGCTTACAGTTTCTCTAGCTATACACCTTTTATACGTATATACGTATACATATATGGCATAGGAGAGAGCGAGAGCGAGAGCGAGAGGGAGCGAGAGGGAGCGAGCAAGCAAGCTCGAGAGAGAGAGGGGGGGGACAGAGAGAGGCAGAGAGAGAGAGAGAGAGAGAGAGAGAGAGAGAGAGAGAGAGAGAGAGAGAGAGAGAGAGACAGAGAGAGAGAGAGAGAGTCAGAGAGACAGAGACAGAGAGAGAGAGAGAGAGAGAGAGAGAGTGAGAGGAGTGGAGGGTGGGGAGGGTGGGGAGAGGGTGGGGAGAGAGAGAGAGAGAGGTGGGGGAGAGGGTGAGGGAGAGGGAATGGGAGAGGGAATGGGAGAGGGAGAGATTAAAAATCCGGTACTACACGCGCCTCCAACGTTTCTTCAACTTGCAATACTAATTCGGTATTACGAACTCTAATTGAGCATATGAGAATATAATGGTGTGTGAAAAATATGAAAGTAGACCTTCGTATAGTTCGACAGTACTGGTCCACTTCGTAGCGTAGAATTGGACTACTTTGTGCCGCGTTGCAATTATTCGATTGTATAAAATTGGTCTAAGGAAATATGCGCAAACATGGCTGCTGGGAGGCAATCGATGTCATTTAGTTTCAGTTGACTAACAATTTATCATGCCGAGTGACTTTGAAGGGAAAGGGAAACAGAAAGTCTGGTGACGAAACGAATAGAGAAATAAAATCCGCTAATTATTAGAACAGCCACTGAATAAAAGTCTTCCTACACATACCAAACAGTCTTTCGTATTCACAAATCGATGGTAGCAATTTTTCAGTGAACGGTTTCGAAACTCATGACAACTTGACCTCGCTTTGTAGACAAGAAAATAGTAAAATTAACATGTTTAAATTGTGGTGGAAATACGTCAAGAACACAAACTTGTTTGGCGGAGGAACACCACACGTTGTGTGACATCACACGTTGTCTGACGTCACACGTTGTCTGACGTCACACGTTGTCTGACGTCACACGTTGTATAACGTCACACGTTGTATGACGCCACACGTTGTCGGGTGGTCAGGATTGGATGCCAGAATCGTTAACTGCAGAATATTTAAACACATGTTAGAACAATTACACACACGCACACACATACGCGCACGCACATGAACACGCAAACACCCGCACGCACGCACGCACACACATGCACATGCACACGCAATCACACGCGCACACACGCACACACACACACACACACACACACACACACACTCACACACACATTGTCGTCACACCTTACGATTTACGATTCGTTGCTAACCCACCGTATGGCAATATAGCGTATTTACATAAATCTGTTAAGTGCAACTGCGATTTTCGGGACGATGAAGGAAAGCTTTCTAAGAATCTTTTCTCAGATAACCGCAAGAGGTTATCTGAGAAAAGCAAACCCTTCTTAGATGCGACCTCGCAATAACACCGCCAGGTGGTGAGAAGGTGTCATGTCTTACAGATTCCACTGGCACTCGAATCCTTCGACCATACATCTTTGATTACTCGGAGGACAATGCGGAGAGGAAAGTCGCTTCCCGCCGGACCTCCCCCAAATAGCTTCATCTCGCACGCAGCCTGCCCGTCGGGTCTCCGGATGTAAATAAGCAATCAGCCAAGGTGTGTCCGCTAGTGCAGCAAAGATCAAACAACATTGGTTGGATGTTACGAAGGTTGGGATTCCAGCCGTTTGTGACGCCGTGCATAGCGGCAACGACAGCGAAGAAGCGACGTCGTCACGAGATAGGATACTCTCGCAGGGAGCGTCTTTCTAGGTGACTGAACGAACGCACAAAATAGAAGGAACTAAATGGAACGGATTACCATGATGAGTGTCACTGTAGTTATTATCCGATGACATCTCGTTAATGTGGTCGTCAGACAGGGTTCTATTGTGAACCGTTGTCCGTGAGCCCTTATTATTATTGGTCTCTTCTTACATTCTACCACGACCAACCTCTGCAACGTACTTCAATACTGGTGTATTCCTTGACCTCACGTGCTCCTGCTAATGCGATGCGTAGGCATCTAGTTTATGAAATATTTGACTATAGAATCGTCGTATTGCACGCTGACCAGCATTGGTGGTGCGAAATCTGCAATTCCGTGTATATTTGCAATTAATATATACTACATTCTTATACAACAACGGGCGAATCATTACTACAAACTTGTCCGCATTCACCATCACTATCACATCCGTCGCTTCAACGCAGATTCTCATAATTAGTCTGGTACTCGGTAGCGTAGTCTCTTCATTGTAGTAGCCACTAGCAAGGACGTCTGTCACGTTCGGTAGGCGTGACGCATTTTCGGTCACACGCCGCTGCACATCGATGTGAGCAAGCAAAACAAACCCGCAGTGCTCCCACACGCCTTGCCTTCGTGTCTGTCTCATCCAGCCGTGACGTTGCGTATCGTTCCTGTTGAAGCGCATTTAGCTGCAAAATCGGCATCTGTGACCTTCGCACTAGGGACTCGATCCCGCCACATGAGTCTCTGTCTTCGCGTGTTGTCGTGCTTTCCGTGCACTAAGTCGGAGTGTGCTGTTCCGTTTCTGGCATCCCACTTCCACCGAGCAGACTCCGTCACGAACTCCCGCCCGGCTGGGATGTTGAGACAGCATCGATTCGGGAGTCACTAAGGAGAGTTTCACTGCCTCGTGGGAAGGCGATCCCTGGACTAGATCACCCGGAACAGTTGCGTGTTCGGATACACGGAAGTGCCGCGTCTGCAGAAGATGGTTATTCCGCAGAGCAGCAAGCCTAATGTGTTTTGACGTTGTAGATGTGCATATTGTGTAAAGGATTCGAAGGAGTATAAACGTTTTGTGAATACAATACCTGCTGCCAAGTGTAACACGCGTGGAGCTTGTCAGGAAGACTCCAACTGTTATGTGATTAGCTTTAGTGCAATCGTAGAAACTGTACGTATGGAAAACAACATATGTTGACCACGCCACAGAGGAGATGCCAGGAGCGCGCATGGTAAAGGTCGTTCCCGATCGATGGGAGAGCGCGAAGTCGACCCGCAAGATAGAGTCAATCATAACATATTAATTTAGTGTAAACTGACAGATAATTAAGTGACTGCATTATGTTGACTAATTTTTTGTTTTTGCGTGTGCGTACTTGCGTGCGTGTGTGTGTGTGCACTCTTAGAAATGTACCTATTAATCATGGCATAAGTATTAGTATTTTCGAAACATTGTCAACGCCATTGAACAGAGTTGTACTTTGGAAATGAGTGTCTAAATAACGTTATTATTATTATAAAATCTTGAAAATATCAATATACACCAAATACTACTTACCACACAAAACGAGACAAGGTGTCTCAGGCAAGGTTAGCAGCTGCTTCACTTCTGTTTCCGAAGACATGTCCTATAACCAACACATATGTAAATTAAATTATTATATTTATGTCAATTATGTCTATCTTTATTGTCAGCAGACCTATGATTAAGCGATTATGATACCAATGCTCTCGCATAAACAATTCCAACTTGGGAATCAGCCTTTCCAATTCAGGAATTGCCGCAGGCCAATTAATAATATTTAATTGTGTTCAGTACAAAGCTAATCAGAAATGTTGCCATGGTAGCGCGGTCACGTTTTATCGTTTCATCATCAAGGTGTGTAGTACAAGTGTTCCCGCTTTATAATGATTATTTGAATTACACCATCATGGCCCAGTCGAAGCGGGACAACCCACATATTAATTGTGTACGTATAACAAATAAAATATAAATACTCACACACATTTACATACCTTAGCTTCTATAAAGAGTTGGTCGCTCTTTTCATCAAAGTCAGCCATCGTTGCCAGGATGAATGCTGCCGTCTTGCAATGGCCACTGTTGACACCAGCTTGCAGGAGGGCGGAGCTTGAGACTGATTTTCCTTTTGGAAGACACCTTCAGATAACGCGATGTCGTAACGTTTGCATTGCTTACCTAATCCTTCACCGGGTCTAAATTATAGTAGATTTGCTGAACTACAGCCACCAATATAACACCAGACACAAAAATCGCGATTTTTTTCCGAAACGCAGCCTTTCCGAAATAATCTGAATTCAAAGCTGATTAATCCCAAATCAAAGCGAGGCTTAGTAATATCTTCCGCTACATTTGGCGGCAAAATAGTTAATTACTTCTTCTCAAGCCTACCGATAACGCTAGACGCGCTCAGGTTGTGACTCGCGGACATAGACACTAGAGTGATAAGCTAGGCTGGCCCACTGCAGCACCCTGCTGGCCATCATCCCCACTGTAAGGCAGGAAGAGTTGTACCCACTGCAGAACACATAGCCCACCACTGTTTG
Organism: Paraescarpia echinospica; assembly: GCA_020002185.1. Classification (NCBI taxonomy): domain Eukaryota; kingdom Metazoa; phylum Annelida; class Polychaeta; order Sabellida; family Siboglinidae; genus Paraescarpia; species Paraescarpia echinospica. Next base: position 1,225,805 of record CM034531.1, on the reverse strand, counting down.
ACATCTGGCAGAGGAAATGTTTGACTTGCAGATATGTCACTGTGCTCCTTTTTATAAGGTGACTAATGGTTAGATAATGGGGTAGGCTGTAGTCACCAGCTTAGTCATTTGGGGAAGTGTTGTGATCTGGAAATGAGATTAATTTGAGGTTAATATCCCAGTTGGATTATCCTAGGCTGTGGTCAGTCGAGTGGCTCACACGGGTCAGAGGTGCCAAGTCTACTCATTTGGCGGTAGAATATGTCCTGTTTCTTCATTCTTGGGACAATCACAAGCCTACCGCTTTAGTAAACAAATCTGCCGTCAGATCGGTAGTTCACGGTTATAAAGGAATAACTCGTTTTTAGTCCAATTATACAGACTAGCCAACAGTTCACGAAAATGCCTCGCAATAAGTAAATGTATCCTAACTTTTGAACATTATCTGGCCAAGGCTGGAGAGGTTCCCTATTCTGCATGCACCTCTCATCACGACTGAGGTTCATATTTGCACAAGATCCTCACCTACCGCCATCACATCATGAAAAGTGGTAGATCTATGGCATTTTGTGAAGAATTACTTGGCACATTTGTGTCTGATTTTAACTATCAACAACATCTGGAGGCTTGTTAATTAGTTGCCTATATTTATTGTGAAACATAAAATATGGTATATTCCATGTGTGTGTATATATATATATATATATATATATATATATACCACTGACACCTACGGATGTATCATTGAATGGCCCAGTGGTACTGAGTGGTATTTCCAGATACCATCGAGAGTCTTAATGGTACTGAATTATATTTTAAGATACAATTAAGAGTACCACTGAGACATACTTATTTATCGTTGAATGTTACTGAATGGTATGTTCAGGTACCATTGAGAGTACCACTGAAACCTGATGTATCACTGAATGGTCCAGTGGTGCTGAATGGTATGTTCAACTACCATTGAGAGTACCACTGAGACACACAGGTTTTTCATTGAATGGTATATTCAAATACAATTGCGAGTACCACTGAAACCTGATTTATCATTGATTGGTCCTGTGGTACTGAATGGTATGTGCAAATATCATTGAGAGTACCACTGAGACATACTGATTTATCATTGAATGGTATTGAATGATATGTTCAAATAACATTGAGAGTACCATTGAGACACTGATTTATCATTGAATGGTATTGAATGATACGTTCAAATAACATTGAGAGTGGCGAAAAAGGGAAACATCAGGAGGCTATTCAGGGAAAGGGATTCCTTAATGTTTCTAATCTGTCTGAAATGTGTTTAACACAACACTTGAAAGGTGCAATAAGATGAGATTTAGCAATGTTATTTTTAGCAAATTAATATAGTTAATTTTTATGAACATACATACTGATTTTTGTGGGTAAAATTGAACACCGACGGGATGGGGGTGGAAGGCGTGTACGTAAACCGTTCTATATGAAAAGGAGGGAGTTTGTTCCTAGTTTTTCATTTATTAATTAATATCATGTTTCTATAATATATATGTTGAAGACTGCCTGCAAAAGTTAGTTATCATCTTAGTTATTTAAGTAAGCTCGTAACAGTGTTCGTGATTTGAAAGTTAAGTCCGCGCATAATGTTCAAATGGTAAACAAGTGTCAAACAAGTTTTATTAGCAATTTCGCCAAAGCGGTTCTAGTTGAACACAATTCCGTTTGATGTCCAATTTCCTCACGTTCAACGCAGCAGAATTCCTGTTACAAATTACCACGCTGGCTAAGTCTTGGTATAATAGCAGCAGAGGAACAGACTCCCTCCCTTTAACGTGTTCTGTTTATGTATGTGCTTGTGGGTCAGTTGTCCGAAAAGCTGCACTTGAGTGAAACTTTGTTCTATTGAGTTTACAATAGACCACACGTATACCAAACATACAGCGCAGCTCTACTCATGTGATAAATTATGAAAGTCTAAGCTATTTTGACAGACGTTTCATCGACAAAAAGGACAAGCTGCAGTAATAAAATTTTAGTCAGTGTTGCATATTGAAGACACGCTTGCGCAATGGATCGATATGTCATAAATCACTAACTGTAGTATCAATTCATCGATTCAGTGCATTTTTAGACAAGCTAAATAATTTACCACGACAGTCAGTGTGATTAATACGAGCTTCGGTTGCGAGCAAACTGTCGGAATATATAGCTGCACTTAAGAGTGAAACGTGTTTACAGAGCCATGGTCCATGACATATGATTATCAGACAGAAATACTCATGCCGCGGCTGTTCTGACGCTCACATTTGTGCTCATCTTAAAATCCCATGATAAATGAAACTTTGTACATTCAGTCTTAAGTTCATATATTTGTGTTGACTACTCACTGAACTTAATATTCTAAGCTATTTGCAAAACCAAAATCCTCAACATGATGAGGTTAACGTACAATATTGGAAGAAGAAGCAGCAGCATCATTGCTCTTGGTGTCAACTTGTATTTGTACTCCATTGACCTGTTCGGAGATCGCCAATTTTTTGCGACAGCGCATGTGCGAACATGGAAGGACGCGGAAGCTTGCGTTCCAAACGTAAATGTAAACACAATAATGTATGCAAAAATTGCTTATTTTTTTATTTTGTTACCAGTTAATGTAACGTACTTATATATGGCCTGTGCTATTTAAAGCCACCTTTGACCGCAGTTATCGCAGTCATTCTTGTCACGGTTTACTTAAATTGAATTTCGCGCTATCACGCAGCTATGCAGACGAATGCAGTGTTATCCAGGATACTTTGCGTAGAGCCGAAATGAACCGATCTCCGAACAGGTCAATAAACAATCGATTAACCGATTGCATGTTTCTCCCACACCCCGCAGCAGTGGTGCCACTCACAATGTGATATAATTTTACACGCATGCGCTGAAGCGGAGCAATCGTGGTTTTACTCCTAACCGATAGATGGCGTACATGTATTACAGCGAATGTACTGTAATTCCATTTTACACCGTAAATATTACGGTAGATGCTCGTTAATTATACGGCAATCGTGGTTTTACGCTTAGCCGATAGATGTCGTACATGTGTAATACAGCGAATGTACCGTAATTCCATTTGAGATATACCGTAAATTATTACGGTAAATGCCCGTTAATTATACAGTAATTTCTAAGAGTGTGTGTGCGTGTGCGTGTGCGTGTGCGTGTGTGCGTGCATGTGTGTGTGTAAGTGTGCGCGTGTGTATGTGTGTTGTAAGTCGACTGATGAATGTTGAGTAAACACAGTCCCCGCGGATTGAAAACACGCCTTCAGTGGGCGAAACAACGTCTTCGTCCAACACACGCCCACCGGGACTTGTATCTTGTGCTTATAGCCGTGCCCGACCCACCGGTCAACGTCGAGCTGACGTCATGTATTGTGTCTTGTGCTTACAGACGTGTCCGACCCACCGGTCAACGTCGAGCTGACGTCATGTATTGTGTCTTGTGCTTACAGACGTACCCGACCCACCGGTCAACGTCGAGCTGACGTCATGTATTGTGTCTTGTGCTTACAGACGTGCCCGACCGAGCTGACGTCATGTATTGTGTCTTGTGCTTAACGTCGAGGTCTCGAGCTGACGTCATGTATTGTGTCTTGTGCTTACAGACGTGCCCTCAACGTCGAGCTGACGTCATGTATTGTGTCTTGTGCTTACAGACGTCGAACGTCGAGCTGACGTCATGTATTGTGTCTTGTGCTTACAGACGTGTCCGACCCACCGGTCAACGTCGAGCTGACGTCATGTATTGTGTCTTGTGCTTACAGACGTGTCCGACCCACCGGTCAACGTCGAGCTGACGTCATGTATTGTGCCTTGTGCTTACAGACGTACCCGACCCACCGGTCAACGTCGAGCTGACGTCATGTATTGTGTCTTGTGCTTACAGACGTACCCGACCCACCGGTCAACGTCGAGCTGACGTCATGTATTGTGTCTTGTGCTTACAGACGTGCCCGACCCACCGGTCAACGTCGAGCTGACGTCATGTATTGTGTCTTGTGCTTACAGACGTACCCGACCCACCGGTCAACGTCGAGCTGACGTCATGTATTGTGTCTTGTGCTTACAGACGTGCCCGACCCACCGGTCAACGTCGAGCTGACGTCATGTATTGTGTCTTGTGCTTACAGACGTACCCGACCCACCGGTCAACGTCGAGCTGACGTCATGTATTGTGTCTTGTGCTTACAGACGTACCCGACCCACCGGTCAACGTCGAGCTGACGTCATGTATTGTGTCTTGTGCTTACAGAAGTACCCGACCCACCGGTCAACGTCGAGCTGACGTCATGTATTGTGTCTTGTGCTTACAGACGTACCCGACCCACCGGTCAACGTCGAGCTGACGTCATGTATTGTGTCTTGTGCTTACAGACGTGCCCGACCCACCGGTCAACGTCGAGCTGACGTCATGTATTGTGTCTTGTGCTTACAGAAGTACCCGACCCACCGGTCAACGTCGAGCTGACGTCATGTATTGTGTCTTGTGCTTACAGACGTACCCGACCCACCGGTCAACGTCGAGCTGACGTCATGTATTGTGTCTTGTGCTTACAGACGTACCTGACCCACCGGTCAACGTCGAGCTGATGTCATGTATTGTGTCTTGTGCTTGCAGACGTGCCCGACCCACCGGTCAACGTCGAACTGACATCATGTGACAACCGTGTCGCTCAGCTGCACTGGAAGTTGATCAGCGAGAACTATTCGCCTGTCACGCAGTTCGTCATCGAGTACAACACGTCGTTCGACCCTGGCAGGTGGCGTGTCGCTCGCACTCAACTGCCACGTGACCGTTACTACCAGCGTATCGCCTTGTCGCCGTGGGCCAACTACTCGTTCCGTGTGTTGGCGCAGAACGCCATCGGCAACAGTCGGCCGAGCGCGCCGACCGCCGAACATTGTCGAATGCCGCCCGACGTACCGCACCACAATCCGAAGGGCCTGTGCACGCGCAACATGAAGCCGCACGAGTTGGGCATCACGTGGCAGGTACGTGCTTAAACCGGTGACTTCTCAGCGAATTGGTCGTCGCGCTTTGCTACACGGGAAGCGATTAAAAGTAATAATATTACTTCTAGGAAGCAATAAACAGAGTGGGATTGGTTTACTTTGTCTAAATTTACTAAATGTCATCAACACATGAATTTGAATCTAATTTGTGTCATTTCATTTATTAGTTATAGTTGAGTTAATTAAATAAATCGCATCGTTACAATAATCATTCATCTGTAGACGGGCCTCTGACTCCGTCTCCAAATATGTGTAAATTATTCGTGACATGCACAAAACGCATAATCTCAGCGTTAGCCTGTAAATGATCAAGCAGTGGATACATATGTGTTTCCAATGTAATAAATGTGTTTAGATCATAAAACAACGTAGGCAATCTACGGAAATATCACCACTAACGTCGTCATAACACATAAATGTATCCAACGTCATTTCCCCTACAATCGTGTCTCGCGTCTCCGCGAGAACCCCCTAATATCGCCCAGGTTGCGTGTTTCCAGGTGATGTCGCCGGACGAGCACAACGCGCCCGGCTTCTACTACCTTGTCAAGTGGCGACGACACGACCTCGTCGAGCGGCAGGACTTCCACGAGCGCATCATCGCCGCTGACCAGTCGTCATTGATCGTCAGTGACCAGCCCGTCTACAAGCCGTATGAGTTGTACGTGCTCGCCGTCAACAGGATGGGGGAGGCGGTCTCCCCGTCCGAGATGGTCATCGGCTACTCGTCGGAAGACGGTAAGTGCTCACGCCGGCAAAACAATAATAATACTAATAAAGACTTATATATCGTTGTATCCAGTCCTTAGTTCTGTTCAAAGCACTTTACAAAAAGTTCACAATTATATGTCACTCGATTTTTAAAATGTGTGTCTTCAGCGCCGTGTTAAACGACGCAATATTGTCACACTGTCTGACTAACTGTGGCAGATTGGTCCAAAGTACAGGGACCGCTTTGGAGAACACACGGTCTCCGAAAGACTTGAGGCGTGTGGTTGGTACTGTCAGCAGACCAGCAGAATTCGATCGGAGGGAGCGTGTAGGCTAATATTCAACAAGAAGCTCGGAATTGTATTGCGGTGCAAGTCCGTGGAGTGCCTTGAAGGTGATCAGGGGAATTTTAAAAGTAATTCTTTCTTGGATGGGAAGCCAATGGAGAGATTTCAGGACTGGTGTTACGTGCTCGTGTTTCCTTGTTCGTGTGATTAGATGAGCAGTCGTGTTCTGAATGCACTGCAGTCTACGTAGCTGACACTTGTTAATTCCGAACAGCTGCGAATTACAACCATCCAGTCTAGACGTTATAAATTAATGGATGATTTGTTCTGCAGCTCCTGGCGTAAGACATTTTATGATTTGACCCACATTTCGGATTTGCAGACCAGAAGATCTACATATGGCACAGACTTGTTGATCCATTGTAAGTCCAGCATCGAACATGACCCCAAGATTTCTGACACATGTACTGGGGGCCACTTGGACATCTCCAACGTCGATCTTTGTTGTTTTAGGTATCTTTCTGCGCAGCGCCTCTGATCCCGTGAACAGAACTTCACATTTGTCACCATTTAATTGAAGTTTGTTTGCTGTCATCCAACTGTTGATGTCAGCAATGCATGTTTCTAGCTGAGATATGGCAACATATGTGTCGGGGATCTTGAATATTGTGTAAAGCTGCGTATCGTCAGCGTACATATGAAAATGGTTTGTGGTTTGTGGTTTGTGGAAAGTTGGCTTCTTCGCAGTTACAGCATCAGGAGGAACTCAAATTACTTAGGAACCGCTTCTCTAAGATTATGAAGAAGATGCACACAGTCGCTGCCTCCTCACATATATTTATGACATCATGTCCGGGACAAAACGTCAAAAGTGTCTCAGTGACGCCTGGCGTTGACGGTTGTCAGTATAAAAGATCACATTAAGGACTGGATTCGATTTTAAAACGAAAAATCGGGCTTATGAACTAAAAACGGTGTTAGTGACACGGTCCCATGGTTACGCGGTAGAAACGAATCACATAAATAAATAAATACGATGATGGATGTCACATTAGAGACGGGTATGTGACGATATGTCACATTAGAGACGGGTATGTGGCGAGATGTCACATTAGAGTTGGGTATGTGGCGAGATGTCATATTAGAGACGTGTATGTGGCGAGATGTCATATTAGAGACGGGTATGTGGCGATATATCACATTAGAGACGGGTATATGGCGAGATGACACATTAGAGACGGGTATGTTGCGAGATGTCACATTATAGACGGGTATGTGCCGATATATCACAGTAGAGACGGGTATGTGGCGATATGTCACATTAGAGACGGGTATGTGGCGAGATGTCACATTAGAGTCGGGTATGTGGCGAGATGTCACATTAGAGAAGGGTATGTGGCGATATGTCACATTAAAGACGGGTATGTGCCGAGATATCACAGTAGAGACGGGTATGTGGCGAGATGTCACATTAGATACGGATATATGGATGTCATATTAGAGACGGATGTGTGGCGAGATGGGCGACGGGAGGTTGGCCCAATAACCTGGTGGGTGACTGAAGGTCAGCTTAAACAATACTTGGGAGGCTGGAGATGGGCTCTCAAAATGGCGGGAGGTTAACAAGTGGGAGACGGGAAGTGGGATCCCTGTCACGTCACATCCTTCATCAGAAGAAATACATTGATAATCTGCAAACACACAAATAAATACTGCAAGGATGATTCAAAAACAGAGATAGCAATCACAGCAAAACTACGAGAAACGCCTTAATATATGTGGATTAATAAAACGTATGTTTGGAAGAACTAGAACACATAAGCTGGTCAGAGATGTAGATTTCAAGCGGCTAGCAATGACTGGACGCGTCCGACTGGCGGCAGTCCGTGGTACTAACCATTTCGTCCACCAGAACAAAGACGTCCACAAGCAACTGCCCAAGTGAGAACCACTGGTATGGTGCAGCCTTTTGGCTCCTACTAAATTGACATCCGTCGTGAAGATCAACGTAGTGTCTGGTTACACTGAGCACAGAAGAAACGATTTAGTGCACGGCAGATCTTTCGCTGCAGCAAAAAACAAACCAGGGAAAATAAATAGTTATACACCCATTTGAACTGAATGCGGATGTCGTCTGCTCCGGTCCGAGGAGCCAGCCCTGCGAGTGGTGTTTGGCCCGATGGTGCAGAATGATTCTGATTGATACAACCGAGCAAGGTCCTTTGAACTCACGTGTCTGCGTTCTCCAAGGGAGCGAACGGCGATGTCGACTCTTTTGTTGAGACGACTCCCGCACGGAATGGTAAACACCCCGGACCTTGCCAACTTTGTATCAATCAGGTAATCGCCACAACAGGTTAAGCTGATTAGCAAGCACCCGGAAGGACTGGAAGCCAGTTGACGCGTTGTCTCCAGGGCTCTGACGGAACGATTTACGGCGACTTCCGCACACTTGTTGCTCGCTCGACTAAGTAAACTCGGCAAGACGTACTATGCATATGTAGCTTAGGACGAGTCAGTCCTGATACTTCTGCCACAGTCGACGACATGTGCTGGAAGGTTTCGATGATGTAAATGAATTGAGTTGTACAATAACAATGTTAGAACAACCCATGGTTACCAATCGTGTCGCAACGAAGGTGGCGCAAGTTTGAATCAGCAGTGTTCGTCTTTCGTGCAACCATCGACGTTTAAACGATTTCTCTGCTTTTTTAAGCTGATATTAGCTTAGAACAGCAATTGAATTATTTATGACGTCTTTTTCTCTCAGTGGTGTCAATTTACTGACACAAAGGGTTAGTTGGCACTTTCCCGACATAGTTACCGCCTCGCATGTTGATGAAACGTTTCTGGCGTACGCCGGAACGGTGCCGAACTGCCAGCGGACTACAGAGTTTGTTGAACACACACACAAAAAACATAGTTAGTTTCGTAATCTCCCCTAAACGGGTGTCTGCTATACTGGTCTCTCCAACATTGGTCTCTCCAACACTGGTCTCTCCAACACTGGTCTCTCCAACACTGGTCTCTCCAACTCTCACCTTTCTCCTGACACTTCAACCAACATATTCCTTCGGGCTTTTCTCTCACTAAAATGAGTAGATGGACTTTGCCCTTTTCATATATTTACTCTCAATGTGCCCTGTTTACATGTTGAATTTTCAAGGGGATATTTCTTATTAAAATTGTTTAATTAGTACGTGTAACTAAAAAAATACATTCACAGTGGATTAGGTGTATTCATTATAAAGTCTTTGTAAATACGGTATTATTCTTATTATAGAGCATAACATCCAGGCAATAGCCTCGAGATACATTTTCAGCATTAATTGAGCGCAGCTTGCACCGAGATAAATATGAGTCTGGAAAGTGACAGTGCTCCAGAAAAAACAGCAGCTGACACCGCATTACAACACAAGACAGTGCGACACTCGAGTAATTACGTCTCCCGCAAAGTGCAAATAATCGCTGTCTGCGAGTCGTTCAAGAATCGTCCCCGTCAGCTTGCGGCCATGTAACGCGTGTCTGGTAATCGCTCAAGAAATGTTTCTGTCTGGTTGCCAATACAATACAGAATCGTGTATGTCTGATACCTGTCCTAGGATCTGTTGTTTCCCCCACCCGTGTGTGCGAGTGTGAGTTCTTCCTCGTGTTCACTTAAAAGTGGGCTGGTTTAGGTCATGTACTGCTGCATTGCGTTCTCGATTATTTCCGTGCTCCCCGTCAGCAGTCCGCCTCACTCTATACCGTCTTCCTGAAATCCCTTTACGCAGTCCTCCCACCTCTGTTGTGTTCTTCCCCTTTCTCAGCGGGCTTAATATTTCTCCACCTCTGCTCTCTTCTGTTTTCTGAGCGCACCCATTCTTATGAAGCGGCCTGTCCACATCATCCGGCTTCTTAACAGTCAGTATGTATGATGGAAAACAGACAGAATCGTGCTGTGTGTGTGTGTGCGTGCGTGCGTACGTGTGCGTGTGCGTGTGTGCTCTGTGCGTGTGCGTGTGTTTGTGTATGCATGCGTGTCTGCGCCTGCGTGTGTGTATGTGTGTGGGCAGGTCACGTGATGAGAATGGAAGCGGGTGAGAATACTAAAGGGGACAGATGCAGAGAAACATCAAGATCGTTTGGATACAAACGGGAGGAAGAACAACATGCCGGTGTAAATCTGAACAAGTGCACAAACACTAGAAACTCCAGAGAAAACCGTTACACCTGTGTCTGTCTTCGATTTCTTGTTTTTCCTTGTCCATTGTCGAGTGTGGGCCACATCATTTGGTGTGTTCCCCGTTCGACATGTCGTCTCCACCGATAACAATATTCTACCACTCGGTCTCACATTTGCTTGCAACAATGTTTTCCTGTCTAGATCGTTGACAATTGGTGGTGCATAAAAGTTGAAAATCGAGTGGAATTATTGATCAACAAGTATTATTCTTGCCTTAATATTATTAATAAAGTACCAGTCGGCACATATTGAGTTGTGCTTAAAGTTAGTCAGATAAAGTATTTTAGAACACTTTAGTCTAGTGAGTGATAATAGGGGAACTTAGGCTTCAGTAAGTTTGTAAACAAGATTTAACAAACCTGATTATGTGGTAGAATACATAAGAGATAAAATAACAAACAGAAAATACTTACATAAGATAATATCTAAGTAAGCCAGAACCTGTTAGATACTTTGATTAGCAATTATATAAATAAGGCAGTCTAGCGTAAAGTAACTGATTGTATTTAAATTAGGTTACCAGTGACACTAAGGGTAACGTTAGCGTTTGTGATAAGGTAGATAGTCAGCTGTGTAATTAAAATCTGCTGTAACATAAAATGTGTTATACTACACAGAAAACAGTCTTTCTAAAGACTATCTTAGTTTTAATATCTTAATTTATACCTTGGATAAATTATAAAACTACACAAAACCATGGCGCCGTGCAAACGACAAATAAAGGCTAGTCGACACCTGACATGTTCAAAATGCGATAATTGGGTAGATTTTGCAAAGTCGGGGTGTGGGCATTAATGGAAGGAGGTGCAGATGGGGGTTTTCACTTTGAGTGTCGTGGTTGTAAGAGGTTGGAGTGTGTACTGGCGGAAGTACACGAGCTGAAGAAGCTTCAAAGGGAAATCAAATCATTGGATTAATTAGGCGAAACATAGCGTGTAAGGAAGCAGAACTAATAATACCGCTGTACAAAACAATAGTGAGGCCTCGTTTAGAATATTGTATACAAGCATAGAGGCCATATCGCAAGAAAGACATATATATGCTAGAAAGGAGTAGAGAGGAGAGCGACTAAAATGATACCAAAACTGAGAGATCTTAATTACGAAATACGCCTAAAAGAATTTGGTTTAACAACACTAGAGACCAGGAGATTGAGAGGAGATCATATAGAAGTTTTTTAAAATATTGAATGGTTATGAAAATATTGATAGAAATAGTTTTTCTCAGTTAAGAAAGATAGCAGGATTAGAAAACTTGAAACGACATTAGTAAAGGAGCAGTGTTGTTTATTTTTTACAAAGGACTGTAAATGTGTGGACAGATTATCTTCTGATTGTTTGGATGCTAGAAGCGTGAATATGTTTAAAAATAAAATCGACACATACCTCAGAAGGGCGGGATACACTTAGATAAAAGGGTTGGACTCTCGATAAGCCGAAGGGCTTCCTTGTCCACCTGCCATCTAGAGTTAATTCTATGGGTGGCAATCTTGTTAAATCTTGTTGTTAAATCACTCAACGTTTTTTTACGATCTCTCTTAACGCTATCTCTAAATCTTAATTTCGATCTTCCTGTACTATTTATACCACTTTCTTTTCAATCGTTCCTCGCGCGACTGTTTGTAGCTAGATTAATATTTCATTTCCCTTTGACATTCCGCCGCCATATTTACTAATAACGTAACACTGTAAGAGCCTGCGAGGCCTCGAGTCGTTCCCAACTTCCCGGACTCCCGAGATCAATCACTCGTCGTGCCGGGCCGTGATTGACTCCCGTCCTCCCACTAGCGGCCTCCAGACTCGGCCACGGATGTAACCGTCTCCTCGCTCCACGCCGTTTCAACAGTCGCTATGACGGATGCTCTATCAGGTGTCATATAATCCCTCACGACTACACAAGGGTGCTTTCGTGACGACGTCCAGGGAATCAACAATGACGTCAACGTGTTGACGGGATAATAACAATAGGTTCCTTGTCTCTCCACGACAGATGGCACCTCCATAATTGGTTCGCCCAGGTCTTGGTCACATGTTGAGGTCTTGGTCGCATGTGCAGGTCTTGGTCGCATGTGCAAGTCTTGGTCACATGTGCAGATCTTGATTGCATGTGCAGGTCTTGGTCGCATGTGCAGGTCTTGGTCACATGTGCAGGTCTTGGTCACATGTGCAGGTCTTGGTTGCATGATCAGGTCTTGATCGCATGTGCAAGTCTTGGTCACATGTGCAGGTCATGGTCACATGTGCAGGTCTTGGTCGCATATGAAAGTCTTGGTTACATGTGCAGATCTTGGTTGCATGTGCAGGTCTTGGTCGCATGTGCAGGTCTTGGTCGCATGTGCAAGTCTTGGTCACATGTGCAGGTCTTGGTCACATGTGCAGGTCTTGGTCACATGTGCAGGTCTTGGTCGCATGTGCAGGTCTTGGTCGCATGTGCAAGTCTTGGTCACATGTGCAGGTCTTGGTCACATGTGCAGGTCTGTTCACATGTGCAGATCTTAGTCACATGTGCAGATCTTGGTTACATGTGGCTTGTGTCATGATCATGGTGTCATTGGGGTGCTTTCGTGACGACGTCCAGGGAATCAACAATGACGTCAACGTGTTGACGGGATAATAACAATAGGTTCCTTGTCTCTCCACGACAGATGGCACCTCCATAATTGGTTCGCCCAGGTCTTGGTCACATGTTGAGGTCTTGGTCGCATGTGCAAGTCTTGGTCACATGTGCAGGTCTTGGTCGCATGTGCAGGTCTTGGTCACATGTGCAGGTCTTGGTCGCATGTGCAGGTCTTGGTCGCATGTGCAAGTCTTGGTCACATGTGCAGGTCTTGGTCACATGTGCAGGTCTTGGTCGCATGTGCAGGTCTTGGTCGCATGTGCAAGTCTTGGTCACATGTGCAGATCTTAGTCACATGTGCAAGTCTTGGTTACATGTGCAGGTCTTGGTTACATGTGCAGGTCTTGGTTACATGTGCAGGTCTTGGTCACATGTGCAGGTCTTGGTCGCATGTGCAGGTCTTGGTCACATGTGCAGGTCTTGGTCACATGTGCAGGTCTTGGTTACATGGGCAGGTCTTGGTTACATGTACAAGTCTTGGTCACATGTGCAGATCTTAGTCACATGTGCAGGTCTTGGTTACATGTGCAGGTCTTGGTTACATGTGCAGGTCTTGGTTACATGTACAAGTCTTGGTCACATGTGCAGATCTTAGTCACATGTGCAGGTCTTGGTTACATGTGCAGATCTTAGTCACATGTGCAGGTCTTGGTTACATGTGCAGGTCTTGGTTACATGGGCAGGTCTTGGTTACATGTACAGGTCTTGGTTACATGTGCAGGTCTTGGTTACATGTGCAGGTCTTGGTTACATGTGCAGGTCTTGGTTACATGTGCAGGTCTTGGTTACATGGGCAGGTCTTGGTTACATGTACAGGTCTTGGTTACATGGGCAGGTCTTGGTTACATGTGCAGGTCTTGGTTACATGGGCAGGTCTTGGTTACATGTACAGGTCTTGGTCACATGTGCAGATCTTAGTCACATGTGCAGGTCTTGGTTACATGTGCAGATCTTAGTCACATGTGCAGGTCTTGGTTACATGTGCAGGTCTTGGTTACATGGGCAGGTCTTGGTTACATGTACAGGTCTTGGTTACATGTGCAGGTCTTGGTTACATGTGCAGGTCTTGGTTACATGGGCAGGTCTTGGTTACATGGGCAGGTCTTGGTTACATGTGCAGGTCTTGGTTACATGGGCAGGTCTTGGTTACATGTACAGGTATTGGTCAAATGTGCAAGACATTGGTGTTTGCGGGATTCGCAAGCGTCACAAGATCCATTGATAGTAGCTGAAATATTGTTTTCTGGTGCGAAAAAGGACGTTTCAATTAACTTGATTTGTTGTGCGTGTGTGGTGTTCAGTTAGTACAAGTCAGGATGTTTGTCAACTTCATAGTTGAAGCCGTTTTCCTTTCATAAACACTACGATTTGCTCGCCAGGCGGCGTTCTAGCCTGCGTCAAACTGTCACATCGTTAGATGTTGAACTTGACGGGGCGCTGATGATACAACATGCTGTTGTCGTCAATATTTGGCATTTCCAGTGTTTCGCCTTGTTTAACTTGTGACATTTGATACTGGGCGCCTAATGCCTTACCAAATGTCAATGCGTGATTTCTCCTTGATCGACCACCGTTTGCCGGGAGCGGTGTTGAGTACATGCATTCGTCGGCCCATCAACTCGTTGACGTCTTTGCCTTTGTGTAAATGATGGCAAGGCTAGTTTCATTTCCCCAATCGTGTTTACATTGTGTTTACTGGTCATTGCAGTTCCCCTGGAAATACCAAAGAACTTTCGCCTTAAACCTGGCAGGGACGTAACGCAGACGACAGCAGACCTCATCTGGGACGCTGTCAACACGGGGCCGTGGAGGATACAGGGATTCTTCAGGGGTTATAAGGTAGGGTTTAGGGGAAAGACACTGGTTGCTTGCACGAATCAGAACGGTTGAGCAGAATTACGGCACACAAATGTTTCTTTACCGTCCAGATTCTTTTTGAACGTTAATTGTTAGTTATACAGAGATTATTGTTCACTGAGAAATATTAAGAAAACACCACCATCATCGTCATTGGTTGACCTATGTTTTCCACATAGGTCGACTGGTCATTAAAAATGAAAGGTCAGCCACTTCAACACCAAGGTTTTCTGCAGATTAGCTAAGTGTATGTTTCATTTGTGTCCTCTGTTTTTCTTACCATTAATGGGGGTTCACAAAATGAATTTTAACATTGGCTCTTCTTCTTCGTCTTCTTCGTTTTGTTCGAGCGTATGGCCATTAATTAGCTTACCCTAATAACCACGAGTAGTTATACATACTACATATACAATGGGTTTGTTTATTGAATATCGTTAGTTTCATTCATCCACATGTCTTTAATACACTGTATCAACCTCAAACGCTGTGCTGTACAAAACTCCACAGTGTATTCGACATATTCTTTATCAGTATTTATCGTCTAACTACACACTATCCAATCTAATCTCCCTTATGCCAATCGCCATCAGGATTTATATCAACAATGCAGAATCGCACAGAACTTATTCTGACTAGACCAATTTCATCTTGGCGATTGACGTATTACTGGTGAGTCGGCGAAGGACATTGGCCTCGTTCGGACAGAAGTTTGCTTTGATCTCGTCTGAAGCTGCTGCGACCAGAAGACCGATCACTTTCAATTATGTTCCTTCTGTGAGCACGTCGACGGTGGGTGGGACGGAGAGCTGCCCGGGGGACGGGCCGGCGATGTTACGAAGCACCCGGGGGAGTTGGGCAAACAGGCTGCACTACAACAAATGTATTATTAAAGAGGAGCGTGGAAATAGATACAGCGTCACAATATAATTAATAATGATGAATCCAAACATGTTGTCAATAACATTCTAGATTAGCTCAAATGCACCAGTAAATCAGAAACGTGATGGTGATTGTCTCCGTCGTTGAATAAGGGCACGGCATCAATTTGCAAAAATATCTTGCTCTCCTCCTTGTTCCCTTCTGTACAGGGGTGAGGGTCAGGTACAGTAAAGCTGAACCACTATCTGTATCTTTTCTTTCCATAGTTTTCTGTCCGTCGCTTCCTCTCTCCATCTTTCATCCTCCCCTGAACTTCTCATTTCCCTCCTCACGCAGTCCTCCCATCTCAGTTGTGACCTTCCCCTTTTCCTGTTTCCCTTATGTTGTTCCGCCTGTGCACTTTTCGCTATTTTTTCGGCATCGATCCTTGCCAAGTGGCCTGCCCATCTCATCCGGCTTCTCAATAATCCTCCTGTTACACGACATTGCATTCCTACCTCTTTTCTCAGGTCAGGTCATTCGTCCTTCTTCTGTCTACCCTCTTTGTTCTTGTTATTCTTCTAACCCATTTGTTCTCACAATCTTGCAGCTTCTGTTGTTGTTGTTCTGTCAGCGCCACTGTCTCCAGACCATATAAGCATGCCGGTGTAACACACACTCTAAGGACTTTCAGCCTTTTCGAGATGTTTCTGTCCATCATAACTCCCTCTACCTTTCTCCAAGCATTCGCTCCTGCTTGTATTCGACGTCGCACCTCCACCTCTGAACGCCCATCCGCCGTAATCATTCCTCCGTGGTACACAAAGCAGTCCACTTGCTTAAATTCCTTTCCATCCGTCTTCCAGTTAACATCATCAAAATATTATCTATTGTAATTACTAAAAACGAAAGTGTGAACACGCTAAAAATTGAACACTACTTATATGCAGTATGTTTACATATTGGAATTGTGTCAGAATAATTAATAATGACATATAAATAATTTGTTAAACGAGACCACATGATCTTAGAAGTAGTTAATACTACAGGTAAGTTATTATACTGAAATGGGGTCGTCTCCACAGATCCAGTACTGGAAGACGCTGGAGGGACCACAGACAATGCGGCAACACAGCATCATCTACCGGGAACCTGACAACTGTAGGCAGCGCGGCCGGGCCAAACGTCGGCGTGACGTCACTTCCGGCCACTTGTACAAGCTATGGCCATTCACGAACACGACTGCGCAAGTGCGGGTGTTGAACGCCAACTACGAGGGGCCGCCCAGTGAACAACTCGTCTTCCACACCAGGGAGGGAGGTGGGTACAGCCGCCTGCATGCACACACACACACGCACACACAAACACGCGTGCGCGCGCGGACGCACACGCATACGCACACACAATCGCATACGCACACGTACACGTACACGCACGCGTGCGCGGCACACACACACACACACACACACACACACACACACACACAACTATAACACAGTAACGCATTTTTTGTTCAATGCATACAACGAGAGAGAGAACAAATGTCACTGTGTCGCCATTTCTTGGAGAAAAAAACACAGGAGTCAGAACTGTTACCTTCACCTTAATGTTAATCATAACTATATGACAATACTAACGTTGTTCGGTAAGTCGGCGAATCTCAACGGGTCCCTGCAACATCGAAGAAATCAAACAATCAACAGTCGGAACGAATCAACGATGGATCGCGATACGCAAGATGGATCGCGATATACTAACCCGGCTGACTGAATCTGTTACGAATGATTTTAACCCGCCACATTTATTGTGCGATCTTTTTCACTGACAATCATCTACGGACGCGTTTTTTTATCTCTGCGGAGCTACTATGGGCGATGTCATCTGTGACGTCATAGAAGGTTGCGTCAGCGCGAGGGAACATAGTCAATATGCTAGAGGGCGCATCTGCCGTCGCGTGACTGTTCGCGGCAAATGAGGCGTGAGATGAAGATTAAGCGTTCTCGGCCATCGAGGCAGTCACGCGTAGTGCGAGAAACGACGGGTCCGGCGACGGCAGGCGTGTGGATAATTATTTTACTTCCGCGGTCGTAGTAGGCGAATGAAGTGCTGACGATAGTGAGCCGGTGCCCCATTTGGGAGTTTTCGTGAACTGTGGAGAAAGAATTCTCGGAATGGAAAAGTGTACTCATGAGAAGCACACATAGTTGAGGAGACATTGATATATTTATACCCAGTGGCACATGATAATTTATCCATAAATCCTCTCTGTACGTGTGTCTACTTGTCACATCTCTCTATCCCTCTCTACTTGTCTAGCGTGTATGTATGCTATCTCTCTCGTTCTCCCTCCCTCCCCCCTCCCTCCGTCCCTCCGTCCCTCCCTCCCCCTCCTTACCTCCCTACCTCCCTCCCTCACACTCCTTCTCTCTCTCTCTCTCTCTCTCTCTCTCTTTCCCTCCCTCTCTCTCTCCCCTCCCTCCCCCTCTCATTCCCACCCTCCCTGTCCCCCCTCTCTTCCTCATACCCGTTTCTCCACCCTCCCTACGTTCCTGCCCAACCCTCCTTCATGACGTCATCAATCAGTTGTTTACTTGATTGATCTTTTTCTTTAGCTACTGTACACGTGATTTCATTTAGATATGGATGAACGCACGTGCTGTACATAGAACTATCAGAATATCTGCTGTCATGAAAAGAGTATGGCGTGCGTTAAATTCCACAATAATCACACATGAATAAATTATTCGAGACACAAATAAAAATCTTAATGCATCCACTCGAGGGAGGAACTCAAACGAAATCACTGCTCTGGGAAGTGGATATTTCCGGAGAGGTCAAACAATTCACAACGCCAATGTAAATATGGAAGCACCTAGTCATGACCTTCCGTCGCGTGATGACAACGATACGTCACGGAGGTCACGGCAACTAATTAAGGTGACAAGTATTATATCGATACGTTATTCCTTCTCACTTCGCCAAGCCCCCGCCAGCCCGTCGCGTGTTACCAATGACGTAACATCTCACACGCGATTCGATTCCTGCGCATACTTCCGGCTTCTCTGTCCGTCCGGGAGATTAGACGGATATCCAGTGGATGTCGCTGGTCCAATCTTAACACGTTTTAATAAGTTGATATTCGTATCTACCAACAAAATCAATTTGTTTCACAATGTCGCCGGTTTCACAAAAGCGTGTGTCACGTGATATCGATATTATATAATATTATATATATATATATATATATATACATAAGTATATAATCGGCAGAGCGTAAAAATATAATCTTAAACGTACAAATATTTCCATAACGTCAGAGACCAAAACCAAATCAAGCACAATATGATCACCAGCAAGTAGCGGAGAGCATTACTTGATGTCCGTGTTAGAAGAGGAACCGCTGTTGGCAGTGGTCTTTGGCTACGCAAGGCAGCTATCAAACTGACATTGAGAAGAACAGGTTTACTACACCTACAGCTAACTGATTTGGAGATTAATCACCCCCGATGTCTTGATATGCTTCTCAGTTTGGTTTCCAGGGAATTAGGTGCAAAAGAAGTTAACTTCTCATCAACATCATCATCAGCAGCAGCAGAAGCAAAGAGTTGCAAAGTAGAACATCAATTGGGTAAAGCTATGAAAAATCAAACCATACGAAGCTCCTCGGTGTTCTCACGAAAACTAAGCTGAGAATCTACCTGAGCCTCGTCTTCTCTCTGACTGCTCCCGCACAACGCGACAACGTACTGGCATGTACTCAAAGCACCTGCTGAAGGAAGATGATCTGAGTACTGGCAGGTACTCAAAGCACCTGCTGAAGGAAGATGATCTGAGTACTGGCAGGTACTCAAAGCACCTGCTGAAGGAAGATGATCTGAGTACTGGCAGGTACTCAAAGCACCTGCTGAAGGAAGATGATCTGAGTACTGGCATGTATTCAAAGCACCTGCTGAAGGAAGATGATCTGAGTACTGGCAGGTACTCAAAGCACCTGCTGAAGGAAGATGATCTGAGTACTGGCAGGTACTCAAAGCACCTGCTGAAGGAAGATGATCTGATTACTGGCAGGTACTCAAAGCACCTGCTGAAGGAAGATGATCTGAGTACAGGCATGTATTCAAAGCACCTGCTAAAGGAAGATGATCTGAGTACTGGCAGGTACTCAAAGCACCTGCTGAAGGAAGATGATCTGAGTACTGGCAGGTACTCAAAGCACCTGCTGAAGGAAGATGATCTGAGTACTGGCAGGTACTCAAAGCACCTGCTGAAGGAAGATGATCTAAGTACAGGCATGTATTCAAAGCACCTGCTAAAGGAAGATGATCTGAGTACTGGCAGGTACTCAAAGCACCTGCTGAAGGAAGATGATCTGAGTACTGGCAGGTACTCAAAGCACCTGCTGAAGGAAGATGATCTGAGTACTGGCAGGTACTCAAAGCACCTGCTGAAGGAAGATGATCTGAGTACTGGCATGTATTCAAAGCACCTGCTGAAGGAAGATGATCTGAGTACTGGCATGTACTCAAAGCACCTGCTGAAGGAAGATGATCTGAGTACTGGCATGTATTCAAAGCACCTGCTGAAGGAAGATGATCTGAGTACTGGCAGGTACTCAAAGCACCTGCTGAAGGAAGATGATCTGAGTACTGGCATGTATTCAAAGCACCTGCTGAAGGAAGATGATCTGAGTACTGGCAGGTACTCAAAGCACCTGCTGAAGGAAGATGATCTGAGTACTGGCATGTATTCAAAGCACCTGCCGAAGGAAGATGATCTGAGTACTGGCATGTATTCAAAGCACCTTCTGAAGAAAGATGATCTGAGTACTGGCAGGTATTCAAAGCACCTGCCGAAGGAAGATGATCTGAGTACTGGCATGTATTCAAAGCACCTTCTGAAGAAAGATAATCTGAGTACTGGCAGGTATTCAAAGCACCTGCTGAAGGAAGATGATCTGAGTACTGGCATGTATTCAAAGCACCTTCTGAAGAAAGATAATCTGAGTACTGGCAGGTATTCAAAGCACCTGCTGAAGGAAGATGATCTGAGTACTGGCATGTATTCAAAGCACCTGCTGAAGGAAGATGATCTGAGTACTGGCATGTATTCAAAGCACCTGCTGAAGGAAGATGATCTGAGTACTGGCAGGTATTCAAAGCACCTTCTGAAAAAAGATAATCTGAGTACTGGCATGTATTCAAAGCACCTGCTGAAGGAAGATGATCTGAGTACTGGCATGTACTCAAAGTACCTGCCGAAGGAAGATGATTTGAGTACTGGCAGGTATTCAAAGCACCTGCTGAAGGAAGATGATCTGAGTACTGGCATGTATTCAAAGCACCTGCTGAAGGAAGATGATCTGAGTACTGGCATGTATTCAAAGCACCTGCTGAAGGAAGATGATCTGAGTACTGGCAGGTATTCAAAGTACCTTCTGAAGAAAGATAATCTGAGTACTGGCATGTATTCAAAGCACCTGCTGAAGGAAGATGATCTGAGTACTGGCATGTATTCAAAGCACCTTCTGAAGGAAGATGATCTGAGTACTGGCAGGTATTCAAAGCACCTTCTGAAGAAAGATAATCTGAGTACTGGCATGTATTCAAAGCACCTGCTGAAGGAAGATGATCTGAGTACTGGCATGTATTCAAAGCACCTTCTGAAGGAAGATGATCTGAGTACTGGCATGTATTCAAAGCACCTTCTGAAGAAAGATGATCTGAGTACTGGCATGTATTCAAAGCACCTGCTGAAGGAAGATGATCTGAGTACTGGCATGTATTCAAAGCACCTTCTGAAGAAAGATAATCTGAGTACTGGCATATATTCAAAGCACCTGCTGAAGGACGATAATCTGAGTACTAGCATGTATTCAAAGCACCTGCTGAAGGAAGATGATCTGAGTACTGGCATGTATTCAAAGCACCTGCTGAAGGAAGATGATCTGAGTACTGGCATGTATTCAAAGCGCCTGCTGAGGGAAGATGATCTGAGTACTGGCATGTATTCAAAGCGCCTGCTGAAGGAAGATGATCTGAGTACTGGCAGGTATTCAAAGCACCTGCTGAAAGAAGATGATCTGAGTACTGGCATGTACTCAAAGCACCTGCTGAAGGAAGATGATCTGAGTACTGGCATGTATTCAAAGCACCTGCTGAAGGAAGATGATCTGAGTACTGGCAGGTATTCAAAGCACCTGCTGAAGGAAGATGATCTGAGTACTGGCATGTATTCAAAGCACCTGCTGAAGGAAGATGATCTGAGTACTGGCATGTATTCAAAGCACCTGCTGAAGGAAGATGATCTGAGTACTGGCATGTATTCAAAGCACCTGCTGAAGGAAGATGATCTGAGTCCTGGGAGGTATCCAAAGCACCTGCTGAAGGAAGATGTTCTGAGTACTGGCAGGTATTCAAAGCACCTGCTGAAGGAAGATGATCTGAGTACTGGCATGTATTCAAAGCACCTGCTGAAGGAAGATGATCTGAGTACTGGCATGTATTCAAAGCACCTGCTGAAGGAAGATGATCTGAGTACTGGCAGGTATTCAAAGCACCTGCTGAAGGAAGATGATCTAAGACATCAAAGTCCACCAAACAACAACACGTGAGAACATATGTACATAAAAACCAGAAACAACACGTACACGAACCATGGAAGACGTCCCGAAGGCTGCTGGGTTGACGTGGGACACAGTAGCAAGGAGAGCCCAAGACAGGAGGAACCCGCGATATCTTGGCTAGCCGCACGTGACACCCAAGGGCATGAAGGGTATGGAAGAAATACCTTGACGTGTGCGCCAACCAATAACGGGTTTGGATGTTTATCAATACCCACAGGTCGTGTTTGCCACGAAGATGACATTCCTTCATATGTAGCTACTATACAAGTTTAAAAAGTTCCAGTTGAACAGCTGGCGTCTGGTTGCTTCGTATGACCTCTAAGCAATTATCGCACGCACACTATAAATTATGCGCGTATTGGAGTAGTACGTCGCTGACCACGACTGCGTCTTCTTCACTCGAACGTTTAGGCGAAATGTCGGCCTGTATCTTATGCAACATACGCCCTGGTGGCTAGACGATGTAACGTGTCAACCACGCCGTTCTGTCGACTTTTGAGGGGATCTTGCAGGAATCGGTGTAAGTAGTCGTCCCCTGGTCGCTCGGTCACCAGATGTCTGCTCGGAGCAACGACACCTCGCCCAGGACACGGCGCATCAACGGAAAGCGTCAGCCGTGCCTTGACGTCGATTCCGCCTCGTAGGTGTCGTGACCATGTCAGCGAAGTGGCGGTCACATGTTGGGTCGATAGAGAGTTACTTTTCAAAGTTGTTCACATGTCGCAGTGAATGTGTTAAGACATTACAGTACACACCGCATTGCAGTGGACCTGTTTCAGAATCTGCCTCTTCAGCTGGGTGGAAACTTCACAGCAGCTCCCAGGAAAAGTGCGAACGTCTAAATGACGTGAACAATTGCCCTATGTCGCAAAGATGGATGCAATAATTGTCCACTTGCTATCTCGGTAGGAATCTTGTTAAACATTGTTAAAACATTTTCCCTTAACACAAAATAGATTGTATACAGTGTATACAGAACATGGGTTTGCAAGAATCATAATTACAAATGTTGGATCAAAATGGTGGCCATTTTGTTTGTTACCATGGAAACAGGGGGTCTGGCCAAAAAAGTTCAATATATTTTACTCAGTGTGATCCATTCCATACATTGGGCAGACAAAATTGCACAATTTGCACAAATTAAAAATAAGCCTATCTGCCTGTCGTAACTGGCCTTTTCAGATGGCATGAAAAGATGGCCAATTTTAAGGGGAACTGAGAAACAAATAGTTGTCCGAAACATGTTTTACTGTAAAAAACAACAATATGGCTCTTGATGTCAGTCGTCATTATTTTGTATTATATTCCAATATTATGTCAAAGTTTTCATTTACACTATGACGACAAACCGTATAATTAAGTCTTGAAATATCGCGCTTTCCCTTGACACATGTTCTGTATACATTATATGATATAATAACATTAAATAATTCAGAATGCATACACACAAACACTATACCAATGTTATTGACGTCATCGTTATGCAGCCTGGAGAAAGCTTGTGTTGGCCATCAGCGATGACATCAACCTGAACTAATTGGAAAAGAACACAATACAAATACAATGCGTAGGCTAATATACTACTAAAAAGTCAATTAAAAAAACTGGAACATTTGAACAAATATTGATATTCTGGATAATTACTCAGCAAAGTCCTACTGATATTGATTGATACTGAGGGTTTATTTCAGAATATTCTCCCCTATATTACAAGCTATGCCATATAGAATTGGCATATGCCATACAGAACTGGCATGCGCCATACAGAACTGGCACATGCCATATAGAACTGGCATATGCCGTATAGAACTGGCATATGCCATATAGAACTGGCATATGCCATACAGAACTGGCACATGCCATATAGAACTGGCATATGCCATATAGAACTGGCAAATGCCATACAGTACTGGCATATGCCACATAGAACTGGCGTATGCCACATAAAACTGGCATTTGCCACATAGAACTGGCATATGCCATACAGAACTGGCACATGCCATATAGAACTGGCACATGCCATACAGAACTGGCATATGCCACATAGAACTGGCATATGCCACATAATACTGGCATATGCCAATTAAAACTGGCGTATGCCATATAAAACTGGTACATGTCATATAGAACTGGTATATGCCATATAGAACTGGCACCTGCCATGCAGAACTGGCACATCCCATATAGAACTGGCGTATGCCATATAGAACTGGCATATGCCATACAGAACTGGCATATGCCACATAGAACTGGCACATGCCATACAGAACTGGCATATGCCATATAGAACTGGCACATGTCATACAGAACTGGCATATGCCACATAGAACTGGCATATGCCACATAAAACTGGCATATGCCATATAGAACTGGCACATGCCATATACAACTGGCTTATGCCATATACAACTGGCATATGCCATATAGAACTGGCATATGCCATATAGAACTGGCATATGCCATATAGAACTGGCACATGCCATATAGAACTGGCATATGCCATACAGAACTGGCACATGACATATAGAACTGGCATATGCCATATAGAACTGGCATATGCCATATAGAACTGGCATATGCCACATAGAACTGACATATGCCACATAGAACTGGCATATGCCACATAGAACTGGCATATAAGTTATACACCAGGTAGAAGACTGGACCAACAGATTATTGTCTTCCGAAAGACACAGGCAATGTGGGATGAACGAAATTGCCATTTTTGTAACAGTGGTCGATAAGAGGATTCAAACTAAATCCCAGACCCATGGCACTGGTCCCTCGACCGACAGTGTCGACACGACAGTCTGATGCTATAGTCTAGGCTCTAGCGCTCCAAATTATTGGCACTTCTCGTATGGGTAAGTTCACGGGTTGGCAAACCTTTTAGCATGTTGATTTCAAGTACATCGTTTAAAATAATTGCCGCCACAAATGGCGACCATTTCACATAAAATGATACATAGTACTTGGTAGATATATCATACATAAAAATAGCCTTGATGTAGCAACCATTTATTTGTAAGTATACATGTGGGTGCTGTGGCAAAAGGTTGTTTTTGCAAGGCTAATTTGTGACACGGAAACAGGGTAAATTTGTTTTTACTGCCAATCTGTGAATAAAACATAATGCATTATATTAGATGCATCCGGGTGTAGTTCAATGTGTTTGTTACTAGGATCCAACAAACATTTGACGGGCTACCGTGTGTAACACTAATAGGGGGTGCAGACTTGTGGTTGCGGGTGTAACCTGTGGTGTCTACATTGGTTACACCCACAACCCATATCCATCCACATGTACCAAGCAGGTCATAGGGAGATTAGGAATCTATCTTGTCCTTAAATAGATGTTACACCCACAACCATGCACGACAGCTTGCAGCTGCAACATTGTGTCATCTTTCAAGCTAATATGTATATCATTATTACACATGTCATATTAATTTGGATGATTTCTAAGTGAACATATATCTTTATGATTATGTTGACATTAGTGGTGGCTAGCAATCTGGTGACTTTGAAGGAAATAGCACCCACGAACTGTTCGTTCTGCCTTCATCAGATACAATAATGGTCACCAATGATATGTGTTACATCCACAACCCAACCACTCAATATAATATTTTCTTGAAGCCCAAGATAGTGAGGATGCAGTGTTTCAACTGATTGTTGTCAACAAGATAATGAGGATGCAGTGTTTCAACTGATTGTTGTCAACAAGATAGTGAGGATGCAGTGTTTCAACTGATTGTTGTCAACAAGATAGTGAGGATGCAGTGTTTCAACTGATTGTTGTAAACAAGATAATGAGGATGCAGTGTTTCAACTGATTGTTGTCAACAAGATAGTGAGGATGCAGTGTTTCAACTGATTGTTGTCAACAAGATAGTGAGGATGCAGTGTTTCAACTGATTGTTGTCAACAAGATAGTGAGGATGCAGTGTTTCAACTGATTGTTGTCAACAAGATAGTGAGGATGCAGTGTTTCAACTGATTGTTGTCAACAAGATAGTGAGGATGCAGTGTTTCAACTGATTGTTGTCAACAAGTTATATAATGACCTTCTGCCACTTGTTTGGCCGGCAGTTTTAGTCTTAGACATACTAGTTATTATTGGGTTGCGGGTGTAACAAGTTTGTCTCTTTCTTACACCGCAACTATTCTCTCTATTGTTGCTCTGCCGCAGCTACTAAATGAACAAGAACTGTTTGCTTTCTACAAAGAAGATATGGAGCATGTCATACTCATTTGCGACACAAATATCTACAGAACAATTACTTTTTTATTGCCCAGTAGACACCGTCACGGAACTTTAGATTTATACTGGCAAAGTACATGACAACAGAGTCAAAGTCTGTTACACCCACAACTCTGTTAAATATAGCAAACATTGCTTTTGGGACTTTTTACTTAGTACTAGGATAGATAATTCTACCTTTAGGAATAATTGTAGCTGCTGAAGTGATTATATTATATAATGTTATTGTATAATATAATAAGATAGTACATTATATAATAAGATAGATAATTCTACTTTTATAAATAGTTTTAGTTGATGTAGTGATGCTACTATAGTGCAAAAAATGGTTTGCATAATGTTTATGTCCATGTTACACCTGCAGCCATTGGGTAGTGTAATGCTCCTGCACCATTTTTTCATATGTGGTAAACTTAATCCTTGTATTAGTGGGCCTATTTTATTACATGTGTTATTAGTTTCTTACACATGTATTTGTATCACAAGACTATGCACATTAGTATACTAATATCACATAATAAGTACATGATTATAATATTGTTTAAGTATCTCAGTCTTGGATATTTTCATCCGTTTTATGGTCAAGTGACAACGTAATGGCCAAGACCTCTTTTTATACCTGTATTGAAGTAGGAATAATGAAAAAGGTGTGACATTCTGTCAAAGTGTGCATATGTCAGTATGATCAATTACCTTCAGTTGGTGTCCATGTTACACCCACAACCGACATGTTGGTAATTCATTTCCATGTTGAAAATAAATAGATACAGTTACGTCATTATCGCCTTGTGTCTAATTAATTAAAGTGTACGTTTCTACACTATATAACAGGAAGGAAACATTGAAAATGTCAGTTTTCCCAAGGATGTCACACACTGGTTTGCCAACTTATGAATTTCTTCTACATAATCATGTGGTTACTTCTATGCATAGGAATATTCCACAGTTCGCACATGCGCAGTTTAAAAAGGTTGATAAAACAGTTTTGTTTTATTGATTTTTGAGTTTTTTTGAAGAGGGTACGTCTAGGTGGTATTTTTACCCAGACCTCAAATGCCGCTTTGAAGGCTGTGAGGGTGCTGGCCAAGGACGCTTTGTCGGGGATCTTGTTCCATAAATGGATGGCTGGGGGGAAGAAGGAGTGTAGGTGAGTGTTTGTTCTGGAGTGAGGCAGGAGGAGCTTGTTGGGCTGTCCCCTGGTGATACGGTTGTTTGTTGTCAGTGTGCCCTCAGTTGGCATGATGTCCACAAGTCCACTCATTATCTTGTACATAAAGGTGGCCTTGTTGACAGTTCTTCTTTCTTGGAGGGTCTGTGGTTGTAGTCTGTTTACAAGTTCTGTGGCACTGGTATAGTGGTTAAAATCATGGTAGATTCTCCTCACGCACGGCGCTGGACAGCTTCGATGGTGTTTACCAGGTGTTGCCGGTGGGCATCCCACACGACAGAGGCGTACTCCAACACGGGGCGGACCAGTCCTTTGTAGCAATGGGAGTGCATCTGTGGATGGCACAGGTTTCTATAAATGAAAGCGCTTGTTCAGTTTGCCTTGGCAGTGATGGTCAGTATGTGCTTTCCACAGTGGAGGTCAGCGGTCAGTTCTACACCTAGATGTTTGGCGCTGGTGACTTTCCAAGGGCTGCTGGTGAAGTGAATAGGTTGCTATGATAGGCTTGCGCTTCTTTGTGACTGATAGAACATGACACTTTAATACATTGAAGCTCATCTGCCACTTCCTCTCCCATTCCTCCAAGGTGTTGAGGTCCTGTTGTAGTTGGTGAGTGTCAGCCGTGCTGTGGATGGTGTGATACAGGATCGCGTCGTCAACGAATACAAGGTTCATACACTAGCAATTATAAAATTCCATGACATTCCCATGCGTCTCCAGGCTTCCGTTTCAAAAATCCATGCCAAAACCAAAGTTCTTACATTTGAAATTGATAGTTACATAAAACATACATTTTAAGGCTTATTATAAAATAGCTTACACCCTCCAATCCTTCAAGGATTTCCATGTCCCGTATGAACCCTGCGAATAGTCTAGCCTTGGTCTTGATGGTATCGCGCAGGTCGTTAATGTAAATGACAAAGAGAGTGAGCCTGGGACGGATCCTTGTGGCACACTGGAGCTCACCTGGCCTGTTGTTGAAGTCTCTCCCTCGACAACTACTTGCTGTGTTCGATCACAGTTGAAGTTCTGGATCCAGTCTTGGGTGTTGCCTTGAACGCCGTAGTAGTTCAGTTTTAGAAGCTGTTGTTTATGGGGCACCGTGTCGAAGGCTTTTGAGAAGTCAAAGAGTATGGTGTCTGTTTGACCTTGTTTGTTCATCTCTGAAGCCAGATCATCAATTGTTTGGATCAGCTGGGTCTCGCAGGATAGTCGCTAACGGAATCCGTGTTGTGTGTCCGTTAGATGTTGTGTTGGTCAAGGTAACGGGTGATCTCGACTCTCACAGTGTGTTCTAGCAGATTGCAGCAGATGGAGGTGAGCGAAATTGGCCGGTAGTTTGTAACTTGGTTATGGTCACTTTTTTGCAATACTGGCTGAACCAAGGCGTGTTTCCAAATCATGGGAACTTGGCTGGTGTGTAGTGACTTGGTGAAGAGGAGGGTGAATGCAAGAGCAATCTCTTCTGCTATCATCTGAAGGAGGGGGCTGGGGATGGTATCCGGACCAGATGCATTAAGTGGGTGGGTTTCTTCAGGAGTTTGAAAACTCCGACGTTGCTGACCTGGATCTTTGGCATCACCGGGTAGGGGCTGGGTTCTGGAGCAGGCAAGTCATCGATGTTTTCAGTGGAAAAGTCTGAACAGAACTGGTCGTTCAGTATGTTGGCTGTCACTTGTGGTCAGTCCATTTTTTTAGAGGGACTACTCCGACAGTGTCGCATTTTTACTCTTGATCAGACGTCATAGGTTTGTGGTAGTGTCTATATTGATGATTTTACGTGTGTACTGCTGGTACGCCTGTCTGTTTGCTCTCCTTGCTTCACGTTTTGTTGGAACACACTTGTCCATCATGAGATGAGGTGTTCCTATATTGACTGCCACGTCTATTCGACAGAGTTTTCATCGTTGTCTGAGAGTAGGCTGGAATTGAAGGAATTGTGTCTTCTCTGATGGCTTCGCTGTTGGCTTTCTTCCAGATGCTGACAGTCCTCGGGGCTGGCTTCGCCTTCGATGCTTTCAGGCGACTGTCCGTAAGGTTGATATCGTGATCACCTAGGCGTGGGATGATGTTGATCCTGGTGATGAAGTTTGATATGTTGGTCAGGAACAGGTCGAGAATGGCGTCTCCTCTAGTGGGTTCTTGGTTTGCCTGGTGGATTCCAAGGTCGTTGACCTTATCCAGGAAGAGGCGGTTTACAGTCCGGGGTAGATGTCTCCATGTATGTTGTTTGTCTCCCAGTCAATATCAGGAAGGTATAGATCCCCTCCGATCCAGACAACGTCGTTTCTCTTGTGAGAGGCAGTGTCTAGGGCCATCATTAAATCGGACATCTGGTTTTCGCTGGTTGCTGATGAAGGTCGATACAGGGAGGTTACTGTGAGATTCCCATCCCTCTTCTCCATCTGTATCTGGACGTGACTGACTCAGACTCAGTGGCGGTAGTTTGTTGAATTTCATGGCAGATCAAGTTATTTCTGGTAGCCTCGAGGAGACCTCCATAATCATCGTGCCTGTCCTTCCGAAAGATATTGAAATTAGGTAAGAAGACTTCGGCATCGGCTATGTTCGGCCTGAGCCAGGTTTCTGATCCTAGGATTACATCTAGGTTAGTGATCTGGAGCAGGTTCCAAAATTCTGCCATATTTGGCCTCAGGCTCTGGATGTTGATTACCAACGTTCTGAAAGTTTGGTTTGCCGTTACCAGTGCTGTGGCCACACTGGAAGTGGACGAGTTGCTGGAGAGGGTATTGAGTGAGGACTTTGGTTTCTGTTGGGTACAGCTGCAGTTCACAGGTGATGAATGACACAGTGGATATCCTATATGAACTGTCAGATCGTTTCGGTTCTGGAAGTCAGACAGGAAAGAGGCTCTGAAGATGTCAAGTAGAGAGGAGTGTGTGTTGTGTACAGTGTCGGCGGAGATGGAAGCAAACAGTTCGCTGGAAAAGTTTCGTAGTCCGCAGTTGCAGCACTGCGAAAATATGTCTGACTGTGCGAGGTAAATGCTGTCACATATGCCTAAGCAGGACGCATGGAACCAAGTATTGAAGCTGTCGCATGCGATTCCTCTGTCCTTCCATTTAACTGCTCGGGTACATGTTCCACAGGGAAACTTGGGGGTGCATGGTCTTGGGTTTTGTTCAATGTCCGATGCATTGAGGAGTAGAAAGCATAAGCCCGTATGGGAGATTAAGAAGAATCCATACATACTTGAGCTTGGAGATATGGAACTGAAGAAGCAACTGGTGCCGTTAGTTTGCCTCCATCCAAGGTTGGGAGCGCGAATAGTGAGTCTACGATTTCTATTCAGTAAGACTCGTCAGTTGTTGGTTGTATCGCTCGAGAGATACTTCCGCAATACGTTGAAGGTTTTGGTGTTTTTTTGGCGAAAGTAGTAGGATGTCAGCGTTTGACATTTTATAAAAATTTTAAAAACATTATCAAGATCAACCCCCCGCCAAGCCTTCTAACACAGTCAAGAAACTGATTATGATAATTTCATATGAAATGACCATAATCAGTTTGTAGAATTCTATAAAAAAACGAAACTCTAGAAAAGTAGAGAAAACTATAGAAAACTATACATTTTTTTGCTAAGGGTTAAAATGGCCGCAAGTGTAAAAATAAGTAATGACTACGACCCAGACATGTTCGCTTGGGTTCTGGTCTGTCATTTAGAATTCGTAAAACCGACTACAGATCCACCACTACGATATCTTACGTTTGTTGAAACTGCTTCCATGCAGAGTATCGTTGCGCGAGCTTTGTCGGTCGAGAGTCTCGCTCAGAGAAACCAGCCAATCAACTGCAGGAAGTAAAATATGTGACATATCTGACGCGGAAACAGAAGGGACACTACTTGATTGGGCATAAATATTAATCTTTTAATTATTATTACTTTTGCATATGGTCGTTTTGATTGGTTGGTGTATTTGTTCCGTACATAAGCTCGTGACGCCGCCGAAGAACCGACGTCTGGTCACTTGCTGCCAATGTATTTCGGTCCACTTAGGCTTACTTAATTGGCCGACGCCAGCTGTTTAGCAACTTGGTAAATTCGTCAGCTAAAGGTACTTCTGACTGACACGCTACCTTGGGTTATTCCCTGGGTCCCGCTGTCGCCTCAGATTTCGGAGAACCGCATCAACTGATGACGTACGTCCCAGAGGGGGATCTTGGGAGTGAAAGCCCGCACGTTACCGTCTGTCCCCGCTGAAGATTGGTCCAGACAAGGCAGGCGCCCACAGAGGTTCGGCTGTAAACGGAACAGCTGCCTCTGAGTGATGCTCGCTGTTGTATCGAATCTCAGTGTTAAATGCTACGTCTTGTCACGTGTCAAGGATAATCTTCACTTACAGCCTCGAGTCCCCATCCGTCCGCCGTTACTAATGTAGCACACATGATATTATGATTGAAGACCAATGAAACATTACGGAATGTCTGCTCAATAAAACGCTTTGATGGCGTGCTGACAGTTGTAGTAATGCCCGAGAGCGGCTGCATTTTTTATTTACTTGTACCCTCGTCGTGCCTTGATGCGGCACGAGATCCTTTGCCAAGATTAGACAACGTATATTGTTAGGGTGAGCAGTTAACTGGGCAGCAGGTGTGGGAACATTAAACCATGTATTGGAATTGACCGAATGTAAAATGACGTTCATTGCACCTGCGATATATAGAGAACATCGCAGATGTGGTTCTCCGTGAGCGCATGGGGGAGGGGCAGTGGAGGTAGTCACCACTGCGGACACAGTGTCAACTCTGTTCTCTCCGTGCACGATGGTGTGATCGCAGCAGGAGCTGCTGCTGGTAACGTCATGTCCCGACACGACGGTTGCTTCACGAACTGTCCATTCTGGTAGTATCCATCCACTGTCTCCAATAACCAACCACAGTCTCCATATTTATCATGTTGAAAAAACATCGACGTTTTCTTCCGCAGTTCCCGAGCGAGTGCAGCGGTTCCGAGTGCTGAGAAGAGGTCCCACCTACCTCTACCTCGCCTGGGATCCGCCCGATGTCGTCAACGGCATCCTGACAGGCTTCACGATCGCCTATCAAGGCAAGGCGGGCTGATGCTGACTTCCTCGAGGTTATCACGGACAACCACGAGTAGACACTGGTTGTCCCTAGTGTTAAGCTATAAAGTGTTAACCGACTCTCGTCTGACAGCGAGACTTCGCCGAGAAAGAGTATGGTAACAAATACCAACATTATTGTTACCGTCAGATGGCATCACTTCATTTTGGCAATTGGGCCTATATTTTTGTATACAATCAAAATAATAATACTTAATTGTATATATACTGTAATTGTCTTAGTCTTTATTCAATTACGTCTCAGATGTTTTACAGATAAAAACGTACTGTTTAAAAAAAATACACTTTTGTAGCTTTAAACGAGGATGATCAGTTTAAGAGAGACTGAAGAGGAAACGCTTTTGTGTGAAATCGCGCCACCTAGTGGATCACATTGCACTGAAATGCCCCTTGGCGGTTGCAGGGTTGGACGGCGAAAAGGAGACCCCTGGCGGCGAGTTGGAAATGACGAACCCCGCTCGCCTGTGGTACCGCTTGGAAAGCCTCGTCCCACGACGTCACTATCGCGTCTCTATCTGGGCACAGACCAGGGTCGGGGCCGGGGAAGTCTTCTCTCTCGAGGACGTCACCTTGGCAGATGGACGTATGTGTTGGAACGGGAGAGGGGAGGGTTACGTACAGATTGTGTCAATGTTAAAACACTTCTAAACATGTAATATAAAGAGGTAGTGGTCAGTAGGCTGTAGGCCGCCTCTAGCGCCGTTTCCAGTCGTTAGAGCCGCACAAAGCGCATTACACTTCACTGGTGGACTTGTCCATTCCAATTTCAACTGAACTTCATTAAAACATCCAGCCATGCAATTACCGAAAAAAGACTAGTGGTTCATGTTCTGTGGTACGGTGTGGTGAACCAACGAAATCGCCCAAGCTTCGGGTGTGTAGCAAGAGGATTTGAACCCTGGACCAGCACAACATTTCCCAAAACAAATAAAACTTCCGGCAGATGGGTAATTATTGCTAAACTATCGGGTTGGCGTTATTTATTGTAATCGTGCATTTAGACAGTGTTTGATAGGCCTACTAATATACCTGCCAACTTTTTGGTTGAAATCCTGGATATTCATCAGCTGTTCAGCACGCTTCCCGTGACGCACTGTCTCGTCGCGTTGACTTGGGTCTTGACATCGGAAGACTGGGGGCGGGGGGTCAAGGGGATGCTGTTGGAGATTTTTAGCCGGAAACGATTCCCTCTCTCGAAAACTCGAAGGGCGTGTTGATGGAGTTGGAGATTTTCATAGAAAATCCGGGAGATTTGCTTGTAAAATCTTTGGAACACTTTGCCTAATGACATTAAAACGTCTGATTGTCTCTCTACTTTCAAGGCACGCTTAAATACTAATTTTTTGACTCTCGTTCTGGTCCAATGTGGCATAGTTTAGTCTCTGCATTGATTTGTTTTATATCTCTTATGTATTAATTAACTTATTTATAAATTTATTTTATACCTGCATGTACATTAGTTCAGTTAAATGAATTGGCAATATCTTGTTTCTACATAGAATTGTAGCTAAGATCTTTTTTTTGTATATTTATTTAATTACTGTATTTATTTGTATTTTACTAATATTAATTTTATAAGAATTTCTTTTAGAAAATGCATGTTTGTTTAGCCATCATGATTACCTCTCTCTGGGTTCTACATGTTGTAAAGCGCCACGAACAATTTATAATTGGATCTGGCGCTATATTAAATAAAATATATTATTATTATTCCTTGAGACCGGGAGGTACACACAAAATCCCGGATGTCACGGGAGACTAGGCAGGTATATACTGACACGTTGCGAACATTCTCACCCCCGAGAGTGGCCACACTACTGAAGATCTACCATTATACAATCATGATCAATTTTCACGCATATTTGAACATAAGAACATTCTTTTCCTTTTTGCGTAGGTCACGTCATCAAAACGTCACGTCACGATCACCCGAACAATTGAGATGTCGTAACATAGCATGACGCATAGGCGATTACTTCTAGCAGAACAATAATGCCTGCCCACTTCATTTGATATGGTTACATGTGAAAGCGAATTCAACCCAAAACGAATTCAATTAAACTATACTACTAGCACAGCTAGCGAGATTTCAACGTACAGGATCAGTTAATGTGTGTAGTCATCCAATGTCGGTGTATTTTAGTGGCGTTTATGCATTCTTCCTTCCTCTTTGTAGCGCCCGTCGCTCCTAACTTCACCACCGTCAACATCAGTAAAAGGGCTGTCAACGTCACGTGGTTCCCTGTAACCAATGGCAACCCGGGCACTGTCACTACCGTTGAATACCGGCAACTAGGTAAGTCGGCTGAGCAGAAACACTGAGAAATAGTAAATGTTTGTGTGTGTTTGTGTGTGTGTGTGTGTGCGTGCGTGCGTGCGTGCGCGCGCGCGCGTGTTGTGACATTCAGTTCCTGTTGTAATTATTTTGCGTGTAGCATCGTGCATAGTCACGTGTATGCCCTATACAACAGCTACCTGACCTCGCTGTTATTTCGTTCCCACACACAGTCGTGTATGCATAATGAGTCACGGCACCTGGTGTCCGAGTGAGGAGAGATGTGTATGTCCGTAGGAAGCAACTGTAAACGAAGGACTCTCCAGCCTGCGACGGGGAAGCAAGAGATCCGACGCGAGGACAAGAGTGTTGTCGATTCGCGGCCATACGTGCCATGTCCTCAGGGAGAAACAATGTGTACATTATGAATAAAAGAAAGAAAGGGAGCGGTAACGACTGCGATACTAGAGAGTGACGGGGTGGACGAGCTTGTTCTTCTTCACAGGGTTACTTTGTCAGATGAGTTTTGAGCCACCCTATCTACTGGCCTATGGGGAGAATAAACCATAATGTGTCATAAGTAAGTTCTAGCCATATCGCTGTGAACGTGTGTGAGGCTTACACCAGCCAATGATGTCATTTCCTTCACATCAACTCTATACATTGTTAATAATAGGACAGAGTTGATATAGTCACCGTGTTGCACAAGATCTCCAGTCAGTAGGTCTAAACCCTTTGACGAAAACTGTTATTTCTGTTGAACACTTCTTTTGAAATCCGAACATTGTGTAATTTTAATAGAGGAATGTGACATACCAAACACAGATTTAATATTGTTTTAAATGATAACAAAAGTGTCTAGTTTCATGAAGTAGCTACTCTGGTATGTCTTCCTTGGTTTGTGATATGTATAACTTACCTACGATACAAGGAAAATACATTTTCCAATTCCGGCAACACCAAGCACACTTGACGTAAGACTTTGACACGGAACACGTAGTTGCACATCATTTATCTTTAAATGCTTAGGCATATGAATCCTTATTGATTCTCGACTTGAAACAAGTTGACATTATCACACGATAACAACCATGAAATCGGATAACGGTGTACGGAAACTCAAAAAATAGATTGATCAATCTATGAAGCCGACGCAGCGAGCCAGTCATCGCAAAGATAAGAATGGTTACAGCGTACACTAAAGTCATGGTATGGCGACTCGCAAAAACACGTGCAACTTTGACGTGACGTGTCGGTGCTGCCGATTAATAGCCGTATGGAAGGCCTAATATGACAATGATTGACCTAGCACCTAAATGCATTTCCCTGTCGGAGAAGTGCTGTTCTGTCGTCGAGTAATACCGCCAATTTATGACGCAACTAATGCGCGACAGTGCCCACCAACGACAGCCGTCTGCCTGCGCCTCCAGCGACTAATGTGCAACAAACCCCACTGCGCAATCTCGGAGCATCCCATCGGACATCAACAAACAGGAAATGCAATCTGCGAGAGGGCCGTGAACCTCTGCGACGAGGGTCTTGCCTTGTTGCTATGTGTCTGCACTAGTCCGGCGTGTGTTCTCATACAGCATTGTGTATTTGTACGACTTGCTCGGATATTTTCATTTAACATATTTAGGGTGGCATTTTACATTTACATAGTTGGCTGGCGCATTAAAGAAACGCAGAGGCGCCGACAAGCAATAAACCTATAAAGACATCCAAATATGTTCAATGTAATACTTCGACATTCCAATTAATATGTATTTCCAGCGTTTACTTTATCTATACTCTGCATGCTGTCACATACACACAAAACATAATGTGCAAATTCGTTGTACTGTTGACAATATAATGAGTACGTTGCACTTCCTAGCATCAATACAACATATTTTGTAGGTTCATCCGTCAAGACGCTCTAACACATTGTACGCAGATCGCTGTAATTAGAATAGAAGGGGGATTAGTGTCAACACTAATAAAGAACTTAGGTGGAGACGCTTACCACAAGAACGACAGACATCTTGCCATACACAACACGTCCATATTCCACAAAGCCATCAACGATCATTTATCCTTGCGAGTCAGAAACCATCCCCAGCTGGCCACGTGTAAAGTCTTCAATGGACAACACAATATTGGTATTCGCCACCAGCCACAATACTCGACATCACACCGCCGCATCAGCTCTTACAAGTTGTAGCTAACTCAGGTCTGAGCGAGACTAAGGTGCAAGTATCACACGCACCCACCACCCAGACGGCGTGCATGGCACCGTAGAGTGCTGACCGAGACCATGGCACCGTAGAGTGCTGACCGAGACCATGGCAGGACCACAGTGAATATAGCCAATAACTTTTAGGGATTTTCCGTTTGTCGTCGTAAGCAACTAGCACTATTGCTGCCAACAATGTATGTACGGAGTGCTAGAAACCATCGTCCCGAGTCAGTCTGGGGTCTTCTCATGGTGTAGCAAACAGATGGAAGACGGCCTTTGGCGACCACAGCTGAGACAGTCATAAACAGTGATAAGCCACGGCGGAATTTGACCATTCTCTCATTGCGTGCTTCCGTTTTTGAGTGGTTGTCAATGTTTCCGCGAGGAGTGCTGCAGGTCGGTGGTGACAGACATGTAGGCCAGCAGCGCTTGTCTACGTCAACGTGTTCTCTGCATAGTAACCAATTAAATAATAATAATTATTAGTATAACAATAATAATTATAACAACAACAACAGTAATTGCATCATTACCCTGTGTTATCATTATATCATGTTTGGGTTGCTTGACCACTGTTGATTTTCCTGCTGCTGGGCGTTTTGTGCGATTGTAGAAACTTCTTGACACCATAACAAAATCAGCAAGTTCGTCCGACGACGTAAACGCGCTGGACAAAGCCAAAGTCCGTCTTTTAGCCCTGTCGTAAACGCATCTACAATAAAAATTGACTGCACGAAGACTAGTCGTTCACTTCTGTAAGTACAGTATGATGAACAAAAGTACAACATTTCCAAGGGTAAATAGAACTTCGGCAAATAGGTAATTTATAAACCAGCCAACCGGGTTGAAGATGAAGCAAAATCTGAATACGCGGTCCGTTGCGAGGTGGAGCTGCACATGATTTGGCCCGATTCAACCTCTCGACGATGTGTCCCGGTCTACTCCAGCTCTCCGCTGTCTCTATTCTTCACAGTGTCTCTCCTTCACTTCTCTCTCACTCTTATCCTTTTCTCGCTTTCTTCTCTTTCCATGCTGTATTTGTCAACCGTTACAATACAGTTGGGTATTACATGTATAAATAACTGAGGGCGGCCAACTAGAGTAGATATTGCACTCGCAGTCAGCCTGTGCCGTCAGTTTATAGCTGTGGTGTGACGTAATGTCGTGCTCTGTGGTGTGACACGATGTCGTGCTGAGTGGTGTGACGTGATGTCGTGATGTGTGGTGTGACATGATGTCGTGCTCTGTGGTGTGACATGATGTCGTGCACTGTGGTGTGACACGATGTCGTGCTCTGTGGTGTGAGTGATATCATGATGTGTGGTGTGACGTGATGTCGTGATGTCGTGATGTCGTGATGTCGTGATGTCGTGATGTCATGATGTGTGGTGTGACGTGATGTCGTGATGTCGTGATGTCGTGATGTGTGGTGTGATATGATGTCGTGCTCTGTGGTGTGAGTGATATCATGATGTGTGGTGTGACGTGATGTCGTGATGTCGTGATGTCGTGATGTCGTGACGTCGTGATGTCGTGATGTCGTGATGTCGTGATGTCGTGATGTCGTGATGTCGTGACGTCGTGATGTCGTGATGTCGTGATGTCGTGATGTCGTGCTGTGTGGTGTGACGCGATGTCGTGCCCTGTGGGGTGACGTGATGTCGTGCAGTATGGGGTGACGTGATGTTATGCTCTGTGATGTGACATGATGTCATGCTGTATGGTGTGACACGATGTCGTGCTCTGTGGTTTGACGTGATGTCGTGCTCTGTAGTGTGACGTGATGTCGTGCTCTGTAGTGTGACGTGATGTCGTGCTCTGTAATGTGACGTGATGTCGTGCTCTGTAGTGTGACGTGATGTCGTGCTCTGTAGTGTGACGTGATGTCGTGCTCTGTGGTGTGACGTGATGTCGTGCTCTGTGGTGTGACGTGATGTCGTGCTCTGTAGTGTGACGTGATGTCGTGCTCTGTAGTGTGACGTGATGTCGTGCTCTGTAGTGTGACGTGATGTCGTGCTCTGTAGTGTGACGTGATGTCGTGCTCTGTAGTGTGACGTGATGTCGTGCTCTGTAGTGTGACGTGATGTCGTGCTCTGTAGTGTGACGTGATGTCGTGCTCTGTGGTGTGACGTGATGTCGTGCTCTGTGGTGTGACGTGATGTCGTGCTCTGTAGTGTGACGTGATGTCGTGCTCTGTGGTGTGACGCGATGTCGTGCTCTATGGGGTGACATGATGTTATGCTCTGTGATGTGACGTGATGTCATGCTGTATGGTGTGACACGATGTCGTGCTCTGTAGTGTGACGTGATGTCGTGCTCTGTAGTGTGACGTGATGTCGTGCTCTGTAGTGTCACGTGATGTCGTGCTCTGTGGTGTGACGTGATGTCGTGCTCTGTGGTGTGACGTGATGTCGTGCTCTGTAGTGTGACGTGATGTCGTGCTCTGTGGTGTGACACGATGTCGTGCTCTGTGGTGTGACGTGATGTCGTGCTCTGTAGTGTGACGTGATGTCGTGCTCTGTAGTGTGACGTGATGTCGTGCTCTGTGGTGTGACATGATGTCTTGCTGTATGGTGTAACACAATGTCGTGCTCTGTGGTGTGACGCGATGTCGTGCTCTATGGGGTGACATGATGTTATGCTCTGTGATGTGACGTGATGTCATGCTGTATGGTGTGACACGATGTCGTGCTCTGTGGTTTGACGTGATGTCGTGCTCTGTAGTGTGACGTGATGTCGTGCTCTGTAGTGTGACGTGATGTCGTGCTCTGTAGTGTGACGTGATGTCGTGCTCTGTAGTGTGACGTGATGTCGTGCTCTGTGGTGTGACGTGATGTCGTGCTCTGTGGTGTGACGTGATGTCGTGCTCTGTGGTGTGACACGATGTCGTGCTCTGTGGTGTGACGTGATGTCGTGCTCTGTAGTGTGACGTGATGTCGTGCTCTGTGGTGTGACGCGATGTCGTGCTCTATGGGGTGACGTGATGTTATGCTCTGTTATGTGACATGATGTCATGCTGTATGGTGTGACACGATGTCGTGCTCTGTGGTTTGACGTGATGTCGTGCTCTGTAGTGTGACGTGATGTCGTGCTCTGTAATGTGACGTGATGTCGTGC
The DNA here is from genome assembly GCA_020002185.1 of Paraescarpia echinospica. Taxonomy (NCBI): domain Eukaryota; kingdom Metazoa; phylum Annelida; class Polychaeta; order Sabellida; family Siboglinidae; genus Paraescarpia; species Paraescarpia echinospica. Next base: position 1,185,470 of record CM034531.1, on the reverse strand, counting down.
TCTGTAGTGTGACGTGATGTCGTGCTCTGTAGTGTGACGTGATGTCGTGCTCTGCAGTGTGACGTGATGTCGTGCTCTGTGGTGTGACGTGATGTCGTGCTCTGTGGTGTGACGTGATGTCGTGCTCTGTAGTGTGACGTGATGTCGTGCTCTGTAGTGTGACGTGATGTCGTGCTCTGTAGTGTGACGTGATGTCGTGCTCTGTAGTGTGACGTGATGTCGTGCTCTGTAGTGTGACGTGATGTCGTGCTCTGTAGTGTGACGTGATGTCGTGCTCTGTAGTGTGACGTGATGTCGTGCTCTGTGGTGTGACGTGATGTCGTGCTCTGTGGTGTGACGTGATGTCGTGCTCTGTAGTGTGACGTGATGTCGTGCTCTGTGGTGTGACGCGATGTCGTGCTCTATGGGGTGACATGATGTTATGCTCTGTGATGTGACGTGATGTCATGCTGTATGGTGTGACACGATGTCGTGCTCTGTAGTGTGACGTGATGTCGTGCTCTGTAGTGTGACGTGATGTCGTGCTCTGTAGTGTGACGTGATGTCGTGCTCTGTGGTGTGACGTGATGTCGTGCTCTGTGGTGTGACGTGATGTCGTGCTCTGTAGTGTGACGTGATGTCGTGCTCTGTGGTGTGACACGATGTCGTGCTCTGTGGTGTGACGTGATGTCGTGCTCTGTAGTGTGACGTGATGTCGTGCTCTGTAGTGTGACGTGATGTCGTGCTCTGTGGTGTGACATGATGTCATGCTGTATGGTGTGACACAATGTCGTGCTCTGTGGTGTGACGCGATGTCGTGCTCTATGGGGTGACATGATGTTATGCTCTGTGATGTGACGTGATGTCATGCTGTATGGTGTGACACGATGTCGTGCTCTGTGGTTTGACGTGATGTCGTGCTCTGTAGTGTGACGTGATGTCGTGCTCTGTAGTGTGACGTGATGTCGTGCTCTGTAGTGTGACGTGATGTCGTGCTCTGTAGTGTGACGTGATGTCGTGCTCTGTGGTGTGACACGATGTCGTGCTCTGTGGTGTGACGTGATGTCGTGCTCTGTAGTGTGACGTGATGTCGTGCTCTGTGGTGTGACGCGATGTCGTGCTCTATGGGGTGACGTGATGTTATGCTCTGTTATGTGACATGATGTCATGCTGTATGGTGTGACACGATGTCGTGCTCTGTGGTTTGACGTGATGTCGTGCTCTGTGATGTGACGTGATGTCATGCTCTTTTGGTGTGACGTGAGGTCGTGCTGTGTCGTAGGCACCCACCAGTGGAGGAGCGTGCGGGCGCGGCGGGACCACGAGACGTGGGCCGTGGTGGAGGGCCTCGCCTCCGGGGTCGTGTACGAGATGCGGTTGGTGGCGAGGGACGGCAACGAGGCGGGCAGTCGCACGGCCGCCAGTCCCATCAAGAAAGTCCGCATCGGTATGAAGAGAGGTGAGTAGCTTAGCCAGCCGGTGGTCAGAACTACACTACCGCTTCGATGGGGTCACACATCGGGTTAGGTCCAGGCTTCGATGGGGTCGCACATCGGGTTAAGTCCAGGCTTCGATGGGGTCGCACATCGGGTTAGGTCCAGGCTTCGATGGGGTCGCACATCGGGTTAGGTCCAGGCTTCGATGGCGAGACCAATATCTTGTCTCATTCCCGATGTTACGAGTGGATTCAAAAGAGTGGATTCGCCAAGTAAAAAAAGTGTAGTGTTTCGTATTGGTTCAAACTACCTACCCACCCACAATCGCACTAATGCGTAGTGTCGGGTTAAGCTTTTTAAGCGATCCAAAATGGTTTCCAATACCACGGCTTCAGTGAGTAGGACTTGTCTGGCTGTCACGATGAAATACAGGAAACAGCCGAAACAGCTCATCATGTCATCACGTTAAGTGGGTGTCACAAGTAAGTAAGTAAGTAAGTAAGTACGGCGGCCAATAGCCGCCGAATTCGACTGGCGTGACGTGGTTACCAAGACATTACTCACCACCCTGCCTGGTTCTGATATCTATAAAAGCGTCAGTGTGTATTAATGTATGTTCGACTCGATATATTAATTTACCCCACGACATCCTCCTACACGTTTCTGGCACTTTGCGAATTTGTACGATCACACCATACCTTCGTGTGTGTGTGTGTGTGTGTGTGTGTGTGTGTGTGTGTGTGTGTGTGTGTGTGTGTGTGTGTGTGTGTGTGTGTGTGTGTGTGTGTGTGTGTGTGTGTCGCACTCAACGCTGCCGTACCTTTCCTAAACTCCTTGTTAGATCTTGTTTTATGAATACATAGTCATGTGCAACGTTACTCAGCAAGGACACAAAGGTGGCAACGTGAATCTGTCACACACAAGAAACACGATGCCGCTGGGCAAGGCGAACACATATCACATATTCTGGTCAAACACTGATAGACTGGCGGTAAATAACTGCTAGTGCCGTTATCTCACGCCCAATTAGGATGGCGTGGCTGGGTGGATAATTCGTCAACAGGAACCACAGAAACTATCCAAGAAGAACGACAGTGAAACACATCTACTAATGACAAATGAAGTACGCATGCGTGTGCAGATACACGCACGCATGCACGACAGCCGACAGCAATGCGCTGTTCATCGTGTCGGGTTCCGCTGCCAATGAGGATGTCCCGGTCATCCATGTCCGGCTGCGTGAGAGCACTGCGGTTCGTTCATTAGACGTTATCTAATATATAACACAGAACAGACGCCACAGCACAAATAGGTTAAGTACGCTGCATCGGGGAACGCACAACGACCGTTTACACAGAGATCAACGAAAGACCCGAGGCTGCTAAGCGCATTGGCTAAGACACTGGTCATATGACAATTTGTTGGGAACAAATGCCTCCGAAAGTACAGAGAAATCCATAGAAAAAAACACAAAAGCATCAACGAAGTTGGCATTACGAGATCAGGGACAAGTATATTTTGACAGTCATTGGAAAGAAGATTTGGACGTTGTACACTGTGACATGTACTATGCTGAGAATGACGCGAAACAAATTGATGCGAGACAAGCTACTTCAGGGAACACTTTAGTGGAATCCACATGAGGAAAGAAACAGGCGTAAAGAATACCTCGAAACCAACCTTCAACGCGTTTTTTTGTTTATGCTATTGTTTGATAAGAACTGTGTCAGTGGTAGATACTGTGCGCGTTTTGTTTGCTAATTGTAACTGCATGTCAGGTCCAATTACACTAAGCACGCTAAACGTTTCCAGTAGTGCACGATGCTGTTTTTTGCTCAACAACAATGCATTATTCATAGGCCGACGCATCCGATAATTACTTGTCTGTAGGTCACTGCAAGACGACTTTGTTACGTAGTTATATTTATTAGAGCAATTTCCAGTAAAATGTTTAAAGGGCTGCACAATATCTGATTAAAAATAATCTAATTAGTAACAATGACAACAACGCCAATGATGACAGTTGCGACAACAATGATAATAGAGACATATATCGCAATGATGACAATAATGACAAACTTTTACGTGTTTGCCAATTGTTCGCTCCCGTACACTTTCTAACCGTATTCGTCGCACCCTCTCCCTGTGTAGTTTGTAGGATGGACCGACAGTGGAATGCCGTTTTGAGGGTGAACAACAATAGGATCAGTACAAAGTGTTGTTTGCAGTTTATATAATATCGTTGAGGTGAAACCACCCTGGCAGCATTGAGCATGTATCATAATATGAACATTAGGGTCACTTTACCTTACCAAACATTCCATGTTCGCCATTATCTATGTAATTATTATTACAACATGTGTTTAGTCTCATGTTTTAGGGTCGGCGGTACGGTTCCAATATTTTCAGAGTATACAATATTGAAGAAGACATTCACATAATAGGTTTGTCTGTCAATTCATGGAATTCGCAACTTAACAAAGCCATTGCCGAAACATAACCTGCATTTGTGTATATTTGGAAGTATGCATGACATCATTTCATATCAGGAAAGTCATGAACATATTCGTGCAGAGCGATGTTGACATTTGTTTGCTGTTGCGACAGATCTGCTGCAGCCAAGCTTCAAGATAACCTACCCCGACACGACGACATTCGGCATAGAGCTACTGAGCCACATCAAAGCCGTCGATACATATTACGTCAAGTACCGACCAACAGGTGCGTGTCTTTTTATGTCCATGCGTATTATGTAAAGTACCAACCAATAGGTGCGTGTCGCCTTGTGTGTCTCGGTACTATCCGTACGCTAAATCACATCCCACAACAGTGGCGACTCTCTGTATCACATATTGACGCATGCGCGGAGGTTGCAATGCAATAACACTGAAATTGACCATAGAGTTAAGTTTGTTTGTCGCTTTTTTTTCATCCAATTAGGTCATTATGTTATATACAATATGTGTGTGTGTGTGTGCGTGTGTTTGTGTGTGTGCGTGTGCGTGTGTGTGTGTTTAGGTGTGCGTGTGTGTGTGTTTAGTTGTGCGTCACTTTAGTTGGGCAGCGGCCATCTTGTTGTGACGGCCATGATTGTGACATCACCAAGTGACCTTCAGGGTCATCCCAATGGAGTGCGACGCAGGAAGTGGTGAAGGCGAGCTGGATCACAGTGCGGGGCCTGGTGCCGGGGATGACGTACGAGGTGCAGCTGGTGGCAAAGGACGAACGGGGACAACTGATGAGCATCACCAAGGAAGCCATCGCCGGCACAGACCCAGGTAAATACCATTCAGCACTATCTTAGTTGTTGGTTCTCACTGTAGCACGATGACGTCACAATATAAACTAATGTTAATGTTACCACACAATCGAAAACATTGCTAATGAACTGAGTTACAATATATCAAACATAATCTTTTTCATTCAAACATAAATGCTCCTTTAAAATGGTATGCATGTGTTCGCTTAATTTTTGTTTTTACTAACGCGTCACTTGGAACAATATATAAATAAATTATTATATATATATATATATGTATATATATATATATATATAGACCCCGGGGTCTACATTGTTACCAATTACAACACGCACACGTAAAAAGACGGACAAGAATACGCACACGCATACAGACATATTCACACATCACGAACGCACGAACATGTATTCACACACGCACAGATACATACGCATGCACGCACGTACACACACACACACACACACACACACACACACACTTATTATTCACTCACTCACTCGGTTCTTATTTGCTTCTAAATCTCAACCCATGTGTTTCAACTGAATTAATATGTAGACATATTCTGTCTACATAGTTGGATTACTTTTTGAAAAGGCTAAATTTGTTAATTTCAGCCCATCGCGAAGAAGGCTCGTAGACGGGGAGTGCCTTAATAGGCCCCGGTAGCATATAAATAGAACGCACATTTGTTAAAATCATCAAAAGAATTGTCTTTGATCGTTAGATCAGTTAACGTGCGAAATTTTAAATAATCTTATATTATAGTGTTTAGAAGTTAAGTAAATTGTGTCTGTGTTCGCCGAATTTGAACTTGGTTCAGTCTAAAATGTGTTAATAATTCGTCCGATGTTTCATAAGAAAATAGATAACATATTTTTACAAACAAGCTAGAATGCCATAATGGACATTAGATTGTCTTTCTTGCAAAATATTTCTAAAATCAGAGGAGCGAGACATTGCATTACGTAAGCAAATTACCTTTTCACATTCGACTCTCGTCAATGTTCGATACAAGGAGCATCCATTTAATATTTATTAATCCGACAATAACAATAATAATAACGTTTATTTGATAACATCCCAACATTACATTGAGCATCAAATATGACATTTTATTATGTTTCTCTTTCATTTCAGACGCTCAAGCATCCGTTGGCTCCCAATATGGTGGCTCAGTGCCTCAGCAAGCGTCTTTGAACGTTCTACTGACGTCAATAATCGCTCTGTTGAGCACTCGTTTACACCAGCCAGTCCTATGAGACTTTGTTCGCAAGGCAATTCAAAATAATATTTTTATACAGGAGCGCAGTTGCTACTACTAAGATTTCTACCTCACGTCGCAGTTGGTTCGTTCTCAGCGTTCGTGCAAGCCGCAGCTGTACGAAATACCAACACGTGTTTAATTGTTTCGTCTTTCTGTTTAAGTATTCACAATATTAGCACGACCTATGAAAAAGGTATGTCTCGATGCATGCCCAAACACCGGACTAGTATTCCTAATGTAAATTGGTTCTTCGTTATATATATGTTTTAGATATAGCATAGGAAAAAACTTAAGACGAATGGAGGTATAATCCACTGGTAATTATAAGACAGCGTGTTCTAGTAAACTGATGACTCACCCCTAATTGCTGGGGAGGAATCGTTTACACAAGAATATATGTCCATATCAGTGAGAAAGAAGTTAGAAGGTTTGTGTTAGAACTGACAGAAGATAACGAGAGACCGGCTCCAAGATGGCGTGGCTCACCAAAACCCGCCAAATTCATATCCCCTGAGGCTCACCAAAACATACACCTGCACCTCTTATCTGGACCTCCAACTGCTCCCTGCCCTACTTGAGGCTCGTCGCTAAACTCCAACTGCACATAGAGGGCTAAAATTAAGAGATTTTCTTCTTTTCGAAAGGACAGGAATTGCACCACAAACCCTGAAGACTCCAAGAAAATCCGGGATGGTTGGCAAAGAGTTAGAGCCTGTTATGATAATATGTTTTACAGATTAGCTTTGGTGTCAAAAAGACAATGGGAAATAGTCATTAACGGTGTGGCGAAGTGGCGAGGAAGGTGCGATATAGAAGGACACAGAACGTAAAGGATAAGTTAAAGATCAACACGAAACTTTAGAAAATATTTTTAAAATGAATGAGTGAATACAATTGTGTGCGTGCGTGCGTGCGTGACATGAAGAACATTACAGTGACTGAAAGATGGAGGAGTATTCGCGTGCATGTGATGTATGTATAAATGTGTGTGCATTATATATAAGAAAGAAAGATGACGTGGTCGAATGTGCATGATATCAATCACATTGAATAGTATGCACGCCTTGCATTTACAAATATACCATTATAGGTGCTTAGGGTTGCATGTTCCATGCCGCTGTGAATTGCATCTTGCCTTTTCGACTGCTACCTTCAGGAATAAATATGTACAATTGTAAAATGTGACAGCTATTTCCATTACTATACCTACACGAATTAGGTACATTCACCATAAGAATTTGCTTGATTACCTGACCAACTAAGAGTTGACGAGGCCTCCCATTTTCCGAAACGTCACTGAGACAAGGTGCAGCTGAATTAGTTGAGGACAACACCGACATTGGCCATTTGGAGATATATAATATATATATATATATACATATATAAACGTAGTCCTGAGCCTAGAACAGATAACTAACTCTAGTATGCCTATGTTCCTCGAGAGTGTGTAGATACTCCGCAGAGTTTGGTGTTAAATATATGTATATTCATATATATTAACTGGCAAAAACCCTGTCATTACGGCAATATGTAGTCGAAGCGAACGGGTGAACGTTATTATTGGGTGACGTCATAGATATGGTGTTAACGTGCGCGTGCATCACAACACCAAAGACATTTGCAATGTTGCATTTAAATACGCCGAAATGTTCCTCTCCTGGCGCCACGCTAAAATAAACCGAGATAACATTTTTTATTTTGAAACACCGACGGTATTTTCAACGTTAACGCATTATCTCGACGTACATTTTGGGTATTTTAGCCTCTACGTTTAACGAGCAGTATTGAATGTGTGTGGTGTACGGGGCTAAGTAGACTAGGCCCAAGTCGTCCTTGTCCTTATATGCAATGTCAATATCGAATGTTACTCATAAATACCATCGGTGCCCGTGTGTGCGTGCGTGCGTGTAGCAGGGCGAGTGTGTGTGTTTCCATTGTGCGTGCTTGTCAATGCACCTTTCTGTACAGAGAGCCTTGAGACGACGCGTATTTGTTTTTCTACTGTAGTATAATTGCATAATTGCGTGGATGAATAAATGAATTTATATTTCTAAACTTGTGTCTCGTGCTAATTGAACAGAGAGGGCCTATTCCCAATTGAATACACCCGCACGCGCGCACTCACACACACTCTCACGCAGGTACACAAACCCTCTACTCCCCCCTCCCACCCTCCCACATATATGCACGCACACACATATTAATAATTGCATTTTATATAATTTGGTGGTGTTTGCGCTGATAACATTAATAATATAGACCTATATTTGATTCAAATAAAAATATGTGACTTTCGACCTTATCTAACATTATTAAAGATGACACCAGTCAATGTCAACGTTATTCATATCGAAAGATCATCAAGACCCGTAACTTTGGTGTTTATAAAGACTCCTTTAAAGGTTTTCGGATGCAACCATTTCAAATATGTCACTTTAGACTTTGTCCAGCATTCGTATCAGCCACATTAAAAAACCTACGTAACACCGGCGTTATGCACATATGTATCACTAACTGAATTACGATACATTTTCTACGGTAACGATTCACATACATGCGACAAAATGGATTATGACCATTGTAATGCATGTTATTGCGTACTCCGCTAATGCCATTCCTCATGATCATACAGTCCACCACGTTGACAGAGGGCAGTGCATCTGTACGGTGTCAGAACGACTCGGTGTCCCGGCCAGTCTCTGGAGATTCAGAGGAAGCACGCAAAACAAAACCCGTCAATTTAGTCTCTGCTACAGCGCCAGCGTTTCGTGCTATTTTCTCGCCCCTGCTTCGACCGTGTTACACCGTGTGTGGATAGAATACTGGCTTTGTATATTCAGAAAATATTGTGATTGCACAATTTCTCAGCATGCTGCTGTCATATCGAGGTCGATGACTTCTACAGCTGATTTGGGAGCGCTGTCTTCTGGTGGTACCAAACAATCTACCAGGTCAGTTGTTCTGTTGAATCATCAAGATCTCCATTGCATACCAGACAGGCAATACGCCACCAAGACATGACGAAATAGTAATTCTTCGCTTGAGACACTAGCTATTTATGTATCTTCTCTTGCACATGAAATCAACTGAAGAGGGAGATGTTTCTCTTGATGATACTACGAACGGGTTTAGTTTGTATAACAAGCCGTCCATTCACAAAGGTTGCCCATTTTAAAATTCAAAATGGCCGCCTGCAAGACCCTTCCGTGATTGCCAACAAAGCGTATAGAAGCAAATATAATAGTTATCTAAATAGTGTGATGTAATCATGTATTATCCATGGGATAACATAATAATGCCTGATGATACAGATACTTGAGATTCTGGGAACTGATTAATACGATCATACCCTGTATATGGAAAGCGCCCCAGAATAAATAATTGCTTTGGGCGCTGCATAAAAAATACTATTTCAAATTTGCAGAAAAATCACTGGCTACTTTCCAGCAAAACCAGGTGGATTTAGTTTGATGTAGATCCGTACACTTGGCAGCGTGATCATGGGTGATGTCCGATCTGCATTGGAAGGAAGATAAGTTAACAGGGCAAATTTCCCAGAACACATCAAGGGATTTGGTTTAATGTTGGTCTATATTGTAACCTGATAAATAGCAACATTTAATTTCAATGATTATGCCCTTCGTATCCACCATTGTATTGTTGATGTGTTGATTTAAACAATTTCAACAATAACTCAATGATTTCAACATTTTATTATATAAAAAATTATCAAATGCCAAGTTAAGCTACTCCGCCACTTAAATGTCAAACAAAGTATTATCAAATGCCTAGATACCCAACAATTTCTACATCATGATTTAGTCAAATTGATCAACTACCAAATATACATTGTCTGTTATTACTACTCCAACATCATGCATCCTATACACATGACTCTTCATATATTTCTCCCTGGGTACAAACAGTTTCCACAGTTATTGACAAGTTTGTTGTCTTATACAATAGTATTTATATGGTACACTCAATAATTGTTACATCTTTCATAATATGAAGCCCCCAAATAGGAAAAACCTCCAGACAATCAATCCCACCATGCATCTGTCCTCTGGATAATCAATACAAGATTGCAATTGTCATCAGAACAATCATAGCATGTAGTGTTCAGGACAATAATTCCCAGAATGTAATTTTCATCAGAACAAACAATCACTGCATACCTGTCCTCAGTACAATCTATCCCAGGATGCAACTGTCCTCAGAACAAACACTCATTGCATACATGTCCTCAGTACAATAAATCCCAGGATGCAACTGTCCTCAGAACAACCAATCTTTGCATGCAATTGTTAACAGACAAAATAATAAATTTCTCATTTATTTTGTTCTCAAATAAATGTTGTAAAAATTAAATGGACAATATGTATTCGATGACAGATTACATGCATGTTTGTCATGATTTGAATCTGGAAGAAATTTTGTAATACCAAGTAGCAAGAGGAAACATAAAAACGAACATGACCCTCTTACAGCAGACTGAATAATGTTTGCACCAACTGTACACATACATGCCAACATCATTAAAATATATAACCCTGATCTCTGTACAATTCTACACAATAGTTTGCACCTACAGTAATGGAATGCGTATGGGTTAATTAAAAAAGTTCCTTGCGTAATAAAAAAATACACATACTGTCTTTTTTCAATTATCACAGTCCATAGGCAAGTTTGTAAAAAATAGCTAGGAATGTGGATTATATTTCACCATTCCTGTTGATTCATTCATACAGCATCTCACTGATCTGTTTGGAAATGGTGAAAGATTCATCCGAAGTGTAGGTGAACATAGTGGAATAGAGCACAATGCTGACAGAATCACATCTGATGTAGGTGAACATAGTGGAATAGAGCACAATGCTGACAGAATCACATCTGATGTAGGTGAACATAGTGGAATAGAGCACAACACTGACAGAATCACATCTGATGTAGGTGAACATAGTGGAATAGAGCACAACACTGACAGAATCACATAAGTTCTCTGAGGTTCCTTCTGTCGCTGATGAGGAGTATTGATATGGCATCCTCAAGAATGTATCTAAAACAAATACCAAGCACATATTAACACATGTCCAAAGTAAAACAATAAATTTGTGTACAATTCCACCAATTATTTATTTTAAATATTTGTAGAAAAAACACACAAACTGCCTTAGTAATACTAGTGTGCTGCCCACATAATTACATTTCACATGGATGACTTGATAATTTAATAATAATAATAAGCATTTATAGAGCAAAATCAATCACCTGCTTAACATCTAATACAATAGAACAAACGAAAAAGTTAATTACACAAATAGTATTTATACTGATAACAACAGAAAAATAAGACCACTTTATCATCATCGATGTATTGAAGACGATCGATCCTCTTAGTTTTAAAGTTAGGATTGAGTTGAAACTTCACCACATTATAATAGATTTAGTCCATATTGATCAACTTCAAAAAAGTAATTGGTTGTTGATGTGCAAATTTAAAAGCAATAATTTCTTGTAAGAACATCACAAAAATCGTCAACGTTCAGAACTTCACCAAGACGTCAGCATAACTATCATGTTGTGCTACGTCATGTCAAATAAAACAAATATTAATATCATATGCATTACATATAATTGTGATTTTCATCTCAAAATTAAAAAAATTAAATAATGGATCTTTAAAATAAATTCCCTTTAAAACAAATAGGGTCAGAACTCATTGTCTTCTATTCAAATAAAATGTGGTATCATAGGAGCCACTCCAGAGGAGGAGGTTTGGTCATCACTGCATATTGCAGGACAACTAAACTGCTACAGTGAGTAAAATGTGATATTCAATCTGATGCTAGCAGCAATTGTGGATTGTAAAAGGTCCCACAGCACGGATTGATGGAGGTTCGAATCAGTGCTAAATGAACGTTAAATGGATTTGTGTCCCAACTGTACTCACTTCCCTACGATGTTTGGAATGATCAGAGCCACCTAGTGATGAGATGAGAAGAGAGTACAGCAAGTAAGAGGAAGCTGGAGACAGCCACACTGCAGCCGTCACATCGATACACGTATTCCTTCTCTGGCGACTCTGAAACCAACATCACTAAATCAACAAAACATCACAAAACCAACAACACCATGAGACCAACAACAACATCACAAAACTAAGAACAACATCTCAAAACCAACAACAACATAGCGAAACCAACAACAATATTTCAAAAACAACAACAACATTGCAAAACCAACAACAACCCAGTGAAACTAACAACAACACAGCAAAACCAACAACACTGAAACCAACAACAACACTGTGAAACCAACAACAACATTGTGAAATTACAGCATTATTAAACCAATAACGACAACAACATTGTGAAATTACAACATTATGAAACCAATAACGACAACAATATTGTGAAATTACAACATTATGAAACCAACAACACCACAGTGAAACCAACAAGAACATCATGAAAACAACAACAACATAGTGAAATCAACAACAACACTGTGAAACCAACAAGAACACAATGAAACCAACACAGTGAAACCAAGAACATCGTGAAACCAACAACAACACAGTGAAACCATCAACAACACAGTGAAACCATCAACACCATGAAACCAACAACAACATAGTGAAACCAAACCAACAACAACACTGTGAAACCAACAACAACATTGTGAAACCAACAACATCATGAAACCAATAACGACAATAATATTGTGAAATTACAACATTATAAAACCAACAACACCACAGTGAAACCAACAAGAACATCATGAAACCAACAGAGTGAAACCAACAACATCATGAAACCAACCACATCGTGAAACCAACAACAACACCGTGAAACCATTAACAACACAGTGAAACCAACAACACCATGAAACCAACAACATAGTGAAACCAAAAACAACACCGAAAAACCAAAAACAACACAGTGAAACCAACAACAACGTAAAACCAAAAACATCACAGTGAAACCAACAACAACACATTTAAACCAACAACAATATCATGAAACCAACAACAACATTGTGAAACCAACAACAACATTGTGAAATTACAACATTATGAAACCAATAACGACAAAAATATTGTGAAATTACAACATTATGAAACCAACAACATCACAGTGAAACCAACAAGAACATCATGAAAACAACAACAACATAGTGAAATCAACAACAACACTGTGAAACCAACAAGAACACAATGAAACCAACACAGTGAAACCAAGAACATCGTGAAACCAACAACAACACAGTGAACCCATCAACAACATAGTGAAACCAACAACACCATGAAACCAACAACAACATAGTGAAACCAAAAACAACACCGAAAAACAAAAAACAACACAGTGAAACCAACAACACCGTAAAACCAAAAACATCACAGTGAAACCAACAACACATTTAAACCAACAACAATATCATGAAACCAACAACAACATTGTGAAACCAACAACAACATTGTGAAATTACAACATTATTAAACCAATAACGACAACAACATTGTGAAATTACAACATTATGAAACCAATAACGACAACAATATTGTGAAATTACAACATTATGAAACCAACAACACCACAGTGAAACCAACAAGAACATCATGAAACCAACAACAACATAGTGAAATCAACAACAACACTGTGAAACCAACAAGAACACAATGAAACCAACACAGTGAAACCAAGAACATCGTGAAACCAACAACAACACAGTGAAACCATCAACAACACAGTGAAACCAACAATACCATGAAACCAACAACAACATAGTGAAACCAAACCAACAACAACACTGTGAAACCAACAACAACATTGTGAAACCAACAACAACATTGTGAAACCAACAACATCATGAAACCAATAACGACAATAATATTGTGAAATTACAACATTATAAAACCAACAACACCACAGTGAAACCAACAAGAACATCATGAAACCAACAGAGTGAAACCAACAACATCATGAAACCAACCACATCGTGAAACCAACAACAACACCGTGAAACCATTAACAACACAGTGAAACCAACAACACCATGAAACCAACAACATAGTGAAACCAAAAACAACACCGAAAAACCAAAAACAACACAGTGAAACCAACAACACCGTAAAACCAAAAACATCACAGTGAAACCAACAACAACACATTGCAACCAACAACAATATCATGAAACCAACAACATTGTGAAATCAACAACAACACTGCAAATCCAACAACACCATCATGAAACCATCAACAACACCATGACACAACAACATCATGAAACCAACAACAACACTGAAACCAACAACCACATAGCGAAACCAAGAACAACACAGTGAAACCAAGAACAACACTGCAAAAACAAGATTTAACAAGATTGCCACCCAGAGAATTAACTCTAGGTGGCAGGTGGACAAGGAAGCCCTTTGGCTTATCGAGACTCCGACCCTTTTATCTATGTGTATCCCGCCCGTCTGAGGTATGTGTCGATTTTATTTTTAAACATATTCACGCTACTAGCACCCACACAATCAGCAGAGAATCTGTTCCATTCATTTACGGTCCTTTGTGAAAATGAAAACTTTCTTATATCTAATCTACTCTGTTCCTTTGCTAATGTAACTTCATGTCCTCTAGTCCTTCTATCTTTCTTAACTGAGAAAAAAATATTTCTATCAATATTTTTATAACCATTCAATATTTTAAACACTTCTATCTGATCTCCTCTCAATCTCCTGGTCTCTAGTGCTGTTAAACCTCATTTTTTAGGTGTATTTCGCAACTAAGATCCCTCAGTTTTGGTATCATTTTAGTTGCTCTAATCTGCACTCTTTCTAGCATATATATGTCCTTCTTGCGATATGGCCTCCACGCTTGAATACAATATTCTAAATGAGGCCTAACTATTGTTTTGTACAGTGGTATTATTACCTCTTTTTCCTTATACGCTATGTTTCGCCTAATTAATCCAAGGATTTGATTTCCCTTTGAAGCTGCAATTCCGCACTGCTCTGAAACCTTCATATCAGCACTAATGGTTAACCCTAAGTCTTTTTCTTTTAAAGTAGTACATAGTACAGTACCCCCCATTGTATATTCTACCTCTTCGTTTCCATGTCCTGTGTGGAGGCATTTACATTTCCCAAAATTGAACAGCATTTGCCACTTTTCAGACCATTTGATCAACCTGTCAAGATCATCTTGTAAATGCTGTCTATCTCCATCACTTTTAATCCTTCTAAACACTTTTGTATCATCCGCAAATTTCAACACCTTGCTTGTTATTTCATCATCCAAATCGTTGATATATATTAAGAATAATATAGGTCCTAATACTGATCCCTGTGGTACCCCACTCAATACCGATTTCCAGTTTGAAGCCTCCCCATCAACTACTACACGTTGTCTTCTGTCAATCAGCCATTGTTCTATCCAGTTTATTATACCATTTCCTATGCCATGGACCTTTAGTTTAAGCAGTAATCTTTGATGTGGTACTTTGTTGAAAGCTTTTTGAAAATCTAAGTAGACGATATCTACTGGTGATCCCTCATCTACCCACTTAGTGATGTCTTCCAAAAAACATAACATATTTGTTAAGCATGACCTCGCTTTAAAAAAACCATGTTGAGATGGGTTTATCAAGTTTTGTTTAACAAGAAAATCCACCATGTGATCTTTAATTAGTCTTTCTAATAATTTGCAAATCACTGATGTTAAACTCACTGGTCTATAGTTCTCCGACTTGTTTCTCGAACCTTTTTTAAATAACGGTATAATGTTTGCCTCTTTCCATTCTAAAGGAACCACTCCCTCTTCTAATGACAAATTGAAAACTGTTGCAAGCGGTACGCTAATTTGTTCTACAATTTCCAATAGTAGTTTTGGCGGAATCCCATCTACTCCAGGTGATTTATTATCCTTCATAGCCCTTATTTTCTTAGCTACCATTTCCGGTATTACAATTAACTGTCCTAAATAGTCTGAATCTGCCCCCTTGAACTTAGCCTCTGGTACTGGCAGTGAACTAATATCTTCTCTGGTAAACACTGAACTAAAGTACTCATTCAGGTCATCTGCCATTAAGAATCCCTCTGATATTATATTTCCAGCACTACCTTCTAGGACCGACCTTATCCTGAACTTTCTGTTTGCTTCGAACATACGCATAAAAACTCTTGCAGTCATGTTTTATATTACAAGCTAATTTATGTTCATAACTTCTCTTTGAATTTCTAATTTCAGCTGTAGCTTGGTTTAGTGCTTCTTTATAAATGTTGTAGTCTTCGTCATTTCCAGTACGTCTATATGACTTCCACATCATTTGTTTATACTTAATTTTTCTAATGGCTTCTTTCGATAAGTGTTTCTTTTTGGACCGTTTCCCTTGTTTTTTGAAGGGTACAAATTTATCGGCTATGCACTTAATTTCACTCCTTAATATATTCCAGCATTCTGTTGCTGTCTTATTTTTCAGTGTGTTATTCCAGTCTATCTTTGCTAAATATTTCCTCATGTCCTTATGCCTTCCTTTGTGGAAATTTCTCCTATACTGCTTTTTACTATTCCTTTCTGATTTTACTTTGATAATAAAAAGTATCTGGTTGTGATCGCTACTCCCCAGTGGTTCACATATCTTGACATTGTCAACTAATTCATTCTGTGAGGACAAAACTATGTGTAACACATTCTCACCCCTGGTTGGTTCTAGCACATGTTGAGAAAGGAAAGTATCTTGAATTAAAACTAATAACTTTTGGTCCTCACTCCCCATACCCCGTAGAAATTTCCATTGTATATGCCCGTGGTTAAAATCCCCCATAATAACACAGTCCCGTTTGCTCACTTCCCTTATAGCGTTTTGTATTTTTTCATTCTCTTCTATGCTTATGTTTGGACTTCGATAAACTAACCCAACTGTTAACGTTGAGTTTCCTGTAACTATGTTACACCAAACAACTTCTTCGCAATCTGCTTCTCTTTCTAATTTTATTTCATAAGCCTGGATAGATTCTTTAATATATAAAATAACTCCACTTCCGTTTCTTCCTATTCTATCTTTTGTAAACATTACATATCCTGTCAGTTCCAATTCAGCATCTGATATATCGGTGGTGGTCCAGGATTCGGTTATGACTATTATACGAGGGTCAATATCTTCTACCATAATGTTTAGTTCATTTCTTTTGTTTACTATACTCCTTGTATTTAAACAAACACATTTATATCCAACTTCAGAAGAGTTTTCTAGACTGTTATTTGCTGATTTATTTGTGCTGTCTTTATCTATGCCTCCATTTTCAGGCTTTTCTGTGAGTCCCCCCTGCGAATCTAGTTTAAATAGATGCAACCTGTCCCACTGTCAACAGATCGCAGCAGGTTCTCTGAGAAAACTGCTGCTCCCTTTCCACTAAAATGGAGGCCATCTCTTATGTACATATCTTTCCTCCCAACAAAGTATCCCCATAAATCTGTGAATCCCACCCCCTCTTCTTCACACATCTGCTCAACCAGTGCATTGATCGCCATCCTCTTGCAGTTTCTATACGTTGCCCCCTTTCCTCCCATTAGGCTCCTACTGGCAAAATTCCTGACAGAATAACCTGTTCAACTCTTGTCTTCTTTAGCTTCCTCACTAACTGTCTATACTTCTGTACTATCCCAGTTGTTCCCTCCCTGTCTGCATTATTTGTTCCTACATGTACCAGTATAGACACCCCATTGCCATGTTCCAATACCTTCTCTACCCTGTCAGTCACATGTTCAATCCTAGCCCCCGGTAGACAAACAACGACGTCTTTCCCCTCGCTCAGTGTCTTGTCCGTCTTTCTCATAATGGAGTCGCCCATAATCACCCTCTCTTTCCTCATTGCCCCCTCAATCACTGCCTCAGAGTAGCTCCTTCTTCGGTTTTCATCTGTCAGGTTGTTGTCTTTTCCCCCTGTCGTCTTCTCTCCTGTCATATTCTCTTCCGATCCATTCTTTCCTGTCGCTTTTTCTCTTGTCACCTTTCCTCCTGTCAGCATCCCTTGTATCGACTTCTCTTCTATCACATTTGCTCTCACTTCCTTTCGTCCCTTCATCTTTCGACCCATCTCATTTTCTTCTTTCCTCTCCCGTCCCATCTTCCCTCCCTCCTTCTCTACGGTCATTTTCTTCCCTGTCACCTTCACGCTTGTCACGTTTTCTGTCGTTGATTTTCCAATTTCTTCCCCTCCAATCACCTTCCCTCCTCTCAATCTCCTTTCCTCAGTTTTCTTGCCATTGTTATTCTCCTTCAGTCTTGCAGTATTCTCACCTCTCTCCCTGCCGTCTCTCTCCATTCGACCTGCCTCCTTGCTAATTCCCATCTCCATTCCCTTCACAATGTCTGTCAACCTAACTATCTCCTTCTGCAGACACTCCACCTTCCAACACCCAATGCACTGAAAGGTGAGTCCTTCCTCCATGGTTTCTGCCCATGACTTCCCACAGCCGGACAATGCAAAATCTACCCAGCTGTGGCAGTGATCGCACACCAAGTGTCGCTTTGCCTTGACTTGCCGCTTGCAAGGTGCCATATCCCGATCAGAATTTATTTAATAACTTAACTAACTTAGTCTTTATAAAGACTGTTTCCTGTGTACTACAGCACAGTTTAGGTTACAAATTTCAATTACACAGTCAACTATTTATCCTGTCACGAATGCTAACGTTACCGGTTGTGACCTTATTTAAATACAATCAATTACGTTACGTTAGGCTGCTTTATTTATTTAGGTTACGCCGCCCGACTATCGCCCTTGCTTAATTTTAACAACAATACTACCTAATCAAAATATCTAGCAAGTACTGGCTTACACATATATTATCTTATGTAAGTAGTTTGATGGTTGTTACTTTATCTCCTATATATTCTACCACATAATCAGGTTTGTTAAATCTTGTTTACAACTTATCGAAGGCTAAGTGAGTTACCCTATTATCACTCACTATACTAAGGTGTTCTAAAATACTTTAACTAACTAACTTTAAGCACAACTGCAACTCAATATATGTTTATTGCAACTTTATGAATGATATTAAGACAAGAATAATACTTATCAATCAGTAATTCCACTTGTTTATCAACTTTTCTGCACCACTAAATTCTACGATCTATCTCCGCCACAACAACAACATAGCGAAACCAACAACAATATTGCTATGACTCCACAGTTTGGCCCCCGTCGAGACCAGCAGAGACGGGGTACGAGCACCAGGCCACTGGTCTACCTGCCATCTCTGTCTCTATTAGCATTTTAGCAGTGACTATTGGGGATAGTTTTACTATTTGGATAGCATTAGCATTGCAATACTTGCATTACTACTGCAGTGCTACTGCAATAGCTTCTTATCTATTGCAGTCGTATTGTGAAAGAGCCATTCAATAGTGGATACCCAGGAAAAGCCATCTGAAATTATATCTGAAGTGTCACGCCATCAGGTAGCCGTAAAGGCAGTTCGTTAAGACGGCTGAATCAGTGAATGATGCTGCTAAGATCAACAATTGTTCACTCCAACTTGGTATCATATTTTAAGTAAAATGACAAAATAAAATAAAAAAGCATGATTACGAACACTGTTTTTATGTAGCACAAGAACCGTGAGCCAGACAAAGTTAGCAAACAGATGAACCTTACTCATTTGTATGCTAACTATTATTAAATCAAATTTATTTAGACACCAAAAATAGAATCAGGTGTTTACAAAATAAAGTAAACAAAGTAAAAATGTATTACATAAGTGAATATAATATTACAATGCATGTTTTACAATGTATTACATAAAAATAAATCAATATAAAGTAAACTATCAATTGTTAAATTTACCATTGGTAATACACATTAACTATTGTTCAATGTATTGTTACGTTGGTAGTATTTAAGCCACCAACAACCAAGATGAGAGTGTACTCCACATAGAAGGATGCTGAAAGTTTGCAAAGCTGCGTCTACACTTCCAACGTTTTGACGTGGGTTAAAGTTGACCTGGGCTATTTTAGTGCGGGTTAAAGCTGTGTAGCATCTACAAGACGCATCTACAAGACGCATAATTTAACCTGCGTTAAATCTGTAGCGTCCACGTGAAGCATCTTGCAGAAGTAGATTATCGCCAACATCTATAGTGGAGTCTTGACATTACGAAATAACTCAGGCCTGGCCCGCACCTGACCCGAGCCTGGTCAGAGCCTGGCCTGTGCCTGGCCTGCACCTGACCCGAGCCTGGCCTGTGCCTGGCCCACACTTGACCCGAGCCTGGTCAGAGCCTGGCCTGTGCCTGGACCGCACCTGACCCATGCCTGGTCCACGTAAAATTGTGGTGCTAACTTAGCCCGGGCTAACTTTTAGTATGGAAATTTAGTATCCTGGTTAAAAACATCACGTAGACAGGGCTAACGTTCCCGCACCCACCTTCTATCATCTGTCACATAGACAGGGCTAACGTTCCCGCACCCACCTTCTATCATCTGTCACGTAGACAGGGCTAACATTCCCGCACCCACCTTCTATCATCTGTCACGTAGACAGGGCTAACATTCCCGCACCCACCTTCTATCGTCTGTCACGTAGACAGGGCTAACATTCCCGCACCCACCTTCTATCATCTGTCACATAGACAGGGATAACATTCCCGCACCCACCTTCTATCATCTGTCACATAGACAGGGCTAACGTTCCCGCACCCATCTTCTATCATTTGTCACATAGACAGGGCTAACGTTCCCGCACCCACCTTCTATCATCTGTCACATAGACAGGGCTAATGTTCCCGCACCCACCTTCTATCATCTGTCACATAGATAGGGCTAACGTTCCCGCACCCACCTTCTATCATCTGTCACATAGACAGGGTAACGTTCCCGCACCCAATTTCTATTGTCTGTCACATAGACAGGGCTAACATTCCCGCACCCACCTTCTATCATCTGTCAAGTAAACAGGGCTAATATTCCCATGACCACCTTCTATCATCTGTCACATAAACAGGACTAACGTTCCCGTGCCTACCTTCTATCATCTGTCACATAGACAGGGCTAACGTTCCCGCACCCACCTTCTAGCATCTGTCACATAGACAGGGCTAACGTTCCCGCACCCACCTTCTATCATCTGTCACATAGACAGGGTAACGTTCCCGCACCCAATTTCTATCGTCTGTCACATAGACAGGGCTAACATTCCCGCACCCACCTTCTATCATCTGTCAAGTAAACAGGGCTAATATTCCCACGCCCACCTTCTATCACATAAACAGGACTAACGTTCCCGTGCCTACCTTCTATCATCTGTCATGTAAACAGGACTAACGTTCCCACGCCCACCTACTATCATCTGTCACGTAAACAGGGCTAACGTTTCCACGCCCACCTTCTATCGTCTGTCACGTAAACAGGGCTAATGTTCCCGTGCCCACCTTCTATTATCTGTCACGTAAACAGGACTAACGTTCCCGTGCCTACCTTCTATCATCTGTCACGTAGACAGGGCTAACATTCCTGCACCCACCTTCTGTTGTCTTGCAGTTCTCACCGATCACGAACTGGAGGGTGGGGGAGCTGAAGAGCCCCGTTCCCGCACGGCTGTAGCCAAGCACTCGCAGGTTGTAGAGGACATTCTGCTCAAGGTCTGACACCGTTGCCCGCGTCACCTTCATAGAGTCAACTGCCAGCGCCACGTAGATTGTCTCTCCCTGCTTCCAGTAGTACACCTACAACAGTGGCATCAGTGGATAGATCATCTCTCCCTGCTTTCAGTAGTACACCTACAACAGTGGCATCAGTGGATAGATTGTCTCTACCTGCTTCCAGTAGTACACCTACAACAGTGGCATCAGTGGATAGATCATCTCTCCCTGCTTTCAGTAGTACACCTACAACAGTGGCATCAGTGGGTAGATCGTCTCTCCCTGCTTCCAGTAGTACACCTACAACAGTGGCATCAGTGGATAGATCGTCTCTACCTGCTTCCAGTAGTACACCTACAACAGTGGCATCAGTGGATAGATCATCTCTCCCTGCTTCCAGTAGTACACCTACAACAAAGGCATCAGTGGATAGATCGTCTCTCCCTGCTTTCAGTAGTACACCTACAACAAAGGCATCAGTGGATAGATCGTCTCTCCCTGCTTTCAGTAGTACACCTACAACAGTGGTATCAGTGGTTAGATTGTCTATCCCTGCTTTCAGTAGTACACCTACAACAAAGGCATCCGTGGATAGATCATCTCTCCCTGCTTTCAGTAGTACACCTACAACAGTGGCATCAGTGGATAGATCATCTCTCCCTGCTTTCAGTAGTACACCTACAACAAAGGCATCAGTGGATAGATCGTCTCTACCTGCTTTCAGTAGTACACCTACAACAGTGGCATCAGTGGATAGATCGTCTCTACCTGCTTTCAGTAGTACACCTACAACAGTGGCATCAGTGGATAGATCGTCTCTCCCTGCTTCCAGTAGTACACCTACAACAGTGGCATCAGTGGATAGATCATCTCTCCCTGCTTTCAGTAGTACACCTACAACAAAGGCATCAGTGGATATATCGTCTCTACCTGCTTTCAGTAGTACACCTACAACAGTGGCATCAGTGGATAGATCGTCTCTCCCTGCTTTCAGTAGTACACCTACAACAAAGGCATCAGTGGATAGATCGTCTCTCCCTGCTTCCAGTAGTACACCTACAACAAAGGCATCAGTGGATAGATCATCTCTCCCTGCTTTCAGTAGTACACCTACAACAGTGGCATAGTGGATATATCATCTCTACCTGCATTCAGTAGTACACCTACAACAGTGGCATCAGTGGATAGATCATCTCTCCCTGCTTCCAGTAGTACACCTACAACAAAGGCATCAGTGGATAGATCGTTTCTCCCTGCTTCCAGTAGTACACCTACAACAAAGGCATCAGTGGATAGATCATCTCTCCCTGCTTTCAGTAGTACACCTACAACAGTGGCATCAGTGGATATATCGTCTCTACCTGCTTTCAGTAGTACACCTACAACAAAGGCATCAGTGGATAGATCATCTCTCCCTGCTTTCAGTAGTACACCTACAACAAAGGCATCAGTGGATAGATCGTTTCTCCCTGCTTCCAGTAGTACACCTACAACAAAGGCATCAGTGGATAGATCATCTCTCCCTGCTTTCGGTAGTACACCTACAACAAAGGCATCAGTGGATATATCGTCTCTACCTGCTTTCAGTAGTACACCTACAACAGTGGCATCAGTGGATAGATCGTCTCTCCCTGATTCAGTAGTACACCTACAACAAAGGCATCAGTGGATAGATCATCTCTCCCTGCTTTCAGTAGTACACCTACAACAAAGGCATCAGTGGATAGATCATCTCTCCCTGCTTTTAGTAGTACACCTACAACAGTGGCATCAGTGGATATATCGTCTCTACCTGCTTTCAGTAGTACACCTACAACAAAGGCATCAGTGGATAGATCATCTCTCCCTGCTTCCAGTAGTACACCTACAACAAAGGCATCAGTGGATAGATCGTTTCTCCCTGCTTTCAGTAGTACACCTACAACAACGGCATCAGTGGATAGATCATCTCTCCCTGCTTCCAGTAGTACACCTACAACAAAGGCATCAGTGGATAGATCGTTTCTCCCTGCTTCCAGTAGACGGAAGATTAAAAAACATTGATATGATGATACCAATGTATTAACCGTATCGGCGCCAGACAAAACTGTCTCTGTCCAAATGAAAGTCTGATACAGGAGCTGATCACTGCTGCTTCTTTTGTATAACATTTCCTTCAATTAATTTTCAAAAGGTTTATTTACCAGAAACAGTTTTTGATGTGTACAAAAGATACAGTTAGTTGTTCATAATAATTCCAACATTGAAGTCGTTGAAGGCATACAAATTTCGAAACATTGAGATCTATTCACCTGGTAGCCTTCAAGTGGCTCCTCCTGTTGGTCAGTGCTGACACCACGCCACTGCACAAACACAGAGTCCGGACCAACACTCCTCAATGACACTTCTACGGGGGCGTCCAACGGAGCTGAAACCACAGTTGGTGTCTCTCTCAACCACTTATTTTGTGCTGTTTTTATGTGGGGGTACAGCCCTTCCAAAATTCACCACATTCCGATGCCAATGTAATAAATTATAATAATTATTACTGCTATAATAATTATATATTAAATACTATATATATATATATATGAAGGCTTTCAGGGCAAAACGTGATATTCATTTTTTTTCGATTTGAGAAAAAGTGACTTTTGTGCTTCAGCCTCATAGTTTAAATAATAACTTATAAATTAAGTTGATATATATTTAGAATCCAAAATTATAGAGAATGATGGCAAACTCTGAAATATTTGTTGCACATTTGTTACGCAAAACGTGATTTTAAATTATTTTGTGATCAAAACGCTCTATATTCATATAGTGCGCACCATCCCTCCGCACAGCTGCTTGTGCGGTGCTGATTGGCTGAACATAGATATATCATGTTTTGATAAAAAAAAGACGGATGGCGCTTACCACATTTTGAAAACAAACACGCTTTTGCGCACGTTGTTTCATGGGGATTTATTGCGTTTTTGTATACATTAGAAAATATCACCTCAACAGGTGTTTAAATAAACGTTTAGTCCTGGTTTAGGCGAAATTTCTAAAATGGCATTTATTGCGTTTTGTCCTGAAACTCTTCATATATATATATATATACATATTACACTCTACAACTTATATTAAGTTTTACCTGTTTTTTTCTTCAGATAATTTTTTGTTCAGCATATCAATCCACCAAGTAAGAATTAGTGCTTAAAATTAAATTATTATTATCTTAGGAACAGCTTTACTTGTTACATTTTGGGTGAAAATGTGGACAGGCAGATCTGCAAAGATTCTCTTTTAGCAAGATCCTTTAACCATAGAACTGACAATGTAATTCAACAAATTATGCAGATGTAATATCTGTACATACATGATGAAGAGTCCAACAAACATAAAAGGGTATATTCAATGTAACACTTCACAACTGGTTTAGACCGGGATCTCAATTTAGTCTTGGATCATCCTGTGAATGGGATGAGATGTCCTAATTTTGACTTGAAAGAAACCAATCAACAAGCAGCAATACGATTCACAGATGTCACTACTGGTCTCTTCCTCACTTATCCTAATTGCATATTCCAAAATTGTCCCACCCATGAGGTGGAAACAAAACAAACTGGAACTATTACCTCTTTCATAAGTTATTAGTTTTCAACTGTCCCATCCATTATGGCGCATGTTGCCTATATAACTGTAGACAAGCAGCCATTGTTATCAGAATGAATGTTTACAGTTCTCACCTGACCGCAGGGTCTCTTCTATCCAGAATGAGCTCTTTGGTCCGTAGCCGGCGGTGTTATAAACCTGCACATTGATGCGGTAATATGTCTCCACATCAAGGCCGATGATCATGCCCTTGTCAATTGTACCCTTGAGGTCGCGGAATATTGCCATCGATTCTGTCTGTGTGTCCTCTATCCAGTAGTTAATCTGACAACGTAGAAGACTTGCTATCAGTAGCTAGGATTCTGTATTCTTAACATATTCCAATGTTATGTAACGGTTATCATTTATGCTCCGACGATAAAGCACTGTAGCGAGTTTGTCAAAAATGGATAGGCATGTGTGTGCATGTATGCATGTGTGTGTAGTGTGCATGCGTGCATCTGCG
Source organism: Paraescarpia echinospica (assembly GCA_020002185.1). Taxonomy (NCBI): domain Eukaryota; kingdom Metazoa; phylum Annelida; class Polychaeta; order Sabellida; family Siboglinidae; genus Paraescarpia; species Paraescarpia echinospica. The sequence continues at coordinate 1,159,797 of CM034531.1, read as the reverse complement.
TGTGTGTGCATGTATGCATGTGTGTGTAGTGTGCATGCGTGCATCTGCGTGTGTGCACGTTGTGCATCTATGTGTGGGTGCGCATTTGTGTATGCGTATATAGGTGTGGGGGGAGATGGAGAGAGAAAGAGAGAGGGAGGGAGACAGAGAGAGAGAGAGAGAGGGAGGGAGAGAGAGAGGGGGAGAGAGAGAGAGAGAGAGAGAGAGGGAGAGAGAG
>CM034531.1:1124352-1158580 GCA_020002185.1 Paraescarpia echinospica | reverse complement strand
GAGAGAGAGATGTCCCTACCCTGTATCCGAGCAAGCGCCCTTTGATGGAATCCCTGTTGTTAGGCACTGCCTTCCAGTTCACCATGATCGCAGTGCTGTTGAAGGGGAAGGCTCTCACGTTCTCCGCCACACCCACGGGAACTGAAAGGGGCAACAAACAAACAAACCTTTGGCCTTGTTCCTGAGGTGGCAAGACATCTCAGTTTCAGTCACATTTAAATATTTCATTCAACACAATCCATTAAAGAAATCACTGATACAGTGTATATGAAACAAACATTATAATAAAACAAAAGTTTTTCTCTGAATGTTTGATACTGTTATTGAAATTACTATTAAATAAACAATATAAGACACTTCTAATAAACAATATACCAATATAAACACGTATATATTATATATTTTAGGGTTTCGTTACAATCAGTATACATAGTACACACATCCACTCCAACTGGATGCTCCAACCTCATTTAAACTGAACTCATAATAATTAATACAAAATTACTACAAAAAATAGTAGATATGCCAAAAGTTTACTGGATGTCTTCAGAAACAATTTTGTTCATTACATTAAAGAAATCTTTAAAGTACAACATAAATAACATCTGACAAAAGAACACAGCTTCAGAATGTCAGAGAAATAACTAATAAACAATTAAAAATACATCTGGTGAACAAAAGGCGACTCACTGTCTTCAGCAGAGAAGATGGTTGCCGTTGACGACCGATTGCAGAATCCAGCCTTGTTGTACGATCTGATCTTGACATGATACTCACTGAAGAAGTTGGATGTTCCCACTTTCACTACATGTTGTTGGTGATAAGCACCTTCCAGTTTCATCTGAGAGCAACAGCGCCGTAGCCAGATACTTCAATTAAAGTTGTTGACAGAGGTCTGTAATGCTTAAAACCTCTTTATAAAGACATACCATTGTAATGTGTGCAGTGCCACTGTAGCGTGCACTGGCATTAACTAGCTCAGTGACGTAATTTGATTGTTGATTCAAAATGGGCGGTGGCGGGAATGGTGACGGAGTTGTACAATCTGTTTGTAGGAACTTGTGTAATGTAACATGTCTGGCAGGTGCAGTTTGTCTAGACAAGGACAAATAGATTCATTTTCCGATTCACTGTTATATACCTGTATTTAATTTTAATGAAAATAATAAATAACGGTAAAAAAATCAATGAATGTTAAAAAAACTTGTTTAATTATATTTTAAACATCATAGCTAATCGTTGTCTTTGTTGCCTTGTAGAACAGTGTATCTTTCTTATAGTTGATGGTTGCCGGGCATGAATAATTTGTCTAGACAAGGAAAATAGTTTTCATAGTGATTCACCCTCCAATTCACTTTATGCCCCATGGATCAGAATGTAATACGGTGACGTATGATTTTCTTCTCGACATTTCAGTAACACATAGACATCTTTATGATGTGTGAAAATTTCAAAAGGGTGAAATGACTTTTCAATTTTCATTGAATACTATGGTTTGTCTTAAGGCCAGACACCCCAGGTGAAATGGTGTTTTTTGACAAAAAATACTGAAAATGGTTTTCTGCCAGATTATTATACCTTTGTATGCATACTATCAATAAAGTTAACTTCTATGACAATTACATACCTCTAAGTGAGTTTTAATCATGGATCAAGCATGTCGATATCATGTAATGAAATCCATTATGCAATCTTTGACAGACATTTTCTCAAAAACATTTTTCTTCAAATTTCTGCATTTGGAAACAGGATATCTCTTGGAATAATTATATAAATGTAAATAAAGTTTGCAGTGTTGTATTCAGCATATTCTACTGTGTGCAATGATCAGACAGTTTTTTAAAATCATGAATAGTTTGAAAGATATAGCCATATTTGTTGCAAAAAAACTAGATTTTTTTCCGTATTTTACCAAAAAATTATTTAAAAAATAAAAACACATTTAAAAAAATGCTCTGATCATTGCACAATAGACTCTTTAGAGAACATGGATTTGCAAGAATTATACCTATATATGAATTCAATAAAAAGTGGCAGCTTTTCCAAATTTGCCAATATTTGCTCAAAATGGTGGCCATTTTGTTTGTTATCATGGAAACGGGGGGTCTGGCTGAAAGAAGTTCAATATATATTTTACTCAGTAGGACCCATTTCATGCAGTGGGCAGAAAAAATTGAACTGTTTGCACAAATTTAAAAATAATCCTATCTACCTGCCGTGTCTGGCCTTAAAGGAACAATATAGGTGTGGCTCTAAAGATGCATTTTTTCATAATGATTGAAATGTCTCAGGCTATTTGCCATATGTGTGACAGTAGGACTGGTAATGCACACAGGAGAGATCTTTACAAATATGACAGAATTTCACGTCTGGAGCTGGTTGATCAAAGAATAAATAACAGCACATTTCACTTCCAGAAAATTCAAAACAAACATAGAACATGTTGACATTTTCACCATTTAAAAATATACTAGTCTGTCCCCGAGTCTACCGACTTACATGCCATGTCATGTGACATCACATGACCCCCTGCCTCAACTCACCACGTCCCATTCCTCCTCTTCAAAGTGTGACCTCTTCCACATCACCTCGTAGCCAACCTTGGGTCCGTTCTGGAAGGCGCGTGAGAGGGGCTCCCACGTGATGGTCAGCAACCCCGCCTTGCCCCCACCCCCACCCAGGTTCGCTGGTGGGGCAGCAGGGGGCGCTGCTAGTGTTGTGATGTTCGCTGAAAAAAAAGAATTAAGTTCAATGCACAAAGAAAGTAATACGTTATTACAAGCTAGCATACAGAGGATGAAGCCAAGTCTCATTTTATGATTACTCATTGGTATTTTAACTTTTTTGAAAATTTCTCTTGGGAGGTCAGAGATGGAATAGGTGGGAGTTGGGAAGTCAGAGATGGAATAGACTGGAGTTGGGAGGTCAGTGATGGAACAGATGGGAGTTGGGAGGTCAGAGATGGAATAGATGGGTGTTGGAAGGTCAGTGATGGAACAGTCGGGAGTTGGGAGGTCAGAGATGGAACAGACGGGAGTTGGGAGGTCAGTGATGGAACAGTCGGGAGTTGGGAGGTCAGAGATGGAACAGACGGGAGTTGGGAGGTCAGTGATGGAACAGACGGGAGTTGGGAGGTCAGTGATGGAACAGACGGGAGTTGGGAGGTCAGTGATGGAACAGTCGGGAGTTGGGAGGTCAGAGATGGAACAGATGGGAGTTGGGAGGTCAGTGATGGAACAGTCGGGAGTTGGGAGGTCAGAGATGGAACAGACGGGAGTTGGGAGGTCAGTGATGGAACAGTCGGGAGTTGGGAGGTCAGAGATGGAACAGATGGGAGTTGGGAGGTCAGTGATGGAACAGTCGGGAGTTGGGAGGTCAGAGATGGAACAGATGGGAGTTGGGAGGTCAGTGATGGAACAGTCGGGAGTTGGGAGGTCAGAGATGGAACAGATGGGAGTTGGGAGGTCAGTGATGGAACAGACGGGAGTTGGGAGGTCAGTGATGGAACAGTCGGGAGTTGGGAGGTCAGAGATGGAACAGATGGGAGTTGGGAGGTCAGTGATGGAACAGTCGGGAGTTGGGAGGTCAGAGATGGAACAGACGGGAGTTGGGAGGTCAGTGATGGAACAGTCGGGAGTTGGGAGGTCAGAGATGGAACAGATGGGAGTTGGGAGGTCAGTGATGGAACAGTCGGGAGTTGGGAGGTCAGAGATGGAACAGATGGGAGTTGGGAGGTCAGTGATGGAACAGTCGGGAGTTGGGAGGTCAGAGATGGAACAGACGGGAGTTGGGAGGTCAGAGATGGAATAGGTGGGAGTTGGGAAGTCAGAGATGGAATAGACGGGAGTTGGGAGGTCAGTGATGGAACAGTCGGGAGTTGGGAGGTCAGAGATGGAACAGACGGGAGTTGGGAGGTCAGAGATGGAATAGGTGGGAGTTGGGAAGTCAGAGATGGAACAGATGGGAGTTGGGAGGTCAGTGATGGAACAGTCGGGAGTTGGGAGGTCAGAGATGGAACAGACGGGAGTTGGGAGGTCAGAGATGGAATAGGTGGGAGTTGGGAGGTCAGAGATGGAATAGACAGGAGTTGGGAGGTCAGAGATGGAACAGGTGGGAGTTGGAAGATGGAATAGGAGGTGGGAGTTTGGAGGTCAGAGATGGAATAGACGGGCGTTGGGAGGTCAGTGAATGGAACAGACGGGAGTTGAAAGGTGGGAGACGGAATAGGTGTGAGTTGGGAGGTCAGAGATGGAATAGGTGTGAGTTAGAAGGTGGGAGGCGGAATAGGTGAGTTGGGAGGTCAGAGATGGAATAGACGGGAGTTGGGAGGTCAGTGATGGAACAGATGTGAGTTGTGATGTCAGAGATGGACTAGGTTGGAGTTGGAAGATGGAATAGGAGGTGGGAGTTGGGAGGTCAGAGATGGAACAGACGGGAGGTCAGAGTTGGAATAGGTGGAAGGACTCTCAAAGATGTTGGAAAACTGGCCCCTAAAACAGGTAGGAAACGGGGGTTGACACCCTGCCACACCCCTTCACTATGCCCATTAGTGACTGTGCATGGTCATTATAACGCAAGGTTAAAGCGTTCCATAATCGCAACTATTGTGAACGTGGCAGGACTGACGTGAAGGGTCGCTAGGTACGCTGTTGCCGAGTTCGTTGACTGCGATGACGCGGAACTGATAGTGACTGTAGGCCTGGAGCCCCGTCACAATCGTTGTCCTCTCCTCCTTGTCCTTGATGTCTACAACCACAGCAACAATCACGATTAAATCAAATCTACTCACCTGAAAACAAAACCAGCGTGCAGGTGTAGAAGTTATAACCGTTGTTGAAATGTATGTTACGTATTAACATCATTGTATAATATGCATGTTTAAGTATACAGTACATTTGTAATAAATTACTGAATAAGTCATAAACTTAAGTCTTGTATTGAAAAATTCAAAATGTTAGCACCCTTATTTCTTATTGAACAAATACTTATTTCTAAAGTTGCCACAGACATGTGCATTTGTGCAGATTGTCTTGTATTGTAACTATGAACATCTTGATTAAGGTTAAACATATTTTCAAAAGATAATGTCGGTCTCAGGCCCTGTTTCAACACACATCCCCACTAATACGCAGAATGGGACTTGGGGCTTTTACAATCCAAAATTGCTATTAGCGTTAGTTTGCATTAATATGTGTTGTCGCCAGGTGGTGCCACTGTTGGGATACATCACGACAATGACAATGACATCACGACAATCTTAGGTAATGCTTAATATGCAAACTTATGCAATTAGCCCTTATATAACGACACAGAGAAAATAACAAAAAATATATATATATAATATAAAATAATAACTAAAAATAACTGTATATTCTACACATCGGATCAATTCCATTTCGGAGTTGGAATTGATATTCAAGAGCCAGTTGGAATTGATTTCATGGCAATGAGTTCAATGATTAACAATTTAATAAATTGTTACCAAACTATAAGGGTGCATTTGTCCAGTTATAAGTCATCAATTTAGTAAACAGAATCATAGCTTGTATCCCATGACATATTCATTTGACAAAATATTTCTAGAGTGTACGAGACCAAAGAAATGTCTGACAAGTTCCTTGTACTTGAACAATGCCAGCCTTCGGGGCATCACAGTCAGCAACTCAAAGTGTGAGTGCAACGTCTCGGCTGATTGGAACTGGATAGCAATTAATCAGTTGGAAATGGTAAATTCCAGGTGGAATTGGAAAATTTCTGGAAGTGAACGGAATTGGAATTGACTCCAAGTGTGGATAATGAGTAACAAGACAAGTTGTGTTTATGAGCAATACACTGCGACTATGTGTGGTACACTGCGACTATGTGTGGTACACTGCGACTATGTGTGGTACACTGCGACTATGTGTGGTACACTGCGACTATGTGTGGAACACTGCGACTATGTGTGGTACACTGCGACTATGTGTGGTACACTGCGACTATGTGTGATACACTGCGACTATGTGTGGAACACTGCGACTATGTGTGGTACACTGCGACTATGTGTGGTACACTGCGACTATGTGTGATACACTGCGACTATGTGTGGAACACTGCGACTATGTGTGGTACACTGCGACTATGTGTGGTACACTGCGACTATGTGTGGTACACTGCGACTATGTGTGGTACACTGCGACTATGTATGGAACACTGCGACTATGTGTGGTACACTGCGACTATGTGTGGTACACTGCGACTATGTGTGGTACACTGCGACTATGTGTGGTACACTGTAAGTATGTGTGATAAACTGCGACTATGTGTGATACACTGCGACTATGTGTGGTACACTGGGACTATGTGTGGTACACTGCGACTATGTGTGATACACTGCGACTATGTGTGGTACACTGGGACTATGTGTGATACACTGCGACTATGTGTGGTACACTGCGACTATGTGTGGTACACTGTAACTATGTGTGATACACTGCGACTATGTGTGATACACTGCGACTATGTGTAGTACACTGCGACTATGTGTGATACACTGCGACTATGTGTGGTACACTGCGACTATGTGTGGTACACTGCGACTATGTGTGGTACACTGCGACTATGTGTGATACACTGCGACTATGTGTGGTACACTGCGACTATGTGTGATACACTGCGACTATGTGTGATACACTGCGACTATGTGTGGTACACTGTAACTATGTGTGATACACTGCGATTATGTGTGGTACACTGTGACTATGTGTGATACACTGCGACTATGTGTGGTACACTGCTACTATGTGTGATACACTGCGATTATGTGTGGTACACTGTGACTATGTGTGATACACTGCGACTATGTGTGATACACTGCGATTATGTGTGGTTCACTGCGACTATGTGTGGTACACTGCTACTATGTGTGATACACTGCGATTATGTGTGGTACACTGTGACTATGTGTGATACACTGCGACTATGTGTGATACACTGCGACTATGTGTGATACACTGTGACTATGTGTGATACACTGCGACTATGTATGGTACACTGCGACTATGTGTGGTACACTACGGCTATATGTAATACACAGCGACTATGTGTGATACACTGCGACTATATATGGTACACTGCGACTATGTGTGATACACTGCTACTATGTGTGATACACTGCGATTATGTGTGGTACACTGTGACTATGTGTGATACACTGCGACTATGTGTGGTACACTGCGGCTATGTGTGATACACTGCGACTATGTGTGATACACTGCGGCTATATATGGTACACTGCGACTATGTGTGATACACTGCGGCTATGTATGGTACACTGCGACTACGTGTGATACACTGCGACTATGTGTGATACACTGCGACTATGTGTGATACACTGCGGCTATGTGTGATACACTGCGACTATGTATGGTACACTGCGACTATGTGTGGTACACTACGGCTATATGTAATACACAGCGACTATGTGTGATACACTGCGACTATATATGGTACACTGCGACTATGTGTGATACACTGCGACTATGTGTGGTACACTGTGACTATGTGTGGTACACTGCGACTATGTGTGGTACACTGTAAGTATGTGTGATAAACTGTGACTACGTGTGATACACTGCGACTATGTGTGATACACTGCGACTATGTGTGGTACACTGCGACTATGTGTGGTACACTGCGACTATGTATGATACACTGCGACTATGTGTGGTACACTGCGACTATGTGTGATACACTGTGACTATGTGTGGTACACTGCGACTATGTGTGGTACACTGTAACTATGTGTGATACACTGCGACTATGTGTGATACACTGCGACTATGTGTGGTACACTGCGACTATGTGTGATACACTGTGACAATGTGTGGTACACTGCGACTATGTGTGGTACACTGCGACTATGTGTGATACACTGTAACTATGTGTGATACACTGCGACTATGTGTGATACACTGCGACTATGTGTGGTACACTGCGACTATGTGTGATACACTGTGACTATGTGTGGTACACTGCGACTATGTATGGTACACTGTAACTATGTGTGATACACTGCGACTATGTGTGATAAACTGCGACTATGTGTGGTACACTGCGACTATGTATGGTACACTGCGACTATGTGTGATACACTGTGACTATGTGTGGTACACTGCGGCTATGTGTGATACACTGCGACTATGTGTGATACACTGCGGCTATATATGGTACACTGCGACTATGTGTGATACACTGCGGCTATGTATGGTACACTGCGACTATGTGTGATACACTGCGACTATGTGTGATACACTGCAACTATGTGTGATACACTGCGACTATGTGTGGTACACTGCGACTATGTGTGATACACTGTGACTATGTGTGGTACACTGCGACTATGTATGGTACACTGTAACTATGTGTGATACACTGCGACTATGTGTGATACACTGCGACTATGTGTGGTTGTTTACTTCCATCCTTGAGTCACTGCATTTATGAATAAAATGAATGGTCAGTCACCCAAGACCAATAAACTGTAGATCAGGCAACCATGTCCTGTCCAATTCCACTAGACCCTCCACAATAGTTTAAGATTTCAAAACAAATCGCACAACAGAAGTCGTTTGGCACATTGCCTACTGCTAGAAAGACTTGGCAAGGGCAGAGGATGACCAAATCTGATGGTACACATTAGTTTATGATAACATAGCAAGAATAGATGTTAAAACAAAGTTGACAAATGGTTACACAGCTACACAAATGTGATAAGGCCGACATATCCCAGTAACATTTCTGGTTTGGGTTCTCGGCGGCAATCTAAATTAATCTAGTTAGCCATGCAACAGGACAGTTAAATTATAACAAATGTCAATGCCCTGTTGGTAAAGATATTACACCAGGTTCTGAGCGTGGATGGTGTACAACATGATTGGTCAAGATATTACATTTACTTGTCTTGACCATGGTCCAGAATCCTTCGGCCAGGTTCTGAATGTGGACATGAATAGTCAAGATATTACAATTACTTGTCTTGACCATGGTCCAGAATCCTTCGGCCAGGTTCTGAATGTGGACATGAATGGTCAAGATATTACACTTACTTGTCTTGACCATGGTCCAGAATCCTTCGGCCAGGTTCTGTACGTGGACATGATTGGTCAAGATATTACACTTACTTGTCTTGACCATGGTCCAGAATCCTTCGGCCAGGTTCTGAATGTGGACATGAATAGTCAAGATATTACAATTACTTGTCTTGTCCATGGTCCAGAATCCTTAGGCCAGGTTCTGAATGTGGTCATGATTGGTCAAGACATTACACTTACTTGCCTTGACCATGGTCCAGAATCCTACGGCCAGGTTCTGAATGTGGACATGATTGGTCAAGATATTACACTTACTTGTCTTGACCATGGTCCAGAAGCCTTCAGCCGTGTTCTGAGCATGGATGGTGTAGGACATGATTGGCAGGCCGTTGATCCCGCCCTCCACCCAGTGAACTACCGCTGTCGTTGCCGTCGCCTTCTCCGCGTAGATCCCTGCGGGCTGACTCGGCGGACCTGCAAACAGCACCACCTGGCTCACTTGGTCTACGACTGCTTAGCTCTGGCAACAGCTAAACGAATTATCAAACAGCCATGAGTGTGTGTTCGTGTGTCAACATGTGCACGCATACACACAACTATCCTCATCACAAGAACTCAACAAATTTCAAGCATGTCATTCATCACATATAATGCTTATTAGCACTACAATATAAAATGTTCCTAAATGTTAAAATGGGTACATACATTTTTAAACCACACCACCAAAACTTACACTTAATTAGTATTTATTTTGTTTAATCTGTATTTTATTTAGCGCCTTTGAGCAGGTATCTTACCCGATATATGGTGTGTAATAAATATTTAATGACAAGTATTAAATAAATAAAGACACCCGTTGTTGTGTCATGAGTCATACCAATCACTGTGAGAATGGCAGAGTGAGTGATGGAGTCAGACGTCGTCTTCGCCATGCATGTGTACGTGCCGCTGTGGAAGAACTGCACAGAGTTGATGTGGAGACCTCCACGGTTGATTCCAGTGCCCTGTCACAACACATCACGGTGAAACACAACCAGAAAGTGATGACAACTACCACATGAAAAAATGACTCGTCCTGTGATTTGTATTTCCAAATATTCACATTTCCAATGACTGGCTTCGCTACAGGCTTGTCACATGACCAGCGAAGTCAGTCAAATGACGGAAGCTGTGAGATATGGTCAACAGATTCAGAAATGAAAATAAAATTTTTTGGTGATGTAAATGATTTTATGAAACAAATCAGGAGACCACAATTTCTATACATTCAAGTACAATATTTCTCCAAATAGCGAAAACTTCTCCTCTGTTGATTTAGTCCGACACAAATTTGGTTCATTTACGTTCCAATCTATAGCGTGTTATGTATGGTCAGGTTAATAAAGTGTGCATACTATTGTAAGAAAACCCAAAAGAAATTTATTGTTAGATTAGTAACGTTTAAAAGTGTGAATAGTCTTATTATATTATTATATATATATATATATTTATATACAGACAAGTAGTTTGCACTTTTTCACAAAATTTCAACATGGTTATACAAATAAATAATTAAATATAACTATAAAAATATAAATAAATAATTAGTTTTCTCAAAATGAAAACATCGTTCAGATCCGTGAAATGTACTCCTATCGGGCAATCCAGCCTTCGTCAATGTACCCGCTTGAAGTGTGGATCGGGCTTGATGTAAACCATGTCTCCCATCGTCTTGATGCGATAGAAGATGATCTTGATGCCGTTCTGATACCAGTCGTAGGTGAGGTCAAGGAGGGGGTTGAAGGAAGCCTCACACAACAGGAAGGCCGTGTGGTTCACACGCACTGTCGTGTCCTGGGGGTACTGGATGATGGTAGTACTCGCTACAACCAACAATGCTCACTAGGGGGCGACACAACATTGTATGGTCATTTCACTAAACGGTTAGTGTTAACAAGATTATGTTTTATTGCACACTACCCTGCTGACTGTAGGCTGTTCAAGTAAGCAAACAAGCATGAATATATAAATAACAATATTTACATACCAGGAAGAAACAGCAAAAGGGATAAATGCTGCAGATTTGTGGTAACAGCTTGGGCATATGGCTTTAGAACACTGATGGAGAGAAGGTAGCAGAAAGTAACTTGGTCTAAAGAATACATGAAATGAAAAGAGTTATGGAGAAGGAAGACAGAATGACAAGAAGAGAAAGCATGTGAAAGCGGACTGCAATGTGCAAAACAGACAGAGGGAATGAGTGATGGCGTACTGGAGAAAATAAAACAGAAGACTGCGGTAGAAGGCAGAAGATGAAAATAAAGTTGCCTGAAAACTGATCAGGGAAATCTTGGAGAGATAGAGAGTTTGGGTGAGGAGAGAATGATGAATAGAGAGATTGAGAGTTTGAGTGAGGAGTAGAGAGATAGAGAGTTTGGGTGAGGAGAGAATGATGAATAGAGAGATTGAGAGTTTGGGTGAGGAGAGACTGATGATTAGAGATTGAAAGTTTGGGTGAGGAGAGATTGGTGAATAGAGAGATAGAGAGTTTGGGTGAGTAGAGACTGATGAATAGAGATTGAGAGTTTGGGTGAGGAGAGATTGATGATTAGAGATTGAAAGTTTGGGTGAGGAGAGATTGGTGAATAGAGAGATAGAGAGTTTGGGTGAGTAGAGACTGATGAATAGAGATTGAGAGTTTGGGTGAGGAGAGATTGATGATTAGAGATTGAAAGTTTGGGTGAGGAGAGATTGGTGAATAGAGAGATAGAGAGTTTGGGTGAGTAGAGACTGATGAATAGAGATTGAGAGTTTGGGTGAGGAGAGATTGATGATTAGAGATTGAAAGTTTGGGTGAGGAGAGATTGGTGAATAGAGAGTTTGGGTGAGTAGAGACTGATGAATAGAGATTGAGAGTTTGGGTGAGGAGAGATTGATGAATAGAGAGACAGAGAGTTTGGGTGAGTAGAGACTGATGAATAGAGATTGAGAGTTTGGGTGAGGAGAGATTGGTGATTAGAGAGATAAAGAGTTTGGGTGAGGAGAGATTGGTGATTAGAGATAGAGAGTTTGGGTGAGGAGAGATTGGTGATTAGAGATAGAGAGTTTGGGTGAGGAGAGATTGGTGATTAGAGATAGAGAGTTTGGGTGAGGAGAGATTGGTGATTAGAGATAGAGAGTTTGGGTGAGGAGAGATTGGTGAAATTGTGATACAATCCCTGTCTCAGAAAAGGACAAACAAAACAATGGATTTACCAAGCACGGTGAGAAGTCCCTGGCTCCTCGCCTCACCCTGGGTGTTGCTGGCGACACACATGTATTTGCCCTCGTCCTGGGGCGTCACGCCTGTGATGCGCAGGTTGCCGTTGGGCATAAGGCGCACCCTGGCGGCCACCTCCGTGACGGGGTTCAGGTTGATGCCGTCCTTCTGCCAGACATTGATGGCCCTGGGGGCGGCCTCCGGCTGACAGGTCACCGTGATGTTACCCCCCTTCGTAGCATACAGGTTCGGTTGCAGTGGATACTTGGAGAAGGACGGCTTGAACGCTGCAAGGTCACAGTCACATACAGTGCATCCAGACTGCTGCAATTAATGCGCGAAGATTACTCGTACAGAAATATCCACCACTGTCTATAGCCAGGTACTCATACGTACAGCTGAATGAACTGGAGCAATGTAGAGTGAACACACATGCCCAAGGTTCAATGCCGCAGCACAGGATTCGAACCAGGGTTCTCTCGGTTGAGAGTCTGAAGCCACTGCACTATAGTGCTCCACTAGTAGATACACACAACATTATACGTATATGCCAACCATTATAATGTTGTAATATTAAAAAAACGAAAAAAACATGAGTGGTTCAGTATAGGTAATAACAAGATTTAACAAGATTGCCATCCAGAAAATTACTCTGGATGGCAGGTGGACAAGGAAGCCTTTTGGCTTATCGAGAGTCCAATACTTTTTATCTACATGTATCCCGCCTTTTTAAGGTGTGTGTCGATTTTATTTTTAAACATATTCACGCTACTAGCACCAACACAATCAGGAGATAATCTGTTCCATTCATTTACAGTCCTTTGTGAGAATGAGAACTTTCTTATATCTAATCTACACTGCTCCTTTACTAATGTAGCTTCATGTCCTCTGGTCTTTCTATTTTTCTTAACTGAGAATAAAATGTTTCTATCAATATTTTCATAACCATTCAATATTTTAAACACTTCTATGTGATCTCCTCTCAATCTCCTGGTCTCTAATGTTGTTAAACCACATTCTTTTAGGCGTATTTCGTAACTAAGATCCCTCAGATTTGGTATCATTTTAGTCGCTCTCCTCTGTACTCTTTCTAGCATATCTATGTCCTTCTTTGCGATATGGCCTCCATGCTTGTATACAATATTCTAAATGAGGCCTCACTATTGTTTTGTACAGCTGTACTATTAATTCTTTTTTCTTATACGCTATATTTCGCCTAATTAATCCAAGGATTTTATTTCCCTTTGACGCTGCAATTCCGCACTGCTCTGAAACCTTCATATCAGCACTAATGGTTAACCCCAAGTCCTTTTCTTTTACAGTAGTACTTAGAACAGTACCCCCTATTTTATATTTTACCTCTTCATTCCCATGACCTGTGTGGAGGCATTTACATTTCCAAAAATTGAACAGCATTTGCCACTTTTCAGACCATTTGATCAACCTATCAAGATCATCTTGTAAATGCTGTCTGTCTCCATCACTTTTAATCCTTCTAAACACTTGTGTATCATCCGCAAATTTTAACACCTTACTTGTTATATCATCGTCCAAATCGTTGATATATATTAAGAATAATATAGGTCCTAGTACTGATCCCTGTGGTACCCCACTCAATACCGATTTCCAGTTTGAAGCCTCCCCATCAACTACTACATGTTGTCTTCTGTCATTCAGCCATTTTTCTATCCAGTTTATTATACCATTTCCTATGCCATGGGCCTTTAGCTTAAGGAGTAATCTTTGATGTGGTACTTTGTCGAAAGCTTTTTGAAAATCTAAATAGATGATATCTACCGGTGATCCCTCATCTACCCACCTAGTGATGTCTTCCAAAAAACATAACATATTTGTTAAGCATGACCTCGCTTTTAAAAACCCATGTTGAGATGGGTTATCAAGTTATGTTTAACAAGAAAATCCACCATGTGATCTTTAATTAGTCTTTCTAATAATTTGCAAATCACTGATGTTAAACTCACTGGTCTATAGTTCTCTGACTTGTTTCTCGAACCTTTTTTAAATAACGGTATAATGTTTGCCTCTTTCCATTCTAAAGGAACCACTCCCTCTTCTAATGACAAATTGAAAACTGTTGCAAGCGGTACGCTAATTTGTTCTACAATTTCCAATAGTAGTTTGGGCGGAATCCCGTCCACTCCAGGTGATTTATTATCCTTCATAGCCCTTATTTTCTTAGCTACCATTTCCGAGGTTACAACTAACTGTCCTAAATAGTCTGAATCTGCCCCCTTGAACTTAGCCTCTGGTACTGGCAGTGAACTAATATCTTCCCTGGTAAACACTGAACTAAAATACTCATTCAGGTCTTCTGCCATTAAGAATCCCTCTGATATTGTATTTCCAGCACTATCTTCTAGAGGACCGACCTTATCCTGAACTTTCTGTTTGCTTCGAATATACGCATAAAAACTCTTACTGTCATGTTTTATATTACTAGCTAATTTTTTTTTCATAGCTTCTCTTTGAATTTCTAATTTCAGCTGTAGCTTGATTAAGTGCTTCTTTATAAATGTTGTAGTCTTCATCATTTCCAGTACATCTATATGACTTCCACATCATTTGTTTATACTTAATTTTTCTAATGGCTTCTTTCGATAAGTGTTTCTTTTTAGACCGTTTCCTTGTTTTTTGAAAGGTACAAATTTATCGACTATGCACTTAATTTCACTATTTAAGATATTCCAGCATTCGGTTGCTGTCTTATTCTTCAGTGTGTTATTCCAGTCTATCTTTGCTAAATATTTCCTCATGTCCTTATACCTTCCTTTGTGGAAATTTCTCCTATACTGCTTTTTACTATTCCTTTCTGATTTTACTTTGATGGTAAAATGTATCTGGTTGTGATCACTACTCCCCAGTGGCTCACATATCTTGACATTGTCAACTAATTCTTTCTGTGAGGACAAAACTAAGTCTAACACATTCTCTCCCCTGGTTGGTTCTAGCACATGTTGAGAAAGGAAACTATCTTGTACTAAAACTAAAAACTTGTGGTCCTCACTCCCCATACTCTGTAGAGATTTCCATTGTATATGCCCATGGTTAAAGTCCCCCATAATAATACAGTTCCGTTTGCTTACTTCCCTTATAGCGTTTTGTATTTTTTCATTCTCTTCTATGCTTATGTTTGGACTTCGATAAACTAACCCAACTGTTAACGTTGAGTTTCCTGTAACTATGTTACACCAAACAGCTTCTTCGCAATCTGCTTCTCTTTCTAATTTTATTTCATAAGCCTGGATAGATTCTTTAATATATAAAATAACTCCACCTCCCTTTCTTCCTATTCTATCTTTCCTAAACATTACATATCCTGTTAGTCCCAATTCGGCATCTGATATATCAGTGGTGGCCCACGATTCGGTTATACCTATTATGTGAGGGTCAATATCTTCTACCATAATGTTTAGTTCACTTCTTTTGTTTACTATGCTCCTTGCATTTAAACAAATGCATTTATATCCTGATTCAGAACAGTTTTCCAGGCTGTTCTTTGCCGATTTATTTCTGCTGTCTTTATCTATGCCTCCAGTTTCAGGCTTCTCTGTGAATCCCCCCTGCGAATCTAGTTTAAATAGATGCAGCCTGTCCCACTGTCAACAGATTGCAGCAAGTTCTCTGAGAAAACTGCTGCCCCCTTTCCACTTAGATGTAGGCCATCTCTCATGTACATATCTTCCCTCCCAACAAAGTATCCCCATAAATCTACGAATCCCACCCCCTCTTCTTTACACATCTGCTCAACTAGTGCGTTGATCGCCATCCTCTTGCAGTTTCTATATGTCGGCCCCCTTCCTCCCATTACTGGCAAAATTCCTGAGAGGATAATCTGTTCTACTCTTGTCTTCTTTAACTTCTTCACTAACTGTCTGTACTTCTGAACTATCCCAGTTGTTCCCTCCCTCTCTGCGTTATTTGTCCCTACATGTACTAGTATAGACCCTCCCTTGCCATGCCCCAGTACCTTCTCTACCCTTTCAGTTACATGTTCTATCCTATCCTAATGATGGGTACTGGAAGCATGTGATAAAAGCACATACTAAAAGACAGTTTCAACTCTGTGATTTGTTAACTTTAATAACAAGGTTAATTATTATAATCAAATTAACCACAACACAACACTTGAAAACAATAAATTAACACAAAATACATTAAAATACATGATGTATTAAAATGAGACATTTAACAAAAATCAGCAGATGACTTTGGAGTGACTTTGCAATTAAATCACTCAAAATAACCATGGTGCAAGACACCAGGGGCGTTAGTTATGACCATCACAGTACTGTCATTGTAAACCCCTTCACAATGGTGCTATATGGAGTGTTTTTTTAAATACATCGTCAATTGGTAGATCGGAAGTAAAAAACGTAGAGAGAGAGCCGAGTAGAGCTCAGCCCCTGGGAGGAGGTACACTTACAATGGCTCCAAGTATACCTCAGCCCCTGGGAGGAGGTACACTTACAATGGCTCCAAGTAGACCTCAGCCCCTGGGAGGAGGTACACTTAAAATGGCTCCAAGTAGACCTCAGGCTCTGGGAGGAGATGTACTTACAATGGCTCCAAGTAGACCTCAGGCCCTGGGAGGAGGTACACTTACAATGGCTCCAAGTAGACCTCAGGCTCTGGGAGGAGATGTACTTACAATGGCTCCAAGTAGACCTCAGCCCCTGGGAGGAGATGTACACTTACAATGGCTCAATGTTAGCGTATTAATACATAGATTATGCACATTGTAGACTCACAGAGGACTTTGAGCTGAGCGGTACTGAACTGAGATCCGTAGGTGTTGTCCGCGCTGCACTGGTACATTCCACTATCACTCTCCTTCACCTTCCTAATCACCAGCTCTTTCAAACCGATGGAGAATCTCGAGACATCCTCCGCAGCCAGGGTGTCCGGGTGTAGCTCGACCGAGTTGCGGTACCACTTCACCCTTGGCTTGGTGCCCCCCCAGATACACCTCCACTTGAGGTCAGTCCCACGGTCTACGATCTGGTCAGTCAGTGGGATCACAGGGAACGGTTCCGCTGGAAGAACACGTCATGTGACTTGTAGCAAACGTTCATATCGTTAAAGAATAAAACGTTTTTTTCAAAACCAACACTCAGGATGTGAATCAAAAATTACACAAAATGATATGTACGTAAGGGGTAAGGTTTGCAAAAACACAACTGAAAATAAATAACTCTGGATTGCTTGGGTACTGGTGCTTTAGAAGTATTTTATATTATATACTAACTATATTTTCATTATCGTATATTTTATGTTGGTGAGTGAGAGCTTTGATTGGGAGCTATAATCGTGTGACCTCTCATGGATATAAAACACCAAACACCCCAATAATCCACACCCTCGACTGACACGAGATATCAGTGTTCCAGCTAGGCCTTTTCCCAAGAGCGCAGCGCCTTGCCCTCATTTTGATGTGCCCCATGCCTTTTATTTTTCCCCCTGTGCCATTTTTTAACGTCCTGTTCTTTTTTTAAGCGCCCTCCAAAGTGCCACCATCGCACTTATCCTGCTGATCATCACCAACATGTCGTATGATTGCCATACTCGATCTAACATGCCTTCTCTTCATTTATGACTAGCATCTTCATGGTTACTTATATTTTTGTTGTATGATCACAGGGTTTGTGTCGCCTGCTGATTGGTCAGCCTGTACACAATGATATAATCCAATAAACCACCTTGCAACCATCTAATGTCAGTGTGACTGTGTAGTACTGCTACGATACACAATTTATTAATGCGGGTAGGGGTTTCAGGTACATATGACTGCCTTTTTTCCCCGGGCAACGCCGAGTAACTCAGCTAGTAGTAACTAGTAATTCGGATACTGCCAGGAGCCCGATTTCATAAAGATTGACTAAATGCTCAAGTTGACTATCCGTAAAATGATTTCCATGATGTACTTTCAAAAATGTTGTTCACACGTAAAAGTGCCTTCCATCTGCCATGTGCACCCTGTCCTTTTCAAAACTTAGCTGCAACACTGGATATGATCCCACAATGAGGTGACATCTGACACTGGTGACTCACAGGCGACAGGGATGGTGACGTTCCCAGTTGACGTGCCGCCGTGGCGTCTACTGCATACGCAGACGTAGACCCCAAAGTCAGAGAGCTTTATGTTGGGGATGTTGAGAACGCGACCCTGGTCTGTGATAATCGACTGGCGGGGTAAAACCCCATTTGCCTTCGACCACGTGTAGTCCAACCGCATCTTTTCGTCACCCCTAAAATACAAACACACGCTTTCGTTTATAATAATAAAACATTTATCCACTGATATCAAGAGTACAATCTGTCCAGGAGTGTTTACAATCGACCATACTGCTGAAATGTAAATAATAATAAAAATAAACATTAAATGTTGCTAAGACGTGGGTAAACAAAACTGAAGGAAACAAACATATTACGTATAAAATTCAAAGTACCCCACCCCCAGTACCAAGTATCATTGTTAATAAAAAAAACTTAATGTCAGTATTCATGTTCAAATAAGAAATTTTGAAAATACAAAAATATAAACATTGGATAAATAGCAAAATATTATTTCATAAATAACAAGAAATTAAAGAATAATAAACTATTAGAGGTCAAATAAAATAATAAAATATAGTTTGAAAATACGATGGGAGAGATTGAATTAGGGATGATCTAAGATAGACAATTTTAAATATGATTCAACTACTCATCCTTTGACACTTTTTAAATCTGATTCTACTGATATGCAAACAAGTATTTTTTAACCATCTCTTCTTACTACTAGTAACCACTGCCATGCACTTTCAATGTGACACAGACAGTAGCATTGTACTCACGTTCCCCAGGCGAAACACTCCACTCGGATGTCATTGCCCCTCTTCGGGTTGCTGGGAAAGATTTGTGGGAAGCCGGCAGCAATCTGTGGCTCTCGCACAGTTGCGACTGAAGCACAATGAACAGCGTCAGGCTCACAGCAAACATTTCAGATTACTATTTTTGAGCAACTCAACTGTTTTGTTAAAGTTTTATTAAAGGCCATATCTTTGGATAAAATGTGCCGTGTTCCATAAAAACAAATGATGTACAGTGTGTGCACTTTCAGATGATGCTATTGAAAATATGTTTATGAATCTCGTAAGAGCGTACAAGATAAAAAGAACCTCTAAATTTGTCGTCTTATGGAAACTGCCGAGTGACAGCAGCGTGAGACTGTTTGACATCATTTGTGGAACACGACCACCAGCCTGGACCGCCCTGACTGATTGACAGCCATGTAAACAACTCATAAAATGGCGGCCGGTGGGTTGAGAGCGGTGTCTGTTTTGCTACCGAGACCAGTGCATATGATGATCAAATATATTTTCGTGACAGTGATGATGACATTTGAGAGATTAATGTTGTTTCTGCTGATGTTAGATTGCGTGGTGTCGGTGCAGTGCTACATATACAGGCTAAGGCATGAACCTGTCGAGAGAGTCCGGCAACTGACGGCTGGTTGTTGAGTTTGTTGTGGTGCAATGGCCAGTGGTGTTGTTGTGGTCCTCACTCGCATCTTGACGCTTCTTTTGAGTCACTTTAAGGACTGTTGATTTATTGACATCTAACTGTATTCGGCAGATTTGAATCACAAGTGATGTTATTCGCCGTAGGCGTAGCATGCATCCCATCCTTTACACACAAAATGTTCCATTTTTGTCGACAAATTGTGTCTTTGAGGAAGATGTGCACCAAATTTCGAGTCAAACCCCGAATTGTCACTGTTTCCCACAACACAAATCTTCATAAATTATACATGTTAATAAAAAAAACAGCTGAATTATAATTATAATGAAATAACATTTAGCCGCATAGACCATGTGACCATGTAGGCGGTTCCACGAGTGACGTCACTTATCTGCACCTTCGGACATTTCGGAACCACAAGGAAGAACAATGCAGGAGCTAGACCTCACCCCTGCACAAGGGAACCAGGAGGAAGAACAATGCAGGAGCTAGACCTCACCCCTGCACAAGGGAACCAGGAGGAAGAACAGTGCAGGAGCTAGACCTTACCCCTGCACAAGGTAACCAGGTGGAAGAACAGTGCAGGAGCTAAACCTCACCCCTGTACAAGGTAACCAGGTGGAAGAACAGTGCAGGAGCTAAACCTCACCCCTGTACAAAGTAACCAGGAGGAAGAACAATGCAGGAGCTAGACCTCACCCCTGTACAAGGGAACAAGGAGGAAGAACAGTGCAGGAGCTAGACCTCACCCATGTACAAGGGAACCAGGAAGAACTGTGCAAGGGCTAGATCTCACCCCTGCACAAGGGAACCAGGAGGAAAAACAGTGCAGGAACTAGACATCACCCCTGCACAAGAGTACTACAAGGAAGAACAGTGCAGGAGCTAGACCTCACCCATGCACAAGGGAACCACAAGGATGAACAATGCAGGAGCTAGACTTCACCCCTGCACAAGGGAACCAGGAGGAAAAACAGTGCAGGAGCTAGACCTCACCCCTGTACAAGGGAACTAGGAAGAACAGTGCAAGGGCTAGACATCACCCCTGTACAAGGGCACCAGGAGGAAGAACAGTGCAGCAGCTAGACCTCACCCCTGTACAAGGGACCCAGGAGGAAGAACAGTGCAGGAGCTAGACCTCACCCCTGTACAAGGGACCCAGGAGGAAGAACAGTGCAGGAGCTAGACCTCACCCCTGTACAAGGGACCCAGGAGGAAGAACAGTGCATGAGCTAGACCTCACCCCTGTACAAGGGAACTAGGAAGAACAGTGCAAGGGCTAGACATCACCCCTGTACAAGGGAACCAGGAGGAAGAACAGTGCAGCAGCTAGACATCACCCCTGTACAAGGGACCCAGGAGGAAGAACAGTGCAGGAGCTAGACCTCACCCCTGTACAAGGGACCCAGGAGGAAGAACAGTGCAGGAGCTAGACCTCACCCCTGTACAAGGTAACCAGGAGGAAGAATAATGCAGGAGCTAGACCTCACCCCTGTACAAGGGAACCAGGAGGAAGAACAATGCAGGAGCTAGACTTCACCCCTGTACAAGCCACCAGGGAACCAGGAGGAAGAACAATGCCAGAGCTAGACCTCACCCCTGTACAAGGGACCCAGGAGGAAGAACAGTGCAGGAGCTAGACCTCACCCCTGTACAAGGTAACCAGGAGGAAGAATAATGCAGGAGCTAGACCTCACCCCTGTACAAGGGAACCAGGAGGAAGAACAATGCAGGAGCTAGACTTCACCCCTGTACAAGCCACCAGGGAACCAGGAAGAAGAACAATGCAGGAGCTAGACCTCACCCCTGTACAAGCCACCAGGGAACGAGGAGGAAGAACGATGCAGGAGGTAGACCTCACCCCTGTACAAGGGAACCAGGAGGAAGAACAGTGCAGGAACTAGACCTCACCCCTGTAAAAGTCACCAGGGAACCAGGAGGAAGAACAATGCCGGAGCTAGACTTCACCCCTCTACAAGGGACCCAGGAGGAAGAACAGTGCAGGAGCTAGACCTTACCCCTGTACAAGGGAACCAGGAGGAAGAACAATGCAGGAGCTAGACCTCACCCCTGTACAAGGGAACCAGGAGGATGAACAATGCAGGAGCTAGACCTCACACCTGTACAAGGTAACCAGGTGGAAGAACAGTGCAGGAGCTAGACCTCACCCCTGCACAAGGGAACCAGGAGGGAAAACAGTGCAGGAACTAGACATCACCCCTGCACAAGGGAACCAGGAGGAAAAACAGTGCAGTAACTAGACATCACCCCTGCACAAGGGAACCAGGAGGAAAAACAGTGCAGGAGCTAGACCTCACCCCTGTACAAGGGAACTAGGAAGAACAGTGCAAGGACTAGACCTCACCCCTGTACAAGGGCACCAGGAAGAACAGTGCAAGGGCTAAATCTCACCCCTGTACAAGGGTACTACAAGGAAGAACAGTGCAGGAGCTAGACCTCACCCCTGTACAAGGGAACCACAAGGAAGATCAGTGCAGGAGCTAGATCTCACCCCTGCACAAGGGAACCAGGAGGAAAAACAGTGCAGGAGCTAGACCTCACCCCTGTACAAGGGAACTAGGAAGAACAGTGCAAGGGCTAGACATCACCCCTGTACAAGGGCACCAGGAAGAACAGTGCAAGGGTTAGACCTTACCCCTGTACAAGGGTATTACAAGGATGAACAATGCAGGAGCTAGACTTCACCCCTGCACAAGGGAACCAGGAGGAAAAACAGTGCAGGAGGTAGACTTCACCCCTGTACAAGGGAACTAGGAAGAACAGTGCAAGGGCTAGACGTCACCCCTGTACAAGGGAACCAGGAGGAAGAACAATGCCGGAGCTAGACCTCACCCCTGTACAAGGGACCCAGGAGGAAGAACAGTGCAGGAGCTAGACCTCACCCCTGTACAAGGTAACCAGGAGGAAGAATAATGCAGGAGCTAGACCTCACCCCTGTACAAGGGAACCAGGAGGAAGAACAATGCAGGAGCTAGACTTCACCCCTGTACAAGCCACCAGGGAACCAGGAGGAAGAACAATGCAGGAGCTAGACCTCACCCCTGTACAAGCCACCAGGGAACGAGGAAGAAGAACAATGCAGGAGGTAGACCTCACCCCTGTACAAGGGAACCAGGAGGAAGAACAGTGCAGGAACTAGACCTCACCCCTGTAAAAGTCACCAACGAACCAGGAGGAAGAACAATGCCGGAGCTAGACTTCACCCCTCTACAAGGGACCCAGGAGGAAGAACAGTGCAGGAGCTAGACCTTACCCCTGTACAAGGGAACCAGGAGGAAGAACAATGCAGGAGCTAGACCTCACCCCTGTACAAGGGAACCAGGAGGATGAACAATGCAGGAGCTAGACCTCACACCTGTACAAGGTAACCAGGTGGAAGAACAGTGCAGGAGCTAGACCTCACCCCTGCACAAGGGAACTAAGAGGGAAAACAGTGCAGGAACTAGACATCACCCCTGCACAAGGGAACCAGGAGGAAAAACAGTGCAGGAACTAGACATCACCCCTGCACAAGGGAACCAGGAGGAAAAACAGTGCAGGAGCTAGACCTCACCCCTGTACAAGGGAACTAGGAAGAACAGTGCAAGGGCTAGACCTCACCCCTGTACAAGGGCACCAGGAAGAACAGTGCAAGGGCTAAATCTCACCCCTGTACAAGGGTACTACAAGGAAGAACAGTGCAGGAGCTAGACCTCACCCCTGTACAAGGGAACCACAAGGAAGAACAGTGCAGGAGCTAGATCTCACCCCTGTATAAGGGAACCAGGAAGAACAGTGCAAGGGCTAGATCTCACCCCTGCACAAGGGAACCACAAGGAAGAACAGTGCAGGAGCTAGACCTCACCCCTGTACAAGGGAACCACAAGGAAGAACAGTGCAGGAGCTAGATCTCACCCCTGTATAAGGGAACCAGGAAGAACAGTGCACAGAGCTAGATCTCACCCCTGCACAAGGGAACCAGGAAGAACAGTGCAAGGGCTAGATCTCACCCCTGCACAAGGGAACCAGGAAGAACAGTGCAAGGGCTAGATCTCACCCCTGCACAAGGGAACCAGGAGGGAAAACAGTGCAGGAACTAGACATCACCCCTGCACAAGGGAACCAAGAGGAAAAACAGTGCAGGAACTAGACATCACCCCTGCACAAGGGAACCAGGAGGAAAACAGTGCAGGAACTAGACATCACCCCTGCACAAGGGAACCAGGAGGAAAACAGTGCAGGAACTAGACATCACCCCTGTACAAGGGTACTACAAGGAAGAACAGTGCAGGAGCTAGACCTCACCCATGCACAAGGGAACCACAAGGATGAACAATGCAGGAGCTAGACTTCACCCCTGTACAAGGGCACCAGGAAGAACAGTGCAAGGGCTAGATCTCACCCCTGCACAAGGGAACCAGGAGGGAAAACAGTGCAGGAACTAGACATCACCCCTGCACAAGGGAATCAGGAGGAAAAACAGTGCAGGAGCTAGACATCACTCCTGCATAAGGGAACCAGGAGGAAAAACAGTGCAGGAGCTAGACCTCACCCATGTACAAGGGAACTAGGAAGAACAGTGCAAGGACTAGACCTCACCCCTGTACAAGGGCACCAGGAAGAACAGTGCAAGGGCTAGACCTTACCCCTGTACAAGGGTATTACAAGGAAGAACAGTGCAGGAGCTAGACCTCACCCATGTACAAGGGAACCTAAAGGAAGAACAATGCAGGAGCTAGACTTCACCCCTGCACAAGGGAACCAGGAGGAAAAACAGTGCAGGAGCTAGACATCACCCCTGTACAAGGGAACCACAAGGAAGAACAGTGCAGGAGCTAGACTTCACCCCTGTACAGGGGAACCAGGAGGAAGAACAGTGCAGGAGCTAAACCTCACCCCTGTACAAGGTAACCAGGTGGAAGAACAGTGGAGGAGCTAAACCTCACCCCTGCACAAGGAACCAGGAGGAAAAACAGTGCAGGAGCTAGACCTCACCCATGTACAAGGGAACCACAAGGAAGAACAGTGCAGGAGCTAGACTTCACCCCTGTACAGGGGAACCAGGAGGCAGAACAGTGCAGGAGCTAAACCTCACCCCTGTACAAGGTAACCAGGTGGAAGAACAGTGGAGGAGCTAGACCTCACCCCTGTACAAGGGAACCAGGAGGAAGAACAGTGCAGGAGCTAGACCTCACCCCTGTAGAAGCCACCAGGGAACCACGAGGAAGAACAATGCAGGAGCTAGACCTCACCCCTGTACAAGCCACCAGGGAACCAGGAGGAAGAACAATGCAGGAGCTAGACCTCACCCGTGTACAAGCCACCAGGGAACCAGGAGGAAGAACAATGCAGGAGCTAGACCTCACCCCTGTACAAGGGAACCAGGAGGAAAAACAATGCAGGAGCTAGACCTCACCCCTGTACAAGGGAGCCAGGAGGAAGAACAATGCAGGAGCTAGACTTCACCACTGTACAAGGGAACCAGGAGGAAGAACAGTGCAGGAGCTAGACCTCACCTCTGTACAAGGTAACCAGGAGGAAGAATAATGCAGGAGCTAGACCTCACCCCTGTACAAGGGAACCAGGAGGAAGAACAATGCAGGAGCTAGACTTCACCCCTGTACAAGCCACCAGGGAACCAGGAGGAAGAACAATGCAGGAGCTAGACCTCACCCCTGTACAAGCCACCAGGGAACGAGGAGGAAGAACAATGCAGGAGGTAGACCTCACCCCTGTACAAGGGAACCAGGAGGAAGAACAGTGCAGGAACTAGACCTCACCCCTGTAAAAGTCACCAGGGAACCAGGAGGAAGAACAGTGCAGGAGCTAGACTTCACCCCTGTACAAGGGACCCAGGAGGAAGAACAGTGCAGGAGCTAGACCTTACCCCTGTACAAGGGAACCAGGAGGAAGAACAATGCAGGAGCTAGACCTCACCCCTGTAAAAGGGAACCAGGAGGAAGAACAATGCAGGAGCTAGATCTCACCCCTGTACAAGGTAACCAGGAGGAAGAACAATGCAGGAGCTAGACCTGACCCCTGTACAAGGGAACCAGGAGGAAGAACAATGCAGGAGCTAGACCTCACCCCTGTACAAGGGAACCAGGAGGAAGAACAATGCAGGAGCTAGACCTCACCCCTGCACAAGGGAATTACAAGGAAGAACAGTTCAGGAGCTAGACCTCACCCCTGTACAAGGGAACCACAAGGAAGAACAGTTCAGGAGCTAGACCTCACCCCGTAAAGAGGGAATTACAAGGAAGAACAATGCAGGAGCTAGACCTCACCCCTGTACAAGGAAACCAGGAAGAACAGTACACAAGCTAGACCTCACCTCTGTACAAGGGAACCAGGAAGAACAGTACACAAGCTAGACCTCACCCCTGTACAAGGGAACCAGGAAGAACAGTACACAAGCTAGACCTCACCCCTGTACAAGGGAACCAGGAGGAAGAACAGTGCAGGAGCTAAACCTCACCCCTGTACAAGGGAACCAGGAGGAACTACAGTGTGTAGAAAGAAGTACTCACGTGGCTCCGTGACAGTCAGTTGGATCGGCATGCTCTGTTTGCCGCCGCCGTAGTTAAAGCGAGACTGAGGACTTGACACCAAGCAGTAATAGTGCCCCTCGTCCTGCTTTGTCACGCTCGAGAAGTACAACTTGCCATCACGCGATATGAAGATGTACGGCGTGATCTCCTGACGAATGAAGTTGTTCAGATCGTTCTTGTACCACGAGTATAGGATCGCTGAAACAGATCAATTGTGTGAATCGCTGAAACTTATACTGAAAGACTCTTAAAACGACTTTGGTTGTTGTATTACCCGGAATCATCATCTCAAACAACAGGTGATAATTATTACCAGGAAGTTGGTTGAATCATCATCTCAAACAACAGGTTATAATTATTAGCAGGAAGTTGGTTGAATCATCATATCAAACAACAGGTTATAATTATTAGCAGGAAGTTGGTTGAATCATCATCTCAAACAACAAGTGATAGTTATTAGCAGGAAGTTGGTTGAATCATCATCTCAAACAACAGGTGATAATTATTAGCAGGAAGTTGGTTGAATCATCATCTCAAACAGGTGATAGTTATTAGCAGGAAGTTGGCTCAATCAGTTGTGCTTGATAAAATCTTCGTACAAACAAGAAAATTATTTTTACTGAGCCAAGTCAAAACTCAGCAAGATATGGCAAAAGTTGTCCATTTGTATACACTATGACGCAACATACCCAATGTAACACCAATTTCAATTTTTACGATTCTAACAAAATGATAAACATCGAAACTCTACGAGAATTTACAAAAGTTCAACAAACATGATTTGCGACAGGCTAACTGCAGGAGTTCTAAGATGCCTACTTCAAAGACTGGGTGACCTACTTGGATAACCATGCTTGGTCGGGGAGCATTCTATTCCAATGCCACCATAGTTCGCCACCTCTACTGGGTCGCGGATCGATTTGGAGAATTGTCCAAGATCTACAAAAACAAACAGAGAACTATGTCTTTCTGAATATCTGCTGTACACACTTCATAGGCATTAATGTTACATGTAATTGCTACAACTTCATCACGGAACGTTTGCTAGGTAAGTAACCAAATGAGATATAATAAAAAAATTACTACAAGACACACGTTCACGCAGCCAGCTATGCAGTGAACAAAACGAGCGCTATGTAGACTTGACATAGGCCAGACACAAAATGTATTAATGGGAAAGTGGGAAACTTGTTCTGCATGTAAATTAAAAGAAATATTGATAAAAGGTTGGTTATGTAGCACCTGCAGAACACGACACTGAGAGAAACAAAGTTGCCCAATACACAATGAACATGGTAGCAAGACTTACAGCCGAAGCTGAGCTGGGCCTTCCTACTTAGTATGGCCCCAAACTTGTTCTCGGCAGTACACTGGTAGATTCCGGCCCTCTTTGGTTTGTGGATCAGTAACTTGCCATTCAGTAGGGTGTAGTCGGCCGAATTCAGGGAATCGACCTGGATGACAGCGAAACATCAATTAAAGTACTTGTGGTGTGTACCATTTCTGGGAAGAAATCAGCTGAAAGATGTGCATCATTGGTGTACAAAGAAATGCTCAAGAGATGAAGTCCAGTTGTAAATTTTATATAAAATCATGGGTGTGACTGTGTGTGCGCTCGACACAAGAAACAGGGATGCACAAATATCCTCAATGGAGTAAGGGACTGCCAAGTACCAAATATTGCAATACTGAAATAAATGTCTTGAGATTTTTGCGGGATGCAGTTATATTTTCAGATGATTTTAAGGTGACTGGAAGGAAGTTCATTCCAGATTTTAGGCACAGTCAGTGAAATTTGTTTGTAATTTTTAAGTTTAGTTTAAGGGACACAAAGCCGCATCTAAACTGTAAGAAAATCATCTGCCACATCTGATACTAGGAGAAGCATTGTTAAAACGTCACTGCACAAAATCTGTTTGAAACATCTAAACGTGCCCCCAATGCATGCTGGGAGATGGTGAAGAACGAACCTTCTGTCTGCGAGCTCTCTCCACCAGGTACCAGGTGTAGGTTGGGTCAGGATTGCCTTCAGCCCGACACTCCATCATGGCGTACTTGTAAACCCCGTCCTTGTCATACATCAGGTCTTCAGGCTCAGTCACGAACTGCGGTCCCCTCTCAAACTTACTCGGGTCAGTTGTGTTCTCACCATAACCTGCAAGGTGGAAGCACATCGTAGAATAACATACCCTGCTTCATAACTTGCAGGGTGGAGGCACGTCGCAGAATAACATACACTGCTTCATAACCTACAGGGTGGACGCACATCGTAGAATAACATACACTGCTTCATAACCTGCAGGGTGGACGCACGTCATAGAATAACATACACTACTTCATAACCTGCAGGGTGGATGCACGTCGTAGAATAACATACACTGCTACATAACCTGCAGGGTGGACGCACATCGCAGAATAACATACACTGCTTCATAACCTGCAGGGTGGATGCACGTCGTAGAATAACATACACTGCTTCATAACCTGCAGGGTGGACGCACGTCGTAGAATAACATACACTACTTCATAACCTGCAGGATGGATGCATGTTGCAGAATAACATACACTGCTTCATAACCTACAGGGTGGATGCACATCGTAGAATAACATACACTGCTTCATAACCTGCAGGGTGGACGCACGTCATAGAATAACATACACTACTTCATAACCTGCAGGGTGGAGGCGCGTCATAGAATAACATACACTGCTTCATAACCTGCAGGGTGGATGCACATCATAGAATAACATACACTACTTCATAACTTGCAGGGTGGAGGTAAGTCGCAGAATAACATACACTGCTTCATAACCTGCAGGGTGGATGCACGTCGCAGAATAACATACACTACTTCATAACCTGCAGGGTGGAGGCCAGTCATAGAATAACATACACTACTTCATAACCTGCAAGGTGGAGGCATGTCGCAGAATAACATACGCTGCTTCATAACCTGCATGGTGGAGGCACATCATATAATAACATACACTGCTTCATAACCTGCAGGGTGGAGGCACGTCATAGAATAACATACACTGCTTCATAACCTGCAGGGTGGAGGCATGTCGCAGAATAACATATACTGCATCAATTCTTTTCTCTCATTATATTTTGTTTGATTTTATATAAAATTATCATATCACCTGAGTGGAGATCTGTGTAATGGTAGTACGACATTGTAAGTATACAGTGAAACCTGTCTTCGTGAACTACTGTCCACAATGAAAACCTACTTATAAAGGACATTTAAAAAAGTCCCAAATGACTAGCCTGCATTGTCCACAAGTGCTACACAGTGGATATTATCTAACCGTAACGGACATATTGCGTAGTCTTGATGATATCCACTATGGACAAGTTTCACTCTAGATTCAAGAGACAAGCAAACATGAGGTTAAAGGAGGATGTCTGAAGGTCCTTTAGGAAATTGTATTTTACCTACTGCTCCTTGCCTCATCTATAGTGTAGTTATAGGATGTGATGTGTATTGGAATCTGCTGCGCGTTGCTAGGTTTAGAGAGTCACGAAATAAGGGTGGAAAATGGCAATGCCCTTTAATTACATGTAGTCAATAGTAATATAAATGGTAAAGACAAGACAATGGGCATTGCCGTCAACCTAGATAGCAAAAGGCAATTCCCCTTACATGCGTAGATGAGTTGTACATATCTGTCGATGGGGAATGCTAATAATTAACTATCTAAGCGTAATAAATGTGGGGCCCAGAAACCACCATCCAAAACACTAGGGCGACTAAGCTGGAGTAGTTGGGGAAGGAGGGTGGGTACAACAGAAAACGGGCAGCAGAGAGCAAACAAACTTTCTCTGTGACAGAGGAATTTAGACTGAGTTTCCCCAGTTCAGACACTGGGCAGTGATTGGCTACTGCCTGGTCACTGCCTGGTTAATAGAGTGGGATATTCCCTTATTAGGATATAGGCTCTCTGCAACCTGACTGCGACCCCTCTGTTGTATTCCCAAGGGATAGCTGTATCCAGCTTAACACAGAGGCAACATCAATGGTGACATTGTCCAGATGTGTCTGGCCAATGTTTATTTCTCAGTGCTGTGAGTAAAATGTATTTAATTCATGCTGGATTAAACACTTATTTTTCAATTGTGTTACTGCCTGTCAAAGCTGCAACCCCTCGAAAACATCCCTTGTGTCAGTTTACTTATGAACCTTTTAAAAGTCCTAAAAGTGACCACCCAAGTTGCTGAGTTATGGTTAGTCAGACATGGGGTTGTTCAGTTGCTGAGTTATGGTTAGTCAGACATGGAGTTGTTCAGTTGCTGTGTTATGGTTAGTCAGACATGGAGTTGTTCAGTTGCTGAGATATGGTTA
The DNA here is from genome assembly GCA_020002185.1 of Paraescarpia echinospica. Classification (NCBI taxonomy): domain Eukaryota; kingdom Metazoa; phylum Annelida; class Polychaeta; order Sabellida; family Siboglinidae; genus Paraescarpia; species Paraescarpia echinospica. Next base: position 1,127,853 of record CM034531.1, on the reverse strand, counting down.
GTCAGACATGGAGTTGCTCAGTTGCCGAGTTATGGTTAGACAGACATGGGGTTGTTCAGTTGCTGAGTTATGGTTAGTCAGACATGGGGTTGTTCAGTTGCTGAGTTATGGTTAGTCAGACATGGGGTTGTTCAGTTGCTGAGTTATGGTTAGTCAGATATGGAGTTGTTCAGTTGCTGAGTTATGGTTAGTCAGACATGGAGTTGTTCAGTTGCTGTGTTATGGTTAGTCAGACATGGAGTTGTTCAGTTGCTGAGATATGGTTAGTCAGACATGGAGTTGTTCAGTTGCTGAGTTATGGTTAGTCAGACATGGAGTTGTTCAGTTGCTGAGTTATGGTTAGACAGACATGGGGTTGTTCAGTTGCTGAGTTATGGTTAGTCAGACATGGGGTTGTTCAGTTGCTGAGTTATGGTTAGTCAGACATGGGGTTGTTCAGTTGCTGAGTTATGGTTAGTCAGACATGGGGTTGTTCAGTTGCCGAGTTATGGTTAGTCAGACATGGAGTTGTTCAGTTGCTGAGTTATGGTTAGTCAGACATGGGGTTGTTCAGTTGCTGAGTTATGGTTAGTCAGACATGGGGTTGTTCAGTTGCTGAGTTATGGTTAGTCAGACATGGGGTTGTTCAGTTGCTGAGTTATGGTTAGTCAGACATGGAGTTGTTCAGTTGCTGAGTTATGGTTAGTCAGACATGGGGTTGTTCAGTTGCTGAGTTATGGTTAGTCAGACATGGAGTTGTTCAGTTGCTGAGTTATGGTTAGTCAGACATGGGGTTGTTCAGTTGCTGAGTTATGGTTAGTCAGACATGGAGTTGTTCAGTTGCTGAGTTATGGTTAGTCAGACATGGGGTTGTTCAGTTGCTGAGTTATGGTTAGTCAGACATGGGGTTGTTCAGTTGCTGAATTATGGTTAGTCAGACATGGGGTTGTTCAGTTGCTGAGTTATGGTTAGTCAGACATGGAGTTGTTCAGTTGCCGAGTTATGGTTAGTCAGACATGGGGTTGTTCAGTTGCTGAGTTATGGTTAGTCAGACATGGGGTTGTTCAGTTGCTGAGATATGGTTAGTCAGACATGGGGTTGTTCAGTTGCTGAGATATGGTTAGTCAGACATGGAGTTGTTCAGTTGCCGAGTTATGGTTAGTCAGACATGGGGTTGTTCAGTTGCTGAGTTATGGTTAGTCAGACATGGAGTTGTTCAGTTATAGGTTATGGTTAGTCAGACATGGGGTTGTTCAGTTGATGAGTTATGGTTAGTCAGACATGGGGTTGTTCAGTTGCTGAGTTATGGTTAGTCAGACATGGGGTTGTTCAGTTGCTGAGTTATGGTTAGTCAGACATGGAGTTGTTCAGTTGCTGAGTTATGGTTAGTCAGACATGGGGTTGTTCAGTTGCTGAGTTATGGTTAGTCAGACATGGAGTTGTTCAGTTGCTGAGTTATGGTTAGTCAGACATGGAGTTGTTCAGTTGCTGAGTTATGGTTAGTCAGACATGGAGTTGTTCAGTTGCTGAGTTATGGTTAGTCAGACATGGAGTTGTTCAGTTGCTGAGTTATGGTTAGTCAGACATGGAGTTGTTCAATTGTACCATTTCACAACTGAAGAGTTCCATATCTAACAAGCCACCGTAACTCAGCTACCGTGATGGTCATAGTCCTTTAGACTAATCTACTGTACACTTTGTGCAAAGACAAAACAGTGTCTGTGCAACCAACAAATGATTATATTTGTGACAGTGATTATATCAGTCGCTTCACTTCGATTTTGCCTGTTGAAAACTGAAAGTGACTTACCAAAACTACGATCCTGTGAGATGATCTGGTAAATGTCTGCCCGGCTGATCTCACAGATGTATGGCAAATCATCACTCTCCCTGACCAGCGACCAGCCCCAGTTGATGCCTGACCACACAGACATTAATAAACACACATGGCTTGACCAGCCCCAGTTGATGCCTAGACCACACAGACAGTAATAAACACACATGGCTTGACCAGCCCTAGTTGATGCCTAGACCACACAGACAGTAATAAACACACATTGCTTGACCAGCCCCAGTTGATGCCTAGACCACACAGACAGTAATAAATACACATGGCTTGACCAGCCCCAGTTGATGCCTAGACCACACAGACATTTATAAACACACATGGCTTGACCAGCCCCAGTTGATGCCTGACCACAGACATTTATAAACACACATTGCTTGACCAGCCCCAGTTGATGCCTAGACCACACAGACATAATAAACACACATGGCTTGACCACACAGACATTTATAAACACACACACGCTATGAGCATACACATGTGATGCGATCCAGGAAAATCCATGGGATGGTACATAAATTCACAGATACTTAAAAAATGGTTTCCAAAATACATTTTTATTTCAAATAATGAGCATATTCATTAGTCTTGTCTCATACATCTTAACAGATTTTACTGATTAAACACATTTTACCCCATCTGATTCATTGGCACAGATTAACCCTACAGGTGGCTGAATTTGGCCCACGCGATCAGTGCAAAACTGCTACCAGCCGAATATCGGCCGGATTTTGTATCACTCTTTATAAACAATTTTCTTTTCCATCACTAGCAACCAACAGGGGAATGCAAGGTATCATTGGACAAAGCTGAATGATTCTTCTTCCTGCGTCATAATTCAGTAATATCTAATCACAACCAAGCTTTCAAATGTTGTAGTAGTAGATGCCCAAATATGGCCGATTTGCATCAGGAACTTACATTTCCATTCATATGGTCTAAACCGGGAAATGGAGAGACCGATGGAAAGTCCAACAATTGGTTTATCCAAAGACATTTAGGTTAATGGTCAGCCAATCAGCGCATGTCTCTCAAACATCTTCTTGTTTACACCGGTTTCATTCCATCACGACAAAAATTGGATTAGTCCACCATTTTGTTTTGTCGTGCGTTGATGATATATGTTGAATTACCGTATTTGACTGCACTATCACCCATACCCGCATTACTGCCCATCCCCCATTTCCCGGAAATTTAGGTTAATCGCCCACCTGCTCACATTACTGCCCGCTCCCGTATCTCAGCCACATGCACAAATACATTTGTTATCAAAATATAGATGACACATCTCCTACACCCGCTTTAAGTTTGTGTTGTGTGGATTACTTTTGCGTGGAAGGGGGCAATAATGCGGATCTACGTTAGCGCCCATGTCTGCGTAACCACCCACCATGCACTTTTAGAAAATCTCGACATAATCGCACATGGGCGGTCAAATACGGTATTTCAAATGTCCGCATCAATATATTGGCAAAACAGATGACAGTATTCGTGGATCAAGTTATTATACCAGATCAGACAGTTAGTCAGACTTTGGTGGCTGTGTTGAAGTGGATATTATGCAAGTTGCTGGCGAGTAACGTCGCTGGACATTGCCATCTCCTGCCCAGACCTGGGCTGATTTGGCCGGTCTACTCGGTCCACCAGCGAAGGATACTGTGCATTCATAGACAACA
>CM034531.1:1078996-1123352 GCA_020002185.1 Paraescarpia echinospica | reverse complement strand
CAGAAAAACAGCGAGTGAATCGTCTTATTATATTAATATATCTTTGCCCGTACCCACGACTGTGACCTAGCAACGGCTGTGACCTAGCTACGACTCTGGCTTCCTTTGGTGTCATGCGTGCTCACTACATTTTGTAAACCGGTGCTACTGCATGAGTTTCCAGCGAAGCGTGAATTGAATTGAGTCACGGAAAACTTCCTCTTCCATGACCCAATTCAGTGGCGATTTAAGCTAGTTCACGCTACGCTGGAAACTCATGCTGTCGGGCACCAGTTTAGAAAACGTAGTGTGCAGGCAGTATTCTTCCAATGTCTTTAACACATTGGGACAACACACAGTACTATAGCAACGATGTCCGGGTTTATTCTGGCGATTCTTCTGCTGTCTGTGTTGGTCGTCACAACATTGAGGGCACAGTTGACTAACATCGCTGGGTCGACGTCGGTGTCTGTGAGTCCGACCGACGCGACGTGTGGCCGGACGTCGGCCGACAGCTACTGTCGAGTCGACCTCGCAGCCGACGCCGGCTGTGTCGTCCACACCTGCCGGGCTGTGTGTGAGGACACGGGGCCAACGTACACAGATCTTCTGCGGGGTGTCAGTGGCTTCAATTACGACGGCAGTGTGACCAACACAACGAACGACTTTGGTAATGGTGACGTCACTGTGGCTGTCTTCAACAAGAAAGCACGTCTAGCTTTCTTGAAGAGGGCAGTAAATGTTACGACCGATTTCACGTTAACTCTCTGGATAAGACCTGATGACATGGATACAGAAAGGTAAGCAGCAGACCCAGTAATTAACACCCACGCTTCCATTTTTTATTTTGGAGTAATGTAGGCGCATCTCTTCTGAGGGGCCGAGGTCCACCAGCCTCTCTCTATCTTCTTGATGCCGTCGATTTCTTTGTTTGAGTATAAGCTAGAACTAGAGCACAACAATAAACAGTGCACGAAATAGATTGTCCAAAGTTAAATAGAGTCTAATATCCTTAATCTGATTCATATTTATCGCACCCATATTGTACATGTACATCCAATCGCACGTATTTACATATCTACATACATTCATACACACATAAGATACATACATAAATACATGCATACACATATACATACACATACGTACAATACATATACATACATACATGCACACACCAACGTAGACATATATACACACACGCATGCATAAACATACATACACATACATACACACGCATACATACATAAATACATACATACATGCATGCATACATACATACATACATACATACATACATACATACATACATACATACATACATACATACATACATACATGCGTACATACATGCATGCATACATACATACATGCATGCATGCATGCATGCATACATACATACATACATACATACATACATACATACATACATACATACATACATACATACATGCATGCATGCATGCATACATGCATACATACATACATACATACATACATACATACATACATGCATGCATGCATACATGCATGCATACATGCATACATGCATACATGCATACATGCATACATGCATACATACATACATGCATACATACATACATACATGCATGCATGCATACATGCATGCATACATACATGCATGCATGCATGCATACATTTAACAAGATTTAACAAGATTGCCATCCAGAAAATTACTCTGGATGGCAGGTGGACAAGGAAGCCTTTTGGCTTATCGAGAGTCCAATACTTTTTATCTACATGTATCCCGCCTTTTTTAGGTGTGTGTCGATTTTATTTTTAAACATATTCACGCTACTAGCACCAACACAATCAGGAGATAATCTGTTCCATCCATTTACAGTCCTTTGTGAGAATGAGAACTTTCTTATATCTAATCTACACTGCTCCTTTACTAATGTAGCTTCATGTCCTCTGGTCCTTTTATCTTTCTTAACTGAGAAAAAAATGTTTCTATCAATATTTTCATAACCATTCAATATTTTAAACACTTCTATGTGATCTCCTCTCCATCTCCTGGTCTCTAGTGTTGTTAAACCACATTCTTTTAGGCGTATTTCGTAACTAAGATCCCTCAGATTTGGTATCATTTTAGTCGCTCTCCTCTGTGCTCTTTCTAGCATATCTATGTCCTTCTTGCGATATGGCCTCCATGCTTGTATACAATATTCTAAATGAGGCCTCACTATTGTTTTGTACAGCGGTACTATTAATTCTTTTTTCTTATACGCTATATTTCGCCTAATTAATCCAAGGATTTGATTTCCCTTTGACGCTGCAGTTCCGCACTGCTCTGAAACCTTCATATCAGCACTAATGGTTAACCCCAAGTCCTTTTCTTTTACAGTAGTACTTAGAACAGTACCCCCCATTTTATATTTTACCTCTTCATTCCCATGACCTGTGTGGAGACGTTTACATTCCCAAATTGGATGGCATTTGCCCTTTTCAGACCATTTGATCAACCTATCAAGGATCATCTTGTAAAATGCTTGTCTGTCTCCATCACTTTAGTCCTTCTAAACACTTTTTGTATCATCCGCAAATTTTAACTGCCTTGCTTGTTATATCATCGTTAGGCGATGGTTGATTATTAGGATATAGGTCTAGTACTGATCCATGTGGTACCCCACTCAATGCCAGTTTCCAGTTTGAAGCCTCCCCATCAGCTACTACCGTTGTCTTCTGTCGATTCAGCCATTTTTCTATCCAGTTTATTATACCATTTCCTATGCCATAGGCCTTTAGTTTAAGCAGTAATCTTTGATGGTACTTTGTCGAAAGCTTTTTGAAAATCTAAGTAGACGATATCTACTGGTGATCCCTCATCTACCCACTTAGTGATGTCTTCCAAAAACATAACATATTTGTTAAGCATGGCCTCGCTTTTAGAAACCCATGTTGAGATGGGTTTATCAAGTTATGTTTAACAAGAAAATCCACCATGTGATCTTTAATTAGTCTTTCTAATAATTTACAAATCACCGATGTTAAACTAACTGGTCTATAATTGTTTGACTTGTTTCTCGAACCTTTTTTAAATAACGGTATAATGTTTGCTTCTTTCCATTCTAAAGGAACCACTCCCTCTTCTGTGACAGGTGAAGGCTGTTGCAAGCGGTACGCTAATTTGTTCTACAATTTCCAATAGTAGTTTGGGCGGAATCCTGTCCCCTCCAGGTGATTTATTATCCTTCATAGCCCTTATTTTCTTAGCTACCATTTCCGAGGTTACAACTAACTGTCCTAAATAGTCTGAATCTGCCCCCTTGAACTTACCCTCTGGTACTGGCAGTGAACTAATATCTTCCCTGGTAAACACTGAACTAAAATACTCATTCCGGTCTTCTGCCATTAAGAATCCCTCTGATATTGTATTTCCAGCACTATCTTCTAGAGGACCGACCTTATCCTGAACTTTCTGTTTGCTCCCGAATATGCATAAAATATTGCCAATAAATGACATGTACTGGCTGTTTTTTTCCGCAGCTTCTCTTTGAATTTCTAATTTCAGCTGTAGCTTGATTAAGTGCTTCTTTATAAATGTTGTAGTCTTCATCATTTCCAGTACATCTATATGACTTCCACATCATTTGTTTATACTTAATTTTTCTAATGGCTTCTTTCGATAAGTGTTTCTTTTTAGACCGTTTCCCTTGTTTTTTGAAAGGTACAAATTTATCGACTATGCACTTAATTTCACTATTTAAAATATTCCAGCATTCGGTTGCTGTCTTATTCTTCAGTGTGTTATTCCAGTCTATCTTTGCTAAATATTTCCTCATGTCCTTATACCTTCCTTTGTGGAAATTTCTCCTATACTGCTTTTTACTATTCCTTTCTGATTTTACTTTGATGGTAAAATGTATCTGGTTGTGATCGCTACTCCCCAGTGGCTCACATGTCTTGACATTGTCAACTAATTCATTCTGTGAGGACAAAACTATGTCTAACACATTCTCACCCCTGGTTGGTTCTAGCACATGTTGAGAAAGGAAAGTATCTTGAACTAAAACTAAAAACTTGTGAGGGTGCCTCACTCCCCATACTCTGTAGAGAGATTTCCATTTAGCGCAGCGCCCATGGTTTAAAAGTCCCCATAATAAGCGCAGTTCCGTTTGCTTACGCTTCCCATATGGCGTTTTGTATTTTTTCATTTCTCTTCTGTAAGCATGGGCGGACTTCGATAAACTAATCCAACCGTTAACGTTGAGTGTCCTGTAACTATGTTGCACCAAACAGCTTCTTCGCAATCTGCTTCCCTGTCTAATTTCATTTCATAAGCATGGATAGATTCTTTAATATATAAAATAACTCCACCTCCCCTTCTTCCTATTCTATTTTTCCTAAACATTACATATCCTGTCAGTCCCAATTCGGCATCTGATATATCGGTGGTTGCCCATGATTCGGTTATACCTATTATGTGAGGGTCAATATCTTCTACCATAATGTTTAGTTCACTTCTTTTTGTTGTTTACTATGCTCCTTGCGTTGTGATACATTTATATCCTGATTCAGAACAGTTTTCCCAGGCTGTTTGCGCGTTTAGGCTGCTGTCTTTATCTATGCGCCAGTTTCAGGCTTCTCTGTGAATCACCCCTGCGAATCTAGTTTAAATAGATGCAGCCTGTCCCACTGTCAACAGATTGCAGCAAGTTCTCTGAGAAAACTGCTGCCCCCTTTCCACTTAGATGTAGGCCATCTCTCATGTACATATCTTCCCTCCCAACAAAGTATCCCCATAAATCTACGAATCCCACCCCCTCTTCTTTACACATCTGCTCAACTAGTGCGTTGATCGCCATCCTCTTGCAGTTTCTATATGTCGGCCCCCTTCCTCCCATTACTGGCAAAATTCCTGAGAGGATAATCTGTTCCACTCTTGTCTTCTTTAACTTCGTCACTAACTGTCTGTACTTCTGAACTATCCCAGTTGTTCCCTCCCTCTCTGCGTTATTTGTCCCTACATGTACTAGTATAGACCCTCCCTTGCCATGCCCCAGTACCTTCTCTACCCTTTCAGTTACATGTTCTATCCTATCCTAATGATGGGTACTGGAAGCATGTGATAAAAGCACATACTAAAAGACAGTTTCAACTCTGTGATTTGTTAACTTTAATAACAAGGTTAATTATTATAATCAAATTAACCACAACACAACACTTGAAAACAATAAATTAACACAAAATACATTAAAATACATGATGTATTAAAATGAGACATTTAACAAAAATCAGCAGATGACTTTGGAGTGACTTTGCAATTAAATCACTCAAAATAACCATGGTGCAAGACACCAGGGGCGTTAGTTATGACCATCACAGTACTGTCATTGTAAACCCCTTCACAATGGTGCTATATGGAGTGTTTTTTTAAATACATCGTCAATTGGTAGATCGGAAGTAAAAAACGTAGAGAGAGAGCCGAGTAGAGCTCAGCCCCTGGGAGGAGGTACACTTACAATGGCTCCAAGTATACCTCAGCCCCTGGGAGGAGGTACACTTACAATGGCTCCAAGTAGACCTCAGCCCCTGGGAGGAGGTACACTTAAAATGGCTCCAAGTAGACCTCAGGCTCTGGGAGGAGATGTACTTACAATGGCTCCAAGTAGACCTCAGGCCCTGGGAGGAGGTACACTTACAATGGCTCCAAGTAGACCTCAGGCTCTGGGAGGAGATGTACTTACAATGGCTCCAAGTAGACCTCAGCCCCTGGGAGGAGATGTACACTTACAATGGCTCAATGTTAGCGTATTAATACATAGATTATGCACATTGTAGACTCACAGAGGACTTTGAGCTGAGCGGTACTGAACTGAGATCCGTAGGTGTTGTCCGCGCTGCACTGGTACATTCCACTATCACTCTCCTTCACCTTCCTAATCACCAGCTCTTTCAAACCGATGGAGAATCTCGAGACATCCTCCGCAGCCAGGGTGTCCGGGTGTAGCTCGACCGAGTTGCGGTACCACTTCACCCTTGGCTTGGTGCCCCCCCAGATACACCTCCACTTGAGGTCAGTCCCACGGTCTACGATCTGGTCAGTCAGTGGGATCACAGGGAACGGTTCCGCTGGAAGAACACGTCATGTGACTTGTAGCAAACGTTCATATCGTTAAAGAATAAAACGTTTTTTTCAAAACCAACACTCAGGATGTGAATCAAAAATTACACAAAATGATATGTACGTAAGGGGTAAGGTTTGCAAAAACACAACTGAAAATAAATAACTCTGGATTGCTTGGGTACTGGTGCTTTAGAAGTATTTTATATTATATACTAACTATATTTTCATTATCGTATATTTTATGTTGGTGAGTGAGAGCTTTGATTGGGAGCTATAATCGTGTGACCTCTCATGGATATAAAACACCAAACACCCCAATAATCCACACCCTCGACTGACACGAGATATCAGTGTTCCAGCTAGGCCTTTTCCCAAGAGCGCAGCGCCTTGCCCTCATTTTGATGCGCCCCATGCCTTTTATTTTTCCCCCTGTGCCATTTTTTAACGTCCTGTTCTTTTTTTAAGCGCCCTCCAAAGTGCCACCATCGCACTTATCCTGCTGATCATCACCAACATGTCGTATGATTGCCATACTCGATCTAACATGCCTTCTCTTCATTTATGACTAGCATCTTCATGGTTACTTATATTTTTGTTGTATGATCACAGGGTTTGTGTCGCCTGCTGATTGGTCAGCCTGTACACAATGATATAATCCAATAAACCACCTTGCAACCATCTAATGTCAGTGTGACTGTGTAGTACTGCTACGATACACAATTTATTAATGCGGGTAGGGGTTTCAGGTACATATGACTGCCTTTTTTCCCCGGGCAACGCCGAGTAACTCAGCTAGTAGTAACTAGTAATTCGGATACTGCCAGGAGCCCGATTTCATAAAGATTGACTAAATGCTCAAGTTGACTATCCGTAAAATGATTTCCATGATGTACTTTCAAAAATGTTGTTCACACGTAAAAGTGCCTTCCATCTGCCATGTGCACCCTGTCCTTTTCAAAACTTAGCTGCAACACTGGATATGATCCCACAATGAGGTGACATCTGACACTGGTGACTCACAGGCGACAGGGATGGTGACGTTCCCAGTTGACGTGCCGCCGTGGCGTCTACTGCATACGCAGACGTAGACCCCAAAGTCAGAGAGCTTTATGTTGGGGATGTTGAGAACGCGACCCTGGTCTGTGATAATCGACTGGCGGGGTAAAACCCCATTTGCCTTCGACCACGTGTAGTCCAACCGCATCTTTTCGTCACCCCTAAAATACAAACACACGCTTTCGTTTATAATAATAAAACATTTATCCACTGATATCAAGAGTACAATCTGTCCAGGAGTGTTTACAATCGACCATACTGCTGAAATGTAAATAATAATAAAAATAAACATTAAATGTTGCTAAGACGTGGGTAAACAAAACTGAAGGAAACAAACATATTACGTATAAAATTCAAAGTACCCCACCCCCAGTACCAAGTATCATTGTTAATAAAAAAAACTTAATGTCAGTATTCATGTTCAAATAAGAAATTTTGAAAATACAAAAATATAAACATTGGATAAATAGCAAAATATTATTTCATAAATAACAAGAAATTAAAGAATAATAAACTATTAGAGGTCAAATAAAATAATAAAATATAGTTTGAAAATACGATGGGAGAGATTGAATTAGGGATGATCTAAGATAGACAATTTTAAATATGATTCAACTACTCATCCTTTGACACTTTTTAAATCTGATTCTACTGATATGCAAACAAGTATTTTTTAACCATCTCTTCTTACTACTAGTAACCACTGCCATGCACTTTCAATGTGACACAGACAGTAGCATTGTACTCACGTTCCCCAGGCGAAACACTCCACTCGGATGTCATTGCCCCTCTTCGGGTTGCTGGGAAAGATTTGTGGGAAGCCGGCAGCAATCTGTGGCTCTCGCACAGTTGCGACTGAAGCACAATGAACAGCGTCAGGCTCACAGCAAACATTTCAGATTACTATTTTTGAGCAACTCAACTGTTTTGTTAAAGTTTTATTAAAGGCCATATCTTTGGATAAAATGTGCCGTGTTCCATAAAAACAAATGATGTACAGTGTGTGCACTTTCAGATGATGCTATTGAAAATATGTTTATGAATCTCGTAAGAGCGTACAAGATAAAAAGAACCTCTAAATTTGTCGTCTTATGGAAACTGCCGAGTGACAGCAGCGTGAGACTGTTTGACATCATTTGTGGAACACGACCACCAGCCTGGACCGCCCTGACTGATTGACAGCCATGTAAACAACTCATAAAATGGCGGCCGGTGGGTTGAGAGCGGTGTCTGTTTTGCTACCGAGACCAGTGCATATGATGATCAAATATATTTTCGTGACAGTGATGATGACATTTGAGAGATTAATGTTGTTTCTGCTGATGTTAGATTGCGTGGTGTCGGTGCAGTGCTACATATACAGGCTAAGGCATGAACCTGTCGAGAGAGTCCGGCAACTGACGGCTGGTTGTTGAGTTTGTTGTGGTGCAATGGCCAGTGGTGTTGTTGTGGTCCTCACTCGCATCTTGACGCTTCTTTTGAGTCACTTTAAGGACTGTTGATTTATTGACATCTAACTGTATTCGGCAGATTTGAATCACAAGTGATGTTATTCGCCGTAGGCGTAGCATGCATCCCATCCTTTACACACAAAATGTTCCATTTTTGTCGACAAATTGTGTCTTTGAGGAAGATGTGCACCAAATTTCGAGTCAAACCCCGAATTGTCACTGTTTCCCACAACACAAATCTTCATAAATTATACATGTTAATAAAAAAAACAGCTGAATTATAATTATAATGAAATAACATTTAGCCGCATAGACCATGTGACCATGTAGGCGGTTCCACGAGTGACGTCACTTATCTGCACCTTCGGACATTTCGGAACCACAAGGAAGAACAATGCAGGAGCTAGACCTCACCCCTGCACAAGGGAACCAGGAGGAAGAACAATGCAGGAGCTAGACCTCACCCCTGCACAAGGGAACCAGGAGGAAGAACAGTGCAGGAGCTAGACCTTACCCCTGCACAAGGTAACCAGGTGGAAGAACAGTGCAGGAGCTAAACCTCACCCCTGTACAAGGTAACCAGGTGGAAGAACAGTGCAGGAGCTAAACCTCACCCCTGTACAAAGTAACCAGGAGGAAGAACAATGCAGGAGCTAGACCTCACCCCTGTACAAGGGAACAAGGAGGAAGAACAGTGCAGGAGCTAGACCTCACCCATGTACAAGGGAACCAGGAAGAACTGTGCAAGGGCTAGATCTCACCCCTGCACAAGGGAACCAGGAGGAAAAACAGTGCAGGAACTAGACATCACCCCTGCACAAGAGTACTACAAGGAAGAACAGTGCAGGAGCTAGACCTCACCCATGCACAAGGGAACCACAAGGATGAACAATGCAGGAGCTAGACTTCACCCCTGCACAAGGGAACCAGGAGGAAAAACAGTGCAGGAGCTAGACCTCACCCCTGTACAAGGGAACTAGGAAGAACAGTGCAAGGGCTAGACATCACCCCTGTACAAGGGCACCAGGAGGAAGAACAGTGCAGCAGCTAGACCTCACCCCTGTACAAGGGACCCAGGAGGAAGAACAGTGCAGGAGCTAGACCTCACCCCTGTACAAGGGACCCAGGAGGAAGAACAGTGCAGGAGCTAGACCTCACCCCTGTACAAGGGACCCAGGAGGAAGAACAGTGCATGAGCTAGACCTCACCCCTGTACAAGGGAACTAGGAAGAACAGTGCAAGGGCTAGACATCACCCCTGTACAAGGGAACCAGGAGGAAGAACAGTGCAGCAGCTAGACATCACCCCTGTACAAGGGACCCAGGAGGAAGAACAGTGCAGGAGCTAGACCTCACCCCTGTACAAGGGACCCAGGAGGAAGAACAGTGCAGGAGCTAGACCTCACCCCTGTACAAGGTAACCAGGAGGAAGAATAATGCAGGAGCTAGACCTCACCCCTGTACAAGGGAACCAGGAGGAAGAACAATGCAGGAGCTAGACTTCACCCCTGTACAAGCCACCAGGGAACCAGGAGGAAGAACAATGCCAGAGCTAGACCTCACCCCTGTACAAGGGACCCAGGAGGAAGAACAGTGCAGGAGCTAGACCTCACCCCTGTACAAGGTAACCAGGAGGAAGAATAATGCAGGAGCTAGACCTCACCCCTGTACAAGGGAACCAGGAGGAAGAACAATGCAGGAGCTAGACTTCACCCCTGTACAAGCCACCAGGGAACCAGGAAGAAGAACAATGCAGGAGCTAGACCTCACCCCTGTACAAGCCACCAGGGAACGAGGAGGAAGAACGATGCAGGAGGTAGACCTCACCCCTGTACAAGGGAACCAGGAGGAAGAACAGTGCAGGAACTAGACCTCACCCCTGTAAAAGTCACCAGGGAACCAGGAGGAAGAACAATGCCGGAGCTAGACTTCACCCCTCTACAAGGGACCCAGGAGGAAGAACAGTGCAGGAGCTAGACCTTACCCCTGTACAAGGGAACCAGGAGGAAGAACAATGCAGGAGCTAGACCTCACCCCTGTACAAGGGAACCAGGAGGATGAACAATGCAGGAGCTAGACCTCACACCTGTACAAGGTAACCAGGTGGAAGAACAGTGCAGGAGCTAGACCTCACCCCTGCACAAGGGAACCAGGAGGGAAAACAGTGCAGGAACTAGACATCACCCCTGCACAAGGGAACCAGGAGGAAAAACAGTGCAGTAACTAGACATCACCCCTGCACAAGGGAACCAGGAGGAAAAACAGTGCAGGAGCTAGACCTCACCCCTGTACAAGGGAACTAGGAAGAACAGTGCAAGGACTAGACCTCACCCCTGTACAAGGGCACCAGGAAGAACAGTGCAAGGGCTAAATCTCACCCCTGTACAAGGGTACTACAAGGAAGAACAGTGCAGGAGCTAGACCTCACCCCTGTACAAGGGAACCACAAGGAAGATCAGTGCAGGAGCTAGATCTCACCCCTGCACAAGGGAACCAGGAGGAAAAACAGTGCAGGAGCTAGACCTCACCCCTGTACAAGGGAACTAGGAAGAACAGTGCAAGGGCTAGACATCACCCCTGTACAAGGGCACCAGGAAGAACAGTGCAAGGGTTAGACCTTACCCCTGTACAAGGGTATTACAAGGATGAACAATGCAGGAGCTAGACTTCACCCCTGCACAAGGGAACCAGGAGGAAAAACAGTGCAGGAGGTAGACTTCACCCCTGTACAAGGGAACTAGGAAGAACAGTGCAAGGGCTAGACGTCACCCCTGTACAAGGGAACCAGGAGGAAGAACAATGCCGGAGCTAGACCTCACCCCTGTACAAGGGACCCAGGAGGAAGAACAGTGCAGGAGCTAGACCTCACCCCTGTACAAGGTAACCAGGAGGAAGAATAATGCAGGAGCTAGACCTCACCCCTGTACAAGGGAACCAGGAGGAAGAACAATGCAGGAGCTAGACTTCACCCCTGTACAAGCCACCAGGGAACCAGGAGGAAGAACAATGCAGGAGCTAGACCTCACCCCTGTACAAGCCACCAGGGAACGAGGAAGAAGAACAATGCAGGAGGTAGACCTCACCCCTGTACAAGGGAACCAGGAGGAAGAACAGTGCAGGAACTAGACCTCACCCCTGTAAAAGTCACCAACGAACCAGGAGGAAGAACAATGCCGGAGCTAGACTTCACCCCTCTACAAGGGACCCAGGAGGAAGAACAGTGCAGGAGCTAGACCTTACCCCTGTACAAGGGAACCAGGAGGAAGAACAATGCAGGAGCTAGACCTCACCCCTGTACAAGGGAACCAGGAGGATGAACAATGCAGGAGCTAGACCTCACACCTGTACAAGGTAACCAGGTGGAAGAACAGTGCAGGAGCTAGACCTCACCCCTGCACAAGGGAACTAAGAGGGAAAACAGTGCAGGAACTAGACATCACCCCTGCACAAGGGAACCAGGAGGAAAAACAGTGCAGGAACTAGACATCACCCCTGCACAAGGGAACCAGGAGGAAAAACAGTGCAGGAGCTAGACCTCACCCCTGTACAAGGGAACTAGGAAGAACAGTGCAAGGGCTAGACCTCACCCCTGTACAAGGGCACCAGGAAGAACAGTGCAAGGGCTAAATCTCACCCCTGTACAAGGGTACTACAAGGAAGAACAGTGCAGGAGCTAGATCTCACCCCTGTACAAGGGAACCAGGAAGAACAGTGCACAGAGCTAGATCTCACCCCTGCACAAGGGAACCAGGAAGAACAGTGCAAGGGCTAGATCTCACCCCTGCACAAGGGAACCAGGAAGAACAGTGCAAGGGCTAGATCTCACCCCTGCACAAGGGAACCAGGAGGGAAAACAGTGCAGGAACTAGACATCACCCCTGCACAAGGGAACCAGGAGGAAAAACAGTGCAGGAACTAGACATCACCCCTGCACAAGGGAACCAGGAGGAAAACAGTGCAGGAACTAGACATCACCCCTGTACAAGGGTACTACAAGGAAGAACAGTGCAGGAGCTAGACCTCACCCATGCACAAGGGAACCACAAGGATGAACAATGCAGGAGCTAGACTTCACCCCTGTACAAGGGCACCAGGAAGAACAGTGCAAGGGCTAGATCTCACCCCTGCACAAGGGAACCAGGAGGGAAAACAGTGCAGGAACTAGACATCACCCCTGCACAAGGGAATCAGGAGGAAAAACAGTGCAGGAGCTAGACATCACTCCTGCACAAGGGAACCAGGAGGAAAAACAGTGCAGGAGCTAGACCTCACCCATGTACAAGGGAACTAGGAAGAACAGTGCAAGGACTAGACCTCACCCCTGTACAAGGGCACCAGGAAGAACAGTGCAAGGGCTAGACCTTACCCCTGTACAAGGGTATTACAAGGAAGAACAGTGCAGGAGCTAGACCTCACCCATGTACAAGGGAACCTAAAGGAAGAACAATGCAGGAGCTAGACTTCACCCCTGCACAAGGGAACCAGGAGGAAAAACAGTGCAGGAGCTAGACATCACCCCTGTACAAGGGAACCACAAGGAAGAACAGTGCAGGAGCTAGACTTCACCCCTGTACAGGGGAACCAGGAGGAAGAACAGTGCAGGAGCTAAACCTCACCCCTGTACAAGGTAACCAGGTGGAAGAACAGTGGAGGAGCTAAACCTCACCCCTGCACAAGGAACCAGGAGGAAAAACAGTGCAGGAGCTAGACCTCACCCATGTACAAGGGAACCACAAGGAAGAACAGTGCAGGAGCTAGACTTCACCCCTGTACAGGGGAACCAGGAGGCAGAACAGTGCAGGAGCTAAACCTCACCCCTGTACAAGGTAACCAGGTGGAAGAACAGTGGAGGAGCTAGACCTCACCCCTGTACAAGGGAACCAGGAGGAAGAACAGTGCAGGAGCTAGACCTCACCCCTGTAGAAGCCACCAGGGAACCACGAGGAAGAACAATGCAGGAGCTAGACCTCACCCCTGTACAAGCCACCAGGGAACCAGGAGGAAGAACAATGCAGGAGCTAGACCTCACCCGTGTACAAGCCACCAGGGAACCAGGAGGAAGAACAATGCAGGAGCTAGACCTCACCCCTGTACAAGGGAACCAGGAGGAAGAACAATGCAGGAGCTAGACCTCACCCCTGTACAAGGGAGCCAGGAGGAAGAACAATGCAGGAGCTAGACTTCACCACTGTACAAGGGAACCAGGAGGAAGAACAGTGCAGGAGCTAGACCTCACCTCTGTACAAGGTAACCAGGAGGAAGAATAATGCAGGAGCTAGACCTCACCCCTGTACAAGGGAACCAGGAGGAAGAACAATGCAGGAGCTAGACTTCACCCCTGTACAAGCCACCAGGGAACCAGGAGGAAGAACAATGCAGGAGCTAGACCTCACCCCTGTACAAGCCACCAGGGAACGAGGAGGAAGAACAATGCAGGAGGTAGACCTCACCCCTGTACAAGGGAACCAGGAGGAAGAACAGTGCAGGAACTAGACCTCACCCCTGTAAAAGTCACCAGGGAACCAGGAGGAAGAACAGTGCAGGAGCTAGACTTCACCCCTGTACAAGGGACCCAGGAGGAAGAACAGTGCAGGAGCTAGACCTTACCCCTGTACAAGGGAACCAGGAGGAAGAACAATGCAGGAGCTAGACCTCACCCCTGTAAAAGGGAACCAGGAGGAAGAACAATGCAGGAGCTAGATCTCACCCCTGTACAAGGTAACCAGGAGGAAGAACAATGCAGGAGCTAGACCTCACCCCTGTACAAGGGAACCAGGAGGAAGAACAATGCAGGAGCTAGACCTCACCCCTGTACAAGGGAACCAGGAGGAAGAACAATGCAGGAGCTAGACCTCACCCCTGCACAAGGGAATTACAAGGAAGAACAGTTCAGGAGCTAGACCTCACCCCTGTACAAGGGAACCACAAGGAAGAACAGTTCAGGAGCTAGACCTCACCCCGTAAAGAGGGAATTACAAGGAAGAACAATGCAGGAGCTAGACCTCACCCCTGTACAAGGAAACCAGGAAGAACAGTACACAAGCTAGACCTCACCTCTGTACAAGGGAACCAGGAAGAACAGTACACAAGCTAGACCTCACCCCTGTACAAGGGAACCAGGAAGAACAGTACACAAGCTAGACCTCACCCCTGTACAAGGGAACCAGGAGGAAGAACAGTGCAGGAGCTAAACCTCACCCCTGTACAAGGGAACCAGGAGGAACTACAGTGTGTAGAAAGAAGTACTCACGTGGCTCCGTGACAGTCAGTTGGATCGGCATGCTCTGTTTGCCGCCGCCGTAGTTAAAGCGAGACTGAGGACTTGACACCAAGCAGTAATAGTGCCCCTCGTCCTGCTTTGTCACGCTCGAGAAGTACAACTTGCCATCACGCGATATGAAGATGTACGGCGTGATCTCCTGACGAATGAAGTTGTTCAGATCGTTCTTGTACCACGAGTATAGGATCGCTGAAACAGATCAATTGTGTGAATCGCTGAAACTTATACTGAAAGACTCTTAAAACGACTTTGGTTGTTGTATTACCCGGAATCATCATCTCAAACAACAGGTGATAATTATTACCAGGAAGTTGGTTGAATCATCATCTCAAACAACAGGTTATAATTATTAGCAGGAAGTTGGTTGAATCATCATATCAAACAACAGGTTATAATTATTAGCAGGAAGTTGGTTGAATCATCATCTCAAACAACAAGTGATAGTTATTAGCAGGAAGTTGGTTGAATCATCATCTCAAACAACAGGTGATAATTATTAGCAGGAAGTTGGTTGAATCATCATCTCAAACAGGTGATAGTTATTAGCAGGAAGTTGGCTCAATCAGTTGTGCTTGATAAAATCTTCGTACAAACAAGAAAATTATTTTTACTGAGCCAAGTCAAAACTCAGCAAGATATGGCAAAAGTTGTCCATTTGTATACACTATGACGCAACATACCCAATGTAACACCAATTTCAATTTTTACGATTCTAACAAAATGATAAACATCGAAACTCTACGAGAATTTACAAAAGTTCAACAAACATGATTTGCGACAGGCTAACTGCAGGAGTTCTAAGATGCCTACTTCAAAGACTGGGTGACCTACTTGGATAACCATGCTTGGTCGGGGAGCATTCTATTCCAATGCCACCATAGTTCGCCACCTCTACTGGGTCGCGGATCGATTTGGAGAATTGTCCAAGATCTACAAAAACAAACAGAGAACTATGTCTTTCTGAATATCTGCTGTACACACTTCATAGGCATTAATGTTACATGTAATTGCTACAACTTCATCACGGAACGTTTGCTAGGTAAGTAACCAAATGAGATATAATAAAAAAATTACTACAAGACACACGTTCACGCAGCCAGCTATGCAGTGAACAAAACGAGCGCTATGTAGACTTGACATAGGCCAGACACAAAATGTATTAATGGGAAAGTGGGAAACTTGTTCTGCATGTAAATTAAAAGAAATATTGATAAAAGGTTGGTTATGTAGCACCTGCAGAACACGACACTGAGAGAAACAAAGTTGCCCAATACACAATGAACATGGTAGCAAGACTTACAGCCGAAGCTGAGCTGGGCCTTCCTACTTAGTATGGCCCCAAACTTGTTCTCGGCAGTACACTGGTAGATTCCGGCCCTCTTTGGTTTGTGGATCAGTAACTTGCCATTCAGTAGGGTGTAGTCGGCCGAATTCAGGGAATCGACCTGGATGACAGCGAAACATCAATTAAAGTACTTGTGGTGTGTACCATTTCTGGGAAGAAATCAGCTGAAAGATGTGCATCATTGGTGTACAAAGAAATGCTCAAGAGATGAAGTCCAGTTGTAAATTTTATATAAAATCATGGGTGTGACTGTGTGTGCGCTCGACACAAGAAACAGGGATGCACAAATATCCTCAATGGAGTATGGGACTGCCAAGTACCAAATATTGCAATACTGAAATAAATGTCTTGAGATTTTTGCGGGATGCAGTTATATTTTCAGATGATTTTAAGGTGACTGGAAGGAAGTTCATTCCAGATTTTAGGCACAGTCAGTGAAATTTTTTTGTAATTTTTAAGTTTAGTTTAAGGGACACAAAGCCGCATCTAAACTGTAAGAAAATCATCTGCCACATCTGATACTAGAGGAGAAGCATTGTTAAAACGTCACTGCACAAAATCTGTTTGAAACATCTAAACGTGCCCCCAATGCATGCTGGGAGATGGTGAAGAACGAACCTTCTGTCTGCGAGCTCTCTCCACCAGGTACCAGGTGTAGGTTGGGTCAGGATTGCCTTCAGCCCGACACTCCATCATGGCGTACTTGTAAACCCCGTCCTTGTCATACATCAGGTCTTCAGGCTCAGTCACGAACTGCGGTCCCCTCTCAAACTTACTCGGGTCAGTTGTGTTCTCACCATAACCTGCAAGGTGGAAGCACATCGTAGAATAACATACCCTGCTTCATAACTTGCAGGGTGGAGGCACGTCGCAGAATAACATACACTGCTTCATAACCTACAGGGTGGACGCACATCGTAGAATAACATACACTGCTTCATAACCTGCAGGGTGGACGCACGTCATAGAATAACATACACTACTTCATAACCTGCAGGGTGGATGCACGTCGTAGAATAACATACACTGCTACATAACCTGCAGGGTGGACGCACATCGCAGAATAACATACACTGCTTCATAACCTGCAGGGTGGATGCACGTCGTAGAATAACATACACTGCTTCATAACCTGCAGGGTGGACGCACGTCGTAGAATAACATACACTACTTCATAACCTGCAGGATGGATGCATGTTGCAGAATAACATACACTGCTTCATAACCTACAGGGTGGATGCACATCGTAGAATAACATACACTGCTTCATAACCTGCAGGGTGGACGCACGTCATAGAATAACATACACTACTTCATAACCTGCAGGGTGGAGGCGCGTCATAGAATAACATACACTGCTTCATAACCTGCAGGGTGGATGCACATCATAGAATAACATACACTACTTCATAACTTGCAGGGTGGAGGTAAGTCGCAGAATAACATACACTGCTTCATAACCTGCAGGGTGGATGCACGTCGCAGAATAACATACACTACTTCATAACCTGCAGGGTGGAGGCCAGTCATAGAATAACATACACTACTTCATAACCTGCAAGGTGGAGGCATGTCGCAGAATAACATACGCTGCTTCATAACCTGCATGGTGGAGGCACATCATATAATAACATACACTGCTTCATAACCTGCAGGGTGGAGGCACGTCATAGAATAACATACACTGCTTCATAACCTGCAGGGTGGAGGCATGTCGCAGAATAACATATACTGCATCAATTCTTTTCTCTCATTATATTTTGTTTGATTTTATATAAAATTATCATATCACCTGAGTGGAGATCTGTGTAATGGTAGTACGACATTGTAAGTATACAGTGAAACCTGTCTTCGTGAACTACTGTCCACAATGAAAACCTACTTATAAAGGACATTTAAAAAAGTCCCAAATGACTAGCCTGCATTGTCCACAAGTGCTACACAGTGGATATTATCTAACCGTAACGGACATATTGCGTAGTCTTGATGATATCCACTATGGACAAGTTTCACTCTAGATTCAAGAGACAAGCAAACATGAGGTTAAAGGAGGATGTCTGAAGGTCCTTTAGGAAATTGTATTTTACCTACTGCTCCTTGCCTCATCTATAGTGTAGTTATAGGATGTGATGTGTATTGGAATCTGCTGCGCGTTGCTAGGTTTAGAGAGTCACGAAATAAGGGTGGAAAATGGCAATGCCCTTTAATTACATGTAGTCAATAGTAATATAAATGGTAAAGACAAGACAATGGGCATTGCCGTCAACCTAGATAGCAAAAGGCAATTCCCCTTACATGCGTAGATGAGTTGTACATATCTGTCGATGGGGAATGCTAATAATTAACTATCTAAGCGTAATAAATGTGGGGCCCAGAAACCACCATCCAAAACACTAGGGCAGAAAACGGGCAGCAGAGAGCAAACAAACTTTCTCTGTGACAGAGGAATTTAGACTGAGTTTCCCCAGTTCAGATACTGGGCAGTGATTGGCTACTGCCTGGTCACTGCCTGGTTAATAGAGTGGGATATTCCCTTATTAGGATATAGGCTCTCTGCAACCTGACTGCGACCCCTCTGTTGTATTCCCAAGGGATAGCTGTATCCAGCTTAACACAGAGGCAACATCAATGGTGACATTGTCCAGATGTGTCTGGCCAATGTTTATTTCTCAGTGCTGTGAGTAAAATGTATTTAATTCATGCTGGATTAAACACTTATTTTTCAATTGTGTTACTGCCTGTAAGTTACTTGCTGAGTTATGGTTAGTCAGACATGGGGTTGTTCGGTTGCTGAGTTATGGTTAGTCAGACATGGGGTTGTTCGGTTGCCGAGTTATGGTTAGTCAGACATGGGGTTGTTCGGTTGCCGAGTTGTTCAGTTGCGGTTGAGTTATTATGGTTAGTCAGACATGGAGTTGTTCAGTTGCCGAGTTATGGTTAGTCAGACGAGTTATGGTTAGTCAGACATGGGGTTGTTCAGTTGCCGAGTTATGGTTAGTCAGACATGGGGTTGTTCAGTTGCCGAGTTATGGTTAGTCAGACATGGGGTTGTTCAGTTGCTGAGTTATGGTTAGTCAGACATGGAGTTGTTCAGTTGCTGAGTTATGGTTAGTCAGACATGGAGTTGTTCAGTTGCTGAGTTATGGTTAGTCAGACATGGAGTTGTTCAGTTGCTGAGTTATGGTTAGTCAGACATGGAGTTGTTCAGTTGCTGAGTTATGGTTAGTCAGACATGGAGTTGTTCAGTTGCTGAGTTATGGTTAGTCAGACATGGGGTTGTTCAGTTGCTGAGTTATGGTTAGTCAGACATGGGGTTGTTCAGTTGCTGAGTTATGGTTAGTCAGACATGGGGTTGTTCAGTTGCTGAGTTATGGTTAGTCAGACATGGAGTTGTTCAGTTGCTGAGTTATGGTTAGTCAGACATGGGTTGTTCAGTTGCTGAGTTATGGTTAGTCAGACATGGGTTGTTCAGTTGCTGAGTTATGGTTAGTCAGACATGGGGTTGTTCAGTTGCTGAGTTATGGTTAGTCAGACATGGGGTTGTTCAGTTGCTGAGTTATGGTTAGTCAGACATGGAGTTGTTCAGTTGC
The DNA here is from genome assembly GCA_020002185.1 of Paraescarpia echinospica. Classification (NCBI taxonomy): domain Eukaryota; kingdom Metazoa; phylum Annelida; class Polychaeta; order Sabellida; family Siboglinidae; genus Paraescarpia; species Paraescarpia echinospica. The sequence goes on along the minus strand of CM034531.1, from coordinate 1,103,561 downwards.
TGAGTTATGGTTAGTCAGACATGGAGTTGTTCAGTTGCTGAGTTATGGTTAGTCAGACATGGAGTTGTTCAGTTGCTGAGTTATGGTTAGTCAGACATGGAGTTGTTCAGTTGCTGAGTTATGGTTAGTCAGACATGGGGTTGTTCAGTTGCTGAGTTATGGTTAGTCAGACATGGAGTTGTTCAGTTGCTGAGTTATGGTTAGTCAGACATGGGGTTGTTCAGTTGCTGAGTTATGGTTAGTCAGACATGGAGTTGTTCAGTTGCTGAGTTATGGTTAGTCAGACATGGAGTTGTTCAGTTGCTGAGTTATGGTTAGTCAGACATGGAGTTGTTCAGTTGCTGAGTTATGGTTAGTCAGACATGGGGTTGTTCAGTTGCTGAGTTATGGTTAGTCAGACATGGGGTTGTTCAGTTGCTGAGATATGGTTAGTCAGACATGGGGTTGTTCAGTTGCTGAGATATGGTTAGTCAGACATGGAGTTGTTCAGTTGCCGAGTTATGGTTAGTCAGACATGGGGTTGTTCAGTTGCTGAGTTATGGTTAGTCAGACATGGAGTTGTTCAGTTATAGGTTATGGTTAGTCAGACATGGGGTTGTTCAGTTGATGAGTTATGGTTAGTCAGACATGGGGTTGTTCAGTTGCTGAGTTATGGTTAGTCAGACATGGGGTTGTTCAGTTGTTGAGTTATGGTTAGTCAGACATGGAGTTGTTCAGTTGCTGAGTTATGGTTAGTCAGACATGGGGTTGTTCAGTTGCTGAGTTATGGTTAGTCAGACATGGAGTTGTTCAGTTGCTGAGTTATGGTTAGTCAGACATGGAGTTGTTCAGTTGCTGAGTTATGGTTAGTCAGACATGGAGTTGTTCAGTTGCTGAGTTATGGTTAGTCAGACATGGAGTTGTTCAATTGTACCATTTCACAACTGAAGAGTTCCATATCTAACAAGCCACCGTAACTCAGCTACCGTGATGGTCATAGTCCTTTAGACTAATCTACTGTACACTTTGTGCAAAGACAAAACAGTGTCTGTGCAACCAACAAATGATTATATTTGTGACAGTGATTATATCAGTCGCTTCACTTCGATTTTGCCTGTTGAAAACTGAAAGTGACTTACCAAAACTACGATCCTGTGAGATGATCTGGTAAATGTCTGCCCGGCTGATCTCACAGATGTATGGCAAATCATCACCCTCCCTGACCAGCGACCAGCCCCAGTTGATGCCTGACCACACAGACATTAATAAACACACATGGCTTGACCAGCCCCAGTTGATGCCTAGACCACACAGACAGTAATAAACACACATGGCTTGACCAGCCCTAGTTGATGCCTAGACCACACAGACAGTAATAAACACACATTGCTTGACCAGCCCCAGTTGATGCCTAGACCACACAGACAGTAATAAATACACATGGCTTGACCAGCCCCAGTTGATGCCTAGACCACACAGACATTTATAAACACACATGGCTTGACCAGCCCCAGTTGATGCCTGACCACAGACATTTATAAACACACATTGCTTGACCAGCCCCAGTTGATGCCTAGACCACAGACATAATAAACACACATGGCTTGACCACACAGACATTTATAAACACACACACGCTATGAGCATACACATGTGATGCGATCCAGGAAAATCCATGGGATGGTACATAAATTCACAGATACTTAAAAAATGGTTTCCAAAATACATTTTTATTTCAAATAATGAGCATATTCATTAGTCTTGTCTCATACATCTTAACAGATTTTACTGATTAAACACATTTTACCCCATCTGATTCATTGGCACAGATTAACCCTACAGGTGGCTGAATTTGGCCCACGCGATCAGTGCAAAACTGCTACCAGCCGAATATCGGCCGGATTTTGTATCACTCTTTATAAACAATTTTCTTTTCCATCACTAGCAACCAACAGGGGAATGCAAGGTATCATTGGACAAAGCTGAATGATTCTTCTTCCTGCGTCATAATTCAGTAATATCTAATCACAACCAAGCTTTCAAATGTTGTAGTAGTAGATGCCCAAATATGGCCGATTTGCATCAGGAACTTACATTTCCATTCATATGGTCTAAACCGGGAAATGGAGAGACCGATGGAAAGTCCAACAATTGGTTTATCCAAAGACATTTAGGTTAATGGTCAGCCAATCAGCGCATGTCTCTCAAACATCTTCTTGTTTACACCGGTTTCATTCCATCACGACAAAAATTGGATTAGTCCACCATTTTGTTTTGTCGTGCGTTGATGATATATGTTGAATTACCGTATTTGACTGCACTATCACCCATACCCGCATTACTGCCCATCCCCCATTTCCCGGAAATTTAGGTTAATCGCCCACCTGCTCACATTACTGCCCGCTCCCGTATCTCAGCCACATGCACAAATACATTTGTTATCAAAATATAGATGACACATCTCCTACACCCGCTTTAAGTTTGTGTTGTGTGGATTACTTTTGCGTGGAAGGGGGCAATAATGCGGATCTACGTTAGCGCCCATGTCTGCGTAACCACCCACCATGCACTTTTAGAAAATCTCGACATAATCGCACATGGGCGGTCAAATACGGTATTTCAAATGTCCGCATCAATATATTGGCAAAACAGATGACAGTATTCGTGGATCAAGTTATTATACCAGATCAGACAGTTAGTCAGACTTTGGTGGCTGTGTTGAAGTGGATATTATGCAAGTTGCTGGCGAGTAACGTCGCTGGACATTGCCATCTCCTGCCCAGACCTGGGCTGATTTGGCCGGTCTACTCGGTCCACCAGCGAAGGATACTGTGCATTCATAGACAACATATTCTATAATTTGAATTATATGTGTAATTAGGAACTGTAGGTATTGTTCATTTTATTAATATGAAAAGAATTTAATAATGGATACATCATGCTACCGGACAAGTGCGCCATGGTGCACAAAAGTACTAGGCCATAGACCTATTGTTGGTTGTATTTGAAAGTTCTATAAACAATATAATAAAATCAAAAGTTCTGAATGTATTCGAGTCTAGTTTTCTTGATCACGCAGCTGAAATGTATAGCTACATTTGTCACACTGCATGTATGAACATACAACTGCTCAATAATTATTTTGTTACCGAGCGAACTTGGGTTTCTACTTTACCCTCATTCTGACGTTCATGAAGAATGGTCTACATTTTACATGAGCCTACCTAAAATTATATAAAAAAAACTTCTCAGTATATTTGATAAATTTTTGCCTGTACTCATTAGCTTATATATATGGCTACATTTCTTTAATTAGACATAGACACATATAACCACTCAGTAATTAGCTAGTAGTAGGGTGAAAAAGTGTTTTGCATTTATTTTGGATACAATTTAAACAATTATATCTTCATGATTATTTGATGTTATTCAAATATTATTACTGCGTAATAATGAAGAATTTTTGCCAATAAAATGACACCTCTATCATATTTCTGCGATAAGTATTAGCGAAGTTGTGTTTTTTTAAAGCACCCCTACAAATAGCTCCAAATTATGTACACAGTGGAAATTTACTGTTGGTCACTTGTAGGGTTAAAAAAAACATGCTTATGAACATTGTTTTTTGTGTGGCACAAGCAAACATCCTGATCCAGTTATTACCGTAACTATTGATAGTTCAGTATACTACTGATGCTGACCATCGACAGTCAAACTTACTATCGACGGTACACTATTGTCACATTGACTACCTCGATGCACTGACAGTCTGATGTAGTGTTTCACCACTCTGCACTCACCGTCTGTGTTATACGCAATCACTCCAGATGGCTTGTCACGATCTTTGTCTGACAGCCAGAACTGGAAGCCCTGGATCTCTGTGCCATCTCCATCCCACTTGGCTATCTCAACGCCCGGATACTTGCGTCCACTCGTGTACCACTTGCGCCTGTATGAGAGCATTGCAGGGGTATGAGAGCAAGTGAGGGACATGTTCAAAACTCAAACTGGTGTCTTCATTCCTCAAGACTGTAAAGAATGATGCTAATTTTAAGTGTGCATCCTGCTCGGTTCCTTGGGAAACACTGACATAAAGATAGTTGAGAATTATTTTTACATGTTTACAATTTAAACCAAAATAATAATTATTAGGATCAATAAAATGTTCAGTTTACATAATCTGAGCAAAAACAACAACAAAACTGTTGCAATTTCTTCAGCTTCAGTGTCTGATAACATTGGCTATCACAGCTATCCATATAATCTTGTCTTTTGCGGATGTCAGCATGATGCCACTGGTTCGGCTCTCAAGCAGTTTGTTTACAGATTATTGATATATTATTCTTTGTCTGCCTCTAAATACGTATTCTTCCTTCAATGAGCTTTTCACTGACTCTTAGACTTGAACTGGCCAAGACGAAGCTGGGATACATACGGCTCCACCTGGTGGTCTGTCAGCCAATCTGCGATGAAAATATGTTCGCTTTGACTGTTTACACTCACTAGGGTGGCACCATCAGCCTGAAAAGAGAAGAACTAATTATAATTCAAAAATAAAATCTTGTAGGTTCTCTCAGCCTAACCTGTCTGAAGGTTCTGACAGTGGATATAATGCACTGGAACATCTACATAAAAGTTCCATAGATCTGCAAGAGATACATATAGCAAAGTGTACTACACAGTGGAGGGAATCATCAAGATATTAAAGATACAAAGTATGATAATTTTATTGTAAAATGCAGTTGTACTAACAAAAAAATATATAATATACTCACACCATAACCTAACCACACAAATGTGTAATGATAAACCACAAATATATTTAAAATCAGCAGATAACACAAACATAAACATTTGGGTAAAAAAGTAAACTAAGGAGACACAAATCAAATTAGAAACAACGGCGATTTAGTAAAACATGTATGGATGATCACTGCTGGAACAGTTTATACGACATAATATGACTAAGATCAAAACAATTTGTAGCACTAAGATAGAAAGAAACATACAGCTGTGCAGATGACTACTTACTCGGCACTCCTTGGCAGCGTTCTGTAGGTTTGCCGGGTAGAGCTGAAACTTGTAACACTGACTGTCAAACTGCAGCCACGGGTCAGGACAATCTGAAAACAACATCATTATGTCAGACTGTCAGTTGTTGTCACCCGGGTCACCGCCTGGACCCAGCAGGAGGAACGGGATGGGAGATGCTGATATTTGGAACTTACCACAAACACAGCATTTGTATTTGTGGACATTTTAAGACACTGCATGTATCGTAGTAAATTGTACACGTAGCACATCTGCTTGTAGACATTAAATATCTGCTAGTGCACACAATACACACGTATGTACACACAATGCATCTGCTTCTACACACAGTATACATGTTTGTACACCTGCTTATTCACATAACAGTGACAACACATCTGTATGTGTACATATACAACACCCCCAGGCACACGTACAGCCTGACAGTGTCACTCACCATAGATGCCTCCACTCTGACTGGTGACGAGACTCAAGTGCAGTAGGACCACTGTCACAGTCTGTGTGAAGCCCATGCTAACTGCACCAAGCTGTGGAATAACAAGACAACATTATACATGGCTGCAACCAAAGGCAACAGAAGCCTTGATTCTCTCCACACTCACTGTTTAGCTCCTGCCCAGTCAGACAGATTGTTTATCGATACATTTGTATTTAATTATTGTACACAATGACTAATACACTGTTAAAATAAACTGTGAGTAAATTATGTATACAGTGAGAATACAAATTTGATTTGGGACTGGGTGACTCCTATCAAGACTGATGAAGACGCTCTCGCAGCACCCACACACTGGGCTGGCATAAGACAGTCAATAGGGGGAAACATTCCTGCAAAACCAAGCATTTAGAAGGAATCATTCATCTTGACTTATTACAATGTCTTACATATACATGCCAAGGCCTAAATATTTACAGACATCGGATAGTCAAGAATTTGTCAAGACGGCCACAGTAAACTGGCAATTTTGTTAACCTCAGTAGAATCCAAGTATGCTTCATGTTGTATTTGTACTTTGTTTATAATTCTTTAAGTTGTAAATGAGTGGATTCTAATATATATATATATTATATATATTCAAATCCACTCATTTACAACTTTGTATTTGTACTAACACAACATGAAGCATACTTGGATTCTATTAAGGTTAACAAAATGGCCAGTTTACTGTGGCCGTCTTGAGATATTCTTGACTATCTGATATCAGTAAATATTTACACAAGGCCTTGGGATGTATATATATATATATACACACACAAAAACCAAGATGTTACAAAATACACTAACAGTGATGTATTGTCCTACTTAAATGTGTAACATTTTAGGCCCTGTGACATGGATCCAGTAACAATAATGTAATTTAATTCTAACTAATAGAATGTATGAATTATGTCATCTTTAAAAACAGAACTGTCAACACACTAACAAAAACTTGTGATGAACTGAAACAGCAGGTTCACTTAATCTACCTACATTTGGCTGTCACGTCTAGCTGTCAAATAGAAATGTCAGCTTTAATAACAAAATATAATCATTGTTGTCGATATAGTATTAATTAAATTTTTTTAATTTAAAATTAATAATATTTTAAATATACATATATACTTATATACATATATTTACAATGTTTTCACTCTTTAAGTGCAATTAATAACAATAAGTTGTTTATTGTCTAGGTGCCTGGGTATCCTACCTGGCTTAATATCAAGTACGAGAATGATGAGCAGATCTATTCTTACCAACTCCTCAACGATTATGCAGATGGGGACATAGAAGTACTAGTTTAAGGTAAACATTTCATCTGTACATAGCCTGTTGGTTATTGTTTAGTCCTGGTACAAAACAGTATTTCACATTTCAATATTGAGCAAATTAAGTTAAAATCTTAAAACAATAATGACTTTTCAAAAACCGGCAGAATTTAAAACCGAAAAACAATTAGTTAATTGGTCATATCTCTACCAAAAATGAAGATATTAAACATATTTTGGTATTGCTGGATTTGTCTTTTAATAACCTTTCCAATGATACGTTTTCCAATGATATGTTTAAATCCAAAAAGTGCCGTCCTCCCTAATAACAGATCCATGAAGGTAAAACATATGTTAGAAGTGTGTAAAAGTAGAACTAAGTCTATGTGTGGACAGGAAAGGATGGAGAGATTCCAGGGTGGAAACCACGGCGCATTACATATGCACAGGTCGGGAGTAATATTAGTGACAAAATATGTGATGACATTATTTCACCGGGTCACTGATTACCTGTGTGGACCGTGGGGAGAGTCGATGGTCTTAAACAAACTAGTCGATGCTCTTAAACAAACTAGAACAATTTAACGTATTTTATTAGAACATCTTACTAACAAAATGCAACTTTGAGCATCCAATACATACAAATGCCTGAATTGTAGTAATTGAAAACACAGTATTAAAGGAAATGTGTTGATAGGTGTACTTCACTGAACTTCACCTGCGACCAGGTACACTATTATTTACAAATAATAAGAGTTAATAAGTTGTCCAAATATTCCACCGAGTTTAACGCCCATTGGATCGCCGATGCTGCGACTCAAAAACCTAATATGTGCGTCAACACAGATCAGATTGGGAGCCTGCACTTGTTGTCAACTTACCTGTAAATTCCTGTGTCCCACCTGAAACTTCAAAACATGGCTGCCGACGCGGGTTCCGCTGCCATTCAAACGTATATCTAGGCCGTCAGACAGGTGCGAGGACTCGCGCCGCCTGGCGAATGTCGCCGTTTCTAGGGCAATCGCCAGGGGCCACGAGCGGACCTCATCGATGGTGAGGTCAGGCCAAGTTGTACTTAGGATCTTTTGGAGAAGTCTCAGCGCTGGTGAGGCTGGGTGACGAAGGAGACAAAGCTCAGGGTTCAATGTGCAAACTCAAAACAAAGAATGAGACTGAATAGCAGCAAGAAACTAACGTCGACTGTTGACTACAACGATGTGTACATTGAGAGGGACTTAACCAGGCTATAGCAAAAGGCCGGATCAGAAAGACCTTAGAGATAAACTGCAGGCACGCACAAACGGTCTCAGAAAGTTGTAAAACTGTACACCATTAGGACTAACAAGGTTGTTGTACTTGACTCGGCTGAGCACTTGACTGAAGGGAACAAGACAAGTACATGTAAACAAGGTTGTTGTACTTGACTCGGCTGAGCACTTGACTGAAGGGAACAAGACATGTACATGTAAACAAGGTTGTTGTACTTGACTCGGCTGAGCACTTGACTGAAGGGAACAAAGACAAGTACATGTAAACAAGGTTGTTGTACTTGACTCGGCTGAGCACTTGACTGAAGGGAACAAGACAAGTACATATAAACAAGTTTCCAGATAAAGCATTTGAGGAAGCACAAAAGGAGGAGAGAGTGTAGACAATGTTAAACTGCAAGTCATGTAACTAGTACTAATTACAAATGTAAATTCATTTGACAATGTTGATCCATATTGCACATTGTACTGTTTATTGCTGAATGCACGAAGTTTGGTTAATACATTTGATGTAATTGATGAGTTTCACACTTTTGTATGTAGTGAACATCCCGACGTGGTGGCCGTTAGTGAGTGGTGGCTACGACCGGGCATCAGTGATAGTGAAATAACCATTCATGGCTACTGAAGTTTTTGTAAAGAGTTAGAAAAAGAGGTGGCGGATGTATTTTGTATGTGAAAAATAATCTAAATGCTAGAGAGGTGAAACTGTGCGAAGAGCAAGACGACACAGAAAGTGTTTGGTGTTTAGTTTATATGGAAGAGATGGTGACGACACCCTGTTTGGTGTTGAGTATAACCCTCCTGGAGAAGGGGCAGAGGACAATTTATTGAAGGTAATAACAGAGGCCTCAAGATACAAGCATGTTGTGTAACAGGAGAGTTCAACCATCTTAGTATCGACTGGAATTCGCTACAGTGTGAGAAGGACGGAGAAAGGTTTGTAGAAACCACAAGTGACTGTTTTTGTTATATCAACATGTGTTTGAATGTACAAGAGAAGACAATGCGCTAGACGTGGCGTTTAGTTCGGAGAAGAAAGAACGTTATTCAGGAACTGTGCGTACGTGAGCCTCTGGCTATTAGTGATCATTGTCGTGTGGGGTTCAAGGTGATATACATGTGCTAGAAGTTAAGTGACAACAAAGAAAGTACAAGTACTAAATACTACAGGAGAGCAGAATGGGAGAGTGTTAGCTAAGGTTTTAGTATGTTGACTGGGAGGCCCAGTTTGTAGACAAAGACACAGAGGAACTTACAGTGGTCAGTTTTCGTTGACCAAGTATCTGAGTTGGTGGAGAAACATGTTCCAGTGAGAAAAACAGAGCTGCAGGAAGTCTAAATGGATGGACAGTGATACACTTAGGAGGGTGAGAAGAAACTTAAATAGATGGACAGTGAGACACTTAGGAGGGTGAGAAGAAATCATCTAAATGAATGGACAGTGAGACACTTAGGAGGGTGAGAAGAAAGCTAAATAGATGGACAATGAGACAACTAGGAGGGTGAGAAGAAACCTAAATGGATGGACAATGAGACACCTAGGAGGGTGAGAAGAAACCTAAATAATTGGACAATGAGACACATAGGAGGGTGAGAAGAAAGAGAAACAAATGGAGAAAGTATAGAGACAGTGAGACAGGAAGACTATTTGGCGTACAAAAAGTGTCAGTATGAAACAACAAAGAAGATTGTTGGTCTCCTCCTGATTCCCTGTCACGGTCAAGAGGGATGAGGCTGGCCTTGATCCCCTGTCATGAGGGGTGAGGCTGGCCTTGATTCCCTGTCATGAGGGGTGAGGCTGGTCTTGATTCCCTCTCATGAGGGGTGAGGGTGGCCTTCATTCCCTGTCGTCTGGGGTGAGGCTGGCCTTGATTCCCTGTCGTCAGGGGTCTGGCTGGCCTTGATTCCCTGTCGTCAGGGGTGAGGCTGGCCTTGATTCCCTGTCGTCAGGGGTGAGGCTGGCCTTGATTCCTTGTCGTCAGGGGTGAGGCTGGCCTTGATTCCCTGTCGTCAGGGGTAAGGCTGGCCTTGATTCCCTGTCGTCAGGGGTGAGGCTGGCCTTGATTCCCTGTCGACAGGGGTGAGGCTGGCCTTGATTCCCTGTCATGAGGGATGAGGCTGGCCTTGATTCCCTGTCGTCAGGGTTGAGGCTGGCCTTGATTCCCTCTCATGAGGGGTGAGGCTAGCCTTGATTCCCTGTCATGAGGGGTGAGGTTGGCCTTGATTCCCTCTCATGAGGGGTGAGGCTAGCCTTGATTCCCTGTCGTTAGGGGTGAGGCTAGCCTTGATTCCCTGTCGTCAGGGGTGTGGCTGGTCTTGATTCCCTGTCGTCAGGGGTGAGGCTGGCCTTGATTCCCTGTCGTCAAGGGTGAGGCTAGCCTTGATTCCCTGTCGTCAGGGGTGAGGCTGGCCTTGATTCCCTGTCGTCAGGGGTGAGGCTGGCCTTGATTCCCTGTCGTCAGGAGTGAGGCTGGCCTTGATTCCCTGTCATGAGGGGTGAGGCTGGCCTTGATTCCCTGTCGTCAGGGGTGAGGCTGGCCTTGATTCCCTCTCATGAGGGGTGAGGCTAGCCTTGATTCCTTGTCATGAGGGGTGAGGCTGGCCTTGATTCGCTGTCGTCAGTGGTGAGGCTGGCCTTGATTCCCTGTCATGAGGGGTGAGGCTGGCCTTGATTCCCTGTCGTCAGGGGTGAGGCTGGCCTTGATTCCCTGTCGTCAGGGGTGAGGCTGGCCTTGATTCCCTGTCGTCAGGGGTGAGGCTGGCCTTGATTCCCTCTCATGAGAGGTGAGGCTAGCCTTGATTCCCTGTCGTCAGGGGTGAGGCTGGCCTTGATTCCCTCTCATGAGGGGTGAGGCTAGCCTTGATTCCTTGTCATGAGGGGTGAGGCTGGCCTTGATTCGCTGTCGTCAGTGGTGAGGCTGGCCTTGATTCCCTGTCATGAGGGGTGAGGCTGGCCTTGATTCCCTGTCGTCAGGGGTGAGGCTGGCCTTGATTCCCTGTCGTCAGGGGTGAGGCTGGCCTTGATTCCCTGTCGTGAGGGGTGAGGCTGGCCTTGATTCCCTGTCGTCAGGGGTGAGGCTGGCCTTGATTCCCTGTCATCAGGGGTGAGGCTGGCCTTGATTCCCTGTCGTCAGGGGTGAGGCTGGCCTTGATTCCCTGTCGTCAGGGGTGAGGCTGGCCTTGATTCCCTGTCGTCAGGAGTGAGGCTGGCCTTGATTCCCTGTCATGAGGGGTGAGGCTGGCCTTGATTCCCTGTCGTCAGGGGTGAGGCTGGCCTTGATTCCCTCTCATGAGGGGTGAGGCTAGCCTTGATTCCTTGTCATGAGGGGTGAGGCTGGCCTTGATTCCCTGTCGTCAGGGGTGAGGCTGGCCTTGATTCCCTGTCATGAGGGGTGAGGCTGGCCTTGATTCCCTGTCGTCAGGGGTGAGGCTGGCCTTGATTCCCTGTCGTCAGGGGTGAGGCTGGCCTTGATTCCCTGTCGTCAGGGGTGAGGCTGGCCTTGATTCCCTCTCATGAGAGGTGAGGCTAGCCTTGATTCCCTGTCGTCAGGGGTGAGGCTAGCCTTGATTCCCTGTCGTCAGGGGTGAGGCTGGCCTTGATTCCCTCTCATTAGGGGTGAGATTGGCCTTGATTCCCTGTCGTCAGGGGTGAGGCTGGCCTTGATTCCCTGTCGTCAGGGGTGAGGCTGGCCTTGATTCCCTGTCGTCAGGGGTGAGGCTGGCCTTGATTCCCTGTCATGAGGGGTGAGGCTGGCCTTGATTCCCTGTCGTCAGGGGTGAGGCTGGCCTTGATTCCCTGTCATGAGGGGTGAGGCTGGCCTTGATTCCCTGCCGTCAGGGGTGAGGCTGGCCTTGATTCCCTGTCGTCAGGGGTGAGGCTGGCCTTGATTCCCTGTCGTCAGGGGTGAGGCTGGCCTTGATTCCCTGTCATGAGGGGTGAGGCTGGCCTTGTTTCCCTGTCGTCAGGGGTGAGGCTGGCCTTGATTCCCTGTCGTCAGGGGTGAGGCTGGCCTTGATTCCCTGTCGTCAGGGGTGAGGCTGGCCTTGATTACCTGTCGTCAGGGGTGAGGCTGGCCTAGATTCCCTGTCATGAAGGGTGAGGCTGGCCTTGATTCCCTGTCGTCAAGGGTGAGGCTGGCTTGATTCCCTCTCTTGAGGGGTCAGGCTGGCCTTGATTCCCTGTCATGAGGGGTGAGGCTGGCTTTGATTCCCTGTCGTCAGGGGTGAGGCTGGCCTTGATTCCCTGTCATGAGGGGTGAGGCTGGCCTTGATTCCCTGTCGTCAGGGGTGAGGCTGGCCTTGATTCCCTGTCGTCAGGGGTGAGGCTGGCCTTGATTCCCTGTCGTCAGGGGTGAGGCTGGCCTTGATTCCCTGTCATGCTGGCCTTGTTTCCCTGTCGTCAGGGGTGAGGCTGGCCTTGATTCCCTGTCGTCAGGGGTGAGGCTGGCCTTGATTCCCTGTCGTCAAGGGTGAGGCTGGCCTTGATTCCCTGTCGTCAGGGGTGAGGCTGGCCTTGATTCCCTGTCGTCAGGGGTGAGGCTAGCCTTGATTCCCTGTCCTCAGGGGTGAGGCTGGCCTTGATTCCCTCTCATGAGGGGTGAGGCTGGCCTTGATTCCCTGTCGTCAGGGGTGAGGCTGGCCTTGATTCCCTCTCATGAGGGGTGAGACTGGCCTTGATTCCCTGTCGTCAGGGGTGAGGCTGGCCTTGATTCCCTATCATGAGGGGTGAGGTTGGCCTTGATTCCCTCTCATGAGGGGTGCGACTGGCCTTGATTCCCTGTCGTCAGGGGTGAGGCTGGCCTTGATTCCCTCTCATGAGGGGTGAGACTGGCCTTGATTCCCTGTCGTCAGGGGTGAGGCTGGCCTTGATTCCCTCTCATGAGGGGTGAGACTGGCCTTGATTCCCTGTCATGAGGGGTGAGGTTGGCCTTGATTCCCTCTCATGAGGGGTGAGACTGGCCTTGAATCCCTGTCGTCAGGGGTGAGGCTGGCCTTGATTCCTTTTCTCGATTTCAGTTAGATTTCTTCTTCTGTTTTCTCACTTACGTTATAGTACTTTCTCCGCCAACTGTCTCCATTCCCTCTATATTTTGCTCTCGTTCTCCACTCCTCTTCCAATCCTTCCAAGTCTCTCTTTACACAGTCCTCCCATCACAGTCTAGGTTTTCCTCGCCTCATTTCCCTTCCACTCTTTGGACATCTGCTTTAAGACTAAGGAATTTAAAACAAAAATTGAAACTAAGCTGGCTGAAAACATCCAGAATGACACTGGATCCTTCCATGCATATACCAGGGACTGACATAGAAGTAAAGTGAAAGTAGTACCAATCCAAGATGATCAGGGTAATTTACAAACTGATGATAAGGAACAAGCTGACAATCTGAACAGATTTTGTACGTTAGTTTTTTTAACAGAAGATGATTAAGAAGAAGTTAGACCTGAGCCGCATGTTAAGTCCAGTGGTTAATGAGAGGACAAACTGACCAACGTGAAGATTACAGAAGAAATGGTGTTGAAAAACTTAAAGTATTTGAAAGCTAATCAGGCTCCAGGTGCTGACGGTCTTTCCGCTTCAGTGTGGGTTAATGCTGCAGAGTCAATGGCGTACCCTCTGTCGCTCATCTTTCAGTCTTCACTGCTGTCGTATAATGTTCCAAAGGGATGGGAGAAAACCAATGTTGTTCATATTAAAAAAAGATATAAATCCCAAGCTGGAAACTGCAGGTCAGTAAGTTTGACATCACAATTAAGTAAGGAAAGTGTTTGAAAGCATAATGAGAGACGCCATGAATGATCATTTGGAAACAAATTTGGTTTTTCAAAGGGCAGGTCATGTCATAGTAACCTGCTTGTGTTTCTTGAGGACATAACCAGCATGTTAGATGAAGGTAAAGACGTTGATGTGGTGCATGTATTTAGACTTTGCAAAAGCATTCGATAAAGTGTCACACCTACGATTTATTGACATATTGAAAGCTGTGGGAATAGACGTCAATGTAAGTCTGTGGATATAGGAATGACAGAAGGCGATGTGTAATGATTAACGGTGAAGCATCAGACTGTGCACCGGTAACTACTGGAGCACCAAAAGGGTCTGTCCTGGGAACTCCCCTGTTCTTGGTGTTTATTAATGATCTTGATGAGGACATGCTTAGTTCAGTACTGACATTTATTGATGACACAAAGATCTGTGGGGATGTGTCTGACACTGAAGGTAGAGATCGGCTACAACGCGACCTGAACACGGCAATGATACGGTCTGAGACGTGGCTGATGCAATTCAATATGAATAAATGCAAGACAGTACACATGGGATACAATAACCAACAGCAAGTGTAAGCAGTGGGAGATAAAGACCTTTTGGGGGTGGATGATGAGAAAGATATTGGCAAAGTGTTTCACAAATCAGTATCTGTGCGCAGGCAGTGTTGTGAAGCGGCAGGGAGAGCAAACAGAGCAAACAGAGCAAACAGAGCAGTGGGCCAGATTAAGTGAACTATCACCAACAAGCAGCCAAAGATCATTGTGCCTTTGTATTACTCTCTAGTAAGACCACATCTACAGTACTGCATACAACCCTGGAACCCTTCCCTCAAAAGGGACATAACTAAGATGAAACAGGAACAAAGATGAGCTACACAGATCATTATACGAGCCTGTCAGGATTGAGTTGAGGACAGACTGAGGTGCCGTGGACTACCAACACGTACTTGAGGAGAAAAGGAAAAGAGGTGATATGATTCAAACCTTTAAATTCATCAAAGGAATAGAGAAGGTTATCTCGAAAGTTTTCTTCTCCCACTCTACAGCAGATTTTAACCAGCGAGGCTACGATAGCAACATTTTCAAGAACAGATCCCGCCTGTAAATCAGAAACAACTTCTTCTCACAGCGAGTTGTCAACCAGTGGATTGCACTCCCCCAGAGCGTCGTCTGCGCAGAAAGCACGACCCAGTTCAAGAATCGCCATGACTAAATGTTCACACGACGAGGTTGAAATAGGTCAAATGACTTCCTACCTCAACGGCCGCGCGTATCTCAACGTGTGGCCACTCAGGTAAATTCAGGTAACTATTTATACCCTTTGGTCGATAATTACAATGCCTCCGCATATTATGTGGTTGGCTTCTTAATTGCTAACATTTGAGGTGTGACATTGTTTTTATTTAGTTATCAAACAAGTAACAATTGTGTGACAAGTGACAAGTGACAAGTCGGCAGTTCTGAAATACACACCCTAGCCGTACTATGTATAAATATATAATTATTATAAAATATGTTTTCAACGTTTCCAGTAGGGGTCAGACCATATTTATGCTTCCGGAAGTGTGTCTCATATTGTAGGGACATGGCATCGGCCCTAATGTTCCCTCGGCGTGTGTCTGGTCTGTCCCCGTCCTCGCGTCGAACACAGGCAGCACGAAGCATTGCCGGTCCACACACAGTACAGCCCAATCCCGTCCAGGGGCGATTGTTCGTCACCTACATGAAGTCTCACCAGTCGCCATACGGTGTCTCACCCGTCGCCACACTGTGTCTCACCCGTCGCCACAGGTTGGCTCACCCGTCGCCACACGGTGTCTCACCCATCGCCACAGGTTGGCTCACCCGTCGCCACACGGTGTCTCACCCGTCGCCACACGGTGTCTCACCCGTCGCCACACGGTGTCGCACCCGGCGCCACACGGTGTCTCACCCGTCGCCACACGGTGTCTCATCCGTCGCCACAGGTTGGCTCACCTTTCGCCACACGGTGTCTCACCCGTCGCCACACGGTGTCTCACCCGTCGCCACACGGTGTCGCACCCGGCGCCACACGGTGTCTCACCCGTCGCCACATGATGTCTCATCCGTCGCCACATGATGTCTCACCCGTCGCCACATGGTGTCTCACCCGTCGCCACATAGTGTCTCACCCGTCGCCACACGGTGTCTCACCCGTCGCCACACGGTGTCGCACCCGTCGCCACATGGTGTCTCATCCGTCGCCACATGATGTCTCACCCGTCGCCACATGGTGTCTCACCCGCCGCCACCGCCACATGGTGTCTCACCCGTCGCCACATGGTGTCTCATCCGTCGCCACATGGTGGCTCACCCGTCGCCACATGGTGTCTCACCCGTCGCCACAAGGTGTCTCACCCGTCGCCACACGGTGTCTCAACTGTCGCCACACGGTGTCGCACCCGGCGTCTCACCCGCCGCCACATGGTGTCTCACCCGTCGCCACATGGTGTCTCATCCGTCGCCACATGATGTCTCACCCGTCGCCACATGGTGTCTCACCCGCCGCCACATGGTGTCTCACCCGTCGCCGCATGGTGTCTCACCCGTCGCCGCATGGTGTCTCATCCGTCGCCGTTGTAGTGCACGACGCCGTCGCATCGTCGCACCTCTTGATGCAGGTCATTCGTTCTGCACGGAAGCCTTGTAGTTAGCTAGCGATCTTGCCGACCGAGGCGCATGCAGTTTAGTGCCGGTTTGGCAATCTTCATCTTACCTATATAACCTGCAGATACAACGCTGATGAAATAAACTCACATCCAGGCCCCCTTCCAGAGATTTTACTAATACGCCTAATAGCCGTCGGGGACAAGGTGGCTTTGTGGGGGGGGGACTGAGCCCGTAATATTTTGGCGAAGGTGGGTGCAGTTGGAGGTTTTTGGTGCGACTTAAGGTTGGATACTGTTGGAGGTTTTTAGTAAGCCCCAATGTCGGGTGCAGTTGGGTGTTATGGGGAGCTTGATGGAGGGTTCGGGTGGAGGTTTGTTATGTGTCTCAAGGGTGGGTACAGTTGAAGGTTTTTGGTGAGCGTCATGGGTGGGTGCAGTTGGAGGTTTCGTTGAGCCTCAATGAGGGTGCAGTTGGTAATCCACAACCGGCCCCCATCTGATATTCACAACATTCCGACGCATACCAGTCGTACGCCATCGCCACTCATCGACCATCTGCACGACATGTTTCCTACCGCAAGCCAACAGCTACTACACCAGGTCGACACAACCACCGAATCAGCAGCTCAACTGTTAGAAGGTTTGATTGTAGTGATCCGGCAGCTGTGAGATCACACCAGGAACGTTGGTTGGTGGTTGGGGCAAGGTTGGTTGGTGGTTGGGGCAAGGTTGGTTGGTGGTTGGGACAACGTTTGTTGGTGGTTGGGGCAACGTTGGTTGGTGGTTGGGGCAACGTTGGTTGGTGGTTGGGGCAGTGTTGGTTGTTGGTTGGGGCAACGTTGATTGGTTGTTGGGGCAGCATTCGTTGGTGGTTGGGACAACGTTTATTGGTGGTTGGGGCAACGTTGGTTGGTGGTTGGGGCAACGTTGGTTGGTGGTTGGGGCAGTGTTGGTTGTTGGTTGGGGCAACGTTGATTGGTTGTTGGGGCAGCATTCGTTGGTGGTTGGGGCAACGTTTGTTGGTGGTTGGGGCAACGTTGGTTGGTGGTTGGGGCACTGTTGGTTGTTGGTTGGGGCAACGTTGATTGGTTGTTGGGGCAGCGTTCGTTGGTGGTTGGGGCAACGTTGGTCGGCAGTTGGAGCAACGTTGGTTGGTAGTTGGGGCAATTCGTTGGTTGGTAGTTGGGGCAACGTTGGCACTATGTCTGCTGTTGAAGTAGGTCCAATGTGATGTTGCTAGGTTTTTTAACGTTTAACTAATGAGCAAAGTACCGTTTGGCCAACTAAAATTGCCAACACAGCGCCAACGTTGCCCCAACGGTTGGCGTATGGATGGATGACGGTCGTTGTGCTAGCTAGGCAGGGTTCGGTCCTCAGCCCTTTCCACCGCCAACACAGATCATTGTCGTCCCAGCTTCATCTTGGTTGGACTCACCAGCGCTAGAACGAGGTTCTGTTGAGTGATGAGTCCCGGTTCTGCGTGGACTAACTCAGGGGAAGAGTGAGGATTCAGTGCAGACATGTGTGGTGAACGTTGTACCAACCGCTGCGTACGCCAGGCGATCCGGTCGGATGACGCCAATGCGATGGTTTAGGCAGGCGTGTCTGGAAACCACAGTATATCTATGATGCTGACTATCCAACCTCAAAGAACAAGGATAGCCTAGTCGAAGAAATCGTCCGGTCACATCTAATGCCCTTCCGTTTAGCTCATCTCGACACCACGACAACAAACAAGACAAGGGACGACCCGCGCAACCATTGCGACGGAGACTTTCCTGCAGTGGGATTATTATTGTCCCAGTCACGTCATTATTGTTTAAATATAGGATTCCGTAATACGGAAACGGCAGATGCGGCAGAACAATGGTTATAATGACCAGTGGGAATTGTTAGAATTAGCTCCATATGACTGGCGTCGGAACAAAATTTATATTGGTTATTGTTAATATTGAGGGTGCTGCGCCCGGAATTTCAGTTCAGCACTCCGCTGTCGGTTCGGTAAGACATTACAGAAGATGAGAATGGATGCTGTCAGTTCGGTGAGACATTACAGAAGATGAGAAGGGATGCTGTCGGTTAGGTGAGACATTACAGAAGAAGAGAAGGGATGCTGTCAGTTCAGTGAGACAATACAGAAGAAGAGAAGGGATGCTGTCGGTTCGGTGAGACATTACAGAAGAAGAGAAGGGATGCTGTCTGTTCGGTGAGACAATACAGAAGAAGAGAAGGGATGCTGTCGGTTCGATGATACATTACAGAAGAAGAGAAGGGATGCTGTCGGTTCGGTGAGACATTACAGAAGAAGAGAAAGGATGCTGTCGGTTAGTGAGACATTACAGAAGAAGAGAAGGGATGTTGTCGGTTCGGTGAGACATTACAGAAGAAGAGAAAGGATGTTGTTGGTTCGGTGAGACATTACAGAAGAAGAGAAAGGATGCTGTCGGTTCGGTGAGACATTACAGAAGAAGAGAAAGGATGTTGTCGGTTCGGGGAGACATTATAGAAGAGAAGTGACGCTGTCGGTTCGGTGAGACAATATAGAAGAAGAGAAGTGACGCTGTCGGTTCGGTGAGGCATTATAGAAGAAGAGAAGGGACGCTGTCGGTTCAGCATTATAGAAGAAGAGAAGGGACGCTGTCGGTTCAGCATTATAGAAGAAGAGAAGGGACGCTGTTGGTTCAGTGAGGCATTATAGAAGAAGAGAAGGGACGCTGTCGGTTCGGTGAGGCATTATAGAAGAAGAGAAGTGACGCTGTCGGTTCAGTGAGGCATTATAGAAGAAGAGAAGGGACGCTGTCGGTTCGGTGAGGCATTATAGAAAAAGAGAAGTGACGCTGTCGGTTCAGTGAGGCATTATAGAAGAAGAGAAGGGACGCTGTCGGTTCAGTGAGACATTATAGAAGAAGAGAAGGGATGCTGTCGGTTCGGTGAGGCATTATAGAAGAAGAGAAGTGACGCTGTCGGTTCAGTGAGGCATTATAGAAGAAGAGAAGAGACGCTATCTGTTCGGTGAGGCATTATAGAAGAAGAGAAGGGACGCTGTCGGTTCGGTGAGGCATTATAGAAGAAGAGAAGGGACGCTGTCGGTTCGGTGAGGCATTATAGAAGAAGTGAAGGGACGCTGTCGGTTCGGTGAGACAATATAGAAGAAGAGAAGGGACGCTGTCAGTTCGGTGAGACAATATAGAGGAGAAGTGATGCTGTCGGTTCAGTGAGGCATTATAGAAGAAGAGAAGGGATGCTATCAGTTCGGTCAGACATTACAGAAGAAGAGAAGGGATGCTGTTGGTTCGGTCAGATATTGCAAAAGAGAAGGGATGCTGTCGGTTCGGTGCAACTTTACAGAAGAAGAGAAGGGTGCCGTCGGTTCGGTGAGACTTTACAGAATAAGAGAAGGGATGCTATCAGTTCGGTCAGACATTACACAAGAGAAGGTATGCTGTTGGTTCGGTCAGACATTGCAAAAGAGAAGGGATTCGGTTCAGTGCGACTTTACAGAAGAAGAGAAGGGACGCTGTCGGTTCAGTGAGACATTATAGAAGAAGAGAAGGGATGCTGTCGGTTCGGTGAGGCATTATAGAAGAAGAGAAGTGACGCTGTCGGTTCAGTGAGGCATTATAGAAGAAGAGAAGAGACGCTATCGGTTCGGTGAGGCATTATAGAAGAAGAGAAGGGACGCTGTCGGTTCGTGAGGCATTATAGAAGAAGAGAAGGGACGCTGTCGGTTCGGTGAGGCATTATAGAAGAAGTGAAGGGACGCTGTCGGTTCGGTGAGACAATATAGAAGAAGAGAAGGGACGCTGTCGGTTCGGTGAGACAATATAGAGGAGAAGTGATGCTGTCGGTTCAGTGAGGCATTATAGAAGAAGAGAAGGGATGCTATCAGTTCGGTCAGACATTACAGAAGAAGAGAAGGGATGATGTCGGTTCGGTCAGACATTACTGAAGAGAAGGGATGCTGTTGGTTCGGTCAGACATTACAGAAGAAGTGAAGGGACGCTGTCGGTTCGGTGAGACATTAGAAGAAGAGAAGGGATGCTGTCGGTTCGGTGAGACAATATAGAGGAGAAGTGATGCTGTCGGTTCAGTGAGGCATTATAGAAGAAGAGAAGGGATGCTATCAGTTCGGTCAGACATTACAGAAGAAGAGAAGGGATGCTGTTGGTTCGGTCAGATATTGCAAAAGAGAAGGGATGCTGTCGGTTCGGTGCAACTTTACAGAAGAAGAGAAGGGTGCCGTCGGTTCGGTGAGACTTTACAGAATAAGAGAAGGGATGCTATCAGTTCGGTCAGACATTACACAAGAGAAGGTATGCTGTTGGTTCGGTCAGACATTGCAAAAGAGAAGGGATTCGGTTCAGTGCGACTTTACAGAAGAAGAGAAGGGACGCTGTCGGTTCAGTGAGACATTATAGAAGAAGAGAAGGGATGCTGTCGGTTCGGTGAGGCATTATAGAAGAAGAGAAGTGACGCTGTCGGTTCAGTGAGGCATTATAGAAGAAGAGAAGAGACGCTATCGGTTCGGTGAGGCATTATAGAAGAAGAGAAGGGACGCTGTCGGTTCAGTGAGGCATTATAGAAGAAGAGAAGGGACGCTGTCGGTTCGGTGAGGCATTATAGAAGAAGTGAAGGGACGCTGTCGGTTCGGTGAGACAATATAGAAGAAGAGAAGGGACGCTGTCGGTTCGGTGAGACAATATAGAGGAGAAGTGATGCTGTCGGTTCAGTGAGGCATTATAGAAGAAGAGAAGGGATGCTATCAGTTCGGTCAGACATTACAGAAGAAGAGAAGGGATGTTGTTGGTTCGGTCAGATATTGCAAAAGAGAAGGGATGCTGTCGGTTCGGTGCAACTTTACAGAAGAAGAGAAGGGTGCCGTCGGTTCGGTGAGACTTTACAGAATAAGAGAAGCGATGCTATCAGTTCGGTCAGACATTACAGAAGAGAAGGTATGCTGTTGGTTCGGTCAGACATTGCAAAAGAGAAGGGATGCTGTCGGTTCGGTGCGACTTTACAGAAGAAGAGAAGGGACGCTGTCGGTTCGGTGAGGCATTATAGAAGAAGAGAAGGGACGCTGTCGGTTGGGAGAGGCATTATAGAAGAAGAGAAGGGACGCTGTCGGTTCGGTGAGGCATTATAGAAGAAGAGAAGGGACGCTGTCGGTTCAGTGAGGCATTATAGAAGAAGAGAAGGGACGCTGTCGGTTCGGTGAGGCATTATAGAAGAAGAGAAGGGACGCTGTCGGTTCGGTGAGACAATATAGAAGAAGAGAAGGGACGCTGTCGGTTCGGTGAGACAATATAGAGGAGAAGTGATGCTGTCGGTTCAGTGAGGCATTATAGAAGAAGAGAAGGGATGCTATCAGTTCGGTCAGACATTACAGAAGAAGAGAAGGGATGATGTCGGTTCGGTCAGACATTACTGAAGAGAAGGGATGCTGTTGGTTCGGTCAGACATTACAGAAGAAGTGAAGGGACGCTGTTGGTTCGGTCAGACATTGCAAAAGAGAAGGGATGCTGTCAGTTCGGTGAGACTTTACAGAATAAGAGAAGGGATGCTATCAGTTCGGTCAGACATTACAGAAGAAGAGAAGGGATGCTTTTGGTTCGGTCAGATATTTCAAAAGAGAAGGGATGCTGTCGGTTTGGTGCAACTTTACAGAAGAAGAGAAGGGATGCCGTCGGTTCGGTGAGACTTTACAGAATAAGAGAAGGGATGCTATCAATTCGGTCAGACATTACAGAAGAGAAGGGATGCTGTTGGTTCGGTCAGACATTGCAAAAGAGAAGGGATGCTGTCGGTTCGGTGCGACTTTACAGAAGAAGAGAAGGGACGATGTCGGTTCGGTCAGACATTATAGAAGAAGAGAAGGGACGCTGTTGGTTTGGTCAGATATTGCAAGAGAAGGGATGCTGTTGGTTCGGTCAGATATTGCAAAAGAGAAGGGATGCTGTCGGTTCGGTGCAACTTTACAGAAGAAGAGAAGGGATGCTATCAGTTCGGTCAGACATTACAGAAGAAGAGAAGGGACGCTGTTGGTTTGGTCAGACATTACAGAAGAGAAGGGATGCTGTTGGTTCGGTCAGATATTGCAAAAGAGAAGGGATGCTGTCGGTTCGGTGCGACTTTACAGAAGAAGAGAAGGGATGCTATCAGTTCGGTCAGACATTATAGAAGAAGAGAAGGGACGCTGTTGGTTTGGTCAGACATTACAGAAGAGAAGGGATGCTGTTGGTTCGGTCAGATATTGCAAAAGAGAAGGGATGCTGTCGGTTCGGTGTGACTTTACAGAAGAAGAGAAGGGATGCTATCAGTTCGGTCAGACATTACAGAAGAAGAGAACGCATGCTGTTGGTTCGGTCAGATATTGCAAAAGAGAAGGGATGCTATCGGTTCGGTGCAACTTTACAGAAGAAGAGAAGGGATGCCGTCGGTTCGGTGAGACTTTACAGAATAAGAGAAGGGATGCTATCAGTTCGGTCAGACATTACAGAAGAGAAGGGATGCTGTTGGTTCGGTCAGACATTGCAAAAGAGAAGGGATGCTGTCGGTTCGGTGCGACTTTACAGAAGAAGAGAAGGGACGATGTCGGTTCGGTCAGACATTATAGAAGAAGAGAAGGGACGCTGTTGGTTTGGTCAGACATTACAGAAGAGTAGCAGGGACGCCTTAGCAAACAATGTTCAGAAGTCTATTGATTCTTATAGGATGATATACATTTCAATTAAAAATTACGTAGCACAATGGAATATGTTATAGAAAATTATGGACAAACAGAAAACCATTCATAAAAATCTAATAGTATATTGTAAAGATAGTACAATGGCACAGATTTGTTTTGCTAACTGTACCAAGGCTATATATATACATATAATTATATATATAAATCCATGAAATAATTGGAGCGTAATTTGTTTTTTATAATAGTTATATGAAAATATAAACATTCCTGTGGTCTGACATAACCCAGTTTACAAGAGATAAGTGTAATCTACATACGTCTTTGTAATACGCTGTGCTTTTCTCCAACCTGTGAGAATGTATGAGGAATGAGTTGTGAACCACTCTCCCCCAGAGGGCACCACAGGGGGATGTCCCCATCAAAACATCAATTAGATGGTTCACACTTAATTATTGTATTTTAACCCAACAAAAAGGGAAAATACTAATTAACAAAATGCTAAATAAAATCGAGTCATTTAAGGTTTTTTTGATCACAACAGTAGGTGGATAGTGTATGCCAGGGACAGGCAACCTTTTTGAATGTAGGGCCACATAAGTGACTTAGGCTAGGTCAGCGGGCCACACGTTTATGTCTTAATATTGGTTACCACTAGCCTAATGTCCATGGTATTGTATGCGTCGAAGCTGAACGTATACATATTGAAGTTGTTATTATTACGAAACAGCAATGGCTAATTTTGAACAATTTCCTATTGCAAATACACATTATTCAAGATCCGCATTGTCATCAAGCAAATAATATATTGACCAAGTACTCCATGTCCAAGTGAGCTTGGCGAGTGTAATCAGTTTAAGAAACTGTTCCGTCGGCATTTGGTTGCAAGATACACCTCACTGAATGTCACATTGAGTGCCACAGAGCCTCATTACATTTTGGTGAACGTCACCTACACAACCTTCGGCGCGTCGTCGACTATAACGCGTCGTAAAATAAGAGAAATACAAGCTCAGAGACCGGTAAAACGCTCTGCAACTCCCGTGTCAGCAACTCAACGAATGCTTCGTATGCGTCCGACCTTTCTAGTTCGTTTTCAGAGTGTTGAGAAATGCAATAGTTGTTTCTTCTACAATCGTAACTTGATCTCGAAAGCGTAAACGAACTGGAAGAAATGAACTAGACCAGTTATATGGTTCGATGTTCTCATTGAAAACTGAGCAGAATGGGATGGGACCCAAGATGTTGACAAGAAACGAAAATTCGCAGATGCACTTGGCAGTCAGTGATGTTTGAAAACATCTGCTCCACGGACAAGCTAATTCCATGTCTCAGGTCGTGCACGCGACACTGCATGTCACCTTGACTCAACCAGTGCACTTCGCAGTTGTATAGATCTTGATTAATGCACATTCGTCTCTGCCAGAAGGCGTTTGAA
>CM034531.1:1044350-1077996 GCA_020002185.1 Paraescarpia echinospica | reverse complement strand
GGAGGTTTTTGGTGCGACTTAAGGTTGGATACTGTTGGAGGTTTTTAGTAAGCCCCAATGTCGGGTGCAGTTGGGTGTTATGGGGAGCTTGATGGAGGGTTCGGGTGGAGGTTTGTTATGTGTCTCAAGGGTGGGTACAGTTGAAGGTTTTTGGTGAGCGTCATGGGTGGGTGCAGTTGGAGGTTTCGTTGAGCCTCAATGAGGGTGCAGTTGGTAATCCACAACCGGCCCCCATCTGATATTCACAACATTCCGACGCATACCAGTCGTACGCCATCGCCACTCATCGACCATCTGCACGACATGTTTCCTACCGCAAGCCAACAGCTACTACACCAGGTCGACACAACCACCGAATCAGCAGCTCAACTGTTAGAAGGTTTGATTGTAGTGATCCGGCAGCTGTGAGATCACACCAGGAACGTTGGTTGGTGGTTGGGGCAAGGTTGGTTGGTGGTTGGGGCAAGGTTGGTTGGTGGTTGGGACAACGTTTGTTGGTGGTTGGGGCAACGTTGGTTGGTGGTTGGGGCAACGTTGGTTGGTGGTTGGGGCAGTGTTGGTTGTTGGTTGGGGCAACGTTGATTGGTTGTTGGGGCAGCATTCGTTGGTGGTTGGGACAACGTTTATTGGTGGTTGGGGCAACGTTGGTTGGTGGTTGGGGCAACGTTGGTTGGTGGTTGGGGCAGTGTTGGTTGTTGGTTGGGGCAACGTTGATTGGTTGTTGGGGCAGCATTCGTTGGTGGTTGGGGCAACGTTTGTTGGTGGTTGGGGCAACGTTGGTTGGTGGTTGGGGCACTGTTGGTTGTTGGTTGGGGCAACGTTGATTGGTTGTTGGGGCAGCGTTCGTTGGTGGTTGGGGCAACGTTGGTCGGCAGTTGGAGCAACGTTGGTTGGTAGTTGGGGCAATTCGTTGGTTGGTAGTTGGGGCAACGTTGGCACTATGTCTGCTGTTGAAGTAGGTCCAATGTGATGTTGCTAGGTTTTTTAACGTTTAACTAATGAGCAAAGTACCGTTTGGCCAACTAAAATTGCCAACACAGCGCCAACGTTGCCCCAACGGTTGGCGTATGGATGGATGACGGTCGTTGTGCTAGCTAGGCAGGGTTCGGTCCTCAGCCCTTTCCACCGCCAACACAGATCATTGTCGTCCCAGCTTCATCTTGGTTGGACTCACCAGCGCTAGAACGAGGTTCTGTTGAGTGATGAGTCCCGGTTCTGCGTGGACTAACTCAGGGGAAGAGTGAGGATTCAGTGCAGACATGTGTGGTGAACGTTGTACCAACCGCTGCGTACGCCAGGCGATCCGGTCGGATGACGCCAATGCGATGGTTTAGGCAGGCGTGTCTGGAAACCACAGTATATCTATGATGCTGACTATCCAACCTCAAAGAACAAGGATAGCCTAGTCGAAGAAATCGTCCGGTCACATCTAATGCCCTTCCGTTTAGCTCATCTCGACACCACGACAACAAACAAGACAAGGGACGACCCGCGCAACCATTGCGACGGAGACTTTCCTGCAGTGGGATTATTATTGTCCCAGTCACGTCATTATTGTTTAAATATAGGATTCCGTAATACGGAAACGGCAGATGCGGCAGAACAATGGTTATAATGACCAGTGGGAATTGTTAGAATTAGCTCCATATGACTGGCGTCGGAACAAAATTTATATTGGTTATTGTTAATATTGAGGGTGCTGCGCCCGGAATTTCAGTTCAGCACTCCGCTGTCGGTTCGGTAAGACATTACAGAAGATGAGAATGGATGCTGTCAGTTCGGTGAGACATTACAGAAGATGAGAAGGGATGCTGTCGGTTAGGTGAGACATTACAGAAGAAGAGAAGGGATGCTGTCAGTTCAGTGAGACAATACAGAAGAAGAGAAGGGATGCTGTCGGTTCGGTGAGACATTACAGAAGAAGAGAAGGGATGCTGTCTGTTCGGTGAGACAATACAGAAGAAGAGAAGGGATGCTGTCGGTTCGATGATACATTACAGAAGAAGAGAAGGGATGCTGTCGGTTCGGTGAGACATTACAGAAGAAGAGAAAGGATGCTGTCGGTTAGTGAGACATTACAGAAGAAGAGAAGGGATGTTGTCGGTTCGGTGAGACATTACAGAAGAAGAGAAAGGATGTTGTTGGTTCGGTGAGACATTACAGAAGAAGAGAAAGGATGCTGTCGGTTCGGTGAGACATTACAGAAGAAGAGAAAGGATGTTGTCGGTTCGGGGAGACATTATAGAAGAGAAGTGACGCTGTCGGTTCGGTGAGACAATATAGAAGAAGAGAAGTGACGCTGTCGGTTCGGTGAGGCATTATAGAAGAAGAGAAGGGACGCTGTCGGTTCAGCATTATAGAAGAAGAGAAGGGACGCTGTCGGTTCAGCATTATAGAAGAAGAGAAGGGACGCTGTTGGTTCAGTGAGGCATTATAGAAGAAGAGAAGGGACGCTGTCGGTTCGGTGAGGCATTATAGAAGAAGAGAAGTGACGCTGTCGGTTCAGTGAGGCATTATAGAAGAAGAGAAGGGACGCTGTCGGTTCGGTGAGGCATTATAGAAAAAGAGAAGTGACGCTGTCGGTTCAGTGAGGCATTATAGAAGAAGAGAAGGGACGCTGTCGGTTCAGTGAGACATTATAGAAGAAGAGAAGGGATGCTGTCGATTCGGTGAGGCATTATAGAAGAAGAGAAGTGACGCTGTCGGTTCAGTGAGGCATTATAGAAGAAGAGAAGAGACGCTATCTGTTCGGTGAGGCATTATAGAAGAAGAGAAGGGACGCTGTCGGTTCGGTGAGGCATTATAGAAGAAGAGAAGGGACGCTGTCGGTTCGGTGAGGCATTATAGAAGAAGTGAAGGGACGCTGTCGGTTCGGTGAGACAATATAGAAGAAGAGAAGGGACGCTGTCGGTTCGGTGAGACAATATAGAGGAGAAGTGATGCTGTCGGTTCAGTGAGGCATTATAGAAGAAGAGAAGGGATGCTATCAGTTCGGTCAGACATTACAGAAGAAGAGAAGGGATGCTGTTGGTTCGGTCAGATATTGCAAAAGAGAAGGGATGCTGTCGGTTCGGTGCAACTTTACAGAAGAAGAGAAGGGTGCCGTCGGTTCGGTGAGACTTTACAGAATAAGAGAAGGGATGCTATCAGTTCGGTCAGACATTACACAAGAGAAGGTATGCTGTTGGTTCGGTCAGACATTGCAAAAGAGAAGGGATGCTGTCGGTTCAGTGCGACTTTACAGAAGAAGAGAAGGGACGCTGTCGGTTCAGTGAGACATTATAGAAGAAGAGAAGGGATGCTGTCGGTTCGGTGAGGCATTATAGAAGAAGAGAAGTGACGCTGTCGGTTCAGTGAGGCATTATAGAAGAAGAGAAGAGACGCTATCGGTTCGGTGAGGCATTATAGAAGAAGAGAAGGGACGCTGTCGGTTCGGTGAGGCATTATAGAAGAAGAGAAGGGACGCTGTCGGTTCGGTGAGACAATATAGAGGAGAAGTGATGCTGTCGGTTCAGTGAGGCATTATGGAAGAAGAGAAGGGATGCTATCAGTTCGGTCAGACATTACAGAAGAAGAGAAGGGATGCTGTTGGTTCGGTCAGATATTGCAAAAGAGAAGGGATGCTGTCGGTTCGGTGCAACTTTACAGAAGAAGAGAAGGGTGCCGTCGGTTCGGTGAGACTTTACAGAATAAGAGAAGGGATGCTATCAGTTCGGTCAGACATTACAGAAGAGAAGGTATGCTGTTGGTTCGGTGACATTGCAAAAGAGAAGGGATGCTGTCGGTTCGGTGCGATTTTACAGAAGAAGAGAAGGGACACTGTCGGTTCGGTGAGGCATTATAGAAGAAGAGAAGGGACGCTGTCGGTTGGGTGAGGCATTATAGAAGAAGAGAAGGGACGCTGTCGGTTCGGTGAGGCATTATAGAAGAAGAGAAGGGACGCTGTCGGTTCAGTGAGGCATTATAGAAGAAGAGAAGAGACGCTGTCGGTTCGGTGAGGCATTATAGAAGAAGAGAAGGGACGCTGTCGGTTCGGTGAGACAATATAGAAGAAGAGAAGGGACGCTGTCGGTTCGGTGAGACAATATAGAGGAGAAGTGATGCTGTCGGTTCAGTGAGGCATTATAGAAGACGAGAAGGGATGCTATCAGTTCGGTCAGACATTACAGAAGAAGAGAAGGGATGATGTCGGTTCGGTCAGACATTACTGAAGAGAAGGGATGCTGTTGGTTCGGTCAGACATTACAGAAGAAGTGAAGGGACGCTGTCGGTTCGGTGAGACAATATAGAAGAAGAGAAGGGACGCTGTCGGTTCGGTGAGACAATATAGAGGAGAAGTGATGCTGTCGGTTCAGTGAGGCATTATAGAAGAAGAGAAGGGATGCTATCAGTTCGGTCAGACATTACAGAAGAAGAGAAGGGATGCTGTTGGTTCGGTCAGATATTGCAAAAGAGAAGGGATGCTGTCGGTTCGGTGCAACTTTACAGAAGAAGAGAAGGGTGCCGTCGGTTCGGTGAGACTTTACAGAATAAGAGAAGGGATGCTATCAGTTCGGTCAGACATTACACAAGAGAAGGTATGCTGTTGGTTCGGTCAGACATTGCAAAAGAGAAGGGATTCGGTTCAGTGCGACTTTACAGAAGAAGAGAAGGGACGCTGTCGGTTCAGTGAGACATTATAGAAGAAGAGAAGGGATGCTGTCGGTTCGGTGAGGCATTATAGAAGAAGAGAAGTGACGCTGTCGGTTCAGTGAGGCATTATAGAAGAAGAGAAGAGACGCTATCGGTTCGGTGAGGCATTATAGAAGAAGAGAAGGGACGCTGTCGGTTCAGTGAGGCATTATAGAAGAAGAGAAGGGACGCTGTCGGTTCGGTGAGGCATTATAGAAGAAGTGAAGGGACGCTGTCGGTTCGGTGAGACAATATAGAAGAAGAGAAGGGACGCTGTCGGTTCAGTGAGACAATATAGAGGAGAAGTGATGCTGTCGGTTCAGTGAGGCATTATAGAAGAAGAGAAGGGATGCTATCAGTTCGGTCAGACATTACAGAAGAAGAGAAGGGATGCTGTTGGTTCGGTCAGATATTGCAAAAGAGAAGGGATGCTGTCGGTTCGGTGCAACTTTACAGAAGAAGAGAAGGATGCCGTCGGTTCGGTGAGACTTTACAGAATAAGAGAAGCGATGCTATCAGTTCGGTCAGACATTACAGAAGAGAAGGTATGCTGTTGGTTCGGTCAGACATTGCAAAAGAGAAGGGATGCTGTCGGTTCGGTGCGACTTTACAGAAGAAGAGAAGGGACGCTGTCGGTTCGGTGAGGCATTATAGAAGAAGAGAAGGGACGCTGTCGGTTGGGAGAGGCATTATAGAAGAAGAGAAGGGACGCTGTCGGTTCGGTGAGGCATTATAGAAGAAGAGAAGAGACGCTGTCGGTTCGGTGAGGCATTATAGAAGAAGAGAAGGGACGCTGTCGGTTCGGTGAGACAATATAGAAGAAGAGAAGGGACGCTGTCGGTTCGGTGAGACAATATAGAGGAGAAGTGATGCTGTCGGTTCAGTGAGGCATTATAGAAGAAGAGAAGGGATGCTATCAGTTCGGTCAGACATTACAGAAGAAGAGAAGGGATGATGTCGGTTCGGTCAGACATTACTGAAGAGAAGGGATGCTGTTGGTTCGGTCAGACATTACAGAAGAAGTGAAGGGACGCTGTTGGTTCGGTCAGACATTGCAAAAGAGAAGGGATGCTGTCAGTTCGGTGAGACTTTACAGAATAAGAGAAGGGATGCTATCAGTTCGGTCAGACATTACAGAAGAAGAGAAGGGATGCTTTTGGTTCGGTCAGATATTTCAAAAGAGAAGGGATGCTGTCGGTTTGGTGCAACTTTACAGAAGAAGAGAAGGGATGCCGTCGGTTCGGTGAGACTTTACAGAATAAGAGAAGGGATGCTATCAATTCGGTCAGACATTACAGAAGAGAAGGGATGCTGTTGGTTCGGTCAGACATTGCAAAAGAGAAGGGATGCTGTCGGTTCGGTGCGACTTTACAGAAGAAGAGAAGGGACGATGTCGGTTCGGTCAGACATTATAGAAGAAGAGAAGGGACGCTGTTGGTTTGGTCAGATATTGCAAGAGAAGGGATGCTGTTGGTTCGGTCAGATATTGCAAAAGAGAAGGGATGCTGTCGGTTCGGTGCAACTTTACAGAAGAAGAGAAGGGATGCTATCAGTTCGGTCAGACATTACAGAAGAAGAGAAGGGACGCTGTTGGTTTGGTCAGACATTACAGAAGAGAAGGGATGCTGTTGGTTCGGTCAGATATTGCAAAAGAGAAGGGATGCTGTCGGTTCGGTGCGACTTTACAGAAGAAGAGAAGGGATGCTATCAGTTCGGTCAGACATTATAGAAGAAGAGAAGGGACGCTGTTGGTTTGGTCAGACATTACAGAAGAGAAGGGATGCTGTTGGTTCGGTCAGATATTGCAAAAGAGAAGGGATGCTGTCGGTTCGGTGCGACTTTACAGAAGAAGAGAAGGGATGCTATCAGTTCGGTCAGACATTACAGAAGAAGAGAACGCATGCTGTTGGTTCGGTCAGATATTGCAAAAGAGAAGGGATGCTATCGGTTCGGTGCAATTTTACAGAAGAAGAGAAGGGATGCCGTCGGTTCGGTGAGACTTTACAGAATAAGAGAAGGGATGCTATCAGTTCGGTCAGACATTACAGAAGAGAAGGGATGCTGTTGGTTCGGTCAGACATTGCAAAAGAGAAGGGATGCTGTCGGTTCGGTGCGACTTTACAGAAGAAGAGAAGGGACGATGTCGTTTCGGTCAGACATTATAGAAGAAGAGAAGGGACGCTGTTGGTTTGGTCAGACATTACAGAAGAGTAGCAGGGACGCCTTAGCAAACAATGTTCAGAAGTCTATTGATTCTTATAGGATGATATACATTTCAATTAAAAATTACGTAGCACAATGGAATATGTTATAGAAAATTATGGACAAACAGAAAACCATTCATAAAAATCTAATAGTATATTGTAAAGATAGTACAATGGCACAGATTTGTTTTGCTAACTGTACCAAGGCTATATATATACATATAATTATATATATAAATCCATGAAATAATTGGAGCGTAATTTGTTTTTTATAATAGTTATATGAAAATATAAACATTCCTGTGGTCTGACATAACCCAGTTTACAAGAGATAAGTGTAATCTACATACGTCTTTGTAATACGCTGTGCTTTTCTCCAACCTGTGAGAATGTATGAGGAATGAGTTGTGAACCACTCTCCCCCAGAGGGCACCACAGGGGGATGTCCCCATCAAAACATCAATTAGATGGTTCACACTTAATTATTGTATTTTAACCCAACAAAAAGGGAAAATACTAATTAACAAAATGCTAAATAAAATCGAGTCATTTAAGGTTTTTTTGATCACAACAGTAGGTGGATAGTGTATGCCAGGGACAGGCAACCTTTTTGAATGTAGGGCCACATAAGTGACTTAGGCTAGGTCAGCGGGCCACACGTTTATGTCTTAATATTGGTTACCACTAGCCTAATGTCCATGGTATTGTATGCGTCGAAGCTGAACGTATACATATTGAAGTTGTTATTATTACGAAACAGCAATGGCTAATTTTGAACAATTTCCTATTGCAAATACACATTATTCAAGATCCGCATTGTCATCAAGCAAATAATATATTGACCAAGTACTCCATGTCCAAGTGAGCTTGGCGAGTGTAATCAGTTTAAGAAACTGTTCCGTCGGCATTTGGTTGCAAGATACACCTCACTGAATGTCACATTGAGTGCCACAGAGCCTCATTACATTTTGGTGAACGTCACCTACACAACCTTCGGCGCGTCGTCGACTATAACGCGTCGTAAAATAAGAGAAATACAAGCTCAGAGACCGGTAAAACGCTCTGCAACTCCCGTGTCAGCAACTCAACGAATGCTTCGTATGCGTCCGACCTTTCTAGTTCGTTTTCAGAGTGTTGAGAAATGCAATAGTTGTTTCTTCTACAATCGTAACTTGATCTCGAAAGCGTAAACGAACTGGAAGAAATGAACTAGACCAGTTATATGGTTCGATGTTCTCATTGAAAACTGAGCAGAATGGGATGGGACCCAAGATGTTGACAAGAAACGAAAATTCGCAGATGCACTTGGCAGTCAGTGATGTTTGAAAACATCTGCTCCACGGACAAGCTAATTCCATGTCTCAGGTCGTGCACGCGACACTGCATGTCACCTTGACTCAACCAGTGCACTTCGCAGTTGTATAGATCTTGATTAATGCACATTCGTCTCTGCCAGAAGGCGTTTGAACGGCTGGAGGTTTAGGCCACGAACGCGAACGTAGTTCACGGTATTGACGACGGCGTTCAGTACCTTTTGTAATTTCATCGATTTGCTTCACAGGCTTTCTTATGGGACAGATGATGCACCGGGCCTGAAGAGATTCGCACTGGCACATGCATCGTGTCGAACCTTTCCAATCAGCGAAACAACTCCTTTTGTTTGTCCTCCCATGGAAGGTGCACCACCATACAAACGCATATTATTGTCATCCCACGTGCTGCATTGTGTGCAATCTCGTGTTAATAACTATGCAGGCCGCAGTTGGCCCGCGTCCCGGAGGTTGCCAACCCCTGTTGTTTGCTCTTGTTGCATACAGAGTGCCCCCAACCTTTTCCCCCACCCATGGTGAAACAGACTTACAAGCCTTCAGCCCATCAGACGTGATAACCAGTTGAAGCAGCAGACATGTTCGTGAACACTTCACCGTGTCCCAGTGCTTATCGCGGCGACGTTGGCCATTTGTCAGCCGTAACTCTCTGTCACTTCTTCCCCCGTAAACATAACAATAATGGTCAACATGACGACGGCTCGTTTCATCCAACCTTAGACAAATGACATTATTTGGATGCAGACTGTTAAAAATTATTTCATTTATTCACAAAATAATTCTTGACACACAGGAAAATGACTGGAAGACAAGAAGAGTACAAGCTCCATAGACACAGTGTCTTCAGTCTAACTGACAGCCCATTCCTCCTCTGCCAGCGGGTCATCACACTCCAAGAACAATGCTGCCATCTCCTCGCTTGGTGTCCACATCACCCTCTTGGGGGCAGCACCTGCAACACACCACCGGCTGGTCAATCTATGGCCATGGACAACTGGACAATTGGATAATATGTCTACACAACATTGACCAAATGAAACTACGTCAATCTGTCACGTATTTACCGGGTGGCTATTTGGCAATTGTGTCTATATACTTTGTTGCACCACTACATTATTGCATAGGAAACTAACTGTTAAATAAGCATGATCACTTTTTGTGAGATCCTAGATACACCCCTGAATTCATTGCAACATATGAAGTTATCCACAAAATGCATCATCCACCAAAATCACATAAACTGTATATATAAACTTGCCATGATCTTCATTGTGAAAGTCCGAATCATCCAAATAGTCATCGTCAGCTTCTTCCTCATCGTCACTGTCGTAAAAACCTGAAGAACAAAGTCAATGTAGCAAAGTCAGTTTATGGGTGTGTCAGTGTCACTCTTTACTGCTGACACACGCACTGGCAGGTTCCATTCTGTCTTGTACCTCTGATCATTTCTTATGATCTGTTTGTCTTTAAGTCATAGTCATGACAGTAAAATAAAGAACTTAATCAATTATGCTTACGCATTCTGTTTAGCATTGTTATCATAATACATTTTGTTTGGAACTTGAGCATCACATTCCTCGTGAAATGTCATATTTAAAAAACGATTATATCTTAAAAACTACTTGTCCTATTTTGACCCAGTTTGCATTGTATTAAGTCAGCAAGAAAAGAAGGTGAGATAATAAATAATAACCAGTTTGAATTCATATATTTCCATTTTTTTTATTTATTCAAACAAATAATATATTAAGTTGTGCAGTGAAGTGGTTTGGCTGAATGAAGAACAACACTTTTGGTAGCAAGGCAATGCATTAAATGTATAAACATGGTGGAACCATTCGATAAGTTTCCTAAGTTAACTGTTATGAGCAGGTGTACATTTTCATCAAATGTTATGTATGCGTCAACTGCCACTAGTAGTGCCACCTGGTGGTCAACCCTTTCTGAGAAAGGCCGTCCACAAACTGATTACACAATCGATTAGTTTGGCCAAAGCAATGGTCGACTGTGAAAATCAAAGAGATTGTCAACACTAGTGTTTAGCAACACACATCACTGACCGAGGTTGATGATGAGATCTCGGTCTTGTCTGAAGTGATGTACACTGATGTCTCTCAAGTGGAGAGTCACGTTGTCTGGCCCGACGACGTCGTCTGATACAATGCTTGTTCCTGCAACAACACGTCTTTATTGTATCCAAACGATGAACGCCACATGACGTGTACTTTACTCCCCGACTACCATCTGTCTTGCGTGATAGAATTAATACATCTCAGTTTGAACGCAGCAGCACTCGAGGTTGGCGAAGTGACTACAACTTGCCTCCAATGTGGAGACAGAGTCGTCTCTCTGGAGCTGTGGCGGCTGACTCGAGCAGAGCGTGCAGGGTCACGTTAGTGACCTGTTGATTGCCGCTGAGGTCAAGGGTGCAGAGGTCAAAGCAGGTCACACTCAATAGTTGCAGCACTGCAAGGAAAGAACCTCATTGCTAAAGTTGCATTCTCAGTTAAACCACCACTGTTTTTAAGTTTTAGTATTTAAAAAAATCAATATTGACTAATTTGATCAAATTTCCTACCATATACAGTAAAACCTTCCTTTACCTTTACCTCAGTAATACAGCCACCTCATAATTAAGGTCACCTGGGACAATCCCAAATCATTTTTGTAACAGTAAAGTATAGGAAAGTAGTCCCGCTAATACAGTCACCTCTCTATTCAGGTCACTTTTGTACAGTCCCAAAGGTGATCTTAATAGAGAAGTTTAGCTGTATATGACCTTAATAGAGAGGTTCCACAGTATGTTACCTTAATAGAGAGGTTTCACAGCACATTACCTTAATAGAGAGGTTCCGCTGTACGTGACCTTAATAGAGAGGTTCCACATATGTGACCTTAATAGAGAGGTCCCACTGTATGTCACTGTATGGCATTTGCTGTTATTCAATAAATTAGATATATAGGTTCCACAGTATGTGACTTTAATAGAGAGGTTCCACTGGATGTGACCTTAATAGAGGTTCCACTGGATGTGACCTTAATAGAGAGGTTCCACATATGTGACCTTAATAGAGTATGTCACTTTGGCATTTGTTGTTATTCAATAAATTAAGTTTTTGCACAATCACCATTTCACTAACATTCTTAAGAGCTCTTAAGCCCGATTTTGCTCCATAAAATTGAATGTTCTCCATACATAGGAGCGAAAATGAAAAACTGCGTTTCACTAACAATCCATCCTGGATACAGTCCATAAAACGGTCCTAAAAATGCCAATTTCTAAGATGACGTTACACCACTCTTTAGCTATCATAAACAGCTAGATTTAATTAATGTTAACGATTTAAAGTTTGTTAAAGCATGATTTGTTTACACGACTTTAGCATCGTGACCCATTGATGTGTACGTAGCGGCTTTGCGAAGGTCAAGGTTGTTGTGACATTTGTTAATCAATTTTGAGCCAAGTTTAAGCTGTGTCTAACTTAACCTGCTCAGTACTGCCCTTCATATTACTATACTCGACAGCACAATTTTGGTTTAAATTTTCAACAACGAAGCTCCCGTCAAAACATTGCACCGTGTGTGACGCGGTAATATTGTCCTCTGTGGTATGTCGGCGGCTTCTGTAAGATTTTGTTTTAATTCTTCGCACAGAGAACAAAAAGTCATGTTGTTGATAAGTGGTTGTTGGGCCATATTTTTAAACACTAACAGCTGTTCAATTTATTTTGCCAAATTGTGCCAACTGTTTAGATTATCGATTATCGTGATGGAAATATCGCTCTTTGCCTTAAGAATAATTTAACAAAATTGTTAAACGCATTTTGAAAATTATCATTTTAAAGTGTCATTAATTTGGTTACTGAGCAATTCTACATTCCAGTGACTACTGATATTAGTAATTAGTAAGGTTATCACAACAGGTCTCCTTAAGATGTACATTTGCCAGACATGTCACACACAGCCTACCACTGTTGGTCCTACCTGAGTCTGTGAGGCCTCCACAACACCTTACAATCAGTCGAGTCAGTCGACTGGAGTGAACAATGGCCTTCAACCCCTCGTCTGTTATCTGACAACAGCCGATCACCTTATCAATGCCGTCTTCTGCATTTAACTATAATAGGTATGCACGCACGTGTGTGTGTGTGTGTGTGTGTGTGTGTGTGTGTGTGTGTGTGTGTGTGCATGTGTACATGAGTGTGTGCGTGTATGTGTGTATGGAGGGATATGTTAACTTTCTCCTCCTATACAGTTTCCATCTCATGTGTCAAACTTTGACAACATAACATGCATTAATGCGAAATACTATTTCAAATTTACATCATAACATACATCTTTTATGTACAGAAATGTCAATCCTGAGTGTCTGTGACCAGTGAGATCTGGATCAGACAGTCTTGAGATAAGCAGAAAATCCTTACAAGTTAAGCACAAAAAACACACCTAAAACAGTACAAAACAGGTAAAGTGAGTGTGCACTGCATTGGCCAATTTACTGGGAGCCTGGGGGCAGTGTGCATGGGGAGCTCCAGGTTGTACTGGTGGGATGCCAGCTTGGCCTCGTGCAGCATCTGTGCCGTCACGTCAAAGTCATAGCAAGAACTGTCACAGTTCATCTTGCATTCCATGAAGGCAGTAATCGTATCCACGTGCAAGCTCTTGTGTGCCTCGATGTTCATCTTGCATTCCATGAAGGCAGTAATCGTATCCACGTGCAAGCTCTTGTGTGCCTCGATGTGGATCTTGCATTCCATGAAGGCAGTAATCGTATCCACGTGCAAGCTCTTGTGTGCCTCGATGTGGATCTTGCATTCCATGAAGGCAGTAATCGTATCCACGTGCAAGCTCTTGTGTGCCTCGATGTTCATCTTGCATTCCATGAAGGCAGTAATCGTATCCACGTGCAAGCTCTTGTGTGCCTCGATGTGGATCTTGCATTCCATGAAGGCAGTAATCGTATCCACGTGCAAGCTCTTGTGTGCCTCGATGTGGATCTTGCATTCCATGAAGGCAGTAATCGTATCCACGTGCAAGCTCTTGTGTGCCTCGATGTTCATCTTGCATTCCATGAAGGCAGTAATCGTATCCACGTGCAAGCTCTTGTGTGCCTCGATGTGGATCTTGCATTCCATGAAGGCAGTAATCGTATCCACGTGCAAGCTCTTGTGTGCCTCGATGTGGATCTTGCATTCCATGAAGGCAGTAATCGTATCCACGTGCAAGCTCTTGTGTGCCTCGATGTGGATCTTGCATTCCATGAAGGCGTAATGTGGCAAGCTCTGTGCATCTTGTTCCATGAAGGCAGTAATCGTATCCACGTGCAAGCTCTTGTGTGCCTCGATGTTCATCTTGCATTCCATGAAGGCAGTAATCGTATCCACGTGCAAGCTCTTGTGTGCCTCGATGTTCATCTTGCATTCCATGAAGGCAGTAATCGTGTCCACGTGCAAGCTCTTGTGTGCCTCGATGTGGATCTTGCATTCCATGAAGGCAGTAATCGTATCCACGTGCAAGCTCTTGTGTGCCTCGATGTAGATCTTGCATTCCATGAAGGCAGTAATCGTATCCACGTGCAAGCTCTTGTGTGCCTCGATGTGGATCTTGCATTCCATGAAGGCAGTAATCGTATCCACGTGCAAGCTCTTGTGTGCCTCGATGTGGATCTTGCATTCCATGAAGGCAGTAATCGTATCCACGTGCAAGCTCTTGTGTGCCTCGATGTGGATCTTGCATTCCATGAAGGCAGTAATAGTATCCACGTGCAAGCTCTTGTGTGCCTCGATGTGGATCTTGCATTCCATGAAGGCAGTAATCGTATCCACGTGCAAGCTCTTGTGTGCCTCGATGTGGATCTTGCATTCCATGAAGGCAGTAATCGTATCCACGTGCAAGCTCTTGTGTGCCTCGATGTTCATCTTGCATTCCATGAAGGCAGTAATCGTATCCACGTGCAAGCTCTTGTGTGCCTCGATGTAGATCTTGCATTCCATGAAGGCAGTAATCGTATCCACGTGCAAGCTCTTGTGTGCCTCGATGTGGATCTTGCATTCCATGAAGGCAGTAATCGTATCCACGTGCAAGCTCTTGTGTGCCTCGATGTGGATCTTGCATTCCATGAAGGCAGTAATCGTATCCACGTGCAAGCTCTTGTGTGCCTCGATGTGGATCTTGCATTCCATGAAGGCAGTAATCGTATCCACGTGCAAGCTCTTGTGTGCCTCGATGTAGATCTTGCATTCCATGAAGGCAGTAATCGTATCCACGTGCAAGCTCTTGTGTGCCTCGATGTAGATCTTGCATTCCATGAAGGCAGTAATCGTATCCACGTGCAAGCTCTTGTGTGCCTCGATGTAGATCTTGCATTCCATGAAGGCAGTAATCGTATCCACGTGCAAGCTCTTGTGTGCTTCGATGTGGATCTTGCATTCCATGAAGGCAGTAATCGTGTCCACGTGCAAGCTCTTGTGTGCCTCGATGTGGATCTTGCATTCCATGAAGGCAGTAATCGTATCCACGTGCAAGCTCTTGTGTGCCTCGATGTAGATCTTGCATTCCATGAAGGCAGTAATCGTGTCCACGTGCAAGCTCTTGTGTGCCTCGATGTGGATCTTGCATTCCATGAAGGCAGTAATCGTATCCACGTGCAAGCTCTTGTGTGCCTCGATGTTCATCTTGCATTCCATGAAGGCAGTAATCGTATCCACGCAAGCCTTTGCAGCTCCTCGGCTGCGGGATCTTTGCGTATCCCATGAAGGCAGTGTAATCGTGATCCACGCGGCAAGCCTTTGTGCGCTCCTCGAAGGTAGATCTTGCATTCCATGAAGGCAGTAATCGATCCACGCGGCAAGCTCTTTGTGCGCTCCTGATGTGATCTTGCATTCCATGAAGGCAGTAATCGTATCCACGTGCAAGCTCTTGTGTGCCTCGATGTTCATCTTGCATTCCATGAAGGCAGTAATCGTATCCATGTGCAAGCTCTTGTGTGCCTCGATGTAGATCTTGCATTCCATGAAGGCAGTAATCGTATCCACGTGCAAGCTCTTGTGTGCCTCGATGTTCATCTTGCATTCCATGAAGGCAGTAATCGTATCCACGTGCAAGCTCTTGTGTGCCTCGATGTGGATCTTGCATTCCATGAAGGCAGTAATCGTATCCACGTGCAAGCTCTTGTGTGCCTCGATGTGGATCTTGCATTCCATGAAGGCAGTAATCGTGTCCACGTGCAAGCTCTTGTGTGCCTCGATGTGGATCTTGCATTCCATGAAGGCAGTAATCGTGTCCACGTGCAAGCTCTTGTGTGCCTCGATGTGGATCTTGCATTCCATGAAGGCAGTAATCGTATCCACGTGCAAGCTCTTGTGTGCCTCGATGTGGATCTTGCATTCCATGAAGGCAGTAATCGTATCCACGTGCAAGCTCTTGTGTGCCTCGATGTGGATCTTGCATTCCATGAAGGCAGTAATCGTATCCACGTGCAAGCTCTTGTGTGCCTCGATGTGGATCTTGCATTCCATGAAGGCAGTAATCGTATCCACGTGCAAGCTCTTGTGTGCCTCGATGTGGATCTTGCATTCCATGAAGGCAGTAATCGTATCCACGTGCAAGCTCTTGTGTGCCTCGATGTGGATCTTGCATTCCATGAAGGCAGTAATCGTATCCACGTGCAAGCTCTTGTGTGCCTCGATGTAGATCTTGCATTCCATGAAGGCAGTAATCGTATCCACGTGCAAGCTCTTGTGTGCCTCGATGTGGATCTTGCATTCCATGAAGGCAGTAATCGTATCCACGTGCAAGCTCTTGTGTGCCTCGATGTTCATCTTGCATTCCATGAAGGCAGTAATCGTATCCACGTGCAAGCTCTTGTGTGCCTCGATGTGGATCTTGCATTCCATGAAGGCAGTAATCGTATCCACGTGCAAGCTCTTGTGTGCCTCGATGTGGATCTTGCATTCCATGAAGGCAGTAATAGTATCCACGTGCAAGCTCTTGTGTGCCTCGATGTGGATCTTGCATTCCATGAAGGCAGTAATCGTATCCACGTGCAAGCTCTTGTGTGCCTCGATGTGGATCTTGCGAACTGCATAATTTTTCCACTTCTTTGTTTGTGGAGCATCCATAATTTTCTAGCGCAGTGGAATGTTTGTGGTCAGGTTCCACGAAATGAGACGTAAGCGAGGCACCTTATAGTGTTTCAAAATATGTCACCAGGAACGCCACCTCCAAAACTAGTAATCATCAAGCCTGCGCTGTGGCGCCAAGGACACCATGAGGAACAAGATGCAAAGCACGGTGCATGGCCGTGAGCCTGTGTAAATCCGTGACCATCGTCTCTCATGGCCATGAGCCCGTGTAAATCCATGACCATCGTCTCTCATGGCCGTGAGCCTGTATAAATCCGTGACCATCGTCTCTCATGGCCGTGAGCCTGTGTAAATCCGTGACCATCGTCTCTCATGGCCGTGAGCCTGTGTAAATCCGTGACCATCGTCTCTCATGGCTGTGAGCCCGTGTAAATCCATGACCATCGTCTCTCATGGCCGTGAGCCTGTGTAAATCCGTGACCATCGTCTCTCATAGCCGTGAGCCTGTGTAAATCCGTGACCATCGTCTCTCATGGCCGTGAGCCTGTGTAAATCCGTGAGCATCGTCTCTCATGGCCGTGAGCCTGTGTAAATCCGTGAGCATCGTCTCTCATGGCCGTGAGCCTGTGTAAATCTGTGAGCATCGTCTCTCATGGCCGTGAGCCTGTGTAAATCCGTGAGCATCGTCTCTCATGGCTGTGAGCCTGTGTAAATCCATGAGCATCGTCACTCATGGCCGTGAGCCTGTGTAGATCTGTGTGCATCGTCTCTCATGGACGTGAGCCTGTGTAGATCCGTGAGCATCGTCTCTCATGGCCGTGAGCCTGTGTAAATCCGTGAGCATCGTCTCTCATCGCCGTGAGCCTGTGTAGATCTGTGAGCATCGTCTCTCATGGCCGTGAGCCTGTGTAAATCCGTGAGCATCGTCTCTCATGGCTGTGAGCCTGTGTAAATCGCCAAAATGCGTGAGAGTCACAGATAATCCGTGAGACTTCACACGTCTGTTTATGAATACTCCGGGAAACCATCTACTGCATGTGTATATATGTAGTGCAATGTTTGCTAGTAGTCTTAAACATCCAAGTACCACTGGTTGCAATGTATATATGTAGTGCAATGTTTGCTAGTAGTCTTAAACATCCAAGTACCACTGGTTGCAATGTATATATGTAGTGCAATGTTTGCTAGTAGTCTTAAACATCCAAGTACCACTGGTTGCAATGTGTAGCAGGGAAAGAGGTCTACTAGTATCACAGAGTTAACTCATCAAGTGTCAATGAACAGACCTTGTGAAGATAGCTGAGACTGAGGTCCTGCAGCATGGGACACAGTGACAATGACACGAGGCCAGCATTGGTGACACCGCGATGACAACTTGTCAGATCCAGTATCCTAGCAACCAGAACAACTTCACTGTATCCTAGCAACCAGAACAACACAACTGTATCCTAGCAACCAGAACAACACAACTGTATCCTAGCAGCCAGAACAACACAACTGTATCCTAGCAACCAGAACAACACAACTGTATCCTAGCAACCAGAACAACACAATTGTATCCTAGCAACCAGAACAACACAACTGTATCCTGGCAACCAGAACAACACAACTATATCCTTTCATGATCACATAGGGATCATCTCTCAATGTCAGTGTCTGACATCAGGCGAAATAACTTTGATCTGACTTCAACACCCCACCGCCTTCCTCAGACGAATGCTTGTAAACATTGATATGATGATATCAATATATTAACAATATCAGCCCGAAGCATAAAATATCGATGTCCAACTGCAGATGAAACTGCTTCCGAACCTCCCAACACCAAACAAAATTTTGTCTGATATCATACATTGACATTCTGAGATGATCCCTTACAGAGACACAATTTTAAAGAACTGGGAGGATTCTCCTGATGGAGGAAATAACTGAAGGATTACATTCAGTGTCTTCCTCTCGCAATACAGACATCTCTGAACAATGCAAGTATCAGGGGTGCCATTTTATGAATTATGTCGTTACTACCCACCTGAGTTTCTTACAGCCACGCCCCAGGGCAGCTAGCACACTGTCGTCTACAGTGAGGTTGTTACTGAGGTAGAGCTCCTCAAGCGACTCAAGACTTCCTAGTTCCCGCAGTCCCGAGGAAGTAACTAAACACAATATAGAAAACACCAGTTGATCAACGTCATAAGTTTGCTTGCAGTCCGCAAGCAGTCACATTAATCTGTGTCAATAATTTATAGTAAATTTATAAAGTATAAATTTTATTAAAAAAAATTAATTATGCTTCATTGCCAATATTTGAAAGTCATGAATAGATTACTGAAAGTAGGAATAACAAGAACGAGTCTGTTTGTAGGGAGGGGAGATCACAGGGTGCTTCAGGCTGTCACAGGGTGCTTCAGGCTGTCACAGAGGCTTGCAGATGTCTGAGTTTGACAGGAAAACATCTTTTCATACAATAAAAACCTTTTTTGGAAAATAACTGTTCTAGTGTTATATTCAGTTAGTGAAAAGAAGCGGAACACTATACAACTAAATACACATGTTTACTGTGGATGCTAATCTCACGTGTTGGTTTCATGCTTACTATTGCTTCATCTGCCCATAACAATAATTTATATTTTGAAACCAGCTGTGGCTTACAATGGCACAAGTACCGGGTAATGGTATTTAATATTATAAGTGTACAAAGCTCTATCTGTTGATGGCCCGATGACTTACTTTTTTGGAACATACCACGCAAATGGACCACCGCCAACAAGTGACAATGCTGAAACAGAATAGACGGGTAGAATGAGATAACAGAAATAGGATGATAACCGATTGTGTGTTAATTTTCAAAAATACTTGAAAAAATATTAAACAAAAGGATAACGTCTTTCACTCATCACCAGCAGCAGCAGCAGCAGCAGCAGCAGCAGCAGCAGCAGCAGCAACAGCAGCAGCAGCAGCAGCAGCAGCAGCAGCAGCAGCAACAGCAGCAGCAGCAGCAGCAACAGCAGCAACA
Organism: Paraescarpia echinospica; assembly: GCA_020002185.1. Classification (NCBI taxonomy): domain Eukaryota; kingdom Metazoa; phylum Annelida; class Polychaeta; order Sabellida; family Siboglinidae; genus Paraescarpia; species Paraescarpia echinospica. The sequence continues at coordinate 1,058,696 of CM034531.1, read as the reverse complement.
GCAGCAGCAGCAGCAGCAACAGCAGCAGCAGCAGCAGCAGCAGCAGCAGCAGCAGCAGCAGCAGCAGCAACAGCAGCAGCAGCAACAACAGCAGCAGCAACAGCAGCAACAACAGCAGCAACACACCACACAGGGCATGTATTATGTTGTTGTTCTTGAATAAACTTTCTTTCATTCATTCATAGCAAATGGGAATCACCATAACAAATTTAAAATTTTATTAATTTCATGTAATTTCTTAATGGAAGGACAATTTTGATAGTGGTGTTATTTGGAGAGAAGACATAATAGAACAAATCAGAAGACAGAAATGGACCTGGGCAGGGCACATCAGCAGATTACGAGATAACTGATGGACATCGCATATCACAACCTGGAGACCTTACGATCTAGAGGAAGAATGGCGAGACGGTGGAGAGATTAACTAGATGAGCACTGGAAGGGCAGCATCTAGCAGAAAATAGCGCAAGACAGGCATATTTGGAAACGACATGCCGAGGCCTTCGCCCAACCACGGGACACTGCGGCAGCACAATGATGATGATGTTATTTGGCCTGACTTTAAATGTTGCTAGGTTGGACAATGAAGAGGGAACACAGAAGAAAAGAAATTTTATTATTTTATTTTTTATACTTTGCCCCATCTTTGAGTAAAACTGTCTAACAAAGTGAATATTTCAGAATAAAATATTTGTTTAGAAAATCCTGCATTATTTTGAGGACACCATTGAGGACAAGATATGTACCAAATTTCATCGCAAAAACTTTTACGGATTTAGTATAAATCAAAGTATAATATAATAAAACATTAGTTTAAATGTTTTCATCAACCAGTATTCTAAGCTTAAGCTGCTTTAATAATCTACAGCTGTTTACACAGCTCAATTATCATAATTTTGTTATTTTTTATATTTAGATTTGTTTTATTTATTTTATTTAAGTATAACTTTTATGCATAGCAGCACTGCAAACTTTCAAGTATATATGGCATTATATAAAATAAATATTACAACTTGGCTACAACTGAACATGAGACAGACTGAGAAGAGTTTCAAATGTTGCCAATAATAGTACGATGCACCTAAATCCAATGGAAACCAACCTCAGAAGCACCAATAGAAAGGGCTGATCAATCTCAAAAGTGATTAGTATTCAAGTTGTCAACAGATGGATGGATATGTCAGGGAGCTGTGGTGGATAAGCAAGGTTATAAAGGTAAGCTTTTGAAAGATGGCGGAATTGTGTAATATTTTCAACTGATCCAACGCTAAGAGGGAGCATATTCCAAAGAGTTGGTGCAGCAACTGAAAAAGCCCTAGTTCCAATGTTAGTGTTGACTCTAGGAACAAAAAGTAAATCAGAACTAGATGATCGAAGCTGGACAGGCTTTCTTAAAAGAGTAAGCAACGAATATAAATACGTAGGCACAGGGATACGTACCTGTGGGAGGAGAGGCGTAGGGATACGTACATGTGGGAGGAGAGGTGTAGGGATACGTACCTGTGGGAGGAGAGGCGTAGGGATACGTACCTGTGGGAGGAGAGGCGTAGGGATACGTACCTGTGGGAGGTGAGGTGTAGGGATACATACCTGTGGGAGGAGAGGTGTAGGGATACGTACCTGTGGGAGGAGAGGTGTAGGGATACATACCTGTGGGAGGAGTGATGTAGGGATACATACTTGTGGGAGGAGAGGTGTAGGGATACATACCTGTGGGAGGAGAGATGTAGGGATACATACCTGTGGGAGGAGAGGTGTAGGGATATGTACCTGTGGGAAGACAGGTGTAGGGATACGTACCTGTGGGAGGAGAGGCGTAGGGATACATACCAGTGGGAGGACAGAGAGACAGTGGTCTGTGAGTGCTGTACACTTATTCAGTTGGAGTTCCTTCAATGCGGGACATCGCAGGGCAATCTTGTCCACCCCCCGGTCCTGCAACTGTAGGTGACAACAAATGTACAACTCATTTAAACCGTAAGCAGTTTTCACAAAAGGATTAAACTGTAAATGGAAATTGGAGAAAGTGTTTACTACATTTTATTCTTGTACTCATAATAATTGTTTTATGTGTGGCATCTGTATGTTGTATGCTTCATTTTGAGATATTTCCAAGATATTTCTAATTCTAAGAACAACACATACCAGTATGCATCTGTATTATATAGTGCCCTGGACTATGTTTCTGTCCTACCTTTGCACAGCAATTGAGAATCAGAGTCTCAACGTTGCTACTGAGCATGTGCAGACACTGTGGACAGGAAACATACAACTGAGCATGTGCAGACACTGTGGACAGGAAACATACAACTGAGCATGTGCAGACATTGTGGACAGGAAACATACAACAGAGCATGTGCAGACACTGTGGACAGGAAGCAGATGACATAGTGAGCTCGAATGGCAACTGCGCATGAATGGCCATTTTACATACGGAGGTGTCATCAAACTCATAACTTGTCATAGGCATTAGGTACATCCTCATGCCACACATTACATATAAAACAAGTACTAAAATCCCCTATCATTAACACAAAACAAAGTACATATTTTATTAGGAAAATCAACATCAGGTCTTTAATTTATAGAAAAATTATAACTTTAATGTAAAGGAAAACGATAAATATAATTTGTAAAAAAACAATTGTGGACATATAACACAGGTAATAACCCAAACACACAGCATCTGTTTTCCTGTAACTACCCAGTATAAAATAAACAGTTGCGTGTCAATTATGCAACAAGGAAACAAAAAGGATTTAGGATTCTCATGACTTTTTAAATTTGAATTTATATAATATGTGTGTGTGTGCATGTGTGCATGCATCCTTGCATATAAATTATAAGCTACATATTTTCTACTTGTCCTTACCTTTCCTACAAATCTCTTGTTTGCAGTCAGGTCAATGTACTTGAGTTCTTTACAGCGGTGGAACAGCCACCACAAACTGGAGGCACACGGCAAGAACAAGTTTATCTTTTACAAAACGGGACACTAAACATTTAGCACAAAACCTAACACTTAGTTTGTTCCAATCTATAAAACAGCTTGTGCCTCCATATATCTGTATATCTGTCCATCAACTAGATATAATCAAACCACGTGATTACAGTAAGGCTAGTGGAGCAGTCATAATTTATCAGGGGTTGGGATGGAGGATTCATGAGTGTGCACTCAGATTTAATTCCCCACGATTTGTGTATGGGTCAGATTCCAGTAATTCGGCTAGTGGCTGATAACACTTTTTTTATAAAATAAAGTAATTAATTCCATACCCATCTTCACCGATGTTGTGACAATCACGCAGACTAATCCACTGCAAAGTTAAATGAAAATATCAGTTAGGTGTCAACCAGTCATTATTCTGTATACACATGAATGAACACCAAAAAACTATGATATGAAGTAAATTATTAAAAACCTATAATTTAAATACTGATATAATACAAGTGAAGTTAGATACCTACCTGGATTTGAGGCCTTGTTTCTGTGAATTGTTTGATGCCCCTGTTTGTAACCGACATGCCTGCTGCATTCAGACGTACCAGATTGGGACAATGGCGACCTTCAAAGAGAAGCAACAGTGCAACTGAAAGACTGCCCGCCTTGGCCTTTTATTATAATGTTTTATTGCTGAAACTTCTCAACCAGAAATGTGGAAAATTATTGAAGCAGCAACAGATCTATGAGGTATATGGACCTTCAAGGTGCTTCTAACATGTGGTATATGGACCTTCAAGGTGCTTCTAACATGTGGTATATGGACCTTCAAGGTGCTTCTAACATGTGGTATATGGACCTTCAAGGTGCTTCTAACATGTGGCATATGGACCTTCAAGGTGCTTCTAACATGTGGTATATGGACCTTCAAGGTGCTTCTAACATGTGGTATATGGACCTTCAAGGTGCTTCTAACATGTGGTATATGGACCTTCAAGGTGCTTCTACCATGTGGTATATGGACCTTCAAGGTGCTTCTAACATGTGGTATATGGACCTTCAAGGTGCTTCTAACATGTGGCATATGGACCTTCAAGGTGTGCTTCTAACATGTGGTATATGGACCTTCAAGGTGCTTCTAACATGTGGTATATGGACCTTCAAGGTGCTTCTAACATGAGGTATATGGACCTTCAAGGTGCTTCTAACATGTGGCATATGGACCTTCAAGGTGCTTCTAACATGTGGTATATGGACCTTCAAGGTGCTTCTAACATGTGGTATATGGACCTTCAAGGTGCTTCTAACATGAGGTATATGGACCTTCAAGGTGCTTCTAACATGTGGTCATATGGACCTTCAAGGTGCTTCTAACATGTGGTATATGGACCTTCAAGGTGCTTCTAACATGTGGCATATGGACCTTCAAGGTGCTTCTAACATGTGGCATATGGACCTTCAAGGTGCTTCTAACATGTGGCATATGGACCTTCAAGGTGCTTCTAACATGTGGTATATGGACCTTCAAGGTGCTTCTAACATGGACCTTCAAGGTGCTTCTAACATGCGGTATATGGACCTTCAAGGTGCTTCTAACAAGCGGTATATGGACCTCAAGGTGCTTCTAACATGGGTATATGGACCTTCAAGGTGCTTCTAACATGTGGCATATGGACCTCAAGGTGCTTCTAATACGGTATATGGACCTTCAAGGTGTTTAACATGGTATATGGACCTCAAGTTGCGTTTCTAACATGTGGTATATGGACCTTCAAGGTGCTTCTACCATGTGGTATATGGACCTCAAGGTGTTTCTAACATGTGAAGTATGGACCTTCAAGGTGTTTCAATACGTGGCATATGGACCTTCAAGGTGCTTCTAACATGTGGTATATGGACCTTCAAGGTGCTTCTAACATGTGGTATATGGACCTTCAAGGTGCTTCTAACATGTGGTATATGGACCTTCAAGGTGCTTCTAACATGTGGCATATGGACCTTCAAGGTGCTTCTAACATGTGGTATATGGACCTTCAAGGTGCTTCTAACATGTGGTATATGGACCTTCAAGGTGCTTCTAACATGTGGTATATGGACCTTCAAGGTGCTTCTACCATGTGGTATATGGACCTTCAAGGTGCTTCTAACATGTGGTATATGGACCTTCAAGGTGCTTCTAACATGTGGCATATGGACCTTCAAGGTGCTTCTAACATGTGGTATATGGACCTTCAAGGTGCTTCTAACATGTGGTATATGGACCTTCAAGGTGCTTCTAACATGAGGTATATGGACCTTCAAGGTGCTTCTAACATGTGGTATATGGACCTTCAAGGTGCTTCTAACATGTGGTATATGGACCTTCAAGGTGCTTCTAACATGTGGTATATGGACCTTCAAGGTGCTTCTAACATGTGGTATATGGACCTTCAAGGTGCTTCTAACAAGTGGTATATGGACCTTCAAGGTGTGCTTCTTAACAGGCATGGACCTTCAAGGTGCTTCTAACATGAGGCATATGGACCTTCAAGGTGCTTCTAACATGTCATATGTAACCTCAAGGTGTTTCAACATGTGGTATATGGACCTTCAAGGTGCTCTTCTAACATGTGGCATAAGGACCTTCTGCGCTTCTAACATGTGGCATATGGACCTTCAAGGTGTTTCTAACATGTGGCATATGGACCTTCAAGGTGCTTCTAACATGTGGTATATGGACCTTCAAGGTGCTTCTAACATGAGGTATATGGACCTTCAAGGTGCTTCTAACATGAGGTATATGGACCTTCAAGGTGCTTCTAACATGTGGCATATGGACCTTCAAGGTGCTTCTAACATGTGGCATATGGACCTTCAAGGTGCTTCTAACATGAGGTATATGGACCTTCAAGGTGCTTCTAACATGAGGTATATGGACCTTCAAGGTGCTTCTAACATGTGGCATATGGACCTTCAAGGTGCTTCTAACATGTGGCATATGGACCTTCAAGGTGCTTCTAACATGTGGTATATGGACCTTCAAGGTGCTTCTAACATGTGGCATATGGACCTTCAAGGTGCTTCTAACATGTGGTATATGGACCTTCAAGGTGCTTAAATTACGTGGTATAAGTGACCTTCAAGGTGCTTCTAACATGCGGCATATGGACCTCAAGGTGCTTCTAACATGGCATATGTAACCTTCAAGGTGCTTCTAACATGAGGTGGTTGACCTTCAAGGTGTTTCTAACATGGCATATGGACCTTCAAGGTGTTTAACATGTGGCATATGGACCCTTCACAAAGTTTCAACATGAGGCATATGACCTTCGCTTCCTAACATGAGGTATATGGACCTTCGCTGCGCTTCCCCTAACATGTGGCATATGGACCTTCACAAGTCTTCTAACATGTGGTATATGGACCTTCGGCTGCGCTTCAACATGTGGCATACATGGACCTTCAAGGTGCTTCTTAACATGTGGCATATGGACCTCACAAAATTTCTAACATGAGTGTGCATACCGACCTTCAAGGTGCTTCTAACATGCGGTATATGACCTTCAAGGTGCTTCTAACATGTGGTATATGGACCTTCAAGGTGCTTCTAACATGTGGTATATGGACCTTCAAGGTGCTTCTAACATGTGGTATATGGACCTTCAAGGTGCTTCTAACATGTGCTATATGGACCTTCAAGGTGCTTCTAACATGTGGTATATGGACCTTCAAGGTGCTTCTAACATGAGGTATATGGACCTTCAAGGTGCTTCTAACATGTGGTATATGGACCTTCAAGGTGCTTCTAACATGAGGTATATGGACCTTCAAGGTGCTTCTAACATGAGGTATATGGACCTTCAAGGTGCTTCTAACATTAGGTATATCTGGGCGTGACAAAATATTGGACTCTCAATCGATACAATCCGGGTTCAAATTCTCATGTTGTCGTTTCGAAGCTCGGACAATTTTTTTCACTCTGCATTGCCTCAGTTCACTCAGCTTTATGACTGAATAACTGACAGCGGTGGGTATATATGTGAACAAAGTTGTTGTGCAATAATTGCAGCATTGCTGAATGCTTCCCAGAGAATACGAGTAGGTATTGGAATGAACAGATCTAACTGGGGGTGAAGTGTTAAGTGCCCTGAGCTGTCCAACAGGCTGGACACCATGCTACATAGCGCAGTGCATTTTTGTGAAGTACTCTGACGATACGGCAATTGTCGACCTGTCAAATTCGGACACGGTGTGCGAGGAAGTGGTCTCAGACTTTGCCCGGTGGTGTGGTGATCACTTCCTGGATCTTAATGCCCAGAAGACCGAGGAGCTCATCATCGACTTCAGGAGAGACCCCACCCCACCCAAAGACCTGGTCATCAATGGTGAGACTGTCAAGCGTGTATCAGAGTACAAGTACCTAGGTACCGTAATTGACTCTAAACTGACCTTCAGTGCAAAAACAGCTTTGAACAACAAGAAATGCCAACAGAAGCTTTATTTTCTGCATAAAGTCAGATCCCTCGGGGTGAGCCATCATGTTCTGAGGACCTTCTATGGCTGTTACCTTGAGAGTACTGTAACCTTTGGCTTCCTGGCATGGCATGGTGGTTTGAGTGTCACCAATTGGAATATCCTGAGTCGCATCATCAGACTCAGCAGCAAGGTGATTGGAGAGGAACTTACCAGTGTAGACGACCTGTACAGGCGGAGGGCAAAGAGGAAGGGAAGGCAGATCTCTCTGGATCCCCACCACCCCCTAAATCACTGTAACAATCTGTTACCATCTGGCCGTCGTTTTCAGCTGCCTCAACTAAGACTCGGTTGCTCTCGAAATTCCTTCATCCCATCCTCTATTCGTCTTCTAAACGAATGATCTGCCTCCTTCCTTCCCACTCTCTCCAATGCCTGTCTGGCCGCTTGAGAATATGGGTTCATGTGTGTGTGTGTGTGCGTGCGCACGTGCATGCGCGTGTGTGATTATACTGGTAATTGCACTGTATTCCACCTAGTTAAATAACATCTGCGATGATAAACTTGTTCCTGTACTGATGGCTGTGATATGTAAGTATAAATTATGTTTCCTAACAACTTGCTGATTGTTCTGTGCTATTTTATTTTAATCATATGTAATTCATTGAATCAGTGTTCTCAGTTACACATGTGTACTTATTTATAAATTTATTTATTTATTGCGTTCTTAAATAGCGAACAACACAAGAGAATTTCCCCATGAGGGACAATAAAGGTATTTTGATTTGATTGATAGGCACATGGCAACTGGGGGTGAAGTGTTAAGTGCCCTGAACAGTCCAACAGACTGGACACCATGATACATAGACACATAGCAACTGGGGGTGAAGTGTTAAGTGCCCTGAGCAGTCCAACAGACTGGACACTATGCTACATAGACACACAGCAACTGGGGGTGAAGTGTTAAGTGCCCTGAGCAGTCCAACAGACTGGACACCATGCTACATAGACACATAGCAACTGGGGGTGAAGTGTTAAGTGCCCTGAGCAGTCCAACAGACTGGACACCATGATACATAGACACATAGCAACTGGGGGTGAAGTGTTAAGTGCCCTGAGCAGTCCAACAGACTGGACACCATGCTACACAGACACATAGCAACTGGGGGTGAAGTGTTAAGTGCCCTGAGCAGTCCAACAGACTGGACACCATGCTACATAGACACATAGCAACTGGGGGTGAAGTGTTAAGTGCCCTGAGCAGTCCAACAGACTGGACACCATGCTACATAGACACATAGCAACTGGGGGTGAAGTGTTAAGTGCCCTGAGCAGTCCAACAGACTGGACACCATGCTACATAGACACATAGCAACTGGGGGTGAAGTGTTAAGTGCCCTGAGCAGTCCAACAGACTGGACACCATGCTACATAGACACATAGCAACTGGGGGTGAAGTGTTAAGTGCCCTGAGCAGTCCAACAGACTGGACACCATGCTACATAGACACATAGCAACTGGGTGTGAAGTGTTAAGTGCCCTGAGCAGTCCAACAGACTGGACACCATGCTACATAGACACATAGCAACTGGGGGTGAAGTGTTAAGTGCCCTGAGCAGTCCAACAGACTGGACACCATGCTACATAGACACATAGCAACTGGGGGTGAAGTGTTAAGTGCCCTGAGCAGTCCAACAGACTGGACACCATGCTACATAGACACATAGCAACTGGGGGTGAAGTGTTAAGTGCCCTGAGCAGTCCAACAGACTGGACACCATGCTACATAGACACATAGCAACTGGGTGTGAAGTGTTAAGTGCCCTGAGCAGTCCAACAGACTACACACCATGCTACATAGACACATAGCAACTGGGGGTGAAGTGTTAAGTGCGCTGAGCAGTCCAACAGACTACACACCATGCTACATAGACACATAGCAACTGGGTGTGAAGTGTTAAGTGCCCTGAGCAGTCCAACAGACTACACACCATGCTACATAGACACATAGCAACTGGGGGTGAAGTGTTAAGTGCCCTGAGCAGTCCAACAGACTGGACACCATGCTACATAGACACATAGCAACTGGGGGTGAAGTGTTAAGTGCCCTGAGCAGTCCAACAGACTACACACCATGCTACATAGACACATAGCAACTGGGGGTGAAGTGTTAAGTGCCCTGAGCAGTCCAACAGACTACACACCATGCTACATAGACACACACACCTTCAACATGTGATAACAAAATAAAGGTCTATGACAATATGTACAAACCTATTGCCGCAAGAGCCCCGTCTGATAGTTGGCGTGATGCCAATGACAGGTCCAGTGATTTGAGGGCCTGTGATCCTCGCTTCAACAGACTGCAGAGAACTCTGTCAGTGAGAACTGGAAGCAGAATTGTAGACGTATTCGCGAACTCTTCACCCAGCAATTATAAACATTTCTGGGAAATAATAATAAACTGTTATAGCATTTAAATCATTGAGAATCTGTGTTCAAAATTGCCACATGCCAGAATGCAGAAGAAATTATACATTATAATGGTGAGAAAACACTTAAACGTCATAAAATAATTACCTTTATCTGAATAACATAATATGGATAAACTGTGTTTAAAATAATAATAAATGCTTAATTTTTTAACATAAGAACAGTGCTTATGGGACATCAAGATAATTATGTCAAGAAATAAATCAAAAGAGAACAAAGTATTTACAGTAAAATGCAACTGGTTCAAACATTTGACTTATATTTTAAATTGGTGTGTATGGTAAATTTTAATTAACATTAATTAATAGACCAATTGACAAAATGTTCAAAGAAAATGCAAGAAAGAAATTACTGGAATTCAACTCACTTCCAAAGCCGACAAAGAAACTGTCAAATTTGAGATGTTCCATGGTCCTCCAGTGGATGTGGGAGATGTTGCGCCATCTCTTACAAACTGACAACGGAAACAACCAACATCTTTCTAGTTCCGTCTTTGCAATTTAAAAAGTTTTTAAAAGTAAATATTGGATATATTTACATATAAATATATTCAATAGTCAAATACAGTGTATTGCCCTTTTTATTACAATAGATGAGCTTTGACAAGTTTATTAATTAAACTTAATGTTCAATGTTGACAAATATAATTAATAATTTGAGGGAAATCACAAACATTAATATGTCATAGGTGGGGCATGGTTTAACGCTACTGGTATATTAGTGCGACACAGATAAGGTTTTAAGGGACATTACATGCTTCGGTTGTATCAACTTGAGTTAGGATGTTAAGACTTATTTATTAAAAACAGTGATTGTACATGGTCCGGTGACACAGAATCCTAGGGTGTGGGGGGGCCATTCTGAATGGCCGGGTGTGGTTGGTTCCCCTCACCTTTGCTGTAACTTATTTATTAGAATTATATAGGCTAAGGCACTTCATGTACATATTGTATTGTATGGTTTAATGTTTGGCTTAATACAAAGCTCTGGTACAAACTTACATCTGCCTTGTTATTTACAGCAAACTAGCTACGATTCTGAGTCAGTAACACCACTACATTAACAGGGAACACTGTCCCACATTCTGAGTCAGTAACACCACTACATTAATAGGTGTCACTGTCCCGCCACCGAGTCAGTAACAATTAACACTAAGATACCAGGCTCACCGTCCCACATTCCTCGGAAAGTCAGTAACACCACTACATTAACAGGGAACACCGTCCCACATTCTGAGCCGCAGTAACACCACTCACATTAACAGGAACACTGTCCCATTATCCGGTCAGTAACACCACTATACCAAATGGAACACTGTCCCACATCCGGAAGCCAAGTGTATCAATTCACTCACACCAACAGGTAAACACTGTCCCACATTCCGAAATGCAACACTAATTACATTAACAGGGAACACTCGTCCCACATTCCGAGTCAGTACCACCATCATATTACAATGGTGTTCACTGTCCCACATCTGAAAGGTCAAAGTGTACACCACTAAGGCTACCAGGAACACTGTCCCACATTCCGAGTCAGTAACACCACTACACTAACAGGGAACACTGTCCCACATTCCGAGTCAGTAACACCACTACACTAACAGGGAACACTGTCCCACATTCCGAGTCAGTAACACCACTACATTAACAGGGAACACTGTCCCACATTCCGAGTCAGTAACACCACTACATTAACAGGGAACACTGTCCCACATTCCGAGTCAGTAACACCACTACACTAACAGGGAACACTGTCCCACATTCCGAGTCAGTAACACCACTACATTAACAGGGAACACTGTCCCACATTCCGAGTCAGTAACACCACTACATTAACAGGGAACACTGTCCCACATTCCGAGTCAGTAACACCACTACATTAACAGGGAACACTGTCCCACATTCTGAGTCAGTAACACCACTACATTAACAGGGAACACTGTCCCACATTCTGAGTCAGTAACACCACTACATTAACAGGGAACACTGTCCCACATTCTGAGTCAGTAACACCACTACATTAACAGGGAACACTGTCCCACATTCTGAGTCAGTAACACCACTACATTAACAGGGAACACTGTCCCACATTCTGAGTCAGTAACACCACTACATTACAGGGAACACTGTCCCACATTCTGAGTCAGTAACACCACTACATTAACAGGGAACACTGTCCCACATTCCGAGTCAGTAACACCACTACATTAACAGGGAACACTGTCCCACATTCCGAGTCAGTAACACCACTACATTAACAGGGAACACTGTCCCACATTCTGAGTCAGTAACACCACTACATTAACAGGGAACACTGTCCCACATAAACATTTATATGTCATGAGCAACATGTAATTCTGAAAAAAATGTCTGCTGACATCTTAAATAGTTTTCACTGGGTCTGCTGTGCAACCAAAAGTGTATTATCGACAACAATTACCTCTCTCTGACTGCAGTCTCTCTCTCAGATGCAGGCATCCAAATATTCGCATCATGACATCATCGTTGAGGTCATGAATATGCATGAGGCCATTATCTTCTTGTTCTTCTTCAACTTCTGTCTCGGTCTGTGACAACAATGGAGGTCAAAGGTAAAGGTGAACAAATGGTGCAATATAATGACTGATTCGTCACTATGACTTGTCTAATATCTAAAGTCAATCTAGGAGTCTAAAGGTGTATTGTTTCATATATTCATATAGTTTATTTTAAATAAAATAACTATGAATTACTGTAGCTAACAGAAACATAACAGTTCAATTTGTCAAATTCAGAGTTACAGATGTAGATGAAAATGTGGGGAGAAAATTAACTAGATTGTTATTTACAAATAAGTGTGGATTTATGTTTTCAATATTAAATGTCTGTGTTTAATACTGATGCTAGTGGTCCATAGAATATGTGTGTGTGTGTGTGTGTGTCTTGGTGCGTGTGTGTGTATGTGTGTTGGTGTGTGTGTGTGTGATTGTGTGTTGGTGTGTGTGAGTGTGTGTTGGTGTGTTGGTGTGTGAGTGTGTTTGTGTGTGCGTGTGTGTGTTTGTGTGCGTGAGTGTGTGTTTGTGTGTGAGTGTGCTTGTGTGTGAGTGTGTTTGTGTGTGAGTGTGTGTGAGTGTGTGTGTGTATGTGTGTTGATGCGTGTGTATGTATGTGTGTTGGTGTGTTTGTGTGTGTGTGCGCATGCGCATGTTCATGTTACATATTTACCTGTGATGTGATTTTATTTGTTACCTGCAATGCCATTTCATGTTACCTGTGATGTCATTTAATTTGTTATCTGCAACATCATTTTACCTGTTACTTGCAATATAACTATATTTATTATCTGCTATGTGATTTTATGTGTTATTGGTAATGTGATTTATTTGCTGCGTGTGACTTTATTTGAAACAATGCAATGTGATGTTACATGTCACCTGTGACTGTGTTTGATTCTCCTCCACTGTGTCACCTTCTGGTCCTTGTGCCTTCCAGAACCCTGCTGGCTGCACGTACAACACTCTGGAGGAAACACACAACTCATCTCAAAATTGTTTAATCAAAATAATTGGAATCATAAAAATGTGACAATGCTATTTAACTATTTTTTGAGACTGTGTAGAGGCAACTTAATCATCAGCCAGATTAGGTTTGATCTATAAATTAGTTATTTTAAAACAAAAATAAATGAGTTATAGTTATTTCTTAAACAGAATTGGTTACAACAAATACATATCTTAAAGTTCTGGAGATTGCTTCACTAATGTTCCCAACATTTTTCTTTAAAATAAGTTTTGCTCCTTAGCAGTGAACTTGTGTGATGACATTTAAAAAACTGTCAAAGCCAGAATGTGCCGGGATACTTTCACCAGTGTGTCACGGTAATAGTGTCTCCGTGACACTTTCACCAGTGTCATGGTAATAGTGTCCTCAGGACACTTTCACCAATGTATCAGGGTAATAGTGTCGTCAGAACACTTTCACCAATGTGACATGGTAATAGTGTCCTCACTGATGGCTGCTTGTTGCATTTTGAAAAAGCTCTTTTGATTTAATAACAGATTCCGTTTAATGATGGATTTTTTTATGAGCGCATTATTGTTGTGAAATGATTCCCTGGTTACCACACAACATTGTAAGAATGTAAGACATCATTGGAGATACAGGGAATACCCTCACATAGACCAGTGTTTGAGTAAGTTCCACTGTCACGTGTATAGATGTTTCTAATGATACTCGTTTAATTGTACCTGTATCGCAGTGTGAGATCTTCTTCCGACAAACCCAGTACTTTTATAACAGTCTCCATGCTCTTAAATGTAACAAAGCCAGTCCTGAAAAAAACACTCCAATTTCTCAGACCCATCAGGTGGGTGACTTGTGTACAACAGATACCTGAATTAATTAATTCCAAGAATAAACTAAATGAAGTACATGAAAAATAAATTAAATTTGTTTTAACTTAGTCAACATTATATCCAT
>CM034531.1:747469-1043350 GCA_020002185.1 Paraescarpia echinospica | reverse complement strand
TTCCCCTCACCTTTGCTGTAACTTATTTATTAGAATTATGTAGGCTAAGGCACTTCATGTACATATTGTATTGTATGGTTTAATGTTTGGCTTAATACAAAGCTCTGGTACAAACTTACATCTGCCTTGTTATTTACAGCAAACTAGCTACGATTCTGAGTCAGTAACACCACTACATTAACAGGGAACACTGTCCCACATTCTGAGTCAGTAACACCACTACATTAACAGGGAACACTGTCCCACATTCTGAGTCAGTAACACCACTACATTAACAGGGAACACTGTCCCACATTCTGAGTCAGTAACACCATTACATTAACAGGGAACACTGTCCCACATTCTGAGTCAGTAACACCATTACATTAACAGGGAACACTGTCCCATATTCTGAGTCAGTAACACCACTACATTAACAGGGAACACTGTCCCACATTCTGAGTCAGTAACACCACTACATTAACAGGGAACACTGTCCCACATTCTGAGTCAGTAACACCACTACATTAACAGGGAACATTGTCCCACATTCTGAGTCAGTAACACCACTACATTAACAGGGAACACTGTCCCACATTCTGAGTCAGTAACACCACTACATTAACAGGGAACACTGTCCCACATTCTGAGTCAGTAACACCACTACATTAACAGGGAACACTGTCCCACATTCCGAGTCAGTAACACCACTACACTAACAGGGAACACTGTCCCACATTCCGAGTCAGTAACACCACTACACTAACAGGGAACACTGTCCCACATTCCGAGTCAGTAACACCACTACATTAACAGGGAACACTGTCCCACATTCCGAGTCAGTAACACCACTACATTAACAGGGAACACTGTCCCACATTCCGAGTCAGTAACACCACTACACTAACAGGGAACACTGTCCCACATTCCGAGTCAGTAACACCACTACATTAACAGGGAACACTGTCCCACATTCCGAGTCAGTAACACCACTACATTAACAGGGAACACTGTCCCACATTCCGAGTCAGTAACACCACTACACTAACAGGGAACACTGTCCCACATTCTGAGTCAGTAACACCACTACACTAACAGGGAACACTGTCCCACATTCTGAGTCAGTAACACCACTACACTAACAGGGAACACTGTCCCACATTCTGAGTCAGTAACACCACTACATTAACAGGGAACACTGTCCCACATTCTGAGTCAGTAACACCACTACATTACAGGGAACACTGTCCCACATTCTAAGTCAGTAACACCACTACATAACAGGGAACACTGTCCCACATTCCGAGTCAGTAACACCACTACATTAACAGGGAACACTGTCCCACATTCTGAGTCGGTAACACCACTACATAACAGGGAACACTGTCCCACATTCTGAGTCAGTAACACCACTACATAACAGGGAACACTGTCCCACATTCTGAGTCAGTAACACCACTACATTAACAGGGAACACTGTCCCACATTCCGAGTCAGTAACACCACTACATTAACAGGGAACACTGTCCCACATTCCGAGTCAGTAACACCACTACATTAACAGGGAACACTGTCCCACATTCTGAGTCAGTAACACCACTACATTAACAGGGAACACTGTCCCACATAAACATTTATATGTCATGAGCAACATGTAATTCTGAAAAAAATGTCTGCTGACATCTTAAATAGTTTTCACTGGGTCTGCTGTGCAACCAAAAGTGTATTATCGACAACAATTACCTCTCTCTGACTGCAGTCTCTCTCTCAGATGCAGGCATCCAAATATTCGCATCATGACATCATCGTTGAGGTCATGAATATGCATGAGGCCATTATCTTCTTGTTCTTCTTCAACTTCTGTCTCGGTCTGTGACAACAATGGAGGTCAAAGGTAAAGGTGAACAAATGGTGCAATATAATGACTGATTCGTCACTATGACTTGTCTAATATCTAAAGTCAATCTAGGAGTCTAAAGGTGTATTGTTTCATATATTCATATAGTTTATTTTAAATAAAATAACTATGAATTACTGTAGCTAACAGAAACATAACAGTTCAATTTGTCAAATTCAGAGTTACAGATGTAGATGAAAATGTGGGGAGAAAATTAACTAGATTGTTATTTACAAATAAGTGTGGATTTATGTTTTCAATATTAAATGTCTGTGTTTAATACTGATGCTAGTGGTCCATAGAATATGTGTGTGTGTGTGTGTGTGTCTTGGTGCGTGTGTGTGTATGTGTGTTGGTGTGTGTGTGTGTGATTGTGTGTTGGTGTGTGTGAGTGTGTGTTGGTGTGTTGGTGTGTGAGTGTGTTTGTGTGTGCGTGTGTGTGTTTGTGTGCGTGAGTGTGTGTTTGTGTGTGAGTGTGCGTGAGTGTGTTTGTGTGTGAGTGTGTGTGAGTGTGTGTGTGTATGTGTGTTGATGCGTGTGTATGTATGTGTGTTGGTGTGTTTGTGTGTGTGTGCGCATGCGCATGTTCATGTTACATATTTACCTGTGATGTGATTTTATTTGTTACCTGCAATGCCATTTCATGTTACCTGTGATGTCATTTAATTTGTTATCTGCAACATCATTTTACCTGTTACTTGCAATATAACTATATTTATTATCTGCTATGTGATTTTATGTGTTATTGGTAATGTGATTTATTTGCTGCGTGTGACTTTATTTGAAACAATGCAATGTGATGTTACATGTCACCTGTGACTGTGTTTGATTCTCCTCCACTGTGTCACCTTCTGGTCCTTGTGCCTTCCAGAACCCTGCTGGCTGCACGTACAACACTCTGGAGGAAACACACAACTCATCTCAAAATTGTTTAATCAAAATAATTGGAATCATAAAAATGTGACAATGCTATTTAACTATTTTTTGAGACTGTGTAGAGGCAACTTAATCATCAGCCAGATTAGGTTTGATCTATAAATTAGTTATTTTAAAACAAAAATAAATGAGTTATAGTTATTTCTTAAACAGAATTGGTTACAACAAATACATATCTTAAAGTTCTGGAGATTGCTTCACTAATGTTCCCAACATTTTTCTTTAAAATAAGTTTTGCTCCTTAGCAGTGAACTTGTGTGATGACATTTAAAAAACTGTCAAAGCCAGAATGTGCCGGGATACTTTCACCAGTGTGTCACGGTAATAGTGTCTCCGTGACACTTTCACCAGTGTCATGGTAATAGTGTCCTCAGGACACTTTCACCAATGTATCAGGGTAATAGTGTCGTCAGAACACTTTCACCAATGTGACATGGTAATAGTGTCCTCACTGATGGCTGCTTGTTGCATTTTGAAAAAGCTCTTTTGATTTAATAACAGATTCCGTTTAATGATGGATTTTTTTATGAGCGCATTATTGTTGTGAAATGATTCCCTGGTTACCACACAACATTGTAAGAATGTAAGACATCATTGGAGATACAGGGAATACCCTCACATAGACCAGTGTTTGAGTAAGTTCCACTGTCACGTGTATAGATGTTTCTAATGATACTCGTTTAATTGTACCTGTATCGCAGTGTGAGATCTTCTTCCGACAAACCCAGTACTTTTATAACAGTCTCCATGCTCTTAAATGTAACAAAGCCAGTCCTGAAAAAAACACTCCAATTTCTCAGACCCATCAGGTGGGTGACTTGTGTACAACAGATACCTGAATTAATTAATTCCAAGAATAAACTAAATGAAGTACATGAAAAATAAATTAAATTTGTTTTAACTTAGTCAACATTATATCCATGAGCCCAATAACACCTGAACTTGGGTGCATATTCATCAAATTACTAACGACCAAAGAAAGTTCTTACCCCTTTGGCCTGTTATTTTTGTCTCTCAATAACTGGAAGTGTTCAACTGGTCCAAACTTTTCAAAGAACTCCCAAACTTCCTTCACACGGCTCTACAAATTAACACACATTTTAAACAGGATAATATATATAAGATCTAGAAATGATCCTCTAATACAAGTTGAATTGGTGTTCGATTGAACAAGTCTGCCAGGGAATAAAGTGTAAATGCTTTGAGCAGTCCTGAGGACTGGATACTGCGCTGCATAAGAACTTACCTTTTTTTACTTAAATGAACAAAACTTCTTTCATATGACATAAAGATTAACATAGTGTGTTAGACAGGTGAATATAAACATAGCCAGCTGAGCATTATGCCAAAATGTATCAACTTGCATTACATACAGCCTCCCTATTAAGGTCACATTTGGGACTGGACAAAAGTGACCTGAATAGTGAGGTGACCCTATTAGTAGGACTTGCATCCTAAACTTTACCACATGTGGAAATAATTGGGGACTGTTCTAGGGTGACCTTAATTGCGAGGTGTCTGTATTACTGTGGTGACCGTAAAGCGAGATTCCACTGTACTTACAATTCTACGTAATTCGTGATTGGCTAATTTAATCAAGTAGGGATTTTAACATGTACTTTTTAATGTAACTTTTCTATAGATGATTGAAACCCAAGTTCTCCAAGGGTATATACTGAATGAATTATTAAAACTTAATAATTCTGTACCGAGTTGAATAGCAGGTGTAACTGGTCTAAAAATAATAAAATTAAACGAATGTATACCTGGGTATCTGCTTCAATGTGATGTACTCACTCTGTAACTGATGTTGTTCACAAACAGTTTCTTGGGGTTTGACGCCTCCCAGGTGAAATCTGGTCTTGTGTCTCTCCTGTTATTCAACCGCGGCACATCGACTCCAGAATCCACTTTTGTCTCAACAATGTTTTCCCATGTAGTCTTAACTGAATCATCCCAAGACTCTGTATCATGATAATGATCTGCCTCAGTTCTTTGGCGAAACTGTTGCATTATGGGAAGGGTATCGAGGTGAGGTGTCTCAATAAGTTCAGCATCCCAGTTCTCTGTTGGCGTATCATCTACGTTAGAAGTTAAACATGATGGATTTCCCTCAGAATCTACGCTCTCTCTGCTAGGATTTATCACATGGCACTGCATGGCTGTGGTCTCATTGGCTGTATCAGTGTGTTGACTAGACTGTGAATTTAATCCCACTGTTTGGCCAGGATTCGTGTTCCGCAAAGGAAGAGACAAGTTACAATCACATAACGTCTCTTCGTTTGTACACCCAAGTTGCTCTAAGCAGACAGCGACACCAAGTTCTCGCACTGTACCAGCTAGCAGTATCCCAGCATGCAACTGACACTGCAGCTCCAGTTCTAGGGAGGCAGTAACGTACGTGTCAAGTCCAGCACAATGGTGAAGGCGTGCTAAATCACTTACCTTACTGGGCCAAACACGCTGGTTATCAAGAAAACTCTGCTCCATGCTCTACTTGGTAACAGAAATATATTCTCTTCATAACAATGTGTACGCCCTGGGATGTGTCACCACTGCGCTAGCTACTGTACCCCTGGCACCAGGACAGAAGGCTCATAAAACGGGCGATAATATATTAAAATAAATAACAACCACGCAAATTCATAATTGCATTATCAATTGAAGCATTCATTAAGCTGCATAAACATTGCATAGTCCTAGTGATGTCAACGAATCGTTTGATGTAGAACAGTTCAGCAGTTAAGCTCGCGTATCAATATCAATAATAATTATTATTTCAACAGCGTTCTGCCTTCTGGCATTATACAGGCAATATAGTGTATGTACAAGACAGATCATTAGACGGCGCCACTGTGAAGCAAAAGTCAGTTTGTAAGTAGCCACGATTATCCAGCCGCCGTGAGGTGGCAGCATTGGCCCGTCACAACGGTCTGGTTTATTAAGCTCCAGCCATTGTTACCAGTAGGGGGCTTTACCCCAGATTCGGGTAGAGATGATGATTGGCTTTCAGGCCAACTATGAAATAACAAATTCAATAAGGATATTATCAGATAAACTATGCTATAACAACTATTCAACATTAAACTTATATTGAAACACGTCACACCAAAAATAAACCGACATTAAACTTTGTTCGTAGTTTAATGCCTTTTAATCACATGCATATTCACTAGGTGGCAGCTCTCATGGCATAACATTCAGAAGAGCCATTCAGACCCAGACTATCGTTCTGGCGATGCCACGCAGCCAGGCGAGAGTCGGTTAGGCGAGACTACTTTGTAAGTCTTCTCCAGTTCAGCATATCTCTGCGAGACGTAGCTGCCCAGATGATCCCACGATACGCTGCTCTTTCTGCCGTTTGTCTCCCTGCTCTCACGATGTCGTCTTTCAACCAGTCGCTGATGTCCTGCTCCCATCTTGTCCTTGGTCTTCCTCTTCCTCTCTTTCCCTCCACTTTGCCTTCTAGGATTGTTTGCTCTAATGAATTGTGTCTTTTGATGTAGCCAAATAACTCGGTTTTAGTCCAATTATTCTATTCACTAGTTGGCAGTTCTTTATGTCAATTTTTTTAAGGATCTCTGCGTTGGTTGTTTTTGTTATCCATGGCACTCTTAGGACTTTTTTGTAACATTTAATCTAAAACGCTTGTATTCTTCTATTGTCTTCTTTGTTCAGTGTCCACGTTTCGTTCCCGTATAGAGATGTTGGGAAAACGCAAGTTTTTTAAAATTCTTATCTTTGCTGGTATGTTTTGGCCTTTCCATACAGTTTAGAGTTTGCAAATAAAAAATATTAAAACCCCACGAGATGGCGCCACCACACACACATTTAATCACTCCCTTATTAATGACAGGTTATTACAGGTCCTCTTCTGGCGTCTAGGCTGTGATGTCTCTTACGCCAACTCTAAAGTTTGATGTCAAATTAACTGTATGTATTCGAGCTTAATTGGGTGGGTTTTCCATAATTAGTCTAATTTTCTCTTAAAGAACTGGACTTATGGAGCCTCAAACAGACTGTGGGAGGCTGTTCCATATAATTATATTCGTGCATCAGTGTACACATGATTTCTTTATGTTTAACCGACATCGTCCTTTGAATATTTTTAGAAGGTGCCCTCTCGTATGTATGATTCATTATTCCTCAAAGTTATAGTTTGATGACACTGCTGTATCATATGTCTGTGTTAAAATATTGTACATTTCAATCATGTCTCCTGTGAGGCATTTAAATATGTCAAGAGTTGGTAATTTCAGTCTTTGTAGACGTTCATTATATTCGAGATCTTTGAAACCAGGAATTCATTTGGTTGATCTACGCTAATACAGCCACGGTCAGAGGAACCGGCATGGGCACTATGTCGGGATTGCAGACACGAATGCTGGGGGGAGCGGGCTGGGGTGTGAACGCACCACACGCACTCAAGGATTTATATGAGTTCAACTTGAGAGTTAGGCTTGAATATATATAATTTAATTGTGATCCTTATAAAGATGATCATTTATAAATTAGAAAGATATGGTAGGGTGCATTAACTGCAGCTGGAGGTTCTTTAATGATCGACCCACACGAGCTACGGTATAGGTAAGCTCTAAGTATACCACCTACCTTGAGGTTCCCAGTAAAAAAAAACTGGGATCTCCAATTGCACCCCCTTAATACCTCAGATTGGGCCGCTCTCTTGACGGTCCAAAATCGTCCTAGTGCACCCCCAGAGACTCCCAAAATATCCAACTGAGACGCCTTGAGACCTCCAATAGTACCCATATAGACGCTCCCAAAATCCTCCCTTTTACTCAGTTCAAGCGGTACTATTCACTTCAGGGGGAGGGGTACGCATCCTTTGCACCCCTAGCCTACGGGTCTATGTTTGTCGGTCACGTACATTTATTTGTGTTTTTCTGCGTTTATGTTTTCATCTAAATGAAATAAAATCAATGCATACTATTCATGAGCAGTAACACAACAATCAAGGCTCAGTTTCCCCTCTGACGGACGTTGACAATTACGTCAGCAAAGCTACAGTTAATCAGGGATCCAGAACGTCAAAAGGGTATTATTTTAAGATGGACCGGACACCGCTTCCTACACGTTGCAGACCTCATTTTTGTTTTAATATTATGTGTCAGGATGAAGAATCAAGAGGCCTGTCCGGCCATCTCGATTGCGAACACACCAAAATATTGGTTTGAATATACGTACCCATAATATATTTGTGAAATGGTCGATATTTTTTCAAAATTTGTTTCATAACTGCATCTAAAGTGAATCAAACAAATTGATGACATGCATGTAAAGGGATTCGTACAGGATCTATCACACGGTGATGCCATAATTGAGCAAATATGAATTGAGAGGTCCAAAAATTGTAATTTTGGTACAAAATAACCAATATATCACAAAATGGGAAATTGAGATGTGTGTAAGTGTATTAATTTCTAAACAAAATATCTGACATGTGGATAACCTATTACATGGGTTCATACGGTGTGGCAATTGTTGGGGAACACTGGGGGCAAACATTTGTAGAAATGGTATGGTTAACCAAAGCGGATCATATCAAAATTTTACCAATGCTAAAGACTGAATGATCCTTACATTTGTGAAATGTAAGGATGCAATTAAAGAGTACAATTTAATCCATCTTTTGCACAATTTTGCATCCTTTAGAACGTGGAACATAACAGTTTTCCCATAGTCGGTCACCTATCCTGGTATGTTGCAGTGCGAAAAACAGCAACTGTTTTTAATGTTTCTTCTTCTGGCCCTTGGGTTTTATGACATCCATCTTGGGTTTTATGACATCCATCTTGGGTTTTATGACATCCATCTTGGGTTTTATGACATCCATCTTGGGTTTTATGACATCCATCTTGGGTTTTATGACATCCATCTTGGGTCTTATGACATCCATCTTGGGTTTTATGACATCCATCTTGGGTTTTATGACATCCATCTTGGGTCTTATGACATCCATCTTGGGTTTTATGACATCCATCTTGGGTTTTATGACATCCATCTTGGGTCTTATGACATCCATCTTGGGTTTTATGACATCCATCTTGGGTCTTATGACATCCATCTTGGGTTTTATGACATCCATCTTGGGTTTTATGACATCCATCTTGGGTTTTATGACATCCATCTTGGGTCTTATGACATCCATATTGGGTTTTATGACATCCATCTTGCAGCCATACATTCTGAAAATATAGAAAAGATAAATTTATACAATCAACAACTTGAAATATGTAAACACTGTTTGTAAATCGAATTTCTAGTAAAATAATTTTTTTAATGTATAGATACTTACCTTTTCGTGAACTGTAATACATTATCTTTCGAATGAATCCAAAGACATGGCACTTATTCTAAATGCTGACGGCATTTTGCTCATATTTCCCAAGGGCATGCATCGACCGAAAGCATATAAAATGGCAGCATGGCACTCAGGTAGAACAAATGCTGCCATACATATCAGTATGCCATAATAAGTATGTGACACGTACCCCACACTACCTGGCCGCTATGAAGAATCTGGCATCAGACATAAATGAAGAATTGCAACGTGGACATTTTAATGTGCGTGTGACTAGCGGTAAATTCAATGCAGTTTGGACCGACATGGCTTTGGAACAAACCTACAATCGTGAAGCGAAGACACAGCTGTTCAAATGTGTCACTCAACAAGCATTTACCAGAGAGAAATACCTTCAAGCGCTCACTCCAGTATCTGAGCAGACAAAGGCAATGGTCCACGTTCAGGAGGGCACCAACCGTCAACTAATACTAAAGCCAACAAAGACCGATCCGATGTGAACACGATGAAAACACTACTGAAGCAAGAAATTATTAATTCGTTCAGCTGCTCCTCGCCATATCTACTCAAGTGGCGAGAAATGTCAGTCCCTGGGTTTGCTTGAAGCTAAATTGAAAGGATTAACAACACTGTGAAGAGCTGATAAAAACCGAAGTCCTCAAGTTGAACCAGTTCACCTCCAGACGTTTGAACAGAAAGACAAACAGAAAGTAATGTCTCAACAGACAAGGATATACCAGGAAGAAAGTAACATCTTGCGAAGCTTATGCTTCACCTAAGAGAAGGACTCGGACGCATTCATATATGAATGGACAGGGTATCCTGCGTCACTCGTCGAGCTAAATTAAGACATGCCACTTGGCTATGCAATGAGGAAAGAACACAAGGCAGATTACGTGGCTGTCATGAAGGACCAGCTCAAAGAGTGTTGTGTTGGGGAAGACCATATGCCTGCCATGGACGAAGATGTGCTGTTAATTGTAGATGCTATGGCATTCATACACCGTAACCAAGACATCGCATGCAAAATATGTGTAGACATGCAAGAAGTCACACTCATCAATCCCTGCCCATTGTACCGTATCAGTATAGTCAGAGACAGGTACGACATTGAACCATCAAAGAGCTTGAAGGTTGATGAACGAATCCGCCGACAACAAACACAGCAATCAAGCCATACTTATGAAGTCAAAGACAACTTGCCTATCCCACCATGGAAGTCATTTATTGCGAACCCCAAAAACAAAGCAGCCCTACATAATTACCTTCCCGAATCCTGGACAACACATCACGAAGAAATGCCTCAAGGCGTGAAACTGATTCTTGGTGGCCTCTTTAAAGAAGCAGACAAAACTGTAGGCATCATAACTGATGGACCCGTAGTGCTACTCGAACTGGCATGTGGAGATCACGAAGAGGCAGACACTCGCATATATCTTACTATGTGACCCACTAAGGGCACAGGCGAGTAGTTATACAGGCTACAGACACAGACGTACTTATCTTGGCCATCTACTACTGTGTCCGCATACAAGGACTGCAAGAGTTGGGGTGCAGAAGGGCTCGAGTCACATTCCATGCCACGCAATCGCAGGAATGCCAGCTGACAAGTACAGTTTGCCAAATGCCTTCTCTATGGCCACATAAAGAGTGGATGTGACACAGTTAGTTACGCATTTGGAAGAGGGAAGAAAAAATCTTCCAAAGTTACCATGATGAATGCATCCGACGTACCTTAGAGACATGACGCAGTTCGGAGACGATTCACTTGTTGTGTCAGCAGCAGTTATCGAATCATGCAGAGCTTTCTTTCTGAAGCTGTACTCCCACTTCAGGGGGAGCCTCGATCACTTACGTGCACACATCTTCGGACGTATCAAAGGAGATATAAGGAAACTGCCTCTAACTGAGAGTGCCTTCAAATACCGTATCAAATCGCTACCTGCAAGAGATCTCACCAGTGCACCCTAAGCTTACCAGATGCCACATCATTTGGCAGACAGCTTCTGAATGGGCACTTAGTTCCGATCACGATGGATAAACCAGCTAAGCTGGAGCAGTCAAACAAAAGCACCATTGTCAGTGCAACAGGAGCAAGTGCAAAATGAACTGCTCCTGCGCTATAGCTGGTGTTAGCTGAGTCGTTGCATGTACATGTTCAGGGAATCCAAACAAATGTGGCCGTATAGTGGAGGGAAACGACGAAGATGTATCAATTTGCTTTGACACGTGGCATCAACTGCACACCCTGAACGTACTCGCACGTTGATATGTACGAGGACTAACTTTGCAACTAAGCATTGCAATGTTTTTTTCGCATTTGGCTGATTGTGTTTCCATGCAGTGTAAAAACAGACGCACAACCAACAGTTTTGAGCTGTCTGATAACTGGTGAAATTCAAATAAAGTGTTAACTATTAACATTATGATATATATTATAATGTAAAGACCATAGATGTGTGATGTGATTCTCAAAGAAACTGATATTCTTGCAATTTTGATATGATCCGCTTTAGTTAACCATACCATTTCTACCAATGTTTTACTCAAACCAATATTACGGTGTGTTCGCAATCGAAATGGCCGAGCAGACCTCTTGATTCTTCATCCTGAGGCATCATATTAAAACAAAAATGAGGCCGCAAAGTATAGGAAGCGGTGTCCGGTTCATCTTAAAATCGTGAGTCCAGATCCCTAACTATAAGTTGTGATGACACAGCTGACGATCCGTTTGAGCCATCCTGATCTCCTTCGTATCTCTGGATGTCGTATCTTCCGGTTCTGTGGGCGCGCTCTCGCTCTTGTCCCTTCCGCTGTCTCTTGACGCTGTTATCTTTGCGGATATTACATCCTAACTAGGCCTCTGTCCACATATGATGACTACTATTTTGGCTTTTCTGGATCTGCCATTGTCTAACTCGGCAACGTCTTGTCGGAGTTGTTCGTTATTTCTAACGCAGCCATTACACACGTTGACAATTCTAAGTGCGGTATTTCTAGGGTCTACACAATTTTACTGGATATTCGTGTGTGTGTGTGTGTGTTGTGTGTGTATGCGCGCGCGTGTGCGTGTGTCCATGTGGGTGTGCGTGTAGATGTGCGTGTGTGGGTGTGGATGTTCATGTGAGTGTCCGTGTGGGTGTGCATGTGCGCTATGTAGACGATGTGTAAAAGTAGAAGCACAACAACCTACACGTAAGTAGAAAGATCTGAATGGGATCTGTCAGAGGTACTGATGTCATAGTTCTAGTTCTTGTTGTTTCCAGCGTTCTGCAACGTTCTATTAACTGACTAGTGTGTATTATTGTGGTTATAATGTAATGGTCTTATGTGATCTCTAAGTCACGATCGACACACGTTCAAAAATGGACGAGTTACAAGCAAACATAAACTATATGCACTAGTACAGACAGGTATGTCTACTTGTGCACGAGTACAGACAGGCCTGTCTACTTGCTTTTACTGAGACTTGGCTTGATGATCATGTGCAATACAGTGATTTAGTTATCGATTGTAAAAAATCCGTTACACTGGGAAAACACACGTCTATGTCAATCGGAGATGGTGCAAGATCATTGTTCGTGACACAGCGGCGATACACGGTACGATTGTCTCGTAACATGTATCGCCGCCTTTAGCCACCGTGTAAAAACCGGTCTTTCATATACCTGAGCATGGTGAAAACCGTGAAAAGCTAGACTGCCACTACTTTTGTTGATTGCACAGAATGGCACGTGTTCTATGACACATGTGAAAATCTGAATGTTGATGATATTTCATCTTATATTTCGTTCTGTGTCGACTCTGTGATTCCAACCAAACAAATCACTATTTTTCCCAACAATAAACCTTGGGTCACAAAACATCTAAAAGCCACCCTAAATAAAAATAGTTCTTCCAGGGTACGACCGAAGAGAAATAACAGCTATCAACATGATGACAGACCCAGTTAGATCTAAGGTCAGGCTGCAGTGTGTGAGTGATGAGTCTTTGCCCGAAGTGTTTAATGATTTCTTTATACGTATTGAAGAACACAACTTTTCATCCTAAATGTTTGATCTAAAGTCGTCTTTGATGTTTGTTAAAAACTGCTGTCATTGATCAGGAGAGTGTAGCTAATTGTCAATATGAACAAAAGCCCAGGCGTCTTTCAACATCTTTTTCAGACCTCTCTAGACACTGCTAGTATTCCCACTGCTTGGAAAATGTCGACTGTCATCCCCATTCCTAAGACAAACAACCAAAACAGTTAAACGACTTCAGATCAATTGCTCTAACATCCCTTGTTATGAAAACCGTGGAAAAACTAGTCAATTCATTGATCCTGCTCATCACTGAGTCAATTAAGACTCACTCCAGTGGTCTGGAAGAGGTGTTGAAGATGCTAAGTTATTCATTCTGGACAAAGTGCATAGGCCTACTCACTTTGAGAAACCAACTGCACGTGCAAAGATTCTCTTCGTCGATTTCTCATCGGCTTTTAATTTGATGTAGCCTCATATCTTAGTCCATAAACTCATTTCTGATTATATTCTCGGAAACCAGCTTGTTGCCTCCGTGTGTTTTTGTGAATGGGAAATTTTCTGACTTGATGTTGACAAACATGGACTCGCCTCAGGGTTGTTGTCTCCCAGCCCTTCTATGCGTCTTGTACAATGACAGTTGTAGAAGTGCTCACGCAGACAGGTTTTAGTGAAATTTGCTGATGACAATGCCTTACTTTCACGTATTTCTCTTTGGTTCCCAACAAGTTCATGGCCCGGCATTACGAGATTTTGTTGTGTGGTGTGATGACTCCTATTTAAAGTTTAATGTATGTAAGACCAAGGAGTTAGTAATAGATTTAAAAAAACACAATCAAATTCCTGAAAAAAAACCACCATTCATGATCGAGAGGTTAAAATTGTCACCAAGTACAAATACTTAAGTACAGTGTTTGATAACAAACTTAGAAGGGATGACAACACAAAAGTAATCGTCAAGAAATGTCAGCAGCGCCTGTACTTTCTTAGAAAAATAAACTCGTTTTCTGTTGATAAAACAAATTTAAACCTGTTTTACAAGTCTGTTATTGAGAGTGTTCTTTGCTTTTCGTTTATCTGCTGGTATTTCAAACTGAGTGTTAAAACAAGAACAGTTTACAGTAGATTGTACGTTTCAGCTCCAAAATAATCGGAGAGACTCAGAGAGACATCACTCAGTTTTGTGAACAACAGGTACTTAGGAAGACACGTTCTATTTTAGCCAATCATAGTCATGCTCTATATCCCATGTTTGAGACTCTGCCGTCGGGCCGCCGTTTTAGGTGTCCCTTGTACAAAACAAACCTCTGTAGTGTGTGTGTGTGTGTGTGTGTTCTATATATTTAGTGGTTACAGTGTGAAGAAATGCACTCCATGTGTTCATGTGATAAACTATTCTTTTTGTGACTTTGATGACATGAGCCAATAGTATTTTAATATTAATGTATATATATATATATATATATATATACATATATATATAAATATATACATCTAAATATACATATATATATATCATCCCTGTAAGGGCAATTACATTGTCGTTTGGGCGGGCACATTTATATATATATATATACATTTATATGTATTTAAATGTATATATATATATATATACACTGTATATATATATATATATACACTGTATATATATATATATATATACACTGTGCCCGCCCAAACGACAATGTAATTGCCCTTACAGGGATGAATAAAGTTGCATTGTATTGCATTGTATTGTATTGTACAGTCCCTAATTTTGAGAGCCAGGTTTTTATATTAAATATCATGCCTGCCCGGTCCGGGTTTTAAACTCAGAGCGCTGGCATGCCAGGCGGATGTGCTACCACTACACTAGCCGCGCTCCCTTGTAGACCCATAGTAATCATTTAGCTTAGAGATTCACCAACTTTCATGTACACTGTACACTGTACTTACAATCTGTGTTGTATTCTAATTACCCGGAGTGCATTTCGCCAGGGAGCCGCACTTGTCTTGAGCCCTTACGTACGATAAAAACCAATTAGGCTGGTGTGATGTCAAGATGGCTGCCTAACTGACCGGCACGAATTGCCGACTGCCGTGTTATAGTGGGGGCCACTGCACTTGGTTAAAACATTGCATAATGATTAGTTCGCTACAGAAAATCATCAAAGGGATCACATTACGTCGGGACGAACAAAGAACAAATTGAGAAGGCGACCGCTTCAGTTTGCATGACACAAGCACAGTTGACAGTTGTCTAATCAGTTAGAAAATTGAATTAATGTAACGACTCGAGAAGTCTTTTCATCTCATCCGTCTTGAGTAAGATCTGCTGCTGTAAGCACGTTTTACAGTGGACGGCTTTAGAATCGACCGTATGGTCTAGAACAAGGTAAACATGAAATAAATATAGGCCTACCACAAATTAATAGTGATTTAATGAATGTGTACACACGCATGTTGACGGTTACACCGCACGTTTTTTGCACTATTTTTTATATGATTATACGTAAACGTCGGAATAGGGGCTTGAGGGGTGGAGCACCCAATGTTGGGAGTGGGGGGCTTAGCTCCCTAATATTTGGTGAATTAAAACAATGTTGATGAACATCATCTGAGTTGCAATCTCCGAGCTGAAACTGCATAATTTCGTGGCTGATCCCTGAAAATCTCCAACAGCACCGCCAAGCCCCGTCTTCCGATGTCTTGTCCGACAGAACCAACGTGGTGAGTGAAACCACGGCACAAATGTGGAATGTCACCGCGAAAAATCCCCACCCCGGCCCTCCCCCATCTTCGAAAGTTATGCCCGACAGCAACGTACGACTGGTCAAAGCTCTTGCTCAACCACACGATATCTATCTCGCCCCGACCCCTATATAGAACTTTACGTAGTAGTAGTAATTATAATATATTACATTGACATCGGAACGTGGTGAATATTGGAGGGACAGCACCCCCGAGGCTCACCTAAAAGACATTCGTGAAATATAGGGGGGGGGGGCAAAATATATTATATATATATATATCCAGTCCCCACCAACGCAAAATATTGGGGGACTCAGCGTCTCAGCCCCTACAAACCCCACCCGAGTCTTACGGTATGATAATGTGCCCGCAACACATACACACGCACCCACACGTGCACGCGCACACGCACACACCACACACACTCAGACACACACAAACCCACGCACGCACGCACGCACGCACACATAAACGTCGGAACTGTGGGACTCGGGGCTGAGCTCCCAATATATGGGGGGAGCTGGAGATATGGTTAGCCCCCAATATTTCACGCGATTTTTTTAGGATTTGGTGAGCCTCAGTGGTGCATCCCGTGCAATATTCACACCCGATATTTCGGCTGTTGAAGGTTTTTTTGTGAGCCTCAGCCCTTCAATATTCACCACGTTCCGACGCCTAGGCCATAGGATATACTGTCCCGTACTTTTTTGTTCAGAGAAACGAACTATCCGTGTTAATATGCAACAGTGTTATCGCGCTGAGCAGCTGATGAATAGCCGCGTTTAGTAAAGTCCAGCATCCCGCCGGTCAGCGACCGGCTAAAATGACAGAAGTGCGGCAACAGTGCGTCAGTGCGACTTGCACTAGTTTAGTGGCGACTGTGCTGAATGTCGTCTGCTTCTCGGATCGATAGTCGCGAACGGAATCTGCTAACGGCCGCCCGTTGGCTAGTGTATGGATCGGGCAAGCGCCGATCCACATTCGTATTGTACAAACACGTAAGCTTTCATCGGCAACGGAAGCTTTTCAACACCGGTGTGTCAGATGAGACGAGGGACTTTATTGACGCGTGCTTGTATCAAGCAGTGCGTCTTATATTCTTATAGACGGACCAGCATCGGGCCTGAGACATTAACCGGACGGAAATCGCGTGCATTTTGTATAGGGGGCTATAACTAGGACTAGGTACACCGTATAGTTGGTGAAATGATGACGGATATACAGTCACAGTTTTGGCTATGAAATTCACAGGAAATAAAGTCACAATATTAGGCTGTATATTAAATACAACGTCTTCAGATTTTCAATAAGTCTGGACAATAACATTTGACGAAAACATTATGGTATTGTCATATTGTTGTTATGTTACGGAGACAATTTACAGGTGCACATTCACCACAAGCAAAAAGTAGCAACATACGCATACACACACGAACACACACACGCACGCACACGCACACGCTCCATGGTGGGTGTAAGCTAGTGTTTAGTATTATCCGGAAGTCGCGAGCGACATGTCAGTAACGCGGTGGATGCGATGCGGGGAACTTCTCAATAACACCCACGTGACTGGCAGAAGAATATCAACTTCTCTAGAGCCAGGTGTCCTGTGTCGCTAGATGCTCGGTAATACGTTTCAGTGAACGCGTGTTTTCACGTCATTAGGCCTACTCGTACCTAATCCGTTCCATAATTAGTGACACGCTGAATTAACTGCACGGTTTGGCCAGCGAGAAGACGTCAAGCGAGCGGACTCTACGTTCTGATAATTCTAACTAAGGGAGGACAATAACGAGTTTAATAGAAGTTATTATTTTGGAATTGAGGTCTACATTATTATTACAGCCGATAGTCAGTGTGCAATTTCCAATTGGTGGCCTTTACTAATTTATGACGTAAAATGTCAAATAAGCTAGTTACACGTTCCAAACATTACGAGAAGCAACAATCCAAATACGTTGATTGAATCGCTAATTAATAACATGTGATTGGAGCAACATTGTCAGCACTCTTTAATTGGTATTGATATAACAGGCCAGTAAGTTTTTTGACATGCGATTGCTTCCAAAAACCTCAAACTGCACCCTGTTAAGTCTCCCCAAAACCTCTATTTTAGACCTTCTTGAGGCTTCCCAAAACTTCCGAATACAGAACACCAGCGGAACTTTTTTTCCCTAAAGCGGGACCCTTGCCTGAGCGTTCGTACGCACTCACTGCACCCCCATCACAGACAGGTCTCCTGTAAAATTGCTTTCTCGTTTATGATGCTCTTATATTTGAAGCATCGATCTATACATTTCTTGGATATACGCCCAGAATATGATT
This sequence comes from Paraescarpia echinospica, assembly GCA_020002185.1. Taxonomy (NCBI): domain Eukaryota; kingdom Metazoa; phylum Annelida; class Polychaeta; order Sabellida; family Siboglinidae; genus Paraescarpia; species Paraescarpia echinospica. The sequence goes on along the minus strand of CM034531.1, from coordinate 1,025,139 downwards.
ATGTAAATCACACAACCACTGCCTGACAGCACTGACATGGACGTCGGAAGGTACAAGAAAAGTTGGTCGACCAAAAACAACGTGGAGAACCACAGTGGATAAAGAACGAAAATAACTGGGCTGGGCAACTTGGAGCAAAGCCAGACACATAGCCGTTGACAGGGCGAGAGTCGCACAGCAGCCTTATGGGCCACAAGGCCCGAAGAGGATAGGTAAGGTAATGTAAATCAGTTGGAATCTGTGCACCCCGAGCATTAGGCAGCGTGCGGTTTACACACAAAATGCCCATCCAGGAGCAGGCATTTCGACCCGATCAAGTGCGCTGTATGCTAATTGTACGGTGACATACCGCATTAGCCCCCATCACGGGAATAAGATCCAACGCCGTATCCCCGTGGTGGAGATTTAGGCAACGATCTTTGACAAATTGTTTGCACCTGGGGATTTCGACATCACCCTCGAGAAAACGGACAGTCTAAGTGAGCAGTGTTGACATGATCAGTCAGACTCAGTGTCCTTAGGTTTGATCTTATCGATTGTACATTTACATTCTACAATCCTATTTGTTTTATTCAGAAACTGGAAAGTTGGAAACTAACGCGACGTCTTAATCATATCCTCGCTGTTACATGTATAATCCGTATTCTTGGGCTTCGTATTTACCGCGGCGACGCTACCAAATCCGACCAACGAGAAGCGTTGAAACGCGCACACCCCTGTTTCGAGGTGGACTAGTCCGCGCGAGCCGCCAATCATTGCCGGCCGCTATATTTAGCCGGCGCGCGCGTGGAGTCGCAGTCAACTGTGTTGGCGCGACTCAGGCGAAGTGTGTTAGCTGTGATATCTCCAGATATGTTTAACTGTCGACCACGGGGGTAGCGGCGATATTGCCCCCAAACATGAGACCCCTAATCCGCCTCGCCTCTATGGGATTGGCGGTACTGGCGGTGGTCTGCGCGCGAACAGTGACGGCGACGCCAAGAGACGCTGTCATACACGCGGCCAGGTGTCGCGTCCGATGTCTGTCGCTGTTATCATCAAAGGTGAGTGACAATTTCAGCGTCGTTTTATGTTGCCGCCGTCTGTGAAATAGCGACTGGGCGGATGCCCCGTGTCGCCACGCCATCGTCTCGCTTGAATGTCGGGGTCACGTCCCCTTCTATATGTCGTATAACGGTTATCATATATAATAATGACACCAGACAATTTTGAAAGCAGTTTTTATGGCGGTTTCACACGCCCCGGGGGCGTAACTTCTGACCTCTTTTCCTATCACTGCAACAGGATACGCACCAGTGATATTCACCGTAATTATATAATTGTCACAAAGAATTCAGCTAATGTTTGATCATAATTTACCTGGTACTTAAAATAGTAACCGAAGCAACGACACGCTAATATTGATCACTGCCAAATTAGTGCTGTTTGATTGTGTTCAAAGTTGTCAAGACGCAAGTAGAGGTAACATTAAAAATATTACAAGGTATAAATGTGTTAATCATCATCATCACCATCATCATGGGTTGTTACGTCTGCTGCAAGTTCCCCGGCTGTAGACCTGTCTCTTACAACAGTTCTTTTCTGCTCCTTCCTAGCCAAGCTGCGAGACCATCAAGGAGTTTGATTCTCTGCCGAGTTCTGCTTTTTTCCCTCTCAATCATTCCTCTAATCTTCGCTTTCGCATCACATGGCATAGACATGCAATTTGTTGTTTCCTAAGTTAGATAATATTTTTCCATTCTAGGGATTTCTTCATTATTTTTTTATCAGTTTACCCTTAATAAGTAGACAAATGGGTGAGGTTTCCACTGCAAGAAATACTACTTAAATTATAAGTTTTTAATGGCTGACATAAGTTGTCATTCAGTGTGTATATCTTAGCTAGAGCATGACTGTCTTAGCCATTTTACCTAGCAAAAACAAATTGTGTTACTGGGTACTATACTGCCAACGTATTTCCCCAGTCAGTCACCCCAATAAATAGTGTGCCTCAAGTTATTACTTAATGTGTATTGTTAAGTGTAGCCATTTTTGAATAGTTGGGTGAGACTGATCATTAAGCCAAATTGACACCTATCCACATAGGGTGTAGTTCTAAACCAGTAGGCCCTGTTTCTTTACTGAGTATATCTTATTGTTCACTAATTTTTGTTAGCATTAAGCATATAAAATCATGTGGATAAATTCTAGTCTATCTGGGCGATATTGTATGACTGAAGCACCACTACTACTAATTACTGGAATCAGGAACAGTGCACTCTTGATACTAGATTCTGAAGAAGAATATCCTGTCATTGATGAAGCAAGTGGATCCTGAGATCAGAATTGTGCTTTGGTGTCCTGGTGTATAACACTGCTCTTGGTTTTAAGTAACTATTATTTATATTTTTATATATTAATACATTTGCAGACAGTGCAAGGAAACAACTAAGAACAGTCAAGACTAGTTGCCTTTCTATCTTTGAGACCTCATAATAGAGCTGCCAGAGTCCTGTTACTAGTGTCAACTAAATTGTCAAAGCACATGCCATCACCAGACAGATTGATCTAAATACAGTCCCGTCATTAATAACAACCTTTTTGCGAGACTCTTGCTGAATTCACCTTTCAAATTGTTGTTCAGACTGAGTCTGCCATATGGCGCCACAAACATCCATATTGCACATGTGCAGTATTGGCCCTCTCTCTTATTTTTATAACTTGCTTTATTAACTAATTTAGTAAAAAATGGTTAGGTAAAAATACTACTGTAGACGTGTTTGGTTTATATGGTTCCCATCTGACCCAAAAGCCATATATTCCATTCAAGCAACAAAAGAAGAAATAAAAAATCTTGCAACGTGGTGCGTTTGATATATTATGTAAGACGTGGAATGTGTTGGCGAAACTGTGTGCAAGTTTGATGTATGACACCATAACAGTAGTGGACTCCTTGATAAATATATGCTAAGCTGCAACTAGGAGGTGAGGGTGAGTTATGGGGCCCATATCATGGGAGCAAGCAACATTGTCATTATGGTCAATGCTGTCACTATTCGCTATTCCTCTATCCGCACCGCTGCATTGGTGAACAGCTAATGTGGTGTAGACATCTCTCTCCTCAAGCTGACTTCGTTAGCGGCTCCAATTAATTATTGTGGGTCTGTCCTCTAATCGTAATCCACATCTTGAGCACGGATTGCAGCAATTGACCGCGTGTTGACCACTTAGGTGCGGTGTGTGCACCACTGTTAGGTGCCCCAAATTGCCCCTCGGGTTGTGATTTTTCCTTCCGCCGCGTTGTGCAATTTCTTGCCTGGCGCAGACAGCGAGGGGATAGACCGGTATTGATTCCTTGTCTCGTCCATATGGTCAGTATGGATGGCATGCCAATACACAGGCAGGACACAGGAAATCACGTCTGACACTTTTCTTTTTAAATCTCCCCTTATTGATACCGTTTCTTTTTTCTTTCTAAAAAATAAATATATTAATGCTATTTTTGCAGGCTTAATCAATTTAGCTGATCACGAATAAGGTTAATTGCATTTCATGTCTGTCAGGTGTCAACAGTTAAGTAATGTGTGTGGTCAGGTCCATCAAAAGGTGAACTTTTTGTTAGTTTAATCTCTGGAAGAATTGACTTTGATCATTGGATTATGTAACTTTGATCATTGGATTATGTAACTTTGATCATTGGATTATGTAACTTTGATAATTGGATGATGTAATTTGTCAAATAGTGAATACTTTAGTTTATATAATAGGTACTAATTTTGTTTCAGTTGAATTTTTATTAGTTTGATGATTTCATCAAAACTCTGGCTCATTTGCACAGATGAGCTAACTTGTAATGACTGCCAGTTAGATTCTGGGTGTGAAATTAATGTTAAATAAGACAAGTATAAGATTACATTGTTGAAGCAGTGTTTACATCTTAGAATGTCATATTTGTTATGTTTTTCGGCTCTATTTCTTTTCCTGTCACGGAATCACTGGATGCATTTTTTTATTGAGATATAATATTATGAGGGTTAATTTGGCAAAACATACTATTTTGAGGTGGGAGTCTTGCATTTCAGGATTTCTAGGTGTGATGATCCAAATTTCATGGACGTAACTATGTAGCCACCATTTTGATACACTCTATTTACTTGAACTGGTTATTTGTGGTAGAGAACTCTATCTGGGAGTGTCAGTTTTATTGCAGCCCTCTATTTCTGGGCTTAATTTGTACTAATCTCCAGATATAGGAGACTCGTGTTTCAATACCTTAGAGGGCTTATTAGGATTTAGATCCTGTGTTTGGTTCAAAGGTACACCGCTCATATTTCACACACAGATGTCTTGTGTACTTTAACGTGCCTATGTACTCACATATATCTCGCAGTGTAACAGTTATTGCTGGAATTTCTCATTCCTGGGGTGAATCAGTAGACAATCTCTACTTTCAACATACCTGTGTTCACACTGAAGTATAAATGAGACCCTAGTTGACTTAGTCTTAGCCCCCCGGGCCTTTTGGCTTTGAAGTGACCATGGGGTCACATGAAGCCTGCAGGTGCCTGTGTCGTTGTTGGCAGTGCTCATTGAAACTTTAAAACTGTTTCATGTCCACAAATACCAATTCACTATGTCAAGAGCAACAGTATAGCACAATTCACTATGCCAAGAGCAACAGTATAGCACAATTCACTATGCCAAGAGCAACAGTATAGCACAATTCACTATGCCAAGAGCAACAGCATAGCACAGTTCACTATGCCAAGAGCAACAGTATAGCACAATTTACTATGCCAAGAGCAACAGTATAGCACAGTTCACTATGTCAAGAGCAACAGTATAGCACAATTCACTATGCCAAGAGCAACAGTATAGCACAGTTCACTATGCCAAGAGCAACAGTATAGCACAGTTCACAATGCCAAGAGCAACAGTATAGCACAGTACACTATACCAAGAGCAACAGCATAGCACAGTTCACTATGCCAAGAGCAACAGTATAGCACAGTTCACTATGCCAAGAGCAACAGTATAGCACAGTTCACTATGCCAAGAGCAACAGTATAGCACAATTCACTATGCCAAGAGCAACAGTATAGCACAGTTCACAATGCCAAGAGCAACAGTATAGCACAGTACACTATGCCAAGAGCAACAGCATAGCACAGTTCACTATGCCAAGAGCAACAGTATAGCACAATTCACTATGCCAAGAGCAACAGTTTAGCACAATTCACTATGCCAAGAGCAACAGTATAGCACAGTTCACTATGCCAAGAGCAACAGTATAGCACAGTTCACTATGCCAAGAGCAACAGTATAGCACAATTCACTATGCCAAGAGCAACAGTTTAGCACAATTCACTATGCCAAGAGCAACAGTATAGCACAATTCTTCCATGTGTTTTCAAATAATGTCGTAGGCCTCGGATTTCACATACTGGCATTGAGTGTAACAGCTATTATGCAGGCATTATGGAAATCATATTGTTACTAAGTAACTGTTTTGTAGTAAGTAAAACAAATACTGTATTCGTTCTATTAAGCGTACATGCCCTAATTAGCGTACACCCCCTTTTTAGCAGCATCCGACGCCGTGACAGTGATCTCAATGCCATCCTTGACTGTTGAATCCATCATTGTGTTTTAATTTCTACCAATATCATACTAGATTCAAAGCTTGGTGGTGAAACAACATTGAAAGGTCCACCTAAATTATCAGATTTCTACAGTGTTCTGGTGTCCTGTTGCTTGTATGTGAGATGCGTAAATCGCTTGCCCGTCATGTCTGCTGCGATGGCTCAGGATCCACAGGAACCACAGAAGATGGATGCACACCCCTGTACACTTATTGGAACACACAATTTGACATATTTCCATGTCTCAAATATTTGCTAAACATACTGTACGCTTAATAGAACGAATACGGTAGATCATATTATATAAATGTGTTCATACCAAGTTTGAAAAAAACAAATTTAAATGACAAAGTTAAGTTTTTGTTCTTGTGGATCTGTCAGCTTGTGGTATTTAAACCCAGTCTGTTGTGTAAGTGTGTGGTCGGGTTGCAGAGTTTTATGAAGTAGTGCTGATGAAAAGGGGAAATCATTTGGTTGACTAGTCATATGACATAAGTACAGAGTTCATTCTAGCAAAGCTGATGAATAATTCTGCTGGAATATGTTTGAATTATTATGTACAACAAGGCATATTTTCATTGTATTCTTTAACATGGGAGGGGCACCACAGGAGCACCATATGTAGTGTTCTTAATAAGTAGGCAAGTAATTGATTAATTTCTGGTGGACAGCTTTTGAAGTTTGAATCTTAAAATTATCTCCCCAAATCAGCTTAACAAAGTTTTTTTAATGAGTACCATAATTATGCATCGCCGATAGACATTCCTATCATACATGTTTAACAAGAAAGATATGGTTTAATGGTTTGTTGCTTACAAACATTTGTTAAATAAATTAACATTTCTAACAAAATCGTGTAACCTTTTCACAACTAATAATGAGAAGAAGAGGCATATAACTATTTTACTTAGATAGACTAATAAAATGCCCACAGTCAGTGATTTTGCGATGCTGCCCGTTTCAAGCATTTCTTGAACCCTGAAAAGCACCATGTGTATATTTGCCGAATGTAAAACTTGTGCTGCTGTTCACAGGTTTGTGTTCTGAGTGCCTCGTTCCTAACATATGCATGTATGGGTGATCTCTGTGTACACCTGGGATCCATTTGGATCCCAGGTGTATGAACACAGATCCAGTGCATGTGGTTGACAAATTACACAAGATCTTAATGATGATTTGCAGGAAAACAAAATTGCATTTCACAAAATAGTAACAAGATTGAAAGCGAACTGTACGCTTTCATAATAAAAAAGGAATCTGAATTATTATCACATCGTGGAATTGCTCGACTTATTTTCGTATTCTTTTGGATTTGTGAAAATAAAATAGCGGTCTGCCCCCTGAAATAGTTTGTGACTTGTGCCTTCGTCTGGCCTGAGACTGCTACAGGAGACTGTGTCCTGGCATGCCAATCAATGTCTTGATGTAACGCACTCTCACTTATTACAGGTGTGATTATCTTGTCACTTTGCATCAGCTCACAAGTGGTATGTAATGAGGCGACAATGTCTGATGTCATTTTCCAATGTGTCTTGCACAGTGGAGGTGGCCTGGGTTGGGTTCACTCAGCCACTTGGAAACTTGATTAATTTTTAATTGTGGCTGATGTTATCATCTATCACCCGTGTCATCTTATGTCACCTGTGTCATTGATGTCATCATACGTCACCTGTGTCATATATGTCACATATGTCACCTGTGTCGTTGATGTCATCATATGTCACCTGCATCGTAGATGTCACCATATGTCACCTACATCAGTGATTTAATCATATGAATGCCACTTATCATGTGTCACTCATGTCACCCTATCTCAACTTACGTCATTGATGTCACCGTCGCACGTGTCATCATATGTCACCTACGTCATTTATGTTATCATCTGTTACCTATGTAATTGACATCATCACATGTCGCCTATGTCAAAGATGTCAACATCTTTGTCATTGTATATTACATCATAGTTGTTACATCTGTCAGTGCCATCATCTTAGTCATCATTGTCATATCCCATCACCTCTTATTACAGTTGTCATTGTATATTACATCATAGTTGTTACATCTGTCAGTGCCATCATCTTAGTCATCATTGTCATATCCCATCACCTCTTATTACAGTTGTCATTGTATATTACATCATAGTTGTTACATCTGTCAGTGCCATCATCTTAGTCATTATTGTCATATCCCATCACCTCTTATTACAGTTGTCAATGTATATTACATCATAGTTGTTACATCTGTCAGTGCCATCATCTTAGTCATCATTGTCATATCCCATCACCTCTTATTACAGTTGTCATTGTATATTACATCATAGTTGTTACATCTGTCAGTGCCATCATCTTAGTCATCATTGTCATATCCCATCACCTCTTATTACAGTTGTCATTGTATATTACATCATAGTTGTTACATCTGTCAGTGCCATCATCTTAGTCATCATTGTCATATCCCATCACCTCTTATTACAGTTGTCATTGTATATTACATCATAGTTGTTACATCTGTCAGTGCCATCATCTTAGTCATCATTGTCATATCCCATCACCTCTTATTACAGTTGTCATTGTATATTACATCATAGTTGTTACATTGTCATATCCCATCACCTCTTATTACAGTTGTCAATGTATATTACATCATAGTTGTTACATCTGTCAGTGCCATCATCTTAGTCATCATTGTCATATCCCATCACCTCTTATTACAGTTGTCATTGTATATTACATCATAGTTGTTACATCTGTCAGTGCCATCATCTTAGTCATCATTGTCATATCCCATCACCTCTTATTACAGTTGTCATTGTATATTACATCATAGTTGTTACATCTGTCAGTGCCATCATCTTAGTCATCATTGTCATATCCCATCACCTCTTATTACAGTTGTCAATGTATATTACATCATAGTTGTTACATCTGTCAGTGCCATCATCTTAGTCATCATTGTCATATCCCATCACCTCTTATTACAGTTGTCATTGTATATTACATCATAGTTGTTACATCTGTCAGTGCCATCATCTTAGTCATCATTGTCATATCCCATCACCTCTTATTACAGTTGTCATTGTATATTACATCATAGTTGTTACATCTGTCAGTGCCATCATCTTAGTCATCATCTGTCAGTGCCATCATCTTAGTCATCATTGTCATATCCCATCACCTCTTATTACAGTTGTCATTGTATATTACATCATAGTTGTTACATCTGTCAGTGCCATCATCTTAGTCATCATCTGTCAGTGTCATCACCTCTTATTACAGTTGTCATTGTATATTACATCATAGTTGTTACATCTGTCAGTGCCATCATCTTAGTCATCATCTGTCAGTGCCATCATCTTAGTCATCATCTGTCAGTGCCATCATCTTAGTCATCATTGTCATATCCCATCACCTCTTATTACAGTTGTCAATGTCACAGTAATATTAGTATAATTTCTGCTGTCACAATGGTCATTGTCATTAAAGACAACTGAACTGTATCATTGTCATTAGTTATGTGACATGTGACTATGACTCACAACTGTCATGACATATTATATATCATACATAAAATGTTATTTCATATTTCTTGATTTGTCATCAATGATGACAGATATGATGCCAACGTTATTGCAGATATCATGATTCATGACGTGTCATAATGTTGGCATCATATCTACATACATTTTCATAGTATCTGGTGATGGTCATTTTAGTTGAGCACAATGAAGATCTGTAATCATCTGTAATCATCTGCTTGAGACAACCCTTGTTTAATCTCCCGTCACCCCTAAACAGCTCCACATTACTCCCAACCCCACTTCCTGCCATTGGCATCTTCCCGCAGTCTTTTCCCCACTGCCTTCCATCATGTGATTGCATCCCCCCTCCTCCCTCCCCCCTCCCATCTGTCTCCTGTAAACTTGAGTCAATAACTACCCCCTGTTAGAATTCTGTCAATGTCCCCAAGTCCGTGACCGGGCACATCTGTTAGCTGTTTTCTTGCTGTGTAACTATGGCAACTGATCAATTAATTTGTGTCTGTGTGTTTTATTAGCCTCTATTCCGAGAGGCAAACATGACTTCACCCTTCCTTGGCTGCTCTGTTTATTTTCCTTCTCTGTGAATGCTCCCTCACATATGGTAGCCACACATTGCACATGTGACTGGGGCGGAAGCATGTGACTGGGGCGGAAGCATGTGGGTGGCCCCAGCAGAGTAGTTACTAGTTAGTTTTAATGCATATATATATATAAGGCATGTAAGTACTCCTTCAAAGGTTGAACTTTAACAACATTGACAATTTGCTGGCAGTGTTTTGTGTTCATATATAACAAGTCATGTTGAATGGTTCTGTCAGCTATTCTTGTGTGTCATTTTTGTTGCAACACAGTAGTAGGGTGAATGTTTATTTAAATATGTTATCTAATCATGTTGTAAAGATAGTTGTATATAATAGTATAAATTATATCAAGTCTGGCTGCCCAAGTGTATAAATGAACTACAATGTTTATATAATTTGAGATTTATGTGTTTACAACTGTCATTGTTGCCCTTCAGTGGGTTAGCCTGATAGACAGACCAAAGCGACTGGTTTTTAGTTACTATGAAATGTACTGGTCTAGGTCTACTAGGCTGCCAACTTTCAACATGCAGTATGTAACTTTAGAAACAATTGTACGTAAACAAACAATTCTATGTAAACAAGCAATTCTATGTAAACAAACAAATCAACTCAGATTATTCAAATGACAAAAAAGCAGTTAAGTAAAACATGCTGGGCTGCACTTAGTATATTTTGTAATTATATAACATAGAAATTACACAATAAAATCAATCCGACTACATCTAAGCTGTCAGTCAATGTTCCACAGTTCGGTTGCTGCACATTTGACACTGTTCACTGTCCAATGACACTTGATGACACTTGACACAGACACATGTCACAGATGTCACTAGATCCAATGAAATGTCTTTGTGAAGTCAGTCAGCTGTTGGTGCGTTAACAACAGCCAATTCACTGACACTTGTCATGCACGCATTCATGCATGTATGTGCAGGAGGCATGCACACACAATGTACGCCAGTGCCACTAGGCCTTTGATGGACTGTAACAACAGTTAGTCTGTCACTAACTGTATATATTAATAAAACATGGTTTCAGTAAATTCACCACGAATGCGGGTGGATCCATTTTGTTTATTGTCAATCTAATCTATTTTTGTTCGTACACAATTTCCATAACCAATTAATTACATCTGCAGGAAGCTCTGTAACCTTATTATTTTCTGACTTTCCATAAATAAAAGTCACGTTTTCGTGCTTAGTAAATACTGCATCCGGGAAACACTGATGTGGTGTCACTTTTAGTGAAAAAGGCTCACATTGGGCCGGCGTCTGTTTCAGGGAAGTTTCTTGTTACTGAAATGAGATCTCAGAAATGTGTTACTGTTGTTGTATAGAACAGTCAGGTCATGCATGTACATGGACATAATATCCACATACAGGTGCACGCACGCACGCACGCACGCACGCACGCACGCACGCACGCACGCACGCACGCACGCACGCACGCACGCACGCACGCACGCACGCACGCACGCACGCACGCACACACCACTCACTCACTCACTCACTCACTTACTCACTTACTCACTCATTCACTCCTCACTCACTCACTCACTCACTCACTCACTCACTCACTCACTCACTCACTCACTCACTCACTCACTCACTCACTCACTCACTCACTCACTCACTCACTCACTCACTCACTCACTCACTCACTCACTCACTCACTCACTCCTCACTCACTCACTCACTCACTTATATAATAAACCAATAACAATTATGAAGTACCGGTAGCCTCCTTTTCATTTTCAATAGCTTTTCCTTGATCACCGAAGTGAAAAGAATCTTTGAAGAGAATTCTCTCATCCCTATATATACACACAGGACTCTGTAAATGATTAATGATGGGAAATAAATCTCCTATGATATTAAATTTAGGACATCGGTGTGGCAGAAAACAGCAATTCTTCACTTGCTTAGACATGTCAATTTGTGGAGATGATTAGCCAGTGTGGCTGGTGGAATGAGCATCTATGTCTGCTGTACTGGTCTCAGAGCCAGTCTCCCGAACCAGTCTCCTGGAGCGGCTCAGGCTTCTGGAGCTAGTCATCCGTTGTAGAAAATGTCACAACCTTCAATGAGCAGGAATAATTATTGGTCAGTTACTGGTCCCTCTCCAATTGGTACATTCCCAGCCAGTGCCCCAGTTTCCCGGATGGTCTGAGATGGTAATGTGTGGAATCCTTTGAACCTGGTCCCCAGGTGAAAGGTGCTATATTTTCAGAGATGTGTTTTAAGCTGGCTAGTGCCTTCCTTTTTGCTCATTAGCCTACATCTTCCTGAAATGCTTTGAACTGATGAATTGATATGTACCCAGTTTGGCTGTTACTGTTGAAATCACTAGGGTGAGGTAACTAGGGTGAGGTAACTAGGGTGAGGTATCGTGAAGATCTGGAACAGTAACAGTGCAGCTTGATTTAAATCAGCAGTGATTAACACATTTTAATTAATGATGTAGATAGATTGGGAAATGCTGTCTGTGGTTGTGTGTTCTGAAGTTACTAGGGTCATGGCTGAGGATGATTAAAGACTGGAATGAAAGAATGGGTTGTCACAATATATGTAACAAAAGCTTTCAAAGCCGAATGTTAAAATACTGATCTTTTGGCCACACAATTGGAACACACAGAGTTTGTAATATTTTTAGATGATAATTGTTTGTGAAATAAAACTTATTAGTTTTATGCTGCCAAAACAATCCTCTTTAACCCAAAGTTTAGGTAGGACAGTGAACAACAAATTGATTGGAATCATGGGCTACAGGCCTCTTACTGGGTCCTCTCACATCAGAGCTATAAGCAGTCATGTCATTTCAAATACTTGGCATCACATTTTCACTACCAAAAGGCCGTGTCAGATCAAAACATTTCAGAAGTGAAGCGAAGCAAATGTTTTATAGGCAGCAAGTTCCACATCAGTACATAACCAACCGTGCAATTCCTGACTATTTGGGCGGTCGTGTCTGAAAGAATGAAAGTTGGATAACCGTTTTGTTGTTGTATTAGAACGTTCTGTGGTGCTATTTCCACATCAGATACACAACCAACCGTGCGGTTCCACAGATTTTGGGGGTCGTATTTGAAGTACCAGAAGGAAGTACTCTTACTCTATAAGGAACACTGTTCCTTATATGCATGGACACGTAAAACAGATCATATTTGGATGTCGTATCTGAAGTACCAGAAGGAAGTACTCACACTCTATAAGGAACACTGTTCCTTATATGCATGGACACATAAAACAGATCAGATTTGGAGGTCGTATCTGAAGCACCAGAAGGAAGTACTCTCACTCTATAAGGAACACTGTTCCTTATATGCATGGACACATAAAACAGATCAGATTTGGAGGTCGTATCTGAAGTACCAGAAGGTAGTACTCTCACTCTAAGGAACACTGTTCCTTATATGCATGGATACATAAAACAGATCAGATTTGGGGATCGTATCTGAAGTACCAGAAGGAAGTATTCTCACTCTATAAGGAACACTGTTCCTTATATGCATGGATACATAAAATATATCAGATTTGGAGGTCGTATCTGAAGTACCAGAAGGAAGTACTCTCACTCTATAAGGATTACTGTTCCTTATATGCATGGACACATAAAACAGATAAGATTTGGAGGTCGTATCTGAAGTACCAGAAGGAAATACTCTCACTCTTATGTGTCTATGCATAGACACATAAAACAGATGTGGACAGAACAACGATTTCATAGTTGTTCCGGTTAGTTTTTAAAGCAGGTGTTCCTTTCATTAGGATTCACTGTATCAGGTGTAGGTTTTCTATAAATAACAGAAAACTTAACACATTCATTTAGAAGCCATCAGTGGCTCATCATAAACGGCTTGCGGCAAACCTACTCCGGATTCTTTTTTTTTTTCTTCAGAAATCTCTCACCGGTATCTGGTATTTGTGTCGAACGTGGCAGGAATAAAGTGGCGAGGAAAGGGACTGTGGTAGATTTCTCGAGCCAGACATCACAGATCAATTATTTATTGGTGGCATTTCCTTAGAGACCTATAGAAATGTCATCATCCAAGCAGACTTGAGTCCTGACCAGTTCACCAGAGTGCTGTGACGAACATGTCTCATGCAATCACTAATCGTTGCAAATTGTAATACACCCATTTTCATAAGTCACACTATCAACAGCCACGCCTAATGCCCACCTTTTTGTGGTTGTCTGGGGACAGACCGGGTTTTTTCAAATGGCAGCCATTACAGTGTGTCACTTGATTCATAGAAACTTTTAGATGTATTGTTTGATCTGTCAGCAAATATTGGTGAATTAAATGCCATATATGTGAATTTCATGTGATTCAGATATTGATTTTTGTTAGATAAGCACTTCCAAATATGTATATCCTCTGTTACTAACACACACATGAAAAGTTAAGCTCATAATGACCATTAGCCATTTAGCCAATGACTGGAAATGTTAGGTTTGACTAAACAAAATGGGATATATTTAGCTGTGCAAAAAATAAGTTGGCCAAGAAAGGGTAACAACTGCCAAATAACTAAATGAAAACATATGTTAGGGTATACCTAGGAAGTTTTTTCAAATTTAGCTGCTGCCAACACAACCACAACTTAACTGTGCAGTCCCTACATTCTTATTTTGATTATAATTTTGTCTATGACATGTTCATGTATTACCAGTTAAATTACTTAATAAACATACTATTATTATACTACAATTATTATTTATGGTGGCTCTCATGGCAGCTGCATTTAACTCACTTAACGGGAGTCCCCTGGCTTATTGTATATACCCTGTTGTAATATGTATTTGTAATTATTGGTCTAATAAATTTCATTCCTTCATTCATTCTGTAGATCTGTTTATTACATAATAATCTTATAATGTTGAGGACCAGCCTCACTCTGGACCTGGGGGTGAAAGAAAAGAATGACAACACCCCTAGGGAGATGTTCACAACACCCCTGGGGAGATGTTCACAACACCCTAGGGAGATGTTCACAACATCCCTAAGGAGATGTTCACAACACACCTAGGGAGATGTTCACAACACACCTACGGAGATGTTCACAACACCCCTAGGGAGATGTTCACAACACATCTAGGGAGATGTTCACAGCACCCCTAGGAAGATGTTCACAACACCCATAGGGAGTGTTCACAACACCCCTAGGGAGATGTTCACAACACCCATAGGGAGATGTTCACAACACTCCTAGGAAGAAAAACACCAAACAAAAGACATCTTTATACACCCAACACAGAATATCCGACACTTTCACAACACGATTAATCATTGTATCTGACAATAGCAAATTTATCGTTCTGTTCAATTTCGCCGTACATATCTGCTACTGATTGTCTAAGGTGATTCGCATGTCTTACTGATAAAAATCCACATCTATTCTGCGACTTTCCCATCTCTGCCGATACAATCTCCCATGATCGACTAAACGCACACTTTGTGACAAACCAGACTGTGCGCGGATCAAATATTCACACGGATATCTGGTGACAAACTGAAGACGGTCTCTGGACAGACTTAGGACGGTCGTCATGACAGGATTCGTGCCTGTCATGCCACCAGGTGGGAGACTTAGGACGGTCGTCGTGACAGGATTCGTGCCTGTCATGCCACCAGGTGGGAGACGGAGGCACATTAAATGCGTTAATGCATAATCGCTGGAATTATCACGCCGCTACTGCGTTAATGCGGCTCGCCACCGATGTGTCACAGCTAGTTTTTGGTTGAATTGACGATCTCATCTCATGAAGATAGAGCGAACAATTTGCTGCGGCATCGCTGGGTGAATCTGACATTCAGCTAAATCCCAAGTGTGGTTGATTTCTAGGAACATGTTTGTAGGGACATGTTTCAAGGAACATGTTTCTAGGAACATGTCCCCAGAAACATGTTTCTAGGACCATCACCTGTTTCCAGGAAAACATTTCCAGAATGTTGCTGGTCTGTTGGCAGATTATCTACAGAGGTTCAGTCAGTTGTTTATTTATAATTCCAATCTTTGGCAGTGTTTTTGTTTCATTTTTTATTGTGGCTGTCTTGGAAAACATCCACTAATTGATTCAACTCCTGGAGTGTTTTTCCACAGCGTTGAATACACAGTTGCAAACTGGTGCAGGGTCACACCATATCACAGCTGTGTGTGTGTAAACTCAGTTTTGGGGTGTGGACCATTTTTATCTTCCTTCATCTGCATCCGTTCATCTGCTCCTATCTCCTTTCCACCTGCTTCCTATAGTTTGCCCCACCTTAGCCTATATTCCAACCACAAAAATGTTTGTGCCATATTTCCACTTTAATTAAATTACACACGCAGCAACATATTTCCCACATTGGCAAACTTTCTGCTGATCTGACACAAGTCTTTATTACCATATATGAGATAATTTCCCTCCTGAAAAACGAGACTCAAATTACATTCAGCTACACTGTATGCTAAAATTGATTATGTGAGAAGTCGTGACGTCTTAAATGAATTCCCCGGCCATCTTGAAGCCCAGAAGTGTGGCTGCCGGAAATATCTGTTTTGACAGTCGCGATATATATTGATTCCGTTTTCGGCGGGCAGATCTTTTCAACGAGTGAATGCAGTTATTATTTACGTAGGATTGATCCCTAGAAGTCTGACATTTGAAGAATGCAGCATTTCTAGGCGCAACTCACACTCAGACACGGAGTTAATCAGCGGATCAGACGTGCCAGGAAGTCCTTTCACGTGCCGACCGAGTCAGAAGTCAAGTCACTGTGCAAACTACGTACAATGCATTGTTTCGCCAATGTGCTAAAAGTCAAACAAGAGTTGCGGTGTCTGAGAGCCATCGCAGTGACGTCTTGAGACGGCCTATACGTCAACTGTATTGTGCATTAATCCACTTTGTAAGTTGCTTTGTGAGTCGTCCTAGCAACATATTAATGCTCCGGTTAATTTTGCGTGGCGACGTTTTGAAGAACATGTTGCTGACAGCACCGTCATGACGGCAAGCACTTACGGACTACTATGTGCTAAAGTGTCTATGGAAGACAGGCTCAGACAGTGACTGCTTTATGGCTCTAACGACGGAACACGCACACGCTGCATCATTATGCAGATCAGTCAACTGAGTAACAAGTTTTGATATTGCATTGAAAAGTTACTTTATCACAACCGTGGCCAGACGGCTCATTAGAGAGTTTGGAACGGGACAATCTGAAAGGTTGTATGAAGGCAAATCTAAAGGATTACAGTTTGATGACAAATAATGGGTTTATATCTACATGTTGGGAGTCATATCTTAAAAGGAGCCTCTCAGGGAATTGTAAGGTCCATTCCATGATTCATTTTATAGACCAGGTTTTTTCATTTGGCTCAGGAGGTAGCTACCCCAGGTACTACCTAATTGAGAAACTTAAAACATTCCCCACTCCCATCAACTTTTGAGGGTTTGATTTGGCATGACAATTTGTTGTTTAATTTGCAAAGTACATTTTGTGTTAACTACTGATGCTTCAGAATTTACTAACAAAGTTTCTTGCTTTAAAGTGGTACCTCTCAATGTTAAATCCTGTGTTGGTGATATCAAAGTAAATTGAATAGACATTCAATGTGGCTGATATATGTCTGCTGTCAAACATTCCACAATTGTCTGTTGATGGTCCTATGAAATGGGACACTATCCCCCCTTGCACACCTTGGCTGTGATACGCTTATGGTCAAACAGAGGTCGTTAACTTGTCCTTGAAGTTTCCAGTATAATTGCATGTTGTACTGGGCACGCATTGACTTGTAAGACTTATGGTGTGGTCTGCTGACATGGCGTCTGGTCTGATATCATATCAACTCATTAAGAGATGACCAGTGTGATAAGATTGTAAGGAGTTCCCACTATTGTGTCCAGCCAATGGTTGGCTAGACAACTGACCCAAGTCTGAAGAAATGAATAATGTCTTCATTATATGTATGAGGTATTTATGCTGGTATGTTTCCTTGACTTGACTGCACCATTGTGCACACCATGTAATTCAATTTATCTGTATGTGCAAGTCCCACCTTCGAAGCCAGTTCCGTTTTTAAACCCTACATTAAAGTGACTGCAGGTGCAGTGATTAGCAATCTAACCTACCACAGACTTGCTATCTAATCAGTGCATCAACAAAGCATACCAAAGGCTGTTTCTACTTATGACAGTACAGCGCAGTATAAGAATGTCTAACAGCCGGCATTGTGGACACGCTTGTCAACATTTAAGGCATTTACAAGTCTGTTGTCACAAAACTTGAAGCTATCGTCACGCAGTTGTAAACCATTTGATATGCTGTTTGCATTTCACCTTTTGTTAATCTCGATGGGAGTAAAGATAGAGGCAAAACTTCATGACTTCATTGGAATCGTTAATGAGTCCCAGTATTTAAAATGTGGTTCTTTCTGATATCCAGTTTAGTATTTGATTAAATTTGTATAGTATCTGTTTATTATAAGAAATAGTATTAAGTAATAGTATTAAGTTTGGTGGTTAGTTTCTGTGATTAGTGATGTGTATTATCATTTTGTTATCAATTTTAAAATTTCACAGGCATCTTTATAAGAGGCACATTGATTTTTATAACCACTTACATTTTTGTGTTTATCTGAATGAAAGGTTAAAATATAATACAATCTTCACACCAGTGGCGCTTGTTGTTTAATGCCATTCAGATTTCTCATTGGTTACTCGAGGAGCATTTACATAATTTTGTTCATTTCATATGCGACCAACCACTGCAGAGTGGATAATTGCAAAATTGTTAAATAGAGTTTTATAGCTTTTTTAGATTCCACAGATGGTGAATTTTAAAATGACAGCTCATTTGTTGAAATATCTTCAGTAGTTTTTAATTTATTACTAAAATTTAGGAAAACTTAAAAAGCGACGTTTTGAATAACGAGGTCAGTTTGACTTGTAGTATCTGTTGTAATGTTTTTATTGATTATTTGTCAAGAAAAATACACTGGACATTGAAAGATGCTACTATAAGGTTTGCATTTCTGCCAAAATCACAACACTGATGGGACATGACCGAGGCAGCTATTTTTGGCTCGTGCAGTAATAGGCCTATTTAAAATCGCTTTCACTATCTAAATGAGTGAGATATAATTGTGAACTTTTTTATAAAGCGCTTTGAACAGAACTAAGGACTGGATACAGCGCTATATAAGACTTTATTATTATTATTTATTAGTATCTCTTGATTCCTTCTAATCACCATCTTAATTTGCTCAGAATGTGAAGAATAGTGTGTGATTGATCTAGCTCTGCACACACATAATGACTAGAATAATTGTAGACCTGCTCTGTCCCTAGTGCACTGAATGACACACATCATTAACCTACAGAAGATGCATTATTTATCCATCTCATGAACTCTTATTGAATGGAATAATTGATTACTATGAATGTTAACCTTTAAACGTAGTATTACTGCCCTCCTGCCATTAATTGCTATTTACGTGATTAGATAATTGCCCCTATCACAGTTGCGGCAACAGTCCAACTGTGCATGAAAGGCGGCTTTCATTATTGCAAGAAAACGGATTCTTGTTAGGCGCAAGGTAATTAAATTTGGACAGACTTTGTGGTTCACTAGCGAATGCACCTACACGGTGTTCAGCAATAAATCATATCAATATACGCGTTTACCGTAGTGGCGATTCAATAAATCTGACAAAATGGCCGATGCACACAAAGTGGCTGGACCTACTTATTGAAAGCTGAGTCATTCTCAAGAAAGAGAAAGAGGGACTGTTCAAGCATGGATAATTTGTTATAATACCATAATTAGTCAGGAGAGACGTAATATATAATTTATTTATGCAGAAGTATTCTTCTTGCCAAGTAAAATATTTGGAATTAAATTTACCAAAATAAGCATGGCAAAATTTTTGGCCCTGCGGAGTACTTTGTTCAGGTTGTGAATAACCACAGTGCAGCTTTCTGAGGGTGGGTAGAATTGTTTACATAATTTATTAATTACCAATTGCCAACTAATTTTTGCCTCTGCAAAGTAGTCGAACCTTGCTTTATGTTCACCTCGGAAAATACAGCCACTTCATGATTAGGGCCACCTTTGTACAGTCCCAATTTGTTGATACAAGATGTTAGTTCTGCGAATATGGTCACCTCGCTATTCACGTTGATACCAACGGTGCACCTTAAAATAATTTGTTCTGCCCATGAAATGAGGCATGTATAATTTTAGAGTGTTTGCATAACTGCTTTTTATAAAAAAAAGATGCTTTCTGGCAAAAAAATGCAAGACCCCATGACAAATACATATTACTATACCCCCACTCCAGATGTGGTGAAATGTTTTACCCCACATATTATATGAGTGCTATATCACCTAATTAGCAATGTCAGGTCCATATATAGATCTAGCGTAGCACCCTTAGCCCTTCGTTTTACCACACCCTTCTGTGGTGGCTCAAGAATCAACCTATGATTGGGCTGGTTGCCCTAGGGGTGTTTCTGCTTAGTGAAACCAATGTTACTCTACTTATGACCAGGTCATGTGACAACTAGTTAGCCCACAGTGAACCCTGCCATCTTGTCCACGGGTCACAGCTTGTGCTTCCACTCACACTGATGACAGTCAAAGCTTCAGCTGTCAGCTGCTAGCTAACCATTGTCATTTACTTGTCTTGTCCTGGCTGCTGAAGGACATAACTACATGTCACAGGCTCAAGACAGGCTCCTTCTATACGTATTTGTCATTTGACTGTGCATTCGGCACTGTGGTGCGCACTGTAGCCGTCATATCAATCATTCAACAAAACAGATGCTCCTGAAATGATCTGTTTTGGCCAGTCCAAAAAGAACCCAGAGATTGTCCTTTTTTAGCCAAGTCAAATATGTGGCAAACTTTATAAATATGGCGAATCTGAAATGACACTCATAAAACTTTTGTTTCCCGCATCGAAACCGTTGTCTGTTGTACTCATGTAGTTGAAAGGTCAACCTTGCTGTACTTTCATTAACTTAATATAACCGGACAGCTACAGTCATTTGGTCACGAAGAAATGGTTTGTATTATTGCAGGGACAGCGTTTATATTATAGCTTGGACGACAATCATTTTCACTTAGCCGTTTGCTGAGGGCGCGTCTGTGGCCGGGCGGGTTGCCGTGGCGACCGTAAAATAACCATAAACTTGTTGATTTGGTTTTATGTGAGCAGAAGCACCAGGTTTATGCATTGGCGCAGTCGCTTTCATGACACCGGCTATTGTAAATCGGAGCGCTGTTATCTCTTTAACGCCCTGGCTATTGCATTGGCTATTAGGCACATGTTTAGCGGCCGTCCATGCAATCAAGCATGCGTTTCCGTAGTCTCTTCAAATTATTGGGTACAACATTACACTGAGCGGTGGTGTCACACATTGTTGTGGTGTTATTTGATGTTCATAGAAGACAAGTTATTTCTCAGTCACTTATATGCATTGTGTTTTTATCTAGGCATTAGTGATCGTAAGGTGTGGAACACGGACCAATGTTCGATGTCAACATCTTTCAGTTTGACCTTTTCGTGATGCATGAGATGACGCAAAAATGTAAATTTCAGCAAATGGAATGCTTCTGTATGTGTAAAGGAACACAAAATGTAAATTTACGTTGGTTTAATTTTTTTTATTTCTGTGTGATTTTAAAGGTGGATCGAGGAAAATGGAAATTAAGCCAAACGCTATTATTTTATTTTATAGAAAATTCAGTCGTTTTATATTCATCACAAGTCTGCGCTGAATGAAAATAAAATACAGCCGTACTTGTGGCTGGAAAATGAGCTGTGTTTGTGCAGTGTTTAGAAAATTATTTGAATTTAAATAGATGGCTGAAAGGATGAGTGAAATTACTTATTTTTTCATTTCTGGTAAATGTAGATGCTGCATGCTTTTATTAACTAAACATAATCAATGAGAAAACTGTAATTGACATGCATGCATGCGTGCTTGCACACACAGGCTTCCTCTGCAGTGCCTTAGTTCCCTCTTATTAATTGGCATCATCAAGTATAATTATCTTATCACACTGGTGCTGCCAGACTAGTTAACATATAGATTCTGTGTTACCATGACAACCTAAGTAGGCAGTTACCACACAAGGCAAACAAGAAAGGCTTATCCAGGCCAATCAGAAATTCAGGTGCTTCATCAAAGGAGAAGTTTCTCAGAGTAGAGTACATCCATATAAGTCTCTCCCCACAGTGATTAGCTGGCATCTACAAACTCCCTGGAGTAGAGTTCTCTGGCAAGAAGTTGCAAGAGAGTCCACCATCTGTTTGTTTGTCATGGTAGTGGTTTGTTTGTCATGGTAGTGGTGTGGATGTAAGAAGGTCCACCTTCTGTTTGTTTGTCATGGTAGTGGTGTGGATGTAAGAAGGTCCACCTTCTGTTTGTTTGTCTTGGTAGTGGTGTGGATGTAAGAGAGTCCACCTTCTGTTTGTTTGTCATGGTAGTGGTGTGGATGTAAGAGGGTCCACTGTCTGTTTGTTTGTCATGGTAGTGGTGTGGATGTAAGAGAGTCCACCTTCTGTTTGTTTGTCTTGGTAGTGGTGTGGATGTAAGAGAGTCCACCTTCTGTTTGTTTGTCATGGTTGTGGTGTGGATGTAAGAGGATCCACCGTCTGTTTGTTTGTCATGGTAGTGGTGTGGATGTAAGAAAGTCCACTGTCT
Source organism: Paraescarpia echinospica (assembly GCA_020002185.1). NCBI lineage: Eukaryota > Metazoa > Annelida > Polychaeta > Sabellida > Siboglinidae > Paraescarpia > Paraescarpia echinospica. Next base: position 1,002,700 of record CM034531.1, on the reverse strand, counting down.
CTTTGTTTGTCATGGTAGTGGTGTTGATGTAAGAGAATCCACTGTCTGTTTGTTTGTCTTGGTAGTGGTGTGGATGCAAGAGGGTCCACTGTCTGTTTGTTTGTTATGGTAGTGGTGTTGATGTAAGAGAGTCCACTGTCTGTTTGTTTGTCATGGTAGTGGTGTGGATGTAAGAGAGTCCACTGTCTGTTTGTTTGTCATGGTAATGGTGTTGATGTAAGAGAATCCACTGTCTGTTTGTTTGTCATGGTAGTGGTGTTGATGTAAGAGGATCCACCGTCTGTTTGTTTGTCATGGTAGTGGTGTGGATGTAAGAAAGTCCACTGTCTCTTTGTTTGTCATGGTAGTGGTGTTGATGTAAGAGAATCCACTGTCTGTTTGTTTGTCATGGTAGTGGTGTGGATGTAAGAGGGTCCACTGTCTGTTTGTTTGTCATGGTAGTGGTGTGGATGTAAGAGAGTCCATAGTATGTTTGTTTGTCATGGTAATGGTGTGGATGTAAGAGAGTCCACTGTCTGTTTGTTTGTCATGGTAGTGGTGTGGATGTAAGAGAGTCCACTGTCTGTTTGTTTGTCATGGTAGTGGTGTGGATGTAAGAGGGTCCACCTTCTGTTTGTTTGTCATGGTAGTGGTGTGGATGTAAGAGGGTCCACTGTCTGTTTGTTTGTCATGGTAGTGGTGTGGATGTAAGAGAGTCCACTGTCTGTTTGTTTGTCATGGTAGTGGTGTGGATGTAAGAGAGTCCATAGTATGTTTGTTTGTCATGGTAATGGTGTGGATGTAAGAGAGTCCACTGTCTGTTTGTTTGTCATGGTAGTGGTGTGGATGTAAGAGAGTCCACTGTCTGTTTGTTTGTCATGGTAGTGGTGTGGATGTAAGAGGGTCCACCTTCTGTTTGTTTGTCTTGGTAGTGGTGTGGATGTAAGAGGGTCCATCGTATGTTTGTTTGTCAGGATAGTGGTGTGAATGTAAGAGGGACCACCGTCCGTTTGTTTGTCATGGTAGTGGTGTGGATGTAAGAGAGTCCACCTTCTGTTTGTTTGTCTTGGTAGTGGTGTGGATGTAAGAGAGTCCACTGTCTGTTTGTTTGTCATGGTAGTGGTGTGGATGTAAGAAAGTCCACTGTCTCTTTGTTTGTCATGGTAATGGTGTGGATGTAAGAGGGTCCACTGTCTGTTTGTTTGTCATGGTAATGGTGTGGATGTAAGAGAGTCCACTGTCTGTTTGTTTGTCATGGTAGTGGTGTGGATGTAAGAGAGTCCACTGTCTGTTTGTTTGTCATGGTAGTGGTGTGGATGTAAGAGAGTCCACTGTCTGTTTGTTTGTCATGGTAGTGGTGTGGATGTAAGAGAGTCCACTGTCTGTTTGTTTGTCATGGTAGTGGTGTGGATGTAAGAGGGTCCACCTTCTGTTTGTTTGTCTTGGTAGTGGTGTGGATGTAAGAGGGTCCATCGTATGTTTGTTTGTCATGATAGTGGTGTGAATGTAAGAGGGACCACCGTCCGTTTGTTTGTCAAGGTAGTGGTGTGGATGTAAGAGGGTCCACTGTCTGTTTGTTTGTCTTGGTAGTGGTGTGGATGTAAGAGAGTCCATAGTATGTTTGTTTGTCATGGTCATGGTAGTGGTGTGGATGTATAACAAATTGCAATTCGTGAGATTCATTTATATCAAACAATTTTCTTTCAAAACCTCTGGCAAAAGGATATATATTTCCAACTGTACCTGAAAGAAATGAGTGCAAATTAATAATCTTCCTTTGGTGCGTAGTATTGTATTTTTCCTCATTGTGCCCTTTATGACAGCGTGAGGCTAGTTCTTGCTGCACCACTCCCACATACCCCTGTCTCCTTCTCCCTGTCCTCACCCTTCTCCTTGTCCACACCCCTTAGTCTATCTACACCCTTCTCCCTGTCCACACCCCTTCTCCCTGTCCTCACCCTTCTACCTGTCCACACCCCTTTCTCTATCCACACCCTTCTCCCTGTCCTCACCCTTCTCCCTGTCCTAACCCTTCTCCCTGTCCACACCCTTCTCCCTGTTCACACCCTTCTCCCTGTCCTCACTCTTCTCCCTCTCCACACCCTTCTCCCTGTTCACACCCTTCTCCCTGTCCTCACTCTTCTCCCTGTCCACACCCTTCTCCCTGTCCACACCCTTCTCCCTATCCACACCCTTTTCCCTATCCACACCTTCTCCCTGTCCTCACCCTTCTCCCTATCCTCACCCTTCTCCCTGTCCACGCCCTTCTCCATGTCGTCACCCTTCTCCCTGTCCTCACCCTTCTCCTTGTCCTCACCCTTCTCCCTATCCACACCCTTTTCCCTATCCACACCTTCTCCCTGTCCTCACCCTTCTCCTTGTCCTCACCCTTCTCCCTATCCACACCCTTTTCCCTATCCACACCTTCTCCCTGTCCTCACCCTTCTCCCTATCCTTACCCTTCTCCCTGTTCACACCCTTCTCCCTATCCACAACCTTCTCTTTATCCACACCCTTCTCCCTATCTACACTCTTTTTCATATCTATCCACACCCTTCTCCCTATCCACATCCTTCTCCTTGTCCACACCCTTCTCCCTCTAGTTATCTTCCTCTGTCTTAACACAGTTTTCTGGTCTTAATTGTGGTCTTCCTCTGTTCCTGCAGCCTCTGTTTCTGTTCCCTGCATCAGTCGCCTGCCTCTGTCCGCACTGACTGACCCGTCTGCCTCATCCAGCTTCATCCATATCTTCCTGTTACACTCAACTGATGAATGCTTATTTAATGTGTAGGTTGGCTAAAATGTATCGGTTTTCACATAAATTGTTGGTGATGTAATTTGTTCCTTAGCAGCCATGAGATATGGGCAGTTTTATCTCGTTCAGAAATTGTTTTTTATCATGTGTTGTTTAGTCTGTGGAAAATGAAAACCATTTCATCACGGAGAAGTAGAATTGTAACTGGACCAAGTATTATATGCAGAAATCTGACATCTTTATCACCAGCTATTCCATTGGGTGGAGGGGTGGAACACCCTGATGGTGTAAACAAATTATATTTTCAGCTGAATGTCGGGAAATTAAAATATTAATTGTAATCACTTATTTTTTGTTGCAATCAAAAATTAATAAATAAAATTTTATACATGGAATATACATTTTGAATGACATAGATTTTTAGTTCACTAACAAAATTATCTTTATTATATATCTGAGTACCAATATTCTGGATGCACAGTTGATAAATGACGTCTTTGAATTATGGTATTTTTTGTTGACCATTGAAGAAAGAACATGTTGACGTACTTATTTTACGGACATTTTTCAAATTTTTACTTCCCAAGAATGCTAAGCCTTTATCGATTGTCTACAAAATGGAGCCTGGAAATGTAAAAGGTGACACTGTGTTTCTATTCTTGACACATAATAGTGCGTGGTTTTTAGACAGGAACGTGGCTATTCACAGCGCGTATGGCACTCTTGGTGCAACATGTTTGATTCCCGTAATCACGTCGTGTGTCGTAAGAAGTGCTCACATGGCAGATTAAAAAGGACAGGAAGTGGAGGTTTTGCGAGAGAGCATTAGCGATGTGTTCAGAGCTGCACGTAATTACATGCTTTCTGTGCAACTGTGGTGCAGGGATAACTTGGTCCTCATCTCGCTGCTAGGATCCTTCGAAACTACAGGATGAAGCCGTGCTGGGCATAGATTGGATAAAACCTACTGCATCGTGTGGGCAGGCAGAAGATGGCTACCGTTGAATTCAGGATTAAAGTTTGACCCCCTGTGATGTTTAAGATTGGTTTATACAACTGTTTTCTCACAGAAAGAATTAATATTGTATTAAACTGTCCCTGGCTGTTTCTCCGTTTGTAATAGTATAATAGTATATCAATATATTGATGGTATGACGCCCACCGAGTTTTTTTTTATAAACCCAAAACTTTGTTCACAATTTGACTCACCGTTGGATCCACAAAATGTTCAAGTTGTAAACAAAAACTTCAGGTAGTGCAAATGGTAAACAACCTCTATTTGCACTTATTGCAGAGACAGACGGCCCTATCCGCAAGTGCCTTTGAAGTTGGCTGTTTGCAACCCTCCTGTCTGCAAACCATTACCACCCCTGGCTGGAGTGGGTGATGATAGGGGTTTAACGGAGTAGACAAGGTCGCCTTAGTTCTTCCTTGACTTCCGTCTGGTCTCAGCGTACTTAGGATACAGGTGGTTGACTTGTCGGTGGACAAAGAGAACATTTTTGTAACATAGATACGGTGCTATGTAAAATGACAACGTAATACATCAAAAAATAACCGTGAAATAAACAATATTATTCTGTGACATCTCAGTGAATTGTCATCATCTCTGGTGGCACGCACGCAGACATACACACATTTGCTGAGTCATGATCGAACTGCACAAATGCTTTAGAGAGTAATTGTACTTGGAAGAAGATTTTTAATGTGATGTCACTGGTGTGATTACAAAAGGTGATATTTGGGAGGTGGTAGTGTGGGAGGTGATATTTGGGAGGTGGTAATGTGGGAAGTGATATTTGGGAGGTTGTAGAGTAGGAAGTGATATTTGGGAGGTGGTAGTATAGGAAGTGATATTTGGGAGGTTGTAGAGTAGGAAGTGATATTTGGGAGGTGGTAGTATAGGAAGTGATATTTGGGAGGTGGTAGAGTAGGAAGTGATATTTGGGAGGTGGTAGTATAGGAAGTGATATTTGGGAGGTGGTAGAGTAGGAAGTGATATTTGGGAGGTGGTAGTATAGGAAGTGATATTTGGGAGGTGGTAGAGTAGGAGGTGATATTTGGGAGGTGGTAGTGTGGGTGGTGATATTTGGAAGGTGGTAGTGTGGGTGGTGATATTTGGAAGGTGGTAGTATGGGAGGTGATATTTTTCGTTTGATGTCTTGATGAGGTGCTATAACTGTTAAATATTTGAGTAAGCCCCAGGGCTGTGGTTGTGTGTGCAACAGGGCAAAGCCCTTGACAGCAGGTTCTTGTCTGCCTAGAGTGAGTGTGACACGTAATGTTCTACCAAGTAAAGAGAGACTCTTGTTTGTTTCTGCAGAATTACTGATCACATGATCTTGGGTTATGTTTTATTTAGACAGGCTAATCAGCGAAAAATGATTCCTGTACAAAATACTTTTGGCTTAGATGTACGTTACTTTACAACTTTTTTTGGTTGCCATAAAGAAAAAAAGAAAATATATATATACTAACCATTTTATTGTAAATCATGTGTGGTTTGTCGAAACTCAGTTTTATGCAATTCTGATGTATATCAACAGTGCTAACTTTGGTGACTGTGACAGCCTCTCCTCCCAGATTCTGACGTCCACTTGGCTCATTCCATGGTCAGTCATTCCCTTGAACCCACATTTGAATCCAGGGGGTGGATGTGTTCCTGATAAGCTTTTATACCTGGTGGAGAGAAAACTGGAAATTGCATACTAATTTAGAGGTGAGCACTGTTCAGATGGTGGCAATGAGGCTTTACATTTGTGTTTGACAGTAGCATTTAATTGTACACTATTTTAGAGGTGAGCACTGTTCAGATGGTGGCAATGAGGCTTTACATTTGTGTTTGACAGTAGCATTTAATTGTACACTATTTTAGAGGTGAGCACTGTTCAGATGGTGGCACTGAGGCTTTACATTTGTGTTTGACAGTAGTAATTAATTGTACACTAATTTAGAGGTGAGCACTGTTCAGATGGTGGCACTGAGGCTTTACATTTGTGTTTGACAGTAGTAATTAATTGTACACTATTTTAGAGGTGAGCACTGTTCAGATGGTGGCACTAAGGCTTTACATTTGTGTTTAACAGTAGTAATTAATTGTACACTATTTTAGAGGTGAGCACTGTTCAGATGGTGGCACTGAGGCTTTACATTTGTGTTTAACAGTAGTAATTAATTGTACACTATTTTAGAGGTGAGCACTGTTCAGATGGTGGCACTAAGGCTTTACATTTGTGTTTGACAGTAGTAATTAATTGTACACTATTTTAGAGGTGAGCACTGTTCAGATGGTGGCACTGAGGCTTTACATTTGTGTTTGACAGTAGTAATTAATTGTACACTATTTTAGAGGTGAGCACTGTTCAGATGGTGGCACTAAGGCTTTACATTTGTGTTTGACAGTAGTAATTAATTGTACACTAATTTAGAGGTGAGCACTGTTCAGATGGTGGCACTGAGGCTTTACATTTGTGTTTTACAGTAGTAATTAATTGTACACTAATTTAGAGGTGAGCACTGTTCAGATGGTGGCACTGAGGCTTTACATTTGTGTTTGACAGTAGTAATTAATTGTACACTAATTTAGAGGTGAGCACTGTTCAGATGGTGGCACTGAGGTTTTACATTTGTGTTTGACAGTAGTAATTAATTGTACACTATTTTAGAGGTGAGCACTGTTCAGATGGTGGCACTAAGGCTTTACATTTGTGTTTGACAGTAGTAATTAATTGCACACTAATTTAGAGGTGAGCACTGTTCAGATGGTGGCACTAAGGCTTTACATTTGTGTTTAACAGTAGTAATTAATTGTACACTATTTTAGAGGTGAGCACTGTTCAGATGGTGGCACTAAGGCTTTACATTTGTGTTTGACAGTAGTAATTAATTGTACACTATTTTAGAGGTGAGCACTGTTCAGATGGTGGCACTGAGGCTTTACATTTGTGTTTGACAGTAGTAATTAATTGTACACTATTTTAGAGGTGAGCACTGTTCAGATGGTGGCACTGAGGCTTTACATTTGTGTTTGACAGTAGTAATTAATTGTACACTATTTTAGAGGTGAGCACTGTTCAGATGGTGGCACTGAGGTTTTACATTTGTGTTTGACAGTAGTAATTAATTGTACACTATTTTAGAGGTGAGCACTGTTCAGATGGTGGCACTAAGGCTTTACATTTGTGTTTGACAGTAGTAATTAATTGCACACTAATTTAGAGGTGAGCACTGTTCAGATGGTGGCACTAAGGCTTTACATGTGTGTTTAACAGTAGTAATTAATTGTACACTATTTTAGAGGTGAGCACTGTTCAGATGGTGGCACTGAGGCTTTACATTTGTGTTTGACAGTAGTAATTAATTGCACACTAATTTAGAGGTGAGCACTGTTCAGATGGTGGCACTAAGGCTTTACATTTGTGTTTAACAGTAGTAATTAATTGTACACTATTTTAGAGGTGAGCACTGTTCAGATGGTGGCACTAAGGCTTTACATTTGTGTTTGACAGTAGTAATTAATTGCACACTAATTTAGAGGTGAGCACTGTTCAGATGGTGGCACTAAGGCTTTACATTTGTGTTTAACAGTAGTAATTAATTGTACACTATTTTAGAGGTGAGCACTGTTCAGATGGTGGCACTAAGGCTTTACATTTGTGTTTGACAGTAGTAATTAATTGTACACTAATTTAGAGGTGAGCACTGTTCAGATGGTGGCACTGAGGCTTTACATTTGTGTTTTACAGTAGTAATTAATTGTACACTATTTTAGAGGTGAGCACTGTTCAGATGGTGGCACTGAGGCTTTATATTTGTGTTTTACAGTAGTAATTAATTGTACACTATTTTAGAGGTGAGCACTGTTCAGATGGTGGCACTAAGGCTTTACATTTGTGTTTAACAGTAGTAATTAATTGTACACTATTTTAGAGGTGAGCACTGTTCAGATGGTGGCACTGAGGCTTTACATTTGTGTTTTACAGTAGTAATTAATTGTACACTATTTTAGAGGTGAGCACTGTTCAGATGGTGGCACTGAGGCTTTACATTTGTGTTTTACAGTAGTAATTAATTGTACACTATTTTAGAGGTGAGCACTGTTCAGATGGTGGCACTAAGGTTTTACATTTGTGTTTAACAGTAGTAATTAATTGTACACTATTTTAGAGGTGAGCACTGTTCAGATGGTGGCACTAAGGCTTTACATTTGTGTTTAACAGTAGTAATTAATTGTACACTATTTTAGAGGTGAGCACTGTTCAGATGGTGGCACTGAGGCTTTACATTTGTGTTTAACAGTAGTAATTAATTGTACACTATTTTAGAGGTGAGCACTGTTCAGATGGTGGCACTAAGGCTTTACATTTGTGTTTAACAGTAGTAATTAATTGTACACTAATTTAGAGGTGAGCACTGTTCAGATGGTGGCACTAAGGCTTTACATTTGTGTTTGACAGTAGTAATTAATTGTACACTAATTTAGAGGTGAGCACTGTTCAGATGGTGGCACTAAGGCTTTACATTTGTGTTTGACAGTAGTAATTAATTGTACACTATTTTAGAGGTGAGCACTGTTCAGATGGTGGCACTAAGGCTTTACATTTGTGTTTAACAGTAGTAATTAATTGTACACTATTTTAGAGGTGAGCACTGTTCAGATGGTGGCACTAAGGCTTTACATTTGTGTTTAACAGTAGTAATTAATTGTACACTAATTTAGAGGTGAGCACTGTTCAGATGGTGGCACTAAGGCTTTACATTTGTGTTTGACAGTAGTAATTAATTGTACACTATTTTAGAGGTGCGCACTGTTCAGATGGTGGCACTGAGGCTTTACATTTGTGTTTGACAGTGGTAATTAATTGTACACTATTTTAGAGGTGAGCACTGTTCAGATGGTGGCACTGAGGCTTTACATTTGTGTTTTACAGTAGTAATTAATTGGTCAGCAGGAACTTGTTTAAGATCAAAAGAATGTAATGTGTGACAACTAATGTGCACTAATGTGCACTAATGTGCGTGGTGTGTTGCCCTGGATGTGTGTACCCTAGTAGGTATTAGTTATACTATGTGTACAATGATTTCATGATAACAACAGTCAAGACTTGACACTTTTAAAATCATTGTAAGTTCGTTCACTCTGCACCTACACCGAATCAGGACATGTTGCAGTTTCACTCAGACAGCTAAAGTAAATAACATTATTCGTCATCTGTGAATGCCTGTGCTGGAATCATGCAATTAGGCATTTCCTGGACAATTCTCCACTCTTGCGGGCTTAGTCTGAAATTTGCATATGTATTGGCCTATATTGGAAACTGTAAATTGATCGTCGAATTAACACAACGAATTGCATGAAACTGATTACCCAATAATTGGCACTGTCATGTTGACTTTGTGCACACAAGAAGAATGGCAATTTCCGTTTCTACACTGCCAAAATCCCCCTCCTCTACACGAGGAAACTCTGCCTGCTGTTAACCAATACATTGGTGTGTGTTGCTTCGGGAAAGAAGTCATTTTGACAGTGTCGCTAGGTGTGGGACGGTTCCATAGGGCTCAGACAGGGGGCGACTCCTAATTAATTGTTAACTATCTTTATTATAGTAATTATAAATAGAAAAGTGAATCCCTGAAAATTATTGATCCACTGTTGTGATGTTGTAAACATAGTGAAACAAAACAAAAAAGTTGATCAATCTTATTCCTTATCAAACAACTTTAATTGCCATAAAGACTTGCAGATTTGGTGGTTAACTGATTTGAGTTTATGTGAATGTAAAGATAAATTCTTACATATCAATTCATGATATCCAATCATTGGGACAGTTCAAAGCACTTTATACTTCACCCCTAGTGGATGTACTTGTTCCAACCGCGATACCACTTCTCTAGGAATCATTCAGCCTTGCTACAATAATTATGCAAAAACTTGTGTTTATCCATGTTTTCAGATTCAACATAATCTCATTGGTATATATCAAGCCTACTAGTCATGTTGGTTGACTATTTTTATCATCAATCAAATAAAATAAAAAAGTAAGTAAAACGACTGGACTGATGTATTACTTGGCAGTACCTGCCGGTGAAGTGTGGTGAAGTGCGTAGGAGTGTAAATTGTGGCCTGCCCCCCTTGGCCGCGATGTTGAATACAAATACACATTGTTTGATATTGATTAATGACTCTGTAATAGGACCTGTAGGTGCAGATATTCCACCTGGTCTGTCTCACAGTCACTCAGATATGTGAGGATGTTCCCTCAAGAACATGATGCAGCCACACTAGCATGGAGCACGACAGATCAATTATTGATAAAGTCGTGTTGTTTCAAAAGATGTATGTTTTTCCCAGTGTTTTCGGGCATTTTCAGGGAAATTGATGGCAGTCCGGAACGCTAATTACTTAGACTATGTTTGGCAGATTGCCTTAATTAGTGATGTATATTGTGTAATAAAGATAGTAATAATAAACTTCTGTACTGCTTACATCTAAGAGTATAGAAGCTCAAAAGTGCTACAAGAACGTTAATCGTTATATCACTCAAAATTCATCATCAAAAGAAGAGAGAACAGAAGAACATCGAAGGATTCTGGTTGGAAATGCCATTTTGAATAAATATGTGGGTATATAAATATTATTTATATTTATAATATGTGTATATATACATATACATGTAATGTACACACACGTGTGGATGCTTGCACGCATTCACACTTAGACTTATAATAAGACAATGTTTGTGGCGCATACATGGATGTATGTAAACGATGGGGACATACTCAATTTTATGTGGAAAAACAGCCAAACCTTAATTAATTGAAACATAGGCACCGTAGCTATCAAACTGATACACATTTGGCTACGAGGGTATTTGCGGTGCGATTCGCGCATGTGCGATAGACACTCCTATATAAGCATATGCAATGAGAGGATCTGCCTCCATTCTGCGAAATCGTTCGAAGTATAACACGGTTAATTTTGGCCTTGCCTGAATTTTGAATTTCGTTTTGCAAGTTTTAATATAATAGTGGTTGATGCGGGATTAGTTTTGTGTGTGTAGTGATTGAATTCCCACCCACTCTCCCTTTGACATCAGGTGGAAATATTGTTCAGATTTGTCATCTGTAAGCTTGTATGGTGGATTATACCATGTGATTGTACATATTTAAGTAGGCGGAGTGACCCCCACCCATATGGTGAATGTCACATATTAGCAAGTAGTCATTTACTTATTAGGAATAATATTATTATTAATAGTGTGACCACACGATACATTTGCGAGTTATACATATTGTCTTAAATTAGCAGTCAGGGCCGGCATGCTTGCTGTGATTATTTGTTTTATTATAGTTGTGTACAACTACTAGTGCTGTAATAAATGTCATTAACTTGGCCTGTTTCAATCTATACTTGACTTGTGTTGTTTTTCTGCATATAGGCGTATTATGTCAGAAAAAGGGCTATACTGAAGAAAGTTCTTCTAGTTGTATACCCCTGAACAAGTTTAGGTATTACATAGTATACAATTTAGTATGTGACAATACAGCATACCCGGTAATCTTCATACTTCATTCTCTAGCAGATCTGTTCGATCGAATACTGTCTCGACTTCTCGGGGAAGCATTCAACCATACAGGAATTACTACACAGACACTATTTTTACAGAAATATCTGCCGCTGTCAGGTAGTCAATCAGTGAACTGTATAGGTTATATAGTTTTAGGATGGAATTTATACAATTATTTATACTGTTATTTATGTTTGGTAACCTGCCTGGCACATCCACGCACTGGCACATTCACAAGTGGGTGTACTAACTATGCGTCACCTCATCTAACACCATATTACTAAATCAGCATGTTTAGGATGGTTTGTAGCTTTTACGGGGGAATGAAAATGATCTGTGATTACTCAGTTCCTTGGACCTCCTCTCAATCTGTTCATATACATAATTTAAATGAGATTTTATTGCTTCGGTCAGAATGGTTTTTGTCTTGCAATTCCACCGAGGCCGAAATATTGGTTAGAGCTCCCCCTTGTGCAGATGTGCGGAACCGTCAGGGGACTGGCATGCCATCTGTTGGCATGGGTAGGGGAATTAAGTGTGGCGTTTATTGGCTATTTAGGAGTTGCTTGAGGTGAGATATGATCATGTCTTTGTATTGCTCCATCTGTCTTTCTTCTTCGCAGTGTCAATTATGTGTTTTGTACATGTGTCTGCATGAGGTGTGATGCATACGAATCCATCAGCATAAAATGCCTACTTAATTTCTACACACTTAGCTCACATGTGTGTGCAAAGTTTCCTCTAATTACTGTATAAAGAGATTGAATCCGTGCTCTGTTGAATTCTGTAATCTCTGGTTTGATTTTGGCGTACGATGCTATGTGCAGGTGTGATCCCCACTGAAACTTTTTACCTTTCGACAGAGGCTGAATCTATGGCATAATTATGCTGTGTGGAATTCTGCAATTTTTGTTTGATTTTGGCATGTGTTGTGTCGGATCCCTGGTGAAGCTGTTTATGAGTTTTCGATGAAATGCAGTTGGAGGTGTGTCTTTTTATAAGGCAGATGTATTCTCACAGATAAGTGCCATTATTTCCCTACGGAGCGAGAAACGGGCAGTGTTTTATTCATTTAAAGAGACGAGGATATATGCGTAAATATCACGCCCAGTGTCCCTCCGAGACCCATTGTGTTTCTGTCGAGAAAAAACCTCGTTAACAAGCCTGATAAAATCAGTATGCCATGCTATGTGGTTCCCAGCCATTCCCCCAGGAGGCACCACCTGTCGTCTGTTTCTAACCTCGACTATTCCATTAAATTTATTCTCCCATCTAGAATTATGCATCCTTCCCTTTGGTCGACGATCCAGCGACATCTCTGTAGGGATTATTGCTGTTTGCGATCCGTCTTCCTTGATGGTCTTATGGTTTCTTTGTGTTTCCTCTCTCACAAATGTCCTCTAATGTGAACCTTCTTTTTGAAATATTACATTACGTAATCAATCTAATTCAGTAAATTAAATGATGACATCAGTTGGCGAAATGAAACGTCTGATAAATTGTGAGATAAGATCTGGGAAATGAAGAATGGAGTCATAATTTCCATCTCAACTGAAGCATGCTAATGCAAAGTGTCAAACGCCAGCGGAAATCATTGGAATAATCAGGAAGGGGGAGAGAGGGGTTGAAGGAATCACATGTTTGTCGTTCCCGCTAAATCTAATTATCACAGTCTTACCGATGACTGCGTAACTTCACGGCTTTTTCTGATTTACGACTCATTTATGTGCATGCCTGCTCAAGCGGAATGATTTATTCTTAAGTTCGTTTGCGAGGAATATTTAAATTATTTGATTGCTCTGTTTTAACTAGTATGTGTGTGTGTGTGTGTGTGTGTGTGTGTGTGTGTGTGTGTGTGTGTGTGTGTGTGTGTGTGTGTGCGTGCGTGCGTGCGTTCATGCATGTGTGATGTCATTTCCAGGTAGCGTCCCTAAGTTGGAGACAGCCAGACCATAGGTTCTGTTTCAAAGTTTTGGAAATGATTTAGTTTGCTTAAAAATTGTATCTGAGTTTTATAGTGAACCAATGTTTCTTCCATAATGTTAACAGATTCTAGATAAGAACCAACTGATTTATTAAAAACATTTTGTTTGGCAGTGTAGAGCTTGGATTTTTTTTGAAGAAGTATGATTCAGACGATGGCCTGGACAGTTAATTACAGCCTTACTTGGGCAGATTGAAGCAGATCCTAATGTTTCAGCGTTCTCACGGTCTCTTAGTCCATTCGGTCATTCGGTCAAGTCACAGAGGTGGCTGCGGTCAGTGTTGTCCTGTCCTGTACCTCCTCAACCCACCAATTAGCCATTTGTTAATTAATAGGGGTTAATTTCTAAATGTTTGTCAGGGTCATGAAGGGCGGTCTCTTGCGTAACCATGTGAAGGGGACAGATCACTATTTCCCTTTTGCAGTTACGCAATCTGTAGGAAAATTGCAATTCAGATTTTATTAATTAATTTTAATAAAAACATGCTTTTACCAATGTACAGGAAACTGTTTGTCTTATCATGAGTTTATTTCTTACAAAAACCAACATGGAGGAACTGGTATGTTTTATTTTTGCCAAAACCACCCTGACTTTTATAGAGGATGCTTCAGAAGTTCAGTGAGTGTGTGACCAGATTTTGTCCATTTCCAAGTGTAATTGGCAAACAGCTGTACATCCTTTAATCTGACAATGTTCTCATTCACCATAAATACACTGCAACCTTATTCATTTACATTTTTTCTGTAAGTACAATAGCAGTCTGACCTTCTTGATGTCATTTGTTTATTAATATTTTTAAATTTTTCATAATGTTCTTCGTGTGTTGGAAGATGCATTCTTTTTGGAAATACTCCTTGTTATACAGTTATTGTTATGTTGTTGTTGTGTTGTTGTTATGTTGTTGTTGTGTTGTGTTATGTTGGTGTTGTTGCATAGCCTACATTCCTGTATGTTACGTTACAGAGGCCGAGGATGGACATGGTGTCTGCCTTCACGGGCATCAAGATGGGTCGGTGGCCAACATTTGCACAGTGCATAGATGACAGCAACTGTACCGCGGTAAGTCAACGTACCGATGGATTTCAGGTTAAATTTTAGATATTTAATTTGTTAACTAATTTAATTTGTTCTTATATTTTTCATATATATTTAACTTATATTTCATTTGCTCTGTTTTACCTGACATTTGATGTTTACAACTTATTTACGTTTAATATCGTGATACAGAGCGGGTTATAACACAAAATATTTCATTCATGTGTAGTCCGCTGTTATCAGAAGCATAAACTTCTCTCATGCCCAAATCCTTGCAAACCTGACAGTTTATGTGGTTTCTTTCTAGCAAATTGAAGTTCGAATCATAGAATTGTTGAATTAGTAAAGATTGAAACAATGGATGTAGAGTTAAGCTAGCTGCAGTCTGGTGCAAACTAAGAACATGTACTTCCATTCCATCAGAGGAATTGTGAAAAATTAGATAATCCGGCAGTGTGTAGGGGAGTTTGTGTGGCTACTGCAGTAGTGCCCTCTTTTAGGTGTCCTAAACACCCCCAGCTTGAATCTATCAGTGGCCGATCAGCAACTTCTGAGAAGGGAAATTAAAGTCACCCTGATTACCCTGGGGAAGACTCCTAAACCACAGCCTTCTGAAGTCAGAGTTAATGTCCCAGCTACTGGTATTTAACAACCCTCTTGGGACTCCCTTTCTCCCAGTCCCTGCCCTACACTAAGGGGTGGCTAATGTGGTTACCCTGTCTCCCCATCTGTCAGGGTGCTAGGGGCATTAAAGAGGGTTGGAATTACAGGATTGTTTACATATCACACCCACCCCAGGGCAAGCCCAGTGACCACACAGAGCAAACAAACTATCCTTCCAAGGGTTAAAGGGTTCTGTATTCCACTGTTTGATGTCATCCATGACACAATTGGTCTTTGTGTCAAGCTGTGTCACTGTGTCACCATGATGTGATGTCCAGCTGCTAGAGTTACCAGAGGGTGACTGGTTACTGTAGATCAAAGTGACCTACACTTGGCTGGTTGTTTTTAGAAGCACAGTCTTACATGGATGACAGGAGATTGATAAGATAGGCGTCTGTGGAACCTTTACTTGTTCCTTGAAAGGTCTTTTATCACTGAACTAATTTGACTGTTGTTATTTTATTTGTTGACACAAAATGTATGATTTTCTTTCCATTACTTTGTCCTGTTACTTTCTTTCCAATTACTGAAAGATTAACTGAAAGATTATTTGTAGTGCAAATTACCATCACATCCTAAATGAATGTAACACTATTCATGATGTGTCAGCATAGATGATATTCGCCGTGTGTTAGTGACTTACTGTGAATCCAGAACATACCGACAATGGACATTTTGCCAATGGACATTTCCATATTGTAAATTTCTTTAATGGACATTTCACCATTAACTAATTAATTTCACGCATAAAATCTACACATAAAATAATTACTAACTAAAAAGATTGTTGTCAAAATGTCTGGATGCTGTTATGATACAACACTTCATCTGACGATAGTATCAGATGGTTCCCTTGTTTTCCACTAGGTACAGATGTATTGATCTGTCCTAGTGTTACTGCACCAAACCAACAGTAACTAAAACGCACCCACTGCCACGGTTAGTGACGAAAACAATCAATTTGACAAAAACGTATTCCTTACCTGAGCCAAATTGACTAAAAAGCCTACTTATCGAAGCTTGGTTGGAGATGATGGATTAAATCACTGTCAGTTTGTGACATATGGAAGCATGTGATGTGTCTAATCGGCCAGGGCTTACTTTCCGGTGGCATGATATAGGGTGTGGTAACATCAGCAACAGGAAATAAAATGAAGAGGAAATGTTCACTGGCATCGATGCCACACACCTTTAGCATTGTCTGAGGGACACACACCTGTAGCCTTGTCTGAGGACACACACCTTTAGCATTGTCTGAGGGACACACACCTGTAGCCTTGTCTGAGGGACACACACCTGTAGCCTTGTCTGAGGACACACACCTGTAGCCTTGTCTGATGGACAGACAGGAACTTGAAACGTGCGCTGGCTGCGGCTGAATCAGATATCACATAACGTTAGTGCAACTGCAATAATGTGAAGCACTGTAACAGACACACTTCACACTAGAACTGTCTACACCGGCAGCTACACCGGCGGCTACACCGGCGGCTACACCCCGGCGGCTACACCCCGGCGGCTACACCCCGGCGGCTACACCCCGGCGGCTACACCCCGGCGGCTACACCCCGGCGGCTACACCCCGGCGGCTACACCCGGCGGCTAACACCGGGCGGGGCTACCCTCGCTGCTAACTCGGGCGGCAACCGCTACACTCGGGCACCGGGCGGTTACACCGGGCGGGCTACACACCGGCAGGGTACACACCAAGCGGCTACACCGGGCGCTACACCGGCTGCACCGCGCACCGGCGGCTACACCCCGGCGGCTACACCCCGGCGGCTACACGCCGGCGGCTACACGCCGGCGGCTACACCCCGGCGGCTACACCCCGGTGGCTACACCCCGGCGGCTACACCCCGGCGGCTACACACCGGCGGCTACACACCGGCGGCTACACACCGGCGGCTACACCGGCGGCTACACCGGCGGCTACACCGGCGGCTACACCGGCGGCTACACCGGCGGCTACACCAGCGTACCATTGATACTAGTGTACCACAAGGTGTTGGGACCCTAGGGGTATCTTGGCCTGTAGGCCTTGGCCTGTGGGCATGCTGGTCACCCCCTGCATGATTGCACATCTTACTGTATCTTTATGGTAGGTTATGTAACGGTGCACACAGTTATCCAGGCCGCCACACTTCAGTCATTTAATGCACCTGATTTACTGTGAACAAGATCAGTGGCTCTAGGCCTGTCAGCTGGCTTTGATGTGTGTTCATACTCAGGTGTGCCAGGGTAGTAGAGACACCAATCAGGCTCCTCAGGTACCAACACTACTGCTGATCCTTGGTTGGGTCTCATCTATTAATAATGGTAGAAACAAAATGCTTTCATCAAGTGGTCTAATTAGAGACATGTCATTGATTAAGTAATTACCAGGTATGATGTGGCCGGTCAACTTCAAAGGGCGCTATGTGTAGAATCGGACAGGTGAATGATGAGGAAACATGCAGTGAGGCAGAATGTAGGGGGTACCTCGAAAATAGCAGACAACAAAAAAGTTTTGAGTGACGGGGTAAGGGAAAAAAGTTCCGCTGACTCTTTGTCTTTGACCATACAGCAATGGCCCGCCTGTCCGCCCTGATTTCTTGCTACATTGTATGAACTAGAGTCTGTCCTTGCTACATTGTATGAACTAGAGTCTGTCCTTGCTACATTGCTGTGAACTAGAGTCTGTCCTTGCTACATTGCTCTGAACTAGAGTATGTCCTTGCTAAACTGCTGTGAACTGGAGTCTGTTCTTGCTATACTGCTGTGAACTGGAGTCTGTCCTTGCTACATTGCTGTGAACTAGAGTCTGTCCTTGCTACATTGCTCTAAACAAGAGTCGGTTCTTGCTACACTGCAGTGGACAAGAGTCTGTTCTTGCTACACTGCTGTGAACTGGAGTCTGTCCTTGCTACACTGCTGTGAACTGGAGTCTGTCCTTGCTACATTGCTGTGAACTAGAGTCTGTCCTTGCTACACTGCTATGAACAAGAGCCTGTCCTTGCTACACTGCTGTGAACTAGAGTCTGTCTTTGCTACATTGCTGTGAACTAGAGTCTGTCCTTGCTACACTGCTATGAATAAAAGTCTGTTCTTGCTACACTGCTGTGAACTAGAGTCTGTCCTTGGTACATTGCTGTGAACTGGAGTATGTCCTTGCTACATTGCTCTGAACTAGAGTCTTTCCTTGCTACATTGCTGTGAACTAGATTCTGTCCTTGCTACATTGCTGTGAACTAGTGTCTGTCCTTGCTACATTGCTGTGAAGTAGGGTCTGTCCTTGCTACACTGCTGTGAACTAGAGTGTCCTTGCTACATTGCTGTGAAGTAGAGTCTGTCCTTGCTACATTGCTGTGAACTAGAGTCTGTCCTTGCTACATTGCTGTGAAGTAGAGTCTATCCTTGTAACATTGCTGGGAACTAGAGTATGTCCTTGCTACACTGCTGTAAACTAGAGTAAGTCCTTGCTACATTGCTGTGAACTAGAGTATGTCTTTGCTACATTGCTGTGAACTAGAGTCCGTCCTTGCTACATTGCTGTGAACTGGAGTCTGTCCTTGCTACATTGTTGTAAACTAGAGTCTGTCCTTGCTACACTGCTATGAACAAGAGTATGTCCTTGCTACACTGCTGTGAACTAGAGTCTGTCCTTGCTACGTTGTTGTGAACTAGAGTATGTCCTTGCTACATTGCTGTGAAGTAGAGTCTGTCCTTGCTACATTGCTGTGAACTAGAGACTGTCCTTGCTTCATTGTCGTGAACTGGAGTCTGTCCTTGCTACATTGCTGTGAACTAAAATCTGTCCTTGCTACATTGCTGTGAAGTAGAGTCTGTTCTTGCTACATCGCGGTGAAATAGAGTGTGCGAGATGCAATGTTTGTCCTTGCGCGCAGTGAAGGAATGACACAATTGTGCAGCTGCTGAATCGGCTGGTCCAATCAGGATTGAGTGTATACAGCACATGTAAGAAATGTCAAGTGTACACCAGATTGACAAACTGTCATTCCCCAATCAACCTGGGTCACATGTGCTTTTGCTGTCAAGGTTAAACAAGTTCAATTGTTCCCTGTAATTGTCCACTGGAGGCGAATATATTTACTCAACTTGCTACTACATCACATGGTACCTGTAAAGGATTACAGTTTGACTCTAATATGAATTCTCTGCTTTGAAACAGTCTGTACACATATATCTATATTTTCATTGATTAGTAAAATTACATTGACGAATGTTTAAATGAATTAGTTTGCCATAAAAGCCCTGTGCCGTGGCTGTACCGCAGCCAATGAAGACAGAATGAGGCAGAAAGCTGTGATTAATATTTCGGATTTCGAGAGGCCGCTGACAGGTTCTTTACATTTCTTATACACCGCAAGCGATAATAATCATAATTAAACACAGTTGCATTGATTTTTAAGGCGATCAGGTGCTCTTGTGGGATAATGGCTTCTTTTACATCCTAAAACATTGAGACTTTTACGTTTATCAGAGCGAGCAATTTGTCATTGACGTCAGACAGAGGCCGTTAGGAAGTCGGACAACTTGCCCACTTTGTATGACCAACTGAGCCTGACACTGATTACTTGGCATGTCCACAAGCGCTGCTCCCTCCATTTCCCTTGATGATTGTGTTCTGTCACGTCTTTGACCTCGTGGTCAGTTGCAATGATTTAAGTCCTGCCTTCTTGCAATGCCGATGTTATTTTAGCGATTATGGGACATTTGATTGGATTAAGGCATCAAGCACCTGTGTGCTTGCTGAATGCATCAGTCTCTGAGGTGAACGACCATTTATCTGCATTCTCCGATTGCCGATGTCATTAAGAGCCAACCAGTGCGGTTGGTCATTCTTCAACAGCCAACAGTGCCACCTGGTGGCATCGCTGGTAGACATTTGTGTCTGCTGAATCAATTTCTTCTGTCTTGAGAATGAGGTGTGTTGTGTCTGGTCTAATTTGGTATAAGGAAGTAAAATGTGGTGTGTGGTAAATAGTAATAAACATCAGCCAGACGCATCAGCAGATGTAGACTGGGTAAATGTCAATGGAAACATTCCAAATGAACAGGTCTTGAAAGTGTGGTAGTAACTATATCAATGGCGAAAATGAGACAACTGCAATCATTATTGATGAAACATTCTAACAAATCAGATGAAATATGACAGTTTTCATGTGGAAAATCAAAGCAACCAAGACTAATGGCAGGAGAGAATCAAATACGTAAATTAGAAACAACTGGATAGTTCTGAAGGCCCACAGGTTAGACATCTATCTACATGGCATCTGGCCTGGAGCCCAAAGTCAGCACACATAACATGATAAAAAAGAACACCTTCACAAAAAAATCAACTCGGCAGTAACCCATAAAATATCTGCTACTTACAATGTAACATTTAAAATATACTCCAGTGTGTTGGGATGATGTAGATATAACCAGTGTTGATGTGGTTAGGCTGGGTTGTGTGTGTTGTTGGCTGGCTGCTGGAAGCTGCTGGATGCTGCTGGATGCTGTCTCTCCATCTTGCTCAACATTTACCTGTATAAATCATTTCCACCCACGTGTCATTGGTGACATTTTTAATACACAAACACAATGACGGTGTTTTTATTTGGGATTACGCCTACATTGGTTTCCACATTTTTCGCACAAAGATCACTCTTTTATTGTGTTTTCATATATATTTGTTCGTGACAAGGAGCATTCATTGGAGACAAAATGGGATGGATTGCATTGCATCTTTGACATTTGTCAAATGGGATGACGCAGTATTGCATTAATATATGCTTTTTATGATTTGTTTGTGCATGAACATACAGCCGTACATGCTTAGTGACACGTGTTCACGAGAACAAGCAAGCACCCATGCATTTGATAGTTGATATTTACATCTTTATATCAGCAAATATTTTTATTTTATTGTTATCTGTTGTATATTCATGTGTCAATTTGACTATATCATCTCCCCCCTAGATCCTTTGTGAGCTGGGGGCAACGTCTCCTCACTTGTTCCATCTCCCCCTAGATCCTTTGTGAGCTGGGGGCAACGTCTCCTCACTTGTTCCATCTCCCCCCTAGATCCTTTGTGAGCTGGGGGCAACGTCTCCTCACTTGTTCCATCTCCCCCCTAGATCCTTTGTGAGCTGGGGGCAACGTCTCCTCACTTGTTCCATCTCCCCCCTAGATCCTTTGTGAGCTGGGGGCAACGTCTCCTCACTTGTTCCATCTCCCCCCTAGATCCTTTGTGAGCTGGGGGCAACGTCTCCTCACTTGTTCCATCTCCCCCCTAGATCCTTTGTGAGCTGGGGGCAACGTCTCCTCACTTGTTCCATCTCCCCCCTAGATCCTTTGTGAGCTGGGGGCAACGTCTCCTCACTTGTTCCATCTCCCCCCTAGATCCTTTGTGAGCTGGGGACAACGTCTCCTCACTTGTTCCATCTCCCCCCTAGATCCTTTGTGAGCTGGGGGCAACGTCTCCTCACTTGTTCCACCTCCCACCCTCCTCTGTTTTCCGTGTTCTCCTCCGAGTTTGTCAGATCTCTCCTCATTCAGTCATCTCTCCATCATCCAACTATGTATGCACACATATTTGTTTGTATGCATACATGCATGGGTGTAAGACTGTCACTGGTGTCACGTCATGACATGGGTGTAAGACTGTCACTGGTGTCACGTCATGACATGGGTGTAAGACTGTCACTGGTCAGACTAAGACTGATGCATGGAGGTCAACAAACTTCCTTTCACTAATGTCATGACATGACACTGGTGTCTTGTTGTGACACTGGTGTCACGCCATGACACCGGTGTCTTGTGACACTGGTGTCATGGACATTAGCAATATCTTTGCAGGCAAACTATCATGCTCACATATGACATCTCTGACTCTGAGTTTGATGGTAAAATTTGACCTTCCAAATGACATCTTGACACTGGAGACATATCTGTGTCATCTGTCAAGCATAGATGACACTGATGACATTGACACAAATCACACACCACCAACAGGCACATGTCACTACAGATATACCTGCAGGATCTGTGATGCTTCCATTGAGCAATTTGACACTAGTGACATTGGTGACATGACACTGGTGATGTGACACTAGTGATGTGATAGTGATAGTGAAACTAAGCCACTGCTGCCAGTGGCTGTGCGTCAATGCATTAGCCTCCCATCCTCCCCTCTCCACTGTCATCTTGCGGCCAGTTCTCTTCAATAATGCACACCAAGCAGCTGCATTAGTTTACATTAGAGGAAGTGTGTTGTGACTGAGTTGTCAGGGACAGGAGCAAGTTGCATGGGATCGCCCGGGTATTTATCCCCTCTAAACCCAGGTTCTCACTGCCAGTCTGGACCAGGGTCCCAAGGCAAGATGGATGATGCTGCAGATTAACATGTACCTGCCATCGACAACCTGCCAGGGTGAGACTCGTGGTGGTCAAGGCAGCCATCATGCTGACGAATGTTTAGTCTGAGACAGCCGAGACAGACTTGTCAGTTACTGGCTTCAGACGCCGAGTGTTTCATCGAGGTTTCGTGTGTTAATCTGTGCATGCTACCAAGGCCGTTTTTGAAGCTGCACAGGTGCATGCTGGGATTGCAAGTCAATGTCGCTGTTTTCATTTACTTGGAACTGTAATGATATGTTAGTTTAGTGATTAGAGACCAGCGGATAGCAAAGTCTTAGAAGTGCTAATGAGTTAGCATTTCAAAGATTTCCATAACAATTTGTGATGTCAGTTTTAATACAAGCTGTGTCTTTTGTAGGCTTATTTTGCTTTGTATAATATTGTTTTATTATTTGTTTTTATA
Source organism: Paraescarpia echinospica (assembly GCA_020002185.1). Classification (NCBI taxonomy): domain Eukaryota; kingdom Metazoa; phylum Annelida; class Polychaeta; order Sabellida; family Siboglinidae; genus Paraescarpia; species Paraescarpia echinospica. The sequence continues at coordinate 979,909 of CM034531.1, read as the reverse complement.
TTTTGTTTTTATATTATATATTTTATTTGTTATTTGAGTTTATATTTGGTTTCTACATTAAATTAGATAAATCACGAAACAGGTTGTGTAGCCTGTAATAATAGCTAAGTTTAACAGAAACTTCATCCAAATTATCATAAAAATATTTAAATGGGTAATACTTTCAAAATATTACATTGTCTTCAGCAGGGAAATGCTCCAGGGTGGGATTGTGTACTTATAAGGAAGAAGAAGACTTCTTCATATCTTTAATGACCAGTCAGATTGTCAATTTTATTCTCTGTGAGACTAATATTACCAGTGAGGCAGATAAGATGACAGCCATCTTGTTTATGCCCTGTGATTGCCACTTGATAGAGGATAATGCTCAGGAAGATCAGAATCATAGTCTTGGGTGCCTGCGAGATAAGAAGTATTTGCTCCTCTTCAATTGACTTGTGAATAGTTGTTTTTCTGTCACCCTCACTCTCAATCTAATGTCTGACATTCAATACTCTGTAGATCGAACAAGATTCGCAGTATATCCTATCATGAAAGATGTTTTATGAGGTCAAAATGTTATAGACTAAATGTAGTTTACGCTATACATAAAATAACTTCACAATAAAAATGGTCCAACATTACACAAGTTTAAGGCAGGTCATGTATAATTCCTTCATTGAAGAATAGGGTTCTTATGATTTGTATTATTTTTGTGAAAAAACATTGGTTTTTGAATTTAAATGCTGCAAGTGAAGGATCATTAATTATTTATGCCATCATTTTGGTCTTGTTTAGTCATATTAATTTAGTCATATTCATTACAATAAAACACTGTTATCACCAATAGGCTATGCTTTATCAGTCAATAGGAAAGTTGTTATTTTATTATCAACAAGGACGTTTCTTAAGAACTAAAGTTTAAGAACTTTATCTTTCCGAAGCAGACAATTGGTCAACAGTGGCATCCGCGCAGCTCTGATCAGCAACATTGCCTCCTGTCCAGATGCTGCATAACGGATATGGTAATCACCGAGTCATTTCAATGTTGCCTTCCACTTGATGCTATGAAGGCCGCGGCGTCACAAGGCAGAAAATCTGCTTCTCGTGTCTAAAATATATTTGCATCAGATAGTAACATGTTGCATTCCATTCACACACGTGTGAGTTGATGGCTGACTTCTCTGACCCAGGTTGGTACTAGATCGAATTGGAGTTGTCAGCCTGCTCCAGGGATGTGGCCCTGATGGCGACAAGTATTCCGGGCTTTCTACAGCGGCAAAAGTGACTGAAATGTCGCTAATTAAGCCCGGCATGATCGATGTGTTGCAATGCGGCACAAATTATCGATTGATATTTATTCTGTGGCCTTTATACGCTTTTCCAAGCACTCAATGCTCTTCCTTGTTGACATGACCTGGGCAAACAGACAAAGTAGACGTGACGTATTTGTCGCCCTGAATGATTTACCAATATTTGCGGAATAATTGTTTGTTCACCGCAAAAGTTTCCTGTTTTTTAGCAATTAATATTTCATGAGAACCTTTTGTGATTTCGTTCTTTTTACATTTATATTATACGCCCACGGGTGTGTGTAGGATTATTCTGACGTAGCTTGAAGTACGTGGTTGCTTCATGAATGACCATTGGTAATTTTAGAGTTATACATTAATGTAGCAGAAAGCAATCCTGGCATTTGTACTTGGCTCAGAAGAAAATAAACATGACGAACACTTCAGGTTATAATTTTTTAATATGAAGTTGTATGAAGAATCTTTGAATGCTAGTCTGTGAAAGCAGAAATTCTGATTTTGAGTTAGTTTAAAACTAGTTTATTATGTCATTCATTGACAACTCCAACATATAGGACAGTAGCAGAGAACTGTATGTTTCGTCTCGTCACTAATTGAATTCCGCAATCCATTTCTCGTCACTTACTGCTAATTTTTTCTGCCATTACCTGTTAGCATTTAAGGAAATTTAATTTACGCCAAGTGTGCGCAAACTAAATGCATGCTGCTAAATGCGTGTGCATGCTTAATGCATTCGGGCCCGCGGCCAGATTGTCAGAAGGGGTACGTGAAGACTTGCTTCGTTACGCGTGCGACTGTTAAGAAAATTTGTCACGTTTCGTCCACCATTCAGCTTCAGTGTTCGCGTCAACTTGCGTTTAAGCAAGTCTATCACAGCGATATCCAACATGGCTCAGCTTAACAGAGCCGAGAGGAAATCCAATTTCACACACTCGTGTTTGAGATACTGGGAGTCGTGTCACCGAAAATTGATTCCATTTCATGGCGGTTGCCTTTGAGTGGGTTTATACACTAGGGATGAGTCTCCTCATCTCACATCTATTCAGCCCGACTCCCGCCCAGACACCTTATTAGGTCCGTGAGAATCTAGTTTATTGTCACACACAACTGATATGTTTCCTAGACGCATCTCTGGTTTGCACGCCAGATAAATCACATACGCTCGGAAATGTTGGTTAAGATGAAAATTGCCTGCTCGATGTAATCATCGCGCTGGGAGTTAGGCCCGTTTCCCGGTTTACTGATAAATGTCACGTTATTTCTTTGGCGACCGGCTGTCACTTATGCAGTTGTCATTTCTCTCATATTACTGTTGTTGACTGTCAACCGTGGTTTGGTTTGACAATAAATTATCAGGAGCAATCATGATTGCAGCAAGTGTCAGTGTCAGCACAATTCCTCTGTCTACCGTGTTCATTTATGGAGATTTCAATGTGATTTCAGTTACCATCGAAATCTGGAAAAGTTACGGGTAAAATGAGTGGATTTTTATTTAGTTGAATTACAAATTAAATGTCTGCACCATACTTAAATAATTAAATTTAGTCTAAGTGTTTTTTCATGGTAGTTAACAAAAGTGATTAAAATTCATTGTGTGTGTTAGTTACAGTATTTGAGTATGATTAGTTACACATGTGATTATTACAATATTTGATTCTAACCAAATTCATATCAGTTAGCCCTACAATATTGATTACAGTCAGCTATGTGTCAGTTACATTATTCGATTGTAATTCATTAATCATATTTGTTATTTTATTGTAACAAATTACACAAAGTACTTAAATAACTTATTTTATTCAGTGTGTTATTTACAATATTGATTACAGTCAGCTATGTGTCAGTTACATTATTCGATTGTAATTCATTAATCATATTTGTTATTTTATTGTAACACATTACACAAAGTACTTAAATAACTTATTTTATTCAGTGTGTTATTTACAATATTGATTACAGTCAGCTATGTGTCAGTTACATTATTCGATTGTAATTCATTAATCATATTTGTTATTTTATTGTAACAAATTACACAAAGTACTTAAATAACTTATTTTATTCAGTGTGTTATTTACAATATTTGCAGAACTTTATAACTTCAGATTATTATAATAATTATGATTAAAACTTATAGTATAACTACATGACAAACAGTTACTTGAGCTAACATTGACATTTGAACAGAGTCACCTTCACCTACATGCAAAGTGATGACCATTCAAAATTAAACTGAAAGTTTTTTCTCAAGGTTTTTACAATAAAATAGTGATTGTTTCTTGTTTCTGACTGTTGTACGTTATTTAGCTAATAGTACTAATACTCATTCCAGCAAGCAATATATTTCGATACTTCCAAATATAAATCATTTCAAATAAGCTTTCTGTTTTCACTGGTCAACCATCTAGGTTGGTCCAGTTTCGTCCATGTTCGTCCAGTTTCGTCCATGCCCATCCACAGTTTCGTCCAGTTGCTTCCAGTTTCATCCAGTTCTGTCCACTCATCAAGTTTCATCCAGTTTAATCTCCATGTTATGTGACCACAAGAAGGCAGTCCCCATGTTATCCCAGTATGACAGTGTTATTGCCTGGTCTGGTGTCTGTGCTAATTGTCTCCCTAATAGCTTGTATTGAGAATCAGTGAGCTGGGGAAACAGCAATTAGCAGGAACTAATTACATTTGCTTGAAGATGGGCAGACATCTGCAGCCCCTTGACCAGTGGTCAAGAGCACTGGTCAAGAGTCTGAGGAACAATGGGCAGTGTCCACTGTCCTCTACTGGTGGCACTGGAGAGTGAGGCAAGAGTGACTGAACTCTCCTGACGTGTTCTGGTTTCCCAGACCAGGGGTTTATAGAAATGAAATGATTGACGTAACGAGGTATGACGGACAGTGAAAGCAGTGATATTAATTGTAACTACTTCTCATATTGCAGTGTCTGCGACCGTGCAGTCAGCCATTCGTCAACCTCAACCTGTGCCAAAGTGTGTGTGAGGTAGGTGGCGTTGCCAGAAACTTTTGCTTTGTTTATCTCTAAATTGAATTAAGTTTGAGTGTACGACCTGATACATGTTGTTTTCTGCCTGTGGAATAATGTTATTTGCTGCAAGTCATGTTGAGGCAGCAATCATTTTGTAAATAATTTTTTGTCTGCAGAGTCATTTTGTGAAAATGATGATCAATTTGAGACTTGGTTCATGAACCATTATTACTTGTGAATTTACATTTGTGAGAGTTATTTATGAGCTTGCTCAAGTTTTGTGAATCGTTTTGTGAGTGAAGTCTGCGCGTGAGTTTAAGGTCATGATGTATGAGTCTTCCGTTTGCTGCGTGAGTTGCTAAGTGAAGAATTCATCACCAGACAACTAGACACCCCGACTGAAAAAGTTGGACTGTGACTGTTAGGTACCTTTAATGCAAAACAAACAATCTTTCACATGCTTCTTTTTGTGCCAGGTTTAAGTGTTCGCTCAATTAACACAAACAATGTGATTGATAGCTGAAGCAATGCTTGATCTGCTTGATCGCACCCTTCATTCGTTGATGCCATCGTTATAAATTGGCGTCATTAATGAAAGCATTGAATCATCAACATGACAAATTGTCCAGCTGTTGTCTTGTCCAAAATAGCTCCCAGAGCAATATTTGGTGACAGGAGAGACAGAGGAAAGGATGACTAATCGGCAGATTAAGAACAACGTGTTAAATGTACAACGTGTTAAATGTACAACGTGTTAAATGTACAACGTGTTAAATGTACAACGTGTTAAATGTACAACGTGTTAAATGTACAACAGGTTAAATATACAACGGGTTAAATGTACAACATGTTGTAGTTCTTATTGTAAAATCAAGATAGGAAAATGATATAGCATAAACTAAATGTATATATTCATAACATATATCATCATGTTATACTATACTGCGTCCTGTGATTTTATGATGAAAAGAAGATCAGAGGAATCAAGAAGAAATGAGAGAAACCAGTTGAATGATAAATTGGTGACAATAATGAAAGCAAGGGAGAGCGGTAATTAAATCAGTAGTGTAACAAATTGTTTAAGTAGATATGTGGACAGGTCCTGGATCAATGTGACCCTGAGTTGTGTTTGGTGACAGGGACAAAGGCAGAGAGAGACAGAGGGATGGGTAGGCATTGATAGGCTATGAAGAAGGGATGGGTAGGCACCGATAGGCTATGAAGAAAGAATGAGTTTGCTGCAAGAAGAGTCAGGAACTGATGGCTCAGAAAGACAGAAGCATGCCTTGTCTTTGTAAGTGCCAATTACTGCCCAGGCCAAGGAATACCAAATGAGTGTTGGACACCAGTGGTCAGTTCCCTTAGTGCTGACTCCCGGCCAGTTGACACAAGTCAGACATGATAACCACTCAGAAGCTACTTGCTCATGTACAAAGCTAGATGCCCCCAGGGGGGTCGAGCAGTGTGACCACCCTGAATTAAGCCCTGTGCATTCTAGTCAGGATGCCTGATTGACGCCTGACTGGGAGGCAATGCAATTTGTCAAAACCAGGGCAATCCTGGGGGATGTATGATTACTCAGAACTCTTATTGACCACACCAGATGGAGCCAGTTGTCTTACTTGTCGTTTTAATTGAACCAGCTCAAATTTATGTAGACTTTACCTTGAATAATATGCAGGAAAGACATTATGCATGTGTACATGCACTCAGGCATCCATGTGTGGCTCACTACCTCACATGTGTACATGCACACACACATACAGTATGTGTGGCTCACCACCTCACATGTGTACATGCACACACACATACAGTATGTGTGGCTCACCACCTCACATGTGTACATGCACTCAGGCATCCATGTGTGGCTCACTACCTCACATGTGTACATGCACACACACATACAGTATGTGTGGCTCACCACCTCACATGTGTACATGCACACACACACATACAGTATGTGTGGCTCACTACCTCACATGTGTACATGCACACACACATACAGTATGTGTAGCTCACTACCTCACATGTGTACATGCACACACACATACAGTATGTGTAGCTCACTACCTCACATGTGTACATGCACACACACACACATACAGTATGTGTGGCTCACCACCTCACATGTGTACATGCACACACACACATACAGTATGTGTGGCTCACTACCTCACATGTGTACATGCACACACACATACAGTATGTTTACCTCACTACCTCACATGTGTACATGCACACACACATACAGTATGTGTAGCTCACTACCTCACATGTGTACATGCACACACACACATACAGTATGTTTAGCTCACTACCTCACATGTGTACATGCACACACACATACAGTATGTGTAGCTCACTACCTCACATGTGTACATGCACACACACACATACAGTATGTGTAGCTCACTACCTCACATGTGTACATGCACACACACATACAGTATGTTTAGCTCACTACCTCACATGTGTACATGCACACACACACATACAGTATGTTTAGCTCACTACCTCACATGTGTACATGCACACACACATACAGTATGTGTGGCTCACTACGTCACATGTGTACATGCACACACACACATACAGTATGTTTAGCTCACTACCTCACATGTGTACATGCACACACACATACAGTATGTGTAGCTCACTACCTCACATGTGTACATGCACACACACACATACAGTATGTGTGGCTCACTACCTCACATGTGTACATGCACACACACATACAGTATGTGTGGCTCACCACCTCACATGTGTACATGCACACACACACATACAGTATGTGTGGCTCACTACCTCACATGTGTACATGCACACACACATACAGTATGTTTACCTCACTACCTCACATGTGTACATGCACACACACATACAGTATGTGTAGCTCACTACCTCACATGTGTACATGCACACACACACATACAGTATGTGTAGCTCACTACCTCACATGTGTACATGCACACACACATACAGTATGTTTAGCTCACTACATCACATGTGTACATGCACACACACACATACAGTATGTGTGGCTCACTACCTCACATGTGTACATGCACACACACATACAGTATGTTTAGCTCACTACCTCACATGTGTACATGCACACACACATACAGTATGTGTAGCTCACTACCTCACATGTGTACATGCACACACACATACAGTATGTGTGGCTCACTACCTCACATGTGTACATGCACACACACACACATACAGTATGTGTGGCTCACTACCTCACATGTGTACATACACACACACATACAGTATGTTTAGCTCACTACCTCACATGTGTACATGCACACACACACATACAGTATGTGTGGCTCACTACGTCACATGTGTACATGCACACACACACACAGTATGTGTGGCTCACTACCTCACATGTGTACATGCACACACACATACAGTATGTGTGGCTCACTACCTCACATGTGTACATGCACACACACACACATACAGTATGTGTGGCTCACTACCTCACATGTGTACATACACACACACATACAGTATGTTTAGCTCACTACCTCACATGTGTACATGCACACACACACATACAGTATGTGTGGCTCACTACCTCACATGTGTACATGCACACACACATACAGTATGTGTGGCTCACTACCTCACATGTGTACATGCACACACACATACAGTATGTGTAGCTCACTACCTCACATGTGTACATGCACACACACACATACAGTATGTGTAGCTCACTACCTCACATGTGTACATGCACACACACACATACAGATTGTGTAGCTCACTACCTCACATGTGTACATGCGCACACACACACATACAGTATGTGTGGCTCACCACCTCACATGTGTACATGCACACACACACATACAGATTGTGTAGCTCACTACCTCACATGTGTACATGCACACACACATACAGTATGTGTGGCTCACTACCTCACATGTGTACATGCACACACACACATACAGTATGTGTGGCTCACTACCTCACATGTGTACATGCACACACACACATACAGATTGTGTAGCTCACTACCTCACATGTGTACATGCACACACACACATACAGATTGTGTAGCTCACTACCTCACATGTGTACATGCACTCAGGCATCCATGTGTGGCTCACTACCTCACATGTGTACATGCACACACACACATACAGTATGTGTGGCTCACTACCTCACATGTGTACATGCACACACACATACAGTATGTTTACCTCACTACCTCACATGTGTACATGCACACACACATACAGTATGTTTAGCTCACTACCTCACATGTGTACATGCACACACACATACAGATTGTGTAGCTCACTACCTCACATGTGTACATGCGCACACACACACATACAGTATGTGTGGCTCACCACCTCACATGTGTACATGCACACACACACATACAGTATGTGTGGCTCACCACCTCACATGTGTACATGCACACACACACATACAGTATGTGTGGCTCACTACCTCACATGTGTACATGCACACACACACATACAGTATGTGTGACTCACCACGTCACAGTGTGCCAATATATTTTGTGTAAGTATAATTGAAATGCTTATTACATACAGTGGTGTACAAAGCACCAATTCACTGACCCTAACATATAATGCCAGATACCTGAAGATTCAATGGAATAAAAACAATCATTCCTTTTACACAGTACTGCTCCTTTTATCTTTCTAACATGTAGGAGAGACTGTACTGCAATACAAATGCTTATTCTTACAACCTCTTAAAATACCAGGGAGAGAGCTCCTTTGGGACCAAGCATTTCAAGTACTGCTCCTGGATAGTAGAGCATGTTTCCCTGCAGCTTTCAGCAGCCATCAAGATCAGATGGAGGCTGTCAGTGTTAGAGAAAGTGCGCCCGGTCACTGTCAGCATTCATGAAAGCTCCAAAGTCACACTTGTTCCTGCCGGGACATGGCTGACATTTTATCGCACGATGCTTTTGTCTGGTTTATGAAATATACTGTTTTTCGGACATTTACTTGATATACTATGTGCAGTGTTTACCATTAATTAATTATGTAAAGCATTTTGAAGGTTTTAAGGATATTGTGCACTATAAGATTTACCAAGGGTATATATTATATTATTAAGAATAGCCATTATTGGACAATTACAGTTCCTACAAAATATGACAAGTTATTTATTTGAATTTACTTCCTAGATGGACTGGTTTACTTTCATGGCCATGCAGAGACACAGAGAGAGAGAGGGAGAGGGATAGGGAGAGAGAGGGGGCGAGGGAGAGGGAGAGAGGGATAGATAGAAAAAACTAGTATGCGAACAACATGAATCTTGCCACAATGTAATCCTGTGTCTCATGTGTTTCTTTCCTGTCAGAATAACAGCCGAGTTGAACACCAGATGTCCCTGACTCAGTGTCCCTGATGTGTCAGCTTATTACATTATCCTGACTAAGTAGTATAGATAGATACAGTCGGCACAGATAACAGGCTACAAGTATGTAAACTCCCAACCTACATCAATACACATTAACATCTGCAGTTGATTTAAAGCTCTGTGCAGTTTTATATCTGCAGATGCACAAATCCTTGTTCGGTTTTATAGAAATTGTGCACTGAAACAAATTATAGAATCATTTAAAATCAGCCATATTAATTGCTGCGTTACTTACGGTCTATTAGATTACAAAGCCCTTGGTGTCGAATCGTCATCATTGTTTCTGACTCAGAATTCACGGTTCTTTGTTCTGCGTCTTTGTTTGGCGTAACGAACGTTTCGTCCATCAACATTTTACGCAATCATTTTAGAGACCACTGCAGCGTGATTACATAAAGTGTAATTAATTAATTTGGGTCCTGTCATTACTTTGAGTGGCATGTACAGGGAGGGCCTTGTCCTCCATGTCCTCCCACAAACCTGCCATGTCCTCCCACAAACCCACCATGTCCCCCTACAAACCCACCATGTCCCCCCACAAACCCACCATGTCCCCCACAAACCCCCCATGTCCTCCCACAAACCCATCATGTCCCCCCACAAACTCCCATGTCCTCCCACAAACCCACCATGTCCCCCCATAAACCCACCATGTCCCCACACAAACTCCCATGTCCCCCCACAAACCCCCATTTCCTCCCACAAACCCCTCATGTCCTCCCACAAACCCACCATGTCCCCCCACAAACTCCCATGTCCCCCACAAACCCCATTTCTCCTCCCACTAACCCCCATGTCCTCCCACAAACACCCATGTCCTCTCACAAACCCCCATGTCCCCCCACAAACCCCCCATGTCCTCCACAAACTCCCATGTCCCCCCACAAACCCCATGTCCCTCCAGAAACCCAATGTCCCCCACAAACCACCATGTCCCCCCACAAACCCCCATGCCCCCCACAAACCACATGTCCCTCCACAAACCCCCATGTCCTCCCACAAACCCCCATGTCCCCACAAACCCCATGTCCCCCACAAGCCAAGCCTTCCATGTCCCCCTACAACTCCCCATGTCCCACCCACAAACTCACCATGCCCCCCCATAAACCCTCCATTCCCCACAAACCACCACGTCCTCCCACAAACCCACACATCCCCCACAAACCCCATGTCCCCCTACAAACCCCCCATACCTCCACAAACCCCATGTCCCCCCAAAAACCCCCATGTCCCCCACAAATGCCCATGTTCCCCCACAAACCCCACACCCCCACTATAAACCCCATGTCCCCCCACAGACCCCAATGTCCACCCACAAACCCCCCAGAGCCGGCCCCCATTCCAGCCAGACTAGGTCGTGTCTATAATTTATGCGAGTCCACATGTCTGAATACATATCTCTATTTGTATTTTGTCGCTGTCGACCGCCAAACATCGCATCATGGGAATTGGCCAATTTCCTCTGCGTTTTTGCTCTTGTTGGGCCTGTGGTGTGTCCCGCCCATCACCTGGAGCCTGTTACAGCAATTCCTGCCAGAGCCACTTTTTATGTGCAGCTGGGGCGATGACCCTGAAGTATCATTACTAACTATTTATTCAGTTTCCAGCTACTTTCCTGCTTCAACAGACGTTTGTGTAGCAGATGGTCGCATAATACCTGTGACAAAATATGTTTGTATTTGTAAGTAATTGAGCTTAGTTTAATCTGTGGTACAAAAATATGTGACTAATCTTTGGATCCTCGATAAGCCAATTACTTCCAATGTGCTTGCAATTTCTTTTACTTTGGTTGTCAATCCTGTTCAGTCTCTTGAAGTTACCAATACTTAATTTAATTGTAAACCTATATCTGATAAAATTGTGCTATGGCTCATTTTAATATGATTAAGATAAAATAAAATGGGTAATTAAAATATCTAGACTTAATAACTGTCGAGTCTGATTTGTTCATTAAAACATATCATCTCTAACATGCCACATATCTTTTGGTGTGTATTCTATGTGTCTTGTCCTTGTCACAGCAAGTGTTACCGTGGTAACATCACAGCACCTCAGTCCATATTGTGTGCTTCTGTTGGTGAACCTTTCTTGAACTAAACATTATGGTAGAAGATATTGACCCTCATATAATAGGTATAACTGAATCATGGGCAACCACCGATATATCAGATGCCGAATTGGGACTGAAAGGATATGTAATGTTTAGGAAAGATAGAATAGGAAGAAAGGGAGGTGGAGTTATTTTATATATTAAAGAATCTATCCAGGCTTATGAAATAAAATTAGAAAGAGAAGCAGATTGCGAAGAAGCTGTTTGGGTGTAACACAGTTACAGGAAACTCAACGTTAACAGTTGGATTAGTTTATTGAAGTCCAAATATAAGCATAGAAGAGAATGAAAAAATACAAAACACTATAAGGGAAGTGAACAAACGGGACTGGGCATATAAAATGGAAATCTCTACAGAGTATGGGTAGTGAGGACCACAAGTTTTTAGTTTTAGTACAAGATAGTTTCCTTTCTCAACACATGCTAGAACCAACCAGAGGAGAGAATGTGTTAGACTTAGTTTTGTCCTCACAGAATGAATTAGTTGACAATGTTAAATTATGTGAGCCTCTGGGAAGTAGTGATCACAACCAGATACATTTTACCATCAAAGTAAAATCAGAAAGAAATAATAAAAAGCAGTTCAGGAGAAATTTCCACAAAGGAAGATATAAGCAAATGAGGAAATATTTAGCAAAGATAGACTGGAATAACACACTGAAGAATAAGACAGCAACAGAATGCTGGAATATCGTAAAGAATGAAATAGAGTGCATCGTAAATAAATTTGTTCCCTTCAAAAAACAAGGGAAACGGACCAGAAAGGCTATATTTGGCGGAGATAGATCGTAGAAATTGGTGGTGCAGAAAAGTTGATAAACAAGTGGAATTACTGATTGATAAGTACTATTCTTGCCTTAATATCATTCATAAAGTTGCAATAAACATATATTGAGTAGCAGTTGTGCTTAAAGTTAGTTAGTTATAGTATTTTAGAATACCTTAGTATAGTGAGTGATAATAGGGTAACTCACTTAGTCTTCGATAATTTGTAAACAAGATTTAACAAACCTGATTATGTGGTAGAATATATAGGAAATAAAGTAACAACCATCAAACTACTTACATAAGATAATATATGTGTAAGCCAGTACTTGCTAGATATTTTGATTAGATAGCATTGTTGTTAAAATTAAGCAAGGGCGATAGTCGGGCGGCGTAACCTAAATAAATAAAGCAGCCTAACGTAACGTAATTGATTGTATTTAAATTAGGTCACTACCGGTAATGTTAGCGTTCGTGTCAGGATAAATAGTTGGCTGTGTAATTGAAATTTGTAACCTAAAGTGTGCTGTAGTACACAGGAAACAGTCTTTATAAAGACTAAGTTAGTTAAGTTATTAAATAAATTCTGATCGGGATATGGCGCCTTGCAAGCGGCAAGTCAAGGCAAAGCGACACTTGGTGTGCGATCACTGCCACAGCTGGGTAGATTTTGCATTGTCCGGCTGTGGGAAGTCATGGGCAGAAACCATGGAGGAAGGATTCACCTTTCAGTGCATTGGGTGTTGGAAGGTGGAGTGTCTGCAGAAGGAGATAGTTAGGTTGACAGATATTGTGAAGGGAATGGAGATGGGAATTAGCAAGGAGGCAGGTCGAATGGAGAGAGACGACAGGGAGAGAGGTAAGAATACTGCAAGACTGAAGGAGAATAGCAGTGGCAAGAAAACTGAGGAAAGGAGATTGAGAGGAGGGAAGGTGATTGGAGGGGAAGAAATTGGAAAATCGACAACAGAAAACGTGACAAGCGTGAAGGTGACAGGGAAGAAAGTGACCGTAGAGAAGGAGGGAGGGAAGATGGGACGGGAGAGGAGAGAGGAAAAGGAGATGGGACGAACGAAGAAGGGACGAAAGGAAGTGAGAGAAAATGTGATAGAAGAGAAGTCGATAAAAGGGAAGGTGACAAGAGAAAAAGCGACAGGAAAGAATGGATCGGAAGAGAATGTGACAGGAGAGAAGACGACAGGGGGGAAAGACAACAAGCAGACAGATGCAAACCGAAGAAGGAGCTATTCTAAGGCAGTGATAGAGGGGGCAATGAGGAAAGAGAGGGTGTTTATGGGCGACTCCATTATGAGAAAGACGGACAAGGCACTGAGCGAGGGGAAGGACATCGTTGTTTGTTTACCGGGGGCTAGGATTGAACATGTAACTGACAGGGTAGAGAAGGTATTGGGACATGGCAAGGGGGGGTCTATACTGGTACATGTAGGAACAAATAATGCAGACAGGGAGGGAACAACTGCGATAGTACAGAAGTATAGACAGTTAGTGAGGAAGCTACAGAAGACGAGAGTTGAACAGGTTATTCTGTCAGGAATTTTGCCAGTAATGGGAGGAAGGGGGGCAACGTATAGAAACTGTAAAAGGATGGCGATCAACGCACTAGTTGAGCAGATGTGTGACGAAGAGGGGGTGGGATTCACAGATTTATGGGGATACTTTGTTGGGAGGGAAGATATGTACATGAGAGATGGCCTCCATCTTAGTGGAAAGGGGCAGCAGTTTTCTCAGAGAACCTGCTGCGATCTGTTGACAGTGGGACAGGTTGTATCTATTTAAACTAGATTCGCAGGGGGGACTCACAGAAAAGCCTGAAAATGGAGGCATAGATAAAGACAGCACAAATAAATCAGCAAATAACAGTGTGGAAAACTCTTCTGAAGCTGGATATAAATGTGTTTGTTTAAATGCAAGGAGTATAGTAAACAAAAGAAATGAACTAAACATTATGGTAGAAGATATTGACCCTCATATAATAGGTATAGCCGAATCCTGGACCACCACCGATATATCAGATGCTGAAATGGGACTGACAGGATATGTAATGTTTAGAAAAGATAGAATAGGAAGAAAGGGAGGTGGAGTTATTTTATATATTAAAGAATCTATTCAGGCTTATGAAATAAAATTAGAAAGAGAAGCAGATTGCGAAGAAGCTGTTTGGTGTAACATAGTTACAGGAAACTCAACGTTAACAGTTGGGTTAGTTTATCGAAGTCCAAACATAAGCATAGAAGAGAATGAAAAAATACAAAACGCTATAAGGGAAGTAAGCAAACGGGACTGTATTATTATGGGGGATTTTAACCACGGGCATATACAATGGAAATCTCTACAGAGTATGGGGAGTGAGGACCACAAGTTTTTAGTTTTAGTTCAAGATACATTCCTTTCTCAACATGTGCTAGAACCAACCAGGGGTGAGAATGTGTTAGACATAGTTTTGTCCTCACAGAATGAATTAGTTGACAATGTCAAGATATGTGAGCCACTGGGGAGTAGCGATCACAACCAGATACATTTTACCATCAAAGTAAAATCAGAAAGGAATAGTAAAAAGCAGTATAGGAGAAATTTCCACAAAGGAAGGTATAAGGACATGAGGAAATATTTAGCAAAGATAGACTGGAATAACACACTGAAAAATAAGACGCAACAGAATGCTGGAATATAATAAAGAGTGAAATTAAGTGTATAGTCGATAAATTTGTACCCTTCAAAAAACAAGGAAAACGGTCCAAAAAGAAACACTTATCGAAAGAAGCCATTAGAAAAATTAAGTACAAAAACAAATGATGTGGAAGTCATATAGATGTACTGGAAATGATGAAGACTACAACAGTTATAAAGAAGCACTTAACCAAGCTACAGCTGAAATTAGAAATTCAAAGAGAAGCTATGAACAACAATTAGCTAGTAATATAAAACATGACAGCAAGAGTTTTTATGCGTATGTTCGAAGCAAACAGAAAGTTCAAGATAAAGTCGGTCCTCTAGAAGATAGTGCTGGAAATATAATATCAGAGGGATTCTTAATGGCAGAAGACCTGAATGAGTACTTTAGTTCAGTGTTTACCAGGGAAGATATTAGTTCACTGCCAGTACCAGAGGCTAAGTTCAAGGGGGCAGATTCAGACTATTTAGGACAATTAATTGTAACCCCGGAAATGGTAGCTAAGAAAATAAGGGCTATGAAGGATAATAAATCACCTGGAGTGGATGGTATTCCACCCAAACTACTATTGGAAATTGTAGAACAAATTAGCATACCGCTTGCAACAGTTTTCAACTTGTCATTAGAAGAGGGAGTGGTTCCTTTAGAATGGAAAGAAGCAAACATTATACCGTTATTCAAAAAGGTTCGAGAAACAAGTCAGAGAACTATAGACCAGTGAGTTTAACATCAGTGATTTGTAAATTGTTAGAAAGACTAATTAAAGATCACATGGTGGATTTTCTTGTTAAACAAAACTTTATAAACCCATCTCAACATGGTTTTTTTAAAGCGAGGTCATGCTTAACAAATATGTTATGTTTTTTGGAAGACATCACTAAGTGGGTAGATGAGGGATCACCAGTAGATATCGTCTACTTAGATTTTCAAAAAGCTTTCGACAAAGTACCACATCAAAGATTACTGCTTAAACTAAAGGCCCATGGCATAGGAAATGGTATAATAAACTGGATAGAACAATGGCTGATTGACAGAAGACAACGTAGTAGTTGATGGGGAGGCTTCAAACTGGAAATCAGTATTGAGTGGGGTACCACAGGGATCAGTATTAGGTCCTATATTATTCTTAATATATATCAACGATTTGGATGATGAAATAACAAGCAAGGTGTTGAAATTTGCGGATGATACAAAAGTGTTTAGAAGGATTAAAAGTGATGGAGATAGACAGCATTTACAAGATGATCTTGACAGGTTGATCAAATGGTCTGAAAAGTGGCAAATGCTGTTCAATTTTGGGAAATGTAAATGCCTCCACACAGGACATGGGAACGAAGAGGTAGAATATACAATGGGGGGTACTGTACTAAGTACTACTGTAAAAGAAAAGGACTTAGGGTTAACCATTAGTGCTGATATGAAGGTTTCAGAGCAGTGCGGAATTGCAGCTTCAAAGGGAAATCAAATCCTTGGATTAATTAGGCGAAACATAACGTATAAGGAAAAAGAGCTAATAATACCGCTGTACAAAACAATAGTTAGGCCTCATTTAGAATATTGTATTCAAGCGTGGAGGCCATATCGCAGGAAGGACATAGATATGCTAGAAAGAGTACAGAGGAGAGCAACTAAAATGATACCAAAACTGAGGGATCTTAGTTACGAAATACGCCTAAAAATGCGGTTTAACAACACTAGAGACCAGGAGATTGAGAGGAGATCAGATAGAAGTGTTTAAAATATTGAATGGTTATGAAAATATTGATAGAAATATTTTTTTCTCAGTTAAGAAAGATAGAAGGACTAGAGGACATGAACTTACATTGGCAAAGGAGCAGAGTAGATTGGATATAAGAAAGTTTTCATTTTCACAAAGGACTGTAAATGAATGGAACAGATTACCTGCTGATTGTGTGGGTGCTAGTAGCGTGAATATGTTTAAAAATAAAATCGACACATACCTCAGACGGGCGGGATACACATAAATAAAAGGGTCGGACTCTCGATAAGCCAAAGGGCTTCCTTGTCCACCTGCCACCTAGAGTTAATTCTCTGGGTGGCAATCTTGTTAAATCTTGTTAAATACTTATCAAAAGAAGCCATTAGAAAAATTAAGTATAAACAAATGATGTAGAAGTCATAGACGTACTGGAAATGACGAAGACTACAACATTTATAAAGAAGCACTAAACCAAGCTACAGCTGAAATTAGAAATTCAAAGAGAAGCTATGAACATAAATTAGCTTGTAATATAAAACAAGACAGCAAGAGTTTTTATGCATATGTTCGAAGCAAACAGAAAGTTCAGGATAAGGTCGGTCCTCTAGAAGATAGTGTTGGAAATATAATATCAGAAGGATTCTTAATGTCAGAAGACCTGAATGAGTATTTTAGTTCAGTGTTTACCAGAGAAGACACTAGTTCACTGCCAGTACCAGAGGCTAAGTTCAAGGGGGCAGAATCAGACTATTTAAGACAGTTAATTGTAACCCCAGAAATGGTAGCTAAGAAAATAAGAGCTATGAAGGATAATAAATCACCTGGAGTGGATGGTATTCCACCAAAACTACTATTGGAAATTGTAGAACAAATTAGCATACCGCTTGCAACAGTTTTCAACTTGTCATTAGAAGAGGGAGTGGTTCCTTTAGAATGGAAAGAAGCAAACATTATACCGTTATTTAAAAAAGGTTCGAGAAACAAGTCAAATAATTATAGACCAGTTAGTTTAACATAGGTGATTTGTAAATTATTAGAAAGACTAATTAAAGATCACATGGTGGATTTTCTTGTTAAACGTAACTTGATAAACCCATCTCAACATGGGTTTCTAAAAGCGAGGTCATGCTTAACAAATATGTTATGTTTTTTGGAAGATATCACTAAGTGGGTAGATGATGGATCACCAGTAGATATCATCTACTTAGATTTTCAAAAAGCTTTCGACAGAGTGCCACATCAGAGATTACTGCTTAAACTAAAAGCCCATGGCATAGGAAATGGTATAATTAACTGGATAGAAAAATGGCTGATTGACAGAAGACAACGGGTAGTTGTTGATGGGGAGGCTTCAAACTGGAAATCTGTTTTGAGTGGGGTTCCACAGGGATCAGTACTGGGACCTATATTATTCTTAATATATATAAACGATTTGAATGATGATATAGCTAGCAAGGTGTTGAAATTTGCAGATGATACAAAAGTGTTTAGACTGATTAAAAGTGATGGAGATAGACAGCATTTACAAGATGATCTTGACAGGTTGATCAAATGGTCGGAAAAGTGGCAAATGTTGTTCAATTTTGGGAAATGTAAATGCCTCCACACAGGACATGGGAACGAATATGTAGAATATACAATGGGGGGAACTGTACGAAGTACTACTGTAAAAGAAAAAGACTTACGGCTGACAATTAGTGCTGACATGAAGGTTTCAGAGCAGTGTGGAATTACAGCTTCAAAAGGAAATCAAATCCTTGGATTGATTAGGCGAAATATAGCATATAAAGAAAAAGAACTAATAATACCGCTGTACAAAACAATAGTTAGGCCTCATTTAGAATATTGTATTCAAGCGTGGAGGCCATACCGCAAGAAGGACATAGATATGCTAGAAAGAGTACAGAGGAGAGCAACTAAAATGATACCAAAACTGAGGGATCTTAGTTATGAAAAACGCCTAAAAGAATGTGGTTTAACAACATTAGAGACCAGGAGATTGAGAGGAGGTCAGATAGAAGTGTTTAAAATATTGAATGGTTATGAAAATATTGATAGAAATATGTTTTTTCAGTTAAGAAAGATAGAAAGACTAGAGGACATGAAGTTACATCAGTAAAGGAGCAATGTAGATTAGACTAAGAAAGTTCTCATTTTCACAAAGGACTGTGAATGAATGGAACAGATTATCTGATGATTGTGTGGGTGCTAGTAGTGTGAATATGTTTAAAAATAAAATCGACACATACCTCAGAAGGGCTGGATATATGTAGATAAAAGGGTTGGACTCTCGATAAGCCAAAGGGCTTCCTTGTCCACCTGCCATCTAGAGTTAATTCTCTGGATGGCAATCTTGTTAAATCTTGTTAAATCTTTCTGCAAATACCATTACTTGGTGTAGGGGGGCGTTCAAGGGATCTTTCTAAGTTGTTCGACTGGCCATGTCAGGAACATGGCTCTCAGGGTGTGTTGAAGATTCGCAGTTGAAGTGCATGTAACTGATGAAGCAGGTGTGTGGTTCTCTGACATTAGAGATGCTTCATAGCTACCACAACACCACAGTACCACATCCACATGTGACCACATCACTGCGGTGACACAAACACCAAAAGTGAAGATTGACACAAACTCCACAAGTGGAGATTTACATAAACACCACAAGTGGAGATTGATACAAACACCACAATTGAAGACTGACATAAACACCACAAGTGAAGATTGATACAAACACCACAAAAGAAGAGTGACACAAACACCACAAATGGAGAGTGACACAGACACCACAAGTGAAGATTGATACAAACACTACAAATGGAGAGTGACACAAACACCACAAGTGAAGATTGATACAAATACCACAAGTGAAGATTGATACAAACACCACAAGTGGAGATTGACACAAATACCACAAGTGAAGATTGATACAAACGCCACAGGTGAAGAGTGACACAAACACCACAAGTGAAGAGTGACACAAACACCACAAATGGAGAGTGACACAGACACCACAAGTGAAGATTGATACAAACACTACAAGTGGAGATTGACACAAATACCACAGGTGAAGATTGATACAAATGCCACAGGTGAAGAGTGACACAACACCACAAGTGAAGAGTGACACAAACACCACAAATGGAGAGTGACACAAACACCACAAGTGAAGAGTAACACAAACACCACAAATGGAGAGTGACACAGACACCACAAATGAAGATTGACTCAAACACCACAAATGAAGATTGATACAAATGCCACAAGTGAAGATTGATACAAACACCACAAGTGGAGATTGACACAAATACCACAGGTGAAGATTGATACAAATGCCACAGGTGAAGAGTGACACAACACCACAAGTGAAGAGTGACACAAACACCACAAATGGAGAGTGACACAAACACCACAAGTGAAGAGTAACACAAACACCACAAATGGAGAGTGACACAGACACCACAAATGAAGATTGACTCAAACACCACAAATGAAGATTGACTCAAACACCACAAGTGAAGAGTGACACAAACGCCACAAGTGAAGACTGGTACAAACAAGTGGAACCTCTTGACTTCCATCATATCACTGGCATCACTTACTGACATCTGTCACAACTCCTTAGTGAGAGTGCAGAAACAACATTGCAGCATGGCCACTATTGTCTTGATCAATAAGCACCTACAATATGTAGGGGGCACCAAGGGAGTGCATTGTCCACACACCACACACAGGGGCCTGGCAGACGTTTGCCACAAATGCATTGCGCCACAAGGCTTTTACAAGACGCCGGTCCCCTCAACTATTTGACAGTCGCTTGAATGCTTTGTCCTATAATGGCAAATAAATATGGCTAACTGGACACTGAGAGCAAACATCAGATTAATGCTGACAGCCGCTTGAAAGGAAATCTGAATAAAGCATCGGTGTACACGCAACGGACTTGCATTGATTTGACATAGTGTGGCTGTAAGATCAACACATCATTGGGGCATTGTGGTTGGCAGTGATACTGTAGAGTAGGTGGCTGGGTATGTTGATTACATACTAAATAGTTACGTTGCTATGGAGTATTAATGCTGTTTACACATGAAAGCTTAAGTACGGCAGATGCTAAATTTGTAAAAATAAATTTGTGCTTTTTACAAATATTAAATTGTTTTAATACATTTAATTACGTGGAAATGTGTCTGAGAAGGTATAAGAATTTGTTTCTAAACAGCCTACTCTGTTAGTTTTTTGCAAAGCTTTCCCAGTAACTTCAAACAAATTGGTGGTTTTGTTCTGAATCAGTGTCGACATTCATACGTGATTTGGAAGTACAGTATGAAGGTTTCTGGATGTTGACAGTACAGCTAAATACAGCTACATCTTTCTGATTCAAATATCAGGCTATTCGTGATGCAGAAGTGTACAGGATGGAGTTCGAGGGAGAATTTACAGATGCCGTCCCCTTGATGGTTAGTATTTTAATGTGAAGTCATTAAGCGGGGGAAAAGACTTGGATTTGAAAGTGAGAAATGGAGATTTGCTGTCAGTGCCATTTGTCATCAGGGCGATGATTTAGAGTTGATATTCCCTCGGTGTGATACATCAAACTATGACACATCTCGGGCGGGTTTGGCTAATTCCCGCAGATGGCACTTATTAATCAAGGATTTGTGTGTGTCATGGGCAAGGCACTGGATCATGGGATGTGAACTTGCACAAATTATGGATACATGGATCTGCTGGCAAAAGAAACAATTTAGATTGATTGGATGAGGAAAGTCAGAGGGTCATTGCCGTGTGACATATACACAACATTTGGAGCTGCTTCATTTAAAATGCAGCTTCAGGTTTAACTGGATTGTTGTAATGATGTAGGCACAGTTGTTATGCAGGACTTAAAAATTATATATTAAAAATATTGCAGTATATAATTTAGGAGAACAGGTTCTTTTCAGAATGTTCATAAAGGTATACCATACATTGTAAAATAGACCCAATAAAATGCATAATCTAATGAATAGTCATGTTTATGAAAAAAAATTATAAGTACCAGATCATTTTATTTATTATATATTTAATAGAAACATTATAAAGAAAAAATATGATGGACTATATAGTTTATTTAAACTGGTAATGTGTAAGGTATTCCAGTCATGTTTTTGAGCAACGCAGATTCACTGAAAAGCATTCAGCTATCCAGTTAACAATGCATGAAAGCTGCCTATTCACATACGTCACTGTCTGGAGCCACAGTTATATAGCAGTGTAACTTTGAGGCAATGGCGAGTCAACTAAACTGTCCAAACAATTAACAGATGAGCCTTCAGCTTGAAACTATAAAGGCATAAAAATAAAGGCATATTAATAAAATGAATATTTAATTTCCGGTGATTTTTAATATCTAAATTGTTCAAGTCTGAGTTTGCACCTGGAAATGTATAATTGTAAATCTTATTACCTGTAACTCTCGCCACGTTTGAACGGATGGTTCCGTATTTTACTGATCACCCATGGCCAGCACAAGGGTCATCACATTGACAATCAGATCTGATTGAAAAAGCATTATATTTATAAACGGCAACATGCTTCAATTAGGACGGAAGGAAGCGAGAGTACATCCTAGGACGTGACTTAGCACTGAGTCCCTGATTGATTGATACACGCCACAGAATCAATTTAGATTTGATCAAAGTGTACGTGAGTCACTCTCGTACTTAGCAAAGACAGTGCAAGCAACGAATCTCATTAGAGTGTCTTTAATTACGACCACCTCGCTACATTTTTAGAGACCGTAAATGAAGGTATTAGCATACAGCGGGCAGTCAGCTGATGATGACTCTAAATGACGCTTTTTGGTGACACAACTTGACGTTGACATGTCCACAGCACATCTGGAACAAGTGACCATCTCTTGGTACTTGAGTAAAAGTAACAAGGAAAATGTACTCAAATATAAAATAATGCAATCCTGTTACTGTAGGAATCTTATTATATCTTCCAATTATTTTGTTCTAATATTGATACTGGAACTGGTGTTTTCAGACAAGTTATTGTTTATATCTTACAGAGTGACATTGAATCATAGAAAGTTATCATGACTTTATTTGTTCTGTCTTCCAGAAAGACCGAGTCATTTCAACATGTCAGAACTTACTGTTTGTGTCTTTAAAAGTGATACAGAGTCATGGCAACTTATCCATGACTTACTGTTTGTGTCTTTAAAAGTGATACAGAGTCATGGCAACTTATCATGACTTACTGTTTGTGTCTTTAAAAGTGATACAGAGTCATGGCAACTTATCATGACTTACTGTTTGTGTCTTTAAAAGTGATACAGAGTCATGGCAACTTATCCATGACTTACTGTTTGTGTCTTTAAAAGTGATACAGAGTCATGGCAACTTATCATGACTTACTGTTTGTGTCTTTAAAAGTGATACAGAGTCATGGCAACTTATCATGACTTACTGTTTGTGTCTTTAAAAGTGATACAGAGTCATGGCAACTTATCATGACTTACTGTTTGTGTCTTTAAAAGTGATACAGAGTCATGGCAACTTATCATGACTTACTGTTTGTGTCTTTAAAAGTTACAGAGTCATGGCAACTTATCCATGACTTACTGTTTGTGTCTTTAAAAGTGATACAGAGTCATGGCAACTTATCATGACTTACTGTTTGTGTCTTTAAAAGTGTACAGAGTCAACTTATCATGACTTACTGTTTGTGTCTTTAAAAGTGATACAGAGTCATGGCAACTTATCATGACTTACTGTTTGTGTCTTTAAAAGTGATACAGAGTCATGGCAACTTATCATGACTTACTGTTTGTGTCTTTAAAAGTGATACAGAGTCATGGCAACTTATCATGACTTACTGTTTGTGTCTTTAAAAGTGATACAGAGTCATGGCAACTTATCATGACTTACTGTTTGTGTCTTTAAAAGTGATACAGAGTCATGGCAACTTATCATGACTTACTGTTTGTGTCTTTAAAAGTGATACAGAGTCATGGCAACTTATCCATGACTTACTGTTTGTGTCTTTAAAAGTGATACAGAGTCATGGCAACTTATCATGACTTACTGTTTGTGTCTTTAAAAGTGATACAGAGTCATGGCAACTTATCCATGACTTACTGTTCGTGTCTTTAAAAGTGATACAGAGTCATGGCAACTTATCATGACTTACTGTTTGTGTCTTTAAAAGTGATACAGAGTCATGGCAACTTATCATGACTTACTGTTTGTGTCTTTAAAAGTGATACAGAGTCATGGCAACTTATCCATGACTTACTGTTTGTGTCTTTAAAAGTGATACAGAGTCATGGCAACTTATCATGACTTACTGTTTGTGTCTTTAAAAGTGATACAGAGTCATGGCAACTTATCATGACTTACTGTTTGTGTCTTTAAAAGTTATACAGAGTCATGGCAACTTATCATGACTTACTGTTTGTGTCTTTAAAAGTTATACAGAGTCATGGCAACTTATCATGACTTACTGTTTGTGTCTTTAAAAGTGATAGAGAGTCATGGCAACTTATCATGACTTACTGTTTGTGTCTTTAAAAGTGATACAGAGTCATGGCAACTTATCCATGACTTACTGTTTGTGTCTTTAAAAGTGATACAGAGTCATGGCAACCTATCATGACTTACTGTTTGTGTCTTTAAAAGTGATACAGAGTCATGGCAACTTATCCATGACTTACTGTTTGTGTCTTTAAAAGTGATACAGAGTCATGGCAACTTATCATGACTTACTGTTTGTGTCTTTAAAAGTGATACAGAGTCATGGCAACTTATCCATGACTTACTGTTTGTGTCTTTAAAAGTTATACAGAGTCATGGCATCTTATCATGACTTACTGTTTGTGTCTTTAAAAGTGATACAGAGTCATGGCAACTTATCATGACATACTGTTTGTGTCTTTAAAAGTGATACAGAGTCATGGCAACTTATCCATGACTTACTGTTTGTGTCTTTAAAAGTTATACAGAGTCATGGCATCTTATCATGACTTACTGTTTGTGTCTTTAAAAGTGATACAGAGTCATGGCAACTTATCATGACATACTGTTTGTGTCTTTAAAAGTGATACAGAGTCATGGCAACTTATCCATGACTTACTGTTTGTGTCTTTAAAAGTTATACAGAGTCATGGCATCTTATCATGACTTACTATTTGTGTCTTTAATAGTGATACAGAGTCATGGCAACTTGTCATGACTTACTGTTTGCGTCTTGATATGATGACTATCTGTGTCTTCTAGGATGATAACGAATAATACCAATGTAGTATGACTTATTGTTTGTTTTCCAGAGTGATAAAGATATGCCAACTTATCATGACTTTATTTTGTGTCTTTCAGGTAATACAGTCATGCTGACTTACGATAACTTCATGTTTTGTTACTTTCAGAGTGATACCGAGTCATGCTGACTTATGATAACTTCATGTTTTGTTACTTTCAGAGTGATACCGAGTCATGCTGACTTATGATAACTTCATGTTTTGTTACTTTCAGAGTGATATCGAGTCATGCTGACTTATGATAACTTCATGTTTTGTTACTTTCAGAGTGATACCGAGTCATGCTGACTTATGATAACTTCATGTTTTGTTACTTTCAGAGTGATACCGAGTCATGCTGACTTATGATAACTTCATGTTTTGTTACTTTCAGAGTGATACCGAGTCATGCTGACTTATGATAACTTCATGTTTTGTTACTTTCAGAGTGATACCGAGTCATGCCAACAGAGTTGCAGCTACCTCAAGGACATCTCGATGACACGGTCCGGTCGCTGCCCCGCTGACAATGAGGCGACAAACACAGGCACAGTGGCGCCATGCGTGGAGAACTGTCGCATCGACCTTGATTGCAGACATGAGGACAAATGTTGTCGAGCAAGTTGTGGCAAGATGTGCCGTAGACCAACTCACCGCTTCGAAGGTTGGTGTCGAACCAGAGTACATCGTCCTTGTTGGGGTGTCAATCATTTGGTAGGATTGAAATGTTAGTGTTAATAATATTAAATAAAATGTGTTGTGTATATTTTGCCGCATTACATAATTTACATGCTATTATTGATTATTTCACATGTAAATTATGTAATATGGTGTGGCATATATTATACAATCAATAATAATGCGTTACATTTTCTATGTCCGCTCTTGTAAATGGATTTGATTGTGTTAGAATAAAGTCATTGGTATTATTATTTTGGCTGACACACTAGAAGCCTTGTGCCTGGTGTCTGCGGGGGGAGTAACAGATGTGAGCGGAGACCAACGTGAACCCAGTTGTCAACTCTCGCTCTTCGTTTCTAACCAGCAAAAACAATTAACGACATTAGTATTGGCTCTCAAGTGTGCGCGCTGCGTCGTCCACCATTCAGAGACATTGTATATAGGATGTGCAAAAGACACTACACACAGTATATAAACCAGCAGCTGACTTGTTTGAATGACAATGACGCTGTGATGTATGTATGGTACACACACATGCCGAAAAAAGAAACAAAATGTTGCGCGGAATGTTTGTCCCATAAAACTTGGTCACTATCAATCAGTTGACGGGGTAGGAGTCATGAGACTGGTGCTCAGCAGTGGTTGACAAGCTAAGAGTCAGGTAATTACATGGCGAGGTATCAGATGGTATCGAGACATAATAGCTGCCATGGCAAACCCCTGATTTGACAACGCTTTTTAAGTGGGGACAAAAAGTGAATGATCCCCATGTCATTAAGCCGATTCAATGAAAAGTCGTGATGACAGCGTAGGTGTGAGTGCATATATAATTACATAGTGAGCCACCGAACCTCTTTGTGAGCTTAATGAATGACGTCGTTGGGATTGAAACGACGGGCGCTGGGCTTCAGGTGTTGGGTGCTTCACCTATCATTTGAGGCAGCTCGTCACTTTATCTTGTATCACTGCTTTACTGTTGCTGAGATTGACTCTTAGACGATATTACGTCACACTCGTCCTTCCCTCTGCGTTTTTCTGTCCATTATTTCACCACGGTGCCTGTATGTGGACATACTACTGGAATGTTAAGGTGAGAAGTTGGTCTGAGCCTTCCATCACTACTTCATGGTTCAATTGGCAGTGCCCTCATAATGCAGCTCCTGGTCCTGTAAGTGCTCAGATTGATCAGCCACCTGGTGATTTTGAGCCATTACATTTCCACTGACGGCCAGCTCAATGTTGCCTTATAGTCTGCTGAAGTGGCTGCTAGCAGCAGTTTTTATATCATGACAAGTGGCTGCTGAATCCTGGTTCAGGGAAATAAATGTCAGTCTGTCTAGGAAGTGACCTGCCGCGCTATGGAAACCATTTATACAAGTCTGACAGACTTCAGCCGGGATCCATGGCAGGCTTTAGCTGGGATATGTGCTAGTCTTTACCCTGGATCTGTGACAGTCTTTACCCAGGATCTGTGAGAGTCCTTACACTGGATCTGTGACAGTCCTTACACTGGATCTGTGACAGTCCTTACACTGGATCTGTGACAGTCCTTACACTGGATCTGTGACAGTCTTTACCCAGGATCTGTGACAGTCATTACACTGGATCTGTGACAGTCTTTACCCAGGATCTGTGACAGTCATTACACTGGATCTGTGCTAGTCTTTACCCTGGATCTGTGACAGTCTTTACACTGGATTTGTGACAGTCCTTACACTGGATCTGTGACAGTCCTTACACTGGATCTGTGACAGTCTTTACCCAGGATCTGTGACAGTCATTACACTGGATCTGTGCTAGTCTTTACCCTGGATCTGTGACAGTCTTTACACTGGATCTGTGACAGTCCTTACACTGGATATGTGACAGTCCTTACACTGGATCTGTGACAGTCCTTACACTGGATCTGTGACAGTCCTTACACTGGATCTGTGAGAGTCCTTACACTGGATCTGTGACAGTCTTTACACTGGATCTGTGACAGTCCTTACACTGGATCTGTGACAGTCCTTACACTGGATCTGTGACAGTCCTTACACTGGATCTGTGACAGTCCTTACACTGGATCTGTGACAGTCCTTACACTGGATCTGTGCTAGTCCTTACACTGGATCTGTGACAGTCCTTACACTGGATCTGTGACAGCCCTTACACTGGATCTGTGACAGTCCTTACACTGGATCTGTGACAGTCCTTACCCAGGATCTGTGACAGTCCTTACACTGGATCTGTGCTAGTCTTTACCCTAGATCTGTGACAGTCTTTACCCAGGATATGTGACAGTCCTTACACTGGATCTGTGGCAGTCCTTACACTGGATCTGTGACAGTCTTTACCCAGGATCTGTGACAGTCATTACACTGGATCTGTGACAGTCCTTAGTCCTTTCACTGGATCTGTGACAATCTTTACCCGGGATTTGTAACAGTCCTTAAACTGGATCTGTGACAGTCCTTACACTGGATCTGTGACAGTCTTTATCCAGGAT
This sequence comes from Paraescarpia echinospica, assembly GCA_020002185.1. Lineage (NCBI taxonomy): Eukaryota > Metazoa > Annelida > Polychaeta > Sabellida > Siboglinidae > Paraescarpia > Paraescarpia echinospica. Next base: position 951,477 of record CM034531.1, on the reverse strand, counting down.
CTGTGACAGTCCTTACACCGGATCTGTGACAGTCCTTACACTGGATCTGTGACAGTCCTTACACTGGATCTGTGACAGTCTTTACCCAGGATCTGTGACAGTTATTACACTGGATCTGTGACAATCCTTACACTGGATCTGTGACAGTCCTTACACTGGATCTGCGACAGTCCTTATACTGGATCTGTGACAGTCCTTACACTGGATCTGTGACAGTCCTTACACCGGATCTGTGACAGTCCTTACACTGGATCTGTGACAGTCCTTACACTGGATCTGTGACAGTCTTTACCCAGAATCTGTGACGGTTATTACGCTGGATCTGTGACAATCCTTACACTGGATCTGTGACAGTCCTTACACTGGATCTGCGACAGTCCTTACACTGGATCTGTGACAGTCCTTACACTGGATCTGTGACAGTCTTTGTCCTGGATATGTGACAGTCTTTACCCTGGATCTGTGGCAGTCTTTACCCTGAATATGTGCCAGTCTTTTCCTTGGATCTGTGACAGTCCTTACACTGGATCTGTGACAGTTCTTACACTGGATCTGTGTGAGTCTTTACCTTGGACCAATGACAGGCTTTTCCCTGGATCTCTAACAGTCTTTATCCTGGATCTGTGACAGTCTTTAACCTGGATCTGTGACAGTCTTTATCTGTGGCAGTCTACCCTGGATCTGTGGCAGTCTTTACCCTAGATTTGTGGCAGTCTTTACCCTGGATCTGTAATAGTCTTTACTCTGGATCTGTGAGTCTTTACCCTGGATCTCTGGCAGTCTACCCTGGATCTCTGGCAGTATTTACCGTGGATATGTGCCAGTCTTTACTATGGATCTGTGGCAGTCTACCCTAGATCTGTAGCAGTTTTATCCTGGATCTGCAGCAGTCTCTACCAAAGATATGCAGCAGTCTTTACCAAAGATCTGTAGCAGTCTTTACCAGGGATCTCTGTGGCATTCTTAACCTTGGGTCTGTGGCAGTCTTTACCCTGGAACTGTGGCAGTCTTTACCCTGGATCTGTCTCAGTGTTTACCCAAGATGCATGGCAGTCTTTACTCTGCATCTGTGGCAGTCTTTGCCCTGGGTCTGTGGCAGTATTTACCCAGAATCTGTAGCAGTCTTTGCCCAGGATCGTTGGCAGTATTTACCCTGGATCTGTGTCAGTCTATAGCCTGGAGGTGTAGCAGTCATTTTACCCTAGAGCAATGCAAACTTTACATTTGATCAAATGGCAGACTATTTCTGGATCTGGGAAATGATCAGCTATCCTACGTATGTCAGAGTGCTGATGTCATTCTGTGTCCTTGCTCTTTTCTGACATTAAATATTTACAACTCTGGGGTTGTGGTTTGTGGTATTTTTTCTTTGATCCAGTTTACCCCCTACTGCCAACAGTAGAAAAGCACCACAATACAAAAGGTTAAACCGCCACCAACAATACTCCACAGGACAAAACTCAGGACAAAGGTGCTTTATGTAAGCATCTGAGACAAAACGTTGTGATAAAAGTTTGGAGACAGAAAGAATGCAGACAGTCCCCCATGGACATCACTGAATGGACATCACTGAATGGACATCACTGAATGGGCGGGTCGACTGTATAGACATCCAGAACTAATTGCTCCAAAAATGAATAATGACCGACACTTATTCTTTGTGTGACTCCAACACTGGACCACTCAACCATCCATGTGTGTGCACTTCTCTCTTGCAAACTACTCTACAGTCTAGCTGCTGTTCAACTCAACCCTGGGGAGAGTTCACTTCGTCAGTGATGTACACTCCAACTGAATTCACACAATTTATAGGTGAACCTCCATATCTTCCATAGTACAGCCTCCATATCTTCCATAGTACAGCCTGCATATCTTCCATAGTACAGCCTGCATATCTTCCAAAGTACAGCCTGCATACGCCAAGTCTGTGTTATTGCACACGGTGCTTATACGCAGTTTGGATAATATATCTTAATGTAAATGCTAACCACCTAGACAGAGTTTATATAATATTAGAGCAATGTACAGACAACATGTGTAGAGTCCGTATGCTTGCACACGCCATTATACAGTTTGGTTTATAGTACCAACTATACACAGTATTACAGTGTGCTTTACTGCACACGCTGCCGACAGAGTTTGTGTTATATTTCTTAGTATAACCTGCATATTTACACATCTATAAATACAGAGATTTGTATGTGTTTTGTTTCAAGTAAACCTGCCCATATGTAGTTTGTGCTATATTCCTTCGGCTCTCTATAGATTGTCTCACTGTGTTTCTCCCAGGTGTCCCCTCAGTGCCTGAGTCGCCCCATATCCGAGAGCGCCCCAAGGGGGGTATCCTTGAGGTGAAGTGGACCGGGGCATCCAATAACTTCACTTTACCTGTCGTCTACATCATCGAGTCTCGCTGGACGGTCGGGGCGCAGCACAGTGAGACACCGTTCACGCACTGGCAGCAGATCTCACAGGTAGTAATAGAAATAACACTGGTATTTTATATAACGCTTTTAGTTTAATAATTAGCAATCTAAACAATGATTAATAACTATCCTGACTATCAAAACTGTATAATATTCAGTAAAAAAGAGCTTTAAAAGTGTTTTAATACATTCTAAAACAATAAATAAATATGGTTCGTAAATTTAAAATTTTAACCATATTTCATGTTTGCAGCTTATTTACGTACAATCCATCAATGGAAATTGGACGCGTAATAGAAAATATTTTATATTGATGAAAATGTTTGGAGAATAAATGTGGACAATATTATTTAAGTATTGAATTGTCTACATGTTTGCCAAATATACACACAATGTCAACATTGTCAGTGGGTGGAATTGAACAGTATCAAACGATTACAAGTAAAATCAATCAAGATGTTTTATAGGTCATATTAATGAGCATTAATTATATTATAAATAAGAATTTAATGTTTTTCTTACTTATTAATTACTTTCTGTATAAATCCAAAATCCAACATAATTTAATAACAACGTGCCATTTAGGTGATGCAGTAATTACATTTTATAGATAGTCTCATAAATAACATACCCGGTAATCACATTAATTTTTTGATAAAACGATTTTGAATATGTATGCAAGATTTAGGAAAATTTCATGTCATTGACTATAAACCCAAACCAAAACTTTCCGTTGTGAATTTCTGCTTACAGATGGTGGCAAATGTGTTGTAATTTAATTTATATAACATAGGTAATTTACATAAGAGTTTATGGAGTCCGTCAGAAGGAACAAAGTAGAGAGTCTGACTCGAGATAGAGACAGGTCACGAGGGATAAACGTCCATTTCAACATCTCTACTGCAGGAGATTTAACGTCACAATGGACGGAGATTTAACTTAGTAATGTCACAATGGACGGAGTGTCGACAAGATGGGCTAATGCACATTTGAACAATGGCCTTGTTTCTTGTCGACTTCACATGGCGGGGGTGGTTATAAATGTCATACCACGCCATTATTCCATCCACTAAATAATGACCCTTATTGTGGTTTTGTACCGTTGTCATGACAACTGATACCAGAGATTACCAGTAACATAAATGAGTTGAGATGATGGTTTAATTATGGGATGATGATTGGTTTCTCGATTGATGAGAATTGTTTGATGACAGAGTTCTGTCTCCAGGCTCCATTTACTCAATGCTTCAAGGTTGTAAGTGCCTATTGCCATTATCTAAATGGAGATTGAATGTTAGTTTTGGCTGTAATGTGATAGCGTGATGTCATGATGTAAACCATTTATGCACAAACAAATAAATATGAGAGAGAGAGAGAGAGAGAGAGAGAGAGAGAGAGAGAGAGAGAGAGAGAGAGAGAGAGAGAGAGAGAGAGAGAGAGAGAGAGAGAGAGAGAGAGAGAGAGAGAGAGAGAGAGAGAGAGAGAGAGAGAGAGAGAGAGAGAGAGAGAGAGAGAGAGAGAGAGAAACATACGACTAAAAGAACTAAAATATACATGCTGTCTAAATTTAAGTGAAGGCGGAAGTTCAATTAAGACTTCAGGTGGTGCTATACGTAGGGAATGATACTTTAAGCTGACTTTAGGAAATCCTTGAGCTTCTTGGTGTTATAGCAACTGCAGTGTGGAGGAAGTTTGAAGGGACAATACACACAAAGACAGAGGCTTGTGGAGGTAGCCATATTGAGTAATGACAACAAGGGTTGGGGCATAGAAGTGTGTCAGTCACACCTCACCATACACAGGCTTTGTGGGGGGTCTCGGGTACTTAGCTCCATCTTATCCTGTACAGAGGCTTTGAGATGTACTGGCCCCCAACTGTCAACCCCCACTTGTTGCCATGGAGGGAGGAATGGCCCTAGTGGCCCCAAACAAAAGGGGAAGTAGTAACACCCTCCATTTGTATTCAACTTACTTCTCCCTTGGGGACCAATTCAAAAGATGTGTCAGGCAGAAATAATTGCTTTATGTTTACTGGTGATGGATTGGGTGAGATTGAGCCATTTCTCATTGTAATGAATTTACTGTTTCTATAAGGCGGAGTAGAGGGAGTAGAGACCCCTGCCAAGATGCTGCTGTGATGAAGCTGTAATGTATTGCAGAATTCGCACACATGCAGTGTAATTAATGTGTCGGCATGCATGCCTGCATGTGTGCGAATGTTTGTGTGTGCGTGTGTGTGTGTGTGTGTCTATCTGGCTGCTAGCTTTCTTTGTAACTGAGTGTGTACATGCATGTGCATGTATGTAGGTGTGTGTATGCAGGTGTGTGTATGCGGGTGTGTGTATGCGGGTGCGTGTATACGGGTGCGTGTATGCATGTGTATGTATGCAGGTGTGCATATGTAGGGGTGTGTATGTAGGTGTGTGTATGTAGGTGTGTATGCAGGTGTATGTATGTATGTGTGCGTATGTAGGTGTACATATGTCGGTATGTTTATCTAGGTGTATGTATGTAGGTGTGCGTATGTAGGTGTGTGTATGTATGTAGGTGTATGTATGTAGGTGTGTGTATGTAGGTGTGTGTATGTAGATGTGTGTATGTAGGTGTATGTACACTAGACAATTCTTATGTAATGAGAGAATTATTTCTTAGAATTCCAGCAATCTTGGGAATATAATTTTATAGTCGGTGTTGATGTAATATTTGAATATGTTTCACAGCACCAATATATATATATATATATTTCCTTCAAAGAAACCATGGAGATAAACCATCCCATTTTGAGAGACATCCCAGAATCCTCTCTGTCATGTCTGGCAGTGGCAACGTAGGAGGAACAAGGCTTATAGACGAGTCGTCAATTATCACCCCTGTAGCCAGTCATCAGAGAAACACCCACTGGGAACGCTGCGCCATGTAACAGAATGAAAAAGTGAAATCGGCCTGTGCTTTGTGCCATCCACAGAGGGTGGGGTTATTCGTTTGGGGATGGCATTCATCTGATGTTTGCATTGTGTCAGTGAAGCGTTTGTATCTAGTCGAGTGAAATTAATGTCGCAATGCGAGAAGCTGAAATCAATGCCACTGTTGAAATAGACACATCCTCGATAAAAGAAATGAATTCCTCTGTTGCTGGTGCCTTGTTGTCACAGTGACGGGGTCATTAGACAGGACATGGGCATTGGAACTTGTATCATCGTGTGAATGTACCCCTTCTCAGTTTTGCCCTCACCCAAATATTCCTTTTATACGTCGTATTTAACAAGTTTTAACAAGATTGCCACCCAGGGTGATAAGTTTCAGATAGCATGCATACAAGGAAACTTTTGGGTTATCGAGAGTCCAACTACATATAGCCCGCCCTCCACAGATAGCTGTCAATTTTATTTTTGAACATATTCACACTGCTAGCATTAACGCAATCATCTGATAATTTGTTCCAGTCATTTATTGTCTTCTGAGAGAATGGGTATTTTCTCACATGGTTTATGTTTGTAAATTGAGAGCGGTGACACACGCATTTAGCTCAACCGTTTTAAGGAGGAAGTTGGTATGTGCACATGCGCAGGGTAGCATAACAAAATGGCTACATTGCGGCCGACTCCTTCCAATTTGGCCTGCACCTGATCGTCCCCCCACAACTCAATTTACAATTTCAATTCTCCATCATCCCAACTGTCACGTCACAATTGTGTTTCTTTAGCTTTTGCGTTGCTTGGATCCGTAGAAGACATAATGCTTTCAAAATCTAGTTGATGTTGTAAACAGGAAGCGACGAGGCGCGAGATCGAATGCGCATGACTGTGACGTACTTAAAACGTTTTAGCTAATCCGCTTGCGTTCACACTTGCAACTTGAACCGTTTTAGCTAAAACGGTTTAACTAAACCACCTACTGACGTGGATTAGTTAAACCGGTTTAGCTAAAACCTTTTATCGCTAAATCGCATTCACACGTATGTTTTCTCATTGGATTAGTTAAAACGGTTTAACCAAACCGTTTTAAAGGGTAAATGTGAACGTAGCTTATGTTTGAAGAAAATATTTCTATCAGTATCTTCATAACGTTTCAATATTAAAAAAATTGCAAGTTATATTTCGTGGGTTTTTATTTTTGATATAAAGATCATAGTTCTGCTTGAAATTTTTAAATATTTATTTTATTTATTACTAAAAATAGTTTTATCAGTAAATAAAGCAGTGGATGATTAACTTGTAGGAACTTTTAACTTTGGCATTAGGCTATCATTGATATGTGTGATATTTGCGTAACACAAGTAAAGACAAACTAGAGAGATATGTAAGATGACACTTGTTCCAGTGTTTGTTGTTGGGCCTGTTTTTGCATTGTTCTCCTTAATTCTGTGCTGTGGCACGCTTTTATGTTGCGATGTGATATTAATTTTACTTCACAAAAACTTGTTATTGTTATTCTCATTATTATTGATAGATAGTTTCTGGCGCACACCGTTTTTTTCACTTGAGGTAACAGTAGATGTTCATGAATTTCTTCCAAGTTGAGGTAAAATATACATCTCCAAAAGTTAGTTTCTTTGAAAACAACGAAAATTCGTTGCTTGTGGAGCACCTGCCAGTTAGTTACTTAAAGAACCAGAATAGAGTACAGCAGCCAAAGAAACAAGCCCAGGTCAGGACAAAATCCACACATTTGACACCGGATTTGATCTGCTAATTAGTGTGACAAGCCAGCTGGCTGCATTAAGTAAAACATAATACCCTGACTCCAGCCACAAGCAACATATCCCTATATCAGCCAGGGATTCGACACCAATTGTAAACCACAAATACGAGATAAACAAATGTAAGCCAGAGACTTGATCCTAAACTGGTCTGATAGTCCCATATAGTTAAATGTTGAGACAATTATATACCTAGGAGCTGACACAGGCTGTGTGTTGGTGTGACCCCAGGGGTGCCCTAAATACCCCTAAAACCTGTCTCAGATAACATCCAGTTAGGTGGAAACAGCTGCTGTTCTCCTGCTTATTCAGGAGAATTGTTTGTGACAGTTATCGAAAAGATACAAGGCCAAGCCACATAACTGAGGTCATAACTGCATAACTCAGGCCACAACTGAGGTCATAACTGCACCAAGAGGTCACTGGACCAAGAGGTCACTTGATCAGGTCATTAGACTAAGGCTACTTCACACCAGTAGAGGAGACTTGGATCATTATATGGAACACTGTGAACAGCAACTCATTTGCCAAGAACATTTTCCTAACCAAAGACTAAAACTTTTGGAACACATTTAGCATTCATTTGATGTTGTCGAACTATAAATGAATTCAAATCAAATTACAAGAACTCTTGTGTTGCATCTTACAATTATTTAGTATTTAAACATTTTATTCCTTTAGTTAATTTAAAATGTATAAATAAGCAGCTGAACATTACTGCACTTTCCGTCTAATTGATTAACAGTGTCTGGTTTAGAGATGACTTTGTAATGTATGGTTTAGAGATGACTTTGTAATGTATGGTTTAGAGATGACTTTGTAATGCTTAAATATTTTATGACCTGTAAAATAATGTTTTGTTTTGTGTAAAATGTAAACAATTGTTAGAAATAAAAAGGTGACAATGAAGAAAGAATGAAAGTGGGAGGCTTGAAGACAATAATTTACTATAAATGTAAATGAATGTAATTGTTGCCAAGGTAGCAGTTGTAATAAGTAAACTTTTTTTGGTAAATTACCAGTATTAAAGTTGTCAACAGGATGAAACATTATTATCACTGTTATTACAGATAGAACAAATGGATCTTGATAAGCCAAAAGTGACATCTGGAGTTTTTGTTCTGGATGACAATCTTGTTACACCTTGTCTTGTTACACATTGTCTTGACACACCTTGGCTTGACACACTTTGTCTTGTTACACCTTGTCTTGGCACACCTTGTCTTGACACACTTTGTCTTGTTACACTGTGTCTTGTTATGCCTTGTCTTGACACACTTTGTCTTGTTACACCCTGTATTGTCACACATTATCTTATTACACCTTGTCTTGTTACACCTTGTCTTATTGCACCTTGTCTTCTTACACCTTGTCTTCTTACACCTTGTCGTCTAACACTTTGTTGTCTTCCACCTTGTCATCTTACACCTTGTCTTATCTTGTTGTAATAAGTAAACTTTTTTTGTAAATTACCAGTGTAAAAAGTTGTCAACAGGATGAAACATTATTATCACTGTTATTACAGATAGAATAAATGGATCTGGATAAGCCAAAAGTGACATCTGGAGTTTTTGCTCTGGATGACAATCTTGTTACACCTTGTCCTGACACACCTTGTCTTGTTACACTTTGTCTTGTTACACCTTGTCTTGTTACACCTGTCTTGTTACAACTTGTCTTATTACACCCTGACTTCTTACACCTTGTCTTCTTACACCTTACTGTGTGTATCTGTGGTGTCCCTGACACTGGCATTATCATTGTCATATGTTGACAGACGACGACCAACTCAGCGATTGTCCACGACTCGACGCCAGGCCACTGGTACCAGTTCCGTGTGTCGGCTGTCAGTATGAATGGTTGCATGGGGCCCTCCACCGAGATGGAACCCTTCAAACTCAGTCGGGGTGAGTGAAGCACTTTGCTTGGACATTCTTTATAACTACCGGGTATATATAGTAATCAAACTTGCTGAAACCAAACTGTGACATTTAGCTGTCGGATTTATGTGTCAGTGTTTATAATTTTTCTATGTTAGTTATTGCCAGAATTCAAGCATTAGGTTAACATAATTTTGCATTGGGCTAATATAAAATTAGCAAAAAAATTAGCAAAAGTTAGTACATTAGCTTATGTAATTTGACTCGTTTACTCTTAACAAATTATTTTTAAAATATGATAAAAACAGAAAATGCATTTCACCAAGAATGACAAGGTTGATATCCATGAAACAATAACGGAAACATTAAAAATGTAGTTCACTCAAACATTTGGGCAATGAGGATGTCAAAATAGATATAGCTTATTCTATATCACATGATTTTGTGGTAAAAACAGCAGCTGTTTAAAATGAGGAACGGCCATTAATAAACAAGATGGCATCCCATTGCAGAGCCGAGACCGCCTGGTTCACCTAGAAATCTCACAGAGGGCGACACCATCATCACAAACAGACAGATGAGTGTCACAATTCACTGGCGGCCGCCAAGGAAGTCCGATCTGCCAATCTCTAAATATAAAGTAAGCGAAGCTGGGTTAGATAATATAATTAATATGACACGGTTGTCGTTATTATTGTTTACAAAATGACACTAGTAAACATTACTTAAGCAAGACATTTTACCATCTCCACTAGTTTTGATATGCTACATCATGTGCTTAAGTTCTGTTTTGAAATGTTAATATTTGTCTGATTTGTAGTTTTTGTTGTTGGAATGTTGCTGTAATTCTGTAAGGAGACATGTATATTTCTAAATTTCAGTTATTCTGGAGCGCTCAGATGAAGGATGAACTCTCCTCTCAGATCCTCTCCGGGCCCCACCAGGAACACAGGAAGGTCCTCAAGGGGGTTAGTGTCTCATCCCTCACCCTTTTTCCACAGAATGTGTGTTATTCTAATTTTTGCACATGAAATCAGCATGTAAAAGTTAAGAAAGTTTAACAGTGAAGTTGCTGTAAAATTACTAGTGCTGCCACCAGGTGGACAGTATGACACTAAATGATTGTGCTGACACCAAGTGTGTACTGTATGCATCAAGACATTGTAGACTGCATTTAGATATTATATAACACACTTATAGATATGTGGAACCGTCATTCAGAAAACCTAAGTACACGCAACAATGTGTGACAATAATTCACCATTAAATATATGTTATTGTAGAATGTGCACAAATACGAGCTGCCCGATCTCCTTCCAGACACCACCTACTTCATTCAGGTACACCTACATGCTCTCTTGCCCTGTCGTGTGCTCTCTTGCCCTCTCGTGTGCTCTCTTGCCCTCTCGTGTGCTCTCTTGCCCTCTCGTGTGCTCTCTTGTGTTGTTCATCCCCTTTAGTACGAGGGGTCTTCTGAAGTCTCCAAATACTTTGAGGCTGACGGTTTATCGTGGGACAATGTGGCAGTGTTTTTCCTGAGTGAATGAACAAGGCAATATGTTTCATCACTTAAAAATACTTCAATCCGTCGGCCTCAACTTTTGGGAGGACAACGTCAACTACTTAAACTTCAACATATGTGATCATCTCAATGCAGCATTTGGTGATGGCCTTATTCAGCACAAAGACCAAACTTTGAGCCCGTCTTGATGTTACAGATGCTCTCTGAATTTATCTTTCTAAAACTGTTTCCTGAATTGAGTCCCTGATTTTGAAAAAGCTACTTTATTTCTTTAGTTTTTAAATATTTCTAATTACAAATTTGGTGTATATTTTTGTTTATATCATTAATAACATTATATGTTATCATGATAAAGTCTATATGTTTTATGTTAAAATGATGGAAGTACCTTGACGAGTCTCAAGCCACAGGGGGTACCTTGACGATAGTCTCAAACCTCAGGGGGTACCTTGACGATAGTCTCAAACCTCAGGGGGTACCTTGACGAGTCTCAAGCCACAGGGGGTACCTTGACGATAGTCTCAAATCTCAGGGTACCTTGACGATAGTCTCAAACCTCAGGGGGTACCTTGACGATAGTCTCAAACCTCAGGGGGTACCTTGACGATAGTCTCAAACCTCAGGGGGTACCTTGACGATAGTCTCAAACCTCAGGGGGTACCTTGATGATAGTCTCAAGCCTCAGGGGGTACCTTGATGATAGTCTCAAACTTCAGGAGGGTACCTTGATGATAGTCTCAAACCTCAGGGGGTACCATGACAATAGTCTCAAACCTCAGGGGGTACCTTGACGATAGTCTCAAACCTCATGGGGTACCTTGACGATAGTCTCAAACCTCATGGGGTACCTTGACGATAGTCTCAAACCTCAGGGGGTACCTTGACGATAGTCTCAAACTTCAGGAGGGTACCTTGATGATAGTCTCAAACCTCATGGGGTACCTTCATGATAGTCTCAAACCTCAGGGGGTACCTTGACGAGTCTCAAACCTCATGGGGTACCTTCATGATAGTCTCAAACCTCAGGGGGTACCTTGACGATAGTTTCAAACTTCAGGAGGGTACCTTGACGATAGTCTCAAACCTCAGGGGGTACCTTGACGATAGTCTCAAACCTCAGGGGGTACCTTGACGATAGTCTCAAACCTCAGGGGGTACCTTGACGATAGTCTCAAACCTCAGGGGGTACCTTGACGATAGTCTCAAACCTCAGGGGGTACCTTGACGAGTCTCAAGCCACAGGGGGTAACTTGACGATAGTCTCAAATCTCAGGGTACCTTGACGATAGTCTCAAACCTCAGGGGGTACCTTGACGATAGTCTCAAACCTCAGGGGGTACCTTGACGATAGTCTCAAACCTCAGGGGGTACCTTGATGATAGTCTCAAGCCTCAGGGGGTACCTTGATGATAGTCTCAAACTTCAGGAGGGTACCTTGATGATAGTCTCAAACCTCAGGGGGTACCATGACAATAGTCTCAAACCTCAGGGGGTACCTTGACGATAGTCTCAAACCTCATGGGGTACCTTGACGATAGTCTCAAACCTCATGGGGTACCTTGACGATAGTCTCAAACCTCAGGGGGTACCTTGACGATAGTCTCAAACTTCAGGAGGGTACCTTGATGATAGTCTCAAACCTCATGGGGTACCTTCATGATAGTCTCAAACCTCAGGGGGTACCTTGACGAGTCTCAAACCTCATGGGGTACCTTCATGATAGTCTCAAACCTCAGGGGGTACCTTGACGATAGTCTCAAACCTCAGGGGGTACCTTGACGATAGTCTCAAACCTCAGGGGTACCTTGACGAGTCTCAAGCCACAGGGGGTACCTTGACGATAGTCTCAAATCTCAGGGTACCTTGATGATAGTCTCAAACCTCAGGGGGTACCTTGACGATAGTCTCAAACCTCAGGGGGTACCTTGACGATAGTCTCAAACCTCAGGGGGTACCTTGATGATAGTCTCAAGCCTCAGGGGGTACCTTGATGATAGTCTCAAACTTCAGGAGGGTACCTTGATGATAGTCTTAAACCTCAGGGGGTACCATGACAATAGTCTCAAACCTCAGGGGGTACCTTGACGATAGTCTCAAACCTCATGGGGTACCTTGACGATAGTCTCAAACCTCATGGGGTACCTTGACGATAGTCTCAAACCTCATGGGGTACCTTCATGATAGTCTCAAACCTCAGGGGGTACCTTGACGAGTCTCAAACCTCATGGGGTACCTTCATGATAGTCTCAAACCTCAGGGGGTACCTTGACGATAGTTTCAAACTTCAGGAGGGTACCTTGATGATAGTCTCATACCTCAGGGGGTACCTTGACGATAGTCTCAAGCCTCAGGGGGTACCTTGATGATAGTCTCAAACTTCAGGAGGGTACCTTGACGATAGTCTCAAACCTCAGGGGGTACCATGACGATAGTCTCAAACCTCAGGGGGTACCTTGACGATAGTCTCAAACCTTAGGGCGTACCTTGACGATAGTCTCAAACCTCAGGGGGTACCTTGACGATAGTCTCAAACCTCATGGGGTACCTTGACGATAGTCTCAAACCTCATGGGGTACCTTGACGATAGTCTCAAATCTCAGGGGGTACCTTGACGATAGTCTCAAACTTCAGGAGGGTACCTTGATGATAGTCTCAAACCTCATGGGGTACCTTCATGATAGTCTCAAACCTCAGGGGGTACCTTGACGATTGTTTCAAACCTCGGGGTATTTGATTTGACATTGCCATGGAGACCACTGCTACATGTTATTTGATTGGTCGTTGCTGTCTGCAGGTGCAGGCGATCTGTAAGTATGGAGACAGTAAGTTGAAGAGTTCTCGGTCGAGTATGTACATCCAGACAGCTCAGCCCTGGCACGAAGAACTTGGTGAGTTACTTCCCTCTTCTTCTCCATCCCTATTCTCCATCCTTCTTCTCCATCCATGTCTTAGCCAGTTTTATGTGGCACTTTTAAAATTAGATCATGGGTCCATTTTGTTGCCATTTCAGTCAGTAATTGTTTGTTAATTTTTTTAGTAATTGTTTATTTCTGAGTCATTTATAAGGGACCAACCCAGAATCATAATCTACGCAATTTTAAAGAAAGAACTGGAACATAATAGCAGAGTCAAGAAGGTTGATTTAAAGCAGTGCATTGCTTTATTTTGCCTTAACTTTAGTGTCCCAGATTGTGTCATTATGTAATGGTGCCACTCTCTTTGCAGTTTAATATTCCTCCATTCTGTTGCTATATACCTCAATGATCCCTCATTAAACTCGGTATAATACATTGTGTATTGCATGTACATTGATGTGTCTGTTTGATCCATTTCAGAGCCAACCCCCATGGTTGTAGTACTCCCCCTGCCGCCCCCCGCCCCCCTGCGATCTCTTACGATACACAACCCCTTCTTCCAGAACGGGCTGCTCAAGACAAACGTGACATGGAAACGACCCCTGGCATGTGAGTCTGCAGCACTTTGCGCAGTGCTAAGGACTGAACTAAATATACGACTTTGGTGTTTGTTTGAAAGCATGATACATGTCTAATGCACCAGTGAAAACACTATTGGATTTCATTGACAAAGTTACCAAAAAATAGGTCACTTGTACAACAACCTGGTACAATTGTTTTAATTTATATTATCCATGCGATGTGGACCTCAAGTATAGCTTACTGTATGCAGAGGGTTATCAAACTGATGGTTTAATCAGGAGAAATAGAACATCATACTCATTCTCACAGATGACAATAAACTAATTTTATAAATTGTCCCCTGATTTTTATGCCAGCAGGTTGAATATGTTTATAAACAGAATTTATAGATATGAGATAAGAGCAGATTATACGTCGATGAACAGATTCTCAGAAAGCGAATGTGTTCTGTGTCCATGTTGTTGATTTGGAGAATAATTTTAACTTCACTTATTTGTGTTTTGTAGCACTTTTGTTTTAACTTCATCAAACACCAACATTGCCGGGTTCCTGACTTGCTGCTGCAGTGTATAAAGCACATGTAGAGGCACAAGAGTTTACTGGTCGTACTATTTCAGTGCACACCGGGGAGGCTCCGGTCGACCGTGTGATGGTGCAGTGGAAGCCCCACGCATGTATCAGTGGTGGACGGCCGGACAAGGATGGACGGTCCACTACCCTCGGACCAAACACACTGACCGCTACAATGTCTGCTACAACGAGGGTGGGTCCAGTGGGCAGTCTGGCTTGTACGACCATTTTGGCAATGGTCCTTATAGAATAAATCGTGGTGACATTGTGTTGTTTATGAAATGTGTTGCAAAGGATGATACAGTTTAGACTAGACACGTCAGGGCTGCAGCTAAGGAATAAGAGTTAACAGTTATTTTTATCTCATATATTTAGGTTAGCATTTTAAATGTATTTGTTGAGACCTATGTTTACATTTGCACATTTGTAAGGTTTCCACTTTGCAATGTCCATATAATCTGCTAGATGGAGCCACGCCAGGATTGCATGGGGTCATAAACAGTACATTTTTCAGTACTAGTACTTAGAATTTCTAAATTATTGGTTAATTGTACTTCCCAAAGTATGAAGTACATTTCAAGTACATAACTTGAGTAATTTATAATACAATGTAATGCTTATCCACTATTTTGCACATGTGATACACGACATTGAATACCTGTTCTGGTTACTAGTAGTAGTATATATTTTTAAAAAGGTAATAATTGCACGTGAATAATATTGACAATTGTTGATCATTACGACTAAAATGTACTTGCACTTCTATTAATATACTTGTTCTTGTATTTGCACTTGATCAGTTTGTTTCATGGTACTTGTGCTTGACAAAATGTACTTGACCCAATGCATCCTAACCAAAAGCCATGGACAAAGATGTTGTCAGTCTCTCACCTGCCAAATGGCTCCGTCTGTAGGATTCATTCTACATCATCTATGACCTGCGGTTTGACTGTCGGCTGTACATGGTGCGGGTGTGGCCGGTGTCAGTGGACGGAGTGCGGGGGGCCCAGGCCAACGTCACCTTCCCCATGACTGAGTGCAAGGACATCAAAGTGCTCGGAGACATCTCCCCAGACTGTCCAACCAGCAGTGAGAACACAGCGTTATAATAATATATGTAATTTGCTGCAATATCTATGGCACCAGATCCACAACTGTCTGTGGCGCTTTACAATACATTATATTTAATGATCGGTACAAGAAAATACTAATGCCAAGATGGTCATTTAAATAGATATAGTACAATAGAATACTATTAAAACTATTATATTTGCACGTCCGAGTTGTGTAAAAAGTTAAATGTCTTCATTGTTGCAGTGCCCCAGGGGCCTGCCAAACCCCCCCATCTGGAGCACAGCTTTGTGAGCAATGGGGCAAACATGAGCGTGCGACTGAGCTGGCACACGCCCCACTCCGATACCCCCATCACCGACTACAGAGTGGAGTGGGGCAAACTGGGAGAGGGCGAGGGAAAACCCCTGCCGGAAAACACACTTACTAAGGTTCTACCTAAGGTAGGTGATGAATCTTGTACTGTCTTGTATTAAAAAGAGCGAGGAATAATTCATGGAAATTTCACATAATTCTTTCAAACAAAATGTTTTATTTAAACAGTTTTATGAATTACTTGGACATTGTAAGTTTAATTAAATACTTGTTCGTAGCAGCACTTCAAAGAAATTATAAAAGGAGGATATAAAGTGCTAATGGGCGTGTAGCATGAGAATATCAAGTGGATAAAGCACCTTCCGCCACTCCTGGAGCTACAGACCAAGGGCTGCAAATGTCACCATTATGCTATATTGGAATTAAATTTGTTCCCTATACACTTAGAATGTTCTAAGTTAGCGCATCAATACGTAGATGTGTGGGCCTGTTGCAGGAGGTGCACTCTTTCAGCATCGAGGGTCTGACCGGGGGGGTCGAGTACTTGGTCCGAGTCCAGGCTCTCATCATCACAGCCCCTAAAAAGGTCATTTCCGGGCGTGTCGCCACCCTCCACTTCACCACCCCCATACTGACCGCCAGACACAGAGGTAGGTGGACACTGGTCAAGTTTGTTTCCCGTTTTCAAAACAAATACATTTTCAAACCATAGCATTTGAGTACACTTGCTATATGGTTCATTTAACTAAGAAACTTGTTGCAAAAAAGTTGAGTCGCCAGTTTGAAGAATTAATTATTTTTTGTGTCTACTGTACGACAGTTTGTGTAAATAGGTTTCTATACATGAATATGTTTTGTTACTATTAATAAGACCCCATTTGTTTTCAGACCCGCCCTACCAGCACTCGAATGTGGCGGTGGCCCAGCAACCCGATGCCATGAACCCCCCATCGCTCCATTCTGTGCGATCGAGTGGCACTGACAACAGTGGTGCTTCTCAACTACACGTCAAACCCTCCCTCATTTCACTTGTTTCCCTTGCCGTCACAACAAACATTTTATTTTGCTGCCACTATGTCAATGCACGGACTCTTTGATCAACGAGCCTGTGGATTTATGTATAAAGTCAAGCAAGTGCCACATTTGATGAAGACAGTAAATCAACTTGTAGATCTTCAAGCGATTGGATTCCAACTGACTGAACTGTTAGAATTGTAACTGATTTGTGGGAGAGACTGGTATGGAGAGAAAGTATAGTTTTGTACATAGGAAGAAGTTAGTCAAGGGTTGAGGCTCGTATCGTGACTAATTAGGTAACAAGTTGCTCTTCTCACCCATCTTCTTGAAGAAATGAAAGACTAACTTCTATGGAAGGTGTAATATTGTTAAAGCTATTTTGTCCATAGTACCCCGGCAGTTTACACCAAATTATACCCAACTGAGAGGTCAGTTTGTGCCTGTTCAAATATTCTTTTCTTCCGTTTTCATTAAAGATCTCCGGATCTTCTGCTTTTTCTGCATAAATAACGCTGAAATACAAATGAAAAAAGAATTTTGATCTTTGTCACTGTAGTTCAGCCTGGATAGCTGAGCAATGGCTGCGGAAGCGATATATTTATTTTATATAAGGCTGTTGTAGCCTCGACTTGCCAAGCTGGGACGGGGGTCGGTGTCATAGTTAGTGCCATATATGTGTCGGTGCTGTCCACGATTTTTGTCCTGCATTTACAAAATGTCTTGCAAATGACCCCAAACGCCAGATGTTTCGTCTTGTTCCCTGTTCCTGTACATCCTTGACCCTTTCGCTGTGGTAAGCTGCAAATAATTTATTGCCTCCTGTACAGTGTTAGTTTCTCAACTTGCCACCAGGATGCTCGCTACATGTAATATTATCGGGTGCGCAGAGGGTGGTGTGTAATATTTGTTATAAAGCCAGTGTTGATAAATATGTGTACATATTATGCAAAATGTGTCGATAAATCATGTGAAAACAAGTATTAAAATGTGTTGTATGTTCTCAAAGGTTTTGATTTTGCTTATTCGATTTCAACTGTATATATTTTTATCACCCGACATCAGCAGAAGTATCTAATTATATAACAGTGCACATGTATCAGATGCGGAGATAATAAAGGATTTCAGATAATTAAAGTACTGCAGTTGTATGATATTTTATCTCAGTAAATTTATATTAACAGTTAAACTTTGTTTCAGTAATTTAGTAAAAGAGGAATTTGACAGACAAATCAATAATAATGTGATCAACTTTACATTTCATCTTTAGATTCTTAATTCTAAGATTCAACTGTGAATAATTACTGAATAACTATCTCTATAACATCATAAAATGGCATCATTAAGCTGTATTTTTAGCAAATGGAAATTGTTTATCGCAGTCTGTATATCTTCATTTCGAGATGTAAATTGTTTTGAAACGGCTTGTCTCATCATGTCGAGATCTATAATACTTCAAGCAGACCATTCTTCACACAATGTATTTGGACACAATTCTTCTGTCTTCATATACTATGCATGGACATATATCTTCATAAGCCACATTAGGACATGGACATATATCTTCATAAGCCACATTAGGACATGGACATCACATCTTTTTTGGTTTGAGTGACCAACTGTTTTATATTACAGTATATAAATTAAATAGTTGCTATTTGTCCTTCCACTAGACCAGGTACACATCAACAAAACTATACTCTCTGTTTTGTCTTGACCTTGCTATGGTTACACAAATCAACAACTACCAAACACGACAGACGGCCAGCATCACTGGCAGGTGAACAAATACTAAACACCGGCCACAGGCTCACAGCAATTATAAACCAATACTTCAATTGGATTATATTGAATAGAAACATCTGAGTATTACCGTCGGGTAAATCGTTACAGTCTATGAAACTAGCAGCAACTCAGTTGGCGATCCTTGTACGTACATTCAATGTAAAATTAATACAATTAAATTTGCATCGTAACACACCTAAATGAACAGAATTACAGTCACATCTTCACATACGTAAGTGAACACATATTCACATTGTAACACACACATAAGTGAACACATATTCACATTGTAACACACACACATAAGTGAACACATATTCACATTGTAACACACACACATAAGTGAACACATATTCACATTGTAACACACACACATAAGTGAACACATATTCACATTGTAACACACACACATAAGTGAACACAATTCCATTATAAATAAACAAACAATTACATTCACATTGTAACAAATACACTTAAGTGATCACAATTGTCAGTTTCATATATAGTAACAGTGACACCTAAGTGATCACAATTACACCGACTGGTGTGGTGTGTTTTGCTAACAGCAACACCTAAGTGATCACAATTACACTGACTGGTGTGGTGTGTTTTGCTAACAGCAACACCTAAGTGATCACAATTACACTGACTGGTGTGGTGTATTTTGCTAACAGCAACACCTAAGTGATCACAATTACACTGACTGGTGTGGTGTGTTTTGCTAACAGCAACACCTAAGTGATCACAATTACACTGACTGGTGTGGTGTGTTTTGCTAACAGCAACACCTAAGTGATCACAATTACACTGACTGGTGTGGTGTGTTTTGCTAACAGCAACACCTAAGTGATCACAATTACACTGACTGGTGTGGTGTGTTTTGCTAACAGCAACACCTAAGTGATCACAATTACACTGATTCACATCATAACAATTATACCTATGCAAACAATTCACATCATAACAAATATATTTACATTCTAACAATAAATGTTAAGTGAACACAATTACATTCACATCGTAACAATTACACCTAAATGAACACAATTACACTGACACTAACCATAACACCTGCAACAATCACGTCTATGCAATACTGAACCACGACCTTCAACCGCAAACACTGTCAATCTCTGTAACATGCTGTGATGGTTGTAGCGACTATCACAGACCAGTCGGACGCCTGCAAGATGTGACCTGCGGTGTCACATGACGTGGAGTTCATGCGGCAGTGCAGTGCGTCGTGGGTAGAAGGTGTGTTGGTGCGAGTAGTTGAGGAGGGAGGTGACAGAGGCCATGTAGACGTCGGCAAAGCGGTTGAGTCGACGGGAGAAGTAGGTCGGGTTGTGGTAGGTGCGGAACAGACTCCCAAACTGAGGGTTGAAGATGTTCTTGGTGATCACCCTGTAATGACACCATACCAGTTAAGCCAGTGCTCCTCCGCCATCTCATTCACACTGTTAGTCAGGAGATTGATGAGAGAATACGGGATGAGAAAAATATGTTAACAAAAATGGTCAGATAAGGTTAGCATGTCACTCTGTAGGAACAGACCAAACAGTTGCTAGTGGAAAATGGAATAAGTAATGAAGATGGAGGTAGATAGGACAGGAGGAGAGAGAAGGAAAGCCCAAAAACACCTGGCAGGGAAACATAGACAGAGAGAGGAGAAAGGCCCCAAACCACCTGGCAGGGATACATAGACAGAGAGAGGAAGAAGGCCCCAAAACACCTGGCAGGGATACATAGACAGAGAGGAGGAAGGCCCAAAAACACCTGGCAGGGATACATAGACAGAGAGGAGGAAGGCCCAAAAACACCTGGCAGGGACACATAGACAGAGAGAGGAGGCAGGCCCAAAAACACCTGACAGGGATACATAGACAGAGAGAGGAGGAAGGCCCAAAACATCTGGCAGGTATAGATAGACAGAGAGAGGAGGAAGGCCCAAAACACCTGGCAGGGATACATAGACAGAGAGAGAGGAGGAAGGCCCCAAAACACCTGGCAGGGATACATAGACAGAGAGAGGAGGAAGGCCCCAAAACACCTGGCAGGGATACATAGACAGGGAGAGGAGGAAGGCCCCAAAACACCTGGCAGGGATACATAGACAGAGAGAGAGAGGAGGAAGGCCCCAAAACACCTGGCAGGGATACATAGACAGAGAGAGAGGAGGAAGGCCCAAAACACCTATCAGGGATACATAGACAGAGAGAGAGGAGGAAGGCCCCAAAACACCTGGCAGGGATACATAGACAGAGAGAGGAGGAAGGCCCAAAAACACCTGGCAGGGATACATAGACAGAGAGAGAGAGAGAGAGAGGAGGAAGGCCCCAAAACACATAGCAGGGATACATAGACAGAGAAAGAGGAGGAAGGCCCAAAACACCTGGCAGGGATACATAGACAGAGAGAGAGGAGGAAGGCCCCAAAACACCTGGCAGGGATACATAGACAGAGAGAGAGGAGGAAGGCCCAGTGGTGCTGTGCCTGAGTGGGTGGGGCACAGTGGTGCAGTGCCTAAGTGGGTGGGACACAGTGGTGCAGTGCCTAAGTGGGTGGGGCACAGTGGTGCAGTGCCTAAGTGGGTGGGGCGCAGTGGTGCAGTGCCTAAGTGGGTGGGGCGCAGTGGTGCAGTGCCTAAGTGGGTGAGGCATAGCGGTGCAGTGCCTAAGTGGGTGGGGTGCAGCGGTGCAGTGCCTAAGTGGGTGGAACACAGCGGTGCAGTGCCTAAGTGGGTGGGGCGCAGCGGTGCAGTGCCTAAGTGGGTGGGACACAGTGTTGCAGTGCCTAAGTGGGTGGGACACAGTGGTGCAGTGCCTAAGTGGGTGGGACACAGTGGTGCAGTGCCTAAGTGGGTGGGGCGCAGTGGTGCAGTGCCTAAGTGGGTGGGACACAGTGGTGCAGTGCCTAAGTGGGTGGGACACAGTGGTGCAGTGCCTAAGTGGGTGGGGCGCAGTGGTGCAGTGCCTAAGTGGGTGGGACACAGTGGTGCAGTGCCTAAGTGGGTGGGACACAGTGGTGCAGTGCCTAAGTGGGTGGGGCGCAGTGGTGCAGTGCCTAAGTGGGTGGGGTGCAGTGGTGCAGTGCCTAAGTGGGTGGGGCGCAGTGGTGCAGTGCCTAAGTGGGTGGGGTGCAGTGGTGCACTACCTAAGTGGGTGGGACACAGTGGTGCAGTGCCTAAGTGGGTGGGGCGCAGTGGTGCAGTGCCTAAGTGGGTGGGGCGCAGTGGTGCAGTGCCTAAGTGGGTGGGACACAGTGGTGCAGTGCCTAAGTGGGTGGGACACAGTGGTGCAGTGCCTAAGTGGGTGGGGCGCAGTGATGCAGTGCCTAAGTGGGTGGGGCGCAGTGGTGCAGTGCCTAAGTGGGTGGGGTGCAGTGGTGCAGTGCCTAAGTGGGTGGGGCGCAGTGGCACTGTGCCTAGAGTTTCAAACTTTCAATCAAGAGAACCTGGGTTCGAATCTTGTGCTGCCGTATCGAACCTTGGGCAAGTTTATTCACTCTACGTTGCTCCAGTTCACTCAGCAGTATGAATGAATACCTGGCTATAGACAGTGGTGGATATTTGTGTACGAATAGCCTCTGAGCATTAATTGCAGCATGGCTGAATGCTTCCCAAGGAAGTTGAGATGGTGTTCGATTGAACAAGTCTGCCAGGGAGTAAAGTGTAAAGCGCTTTGAGCAGTCCAAAAGGACTGCATACTGCGCTATATAAAATTTTTCCTTTTTAAGTAATGGGCTGAGATTGTAGTCTGTAAGTTTGCATGATTGTGGAAATTGTTTCTGCCAGGTCTTAATAATAATGACACCCGAAGCCAACGATCTTTCCCAGGTGATATGAGGGTGTGGGCGATACGAGGGGGTGGGCGATACGAGGGTGTGGGCGATACGAGGGTGTGGGCGATACGAGGGTGTGGGGGATACGAGGGTGTGGGCGATACGAGGGTGTGGGCGATACGAGGGTGTGGGCGATACGAGGGTGTGGGCGATACGAGGGTGTGGGCGATACGAGGGTGTGGGCGATACGAGGGTGTGGGTGATACGAGGGTGTGGGCGATATGAGGGTGTGGGCAATATGAGGGTGTGGGCGAATGACAATTGTGTACACAATCACAATACTGAAACTTAATTATCTTTTGTTTTGCAATGATTTACCAGGAGAAACGATTACTAAATGTTGTTGCCATGGTTACCTGAGTTCCTGTCGTTCTTTCACCCACTCCTTGATCACTTCCTGTGACTCGGCCATTTCCTGATCCTGAATCAAACAGAAGCAACTTGTAAGTGGCCACCAGCGACTAAAAAGGTCAAACCACAATAGACTTTACACAGGCGGCCATTATAATCTATCCTGTGCTGGGTGGATAATTAATATGTAGATTTTCATTAAACTTTCTCAGTGTATGAAACATTAATTAACTAATCTCGTGTGAAAAATTCGTGAAAATCACATACCTCGTTTTTCATAAAAATCCACCCAAACCAATCTGGTGAAGGATTTTGAAATATTGGTGCCTTCTGCAAAATAGCCTATGTACAAATACGAGAGCAGCTAGCGTATATTTATTGATACCCTATGAAAGATCTGTTGCAGTAGTATGTTCAACATTCACTGTACGAACATGTCCGATGTAAAAGTGATCGAAAAAAATTCACACATCACATCAAAACACAATTCTCAGAGGGACACCTTCAGTAGGTAATGGTGGATGGACACTAAATGTGGTCTTACGCCAAAACCTGTCCTATGTAAGGTGCACAGGATGGTTAACTGGCATCATTGTCCTAGGGGCAGTAAATTGTAGCAACAAATGGGAAATTGTTTCTGTAACTTAATAGCAATTTATAACAATAAAACACGCAGTAAAACAAATTACTCATAACTTACATTATCATGTTTATCAATTGTGTCCTGCCACATGTAATTTCCCCCTCATTCAACTTGATTCAAGACATCATACATATCCCTCTCTCATCATGTCACAATACTGCATACCTTCCTGAATTCTTCACCTTTGAGTCCCTCCCCTCCAACCTCTCCCTCCCCTCCCTCCCCTCCACCCTCTCCCTCCCTCCCCTCCATCCTCTCCCTCCCCTCCCCTCCATCCTCACCCTCCCCGCCAATCTCTCCCTCCCCCCTATCCTCTCCCTCCACTACATCCCCTCCATCCTCTCCATCCTCTCCCTCCCCTCCTCCATATCTCTCATGTAAATAATCCATCCCAAACCGTTCCCTATTTCCCCTCTCCTCCCTCTCACCTGCATTGTCTCAATGATGCCCTCGAGCGCACTCAGCCACCGCACCGACTCCTTGTACACCTTCGAGTTGATGGTCTTCACCTCCTCCTGCAACACAACCTCAATATACAGGACACCAACCTCAACAATACGACCACATTCACACTGAGGACACTAAACCTCAACAACACGACCACCTCCACACTGAGGACACTCAACAACACGACCATCTCCACACTGAGGACACTCAATAACATGACCACCTGCATACTAAGGACAATAAACCTCAACAACACGGACCAACAACACGACCATCCCCACACTGAGGACACTCAACAACACGACCATCTCCACACTGAGGACAATCAATAACATGACCACCTGCATACTAAGGACAATAAACCTCAACAACACGACCACCTCCACACTGAGGACACTCAACAACACGACCATCCCCACACTGAGGACACTCAACAACACGACCATCTCCACACTGAGGACAATCAATAACATGACCACCTGCATACTAAGGACAATAAACCTCAACAACACGACCACCTCCACACTGAGGACACTCAACAACACGACCATCTCCACACTGAGGACACTCAATAACATGACCACCTGCATACTAAGGACAATAAACCTCAACAACATGATCACCTCCACACTTAGGACACTCAACAACACGACCATCCCCACACTGAGGACACTCAACAACACGACCATCTCCACACTGAGGACACTCAATAACATGACCACCTGCATACTAAGGACAATAAACCTCAACAACATGATCACCTCCACACTTAGGACACTCAACAACACGACCATCCCCACACTGAGGACACTCAACAACACGACCATCTCCACACTGAGGACAATCAATAACATGACCACCTGCATACTAAGGACAATAAACCTCAACAACACGACCACCTCCACACTGAGGACACTCAACAACACGACCATCTCCACACTGAGGACACTCAATAACATGACCACCTGCATACTAAGGACAATAAACCTCAACAACATGATCACCTCCACACTGAGGACACTCAACAACACGACAACCTCCACATTAACACATTTTTCAAGATTGTATATATTTATTCATGAACAGATTCAATGACAGCTACTCACAATTTAACTTACAAAACACATGACGCAGTTGATGCTTACATTTTGGTGATTTTACTACTTCCTTTAGTAAACAATTAATGGAGTTCACTACGTGAATTTACGCATCCATTCACAGATGATCTGCCAAAAATGACATCAGTGGGCTGGCTTAATTCAGCGAATCAGAACCATGGTTTCAAATGTAGCGTAATCAGCCCTCCAAAACGAAAGTCAAAAACAAAATGGCGGGGCAGCATTCAGCAATTTATCCATTTCGAAAGTTTACTTCGGATTATCTCAAGTTTCTGCGTCTATATTTTTTATAAAATGCCCGACAGTATTCATAAATAAGGTCATTATACTATTTCAGATAGTTAGAACGACTTTCGGGGTATTTTTTATGTAAAAATTCAGTCCTTTGGACTAATACATCTATATGTGACCCCGGCTGACCGAATGAGTGATAAGTCGGAAAAATGGTAACATTGTTTTCTTACATCCTTGTAAAGGTTTGGTAGGGTGCTTCACACGGTTTCAAAAATTATGACTGCTACAAAAATTGGCGAAGTTATGGAGCATTGAACATGGTAGGGATCCAAAAGTGAAAATGAAGAAAATGGCAGTTGAAGTTTTACATTATATATGCAAATGGATTGCATGGAAATATTACATGCACAACATTCAAATGTGGCACACAGTATGTAATATGTATGTTATGTTTTTTTGTCTCAACTTCACCGAAGGCGGTGTCCTCCTGTCAGAACTTCGAAGGTGTTACTCACCTAACTTACAGGTCTTTGTCAGTAAGAATAATGGGATGATAATTTACACCAACGTTGTTTCCCATAGAAGTCATTTTGTGCGATATATTAGCATTAGTCGTGCCAATTCAAAAATTAGTGCTATATAATAGTAGTTTGTCAAAATGTAAACAAACTCAAAGACAGTTGCAGCTTAGCGTTAGCCTGTTCTGAAATATTTTAATGACATAATGATATATTTCACATAATTATATAGGGAGCTAATGGAGAGGCCCATCATAATCCATAGCACTACAAAATTAAGTATCTGAAAGTCACACTTCATATATTGAGTGACACATCTCATACTGTCTTTCTGGACTGTCGTAATGTCCAATAGTTTCCTATCACAACCCTCGTGTACAATATACCAAAGCTATATATCCAACACCACAACATATGTATTATCATTGGATAGGTAATTGAATAATCTTTCAGATGAACGCAACTTGTAGCAGCAAAAAATGAAGCATACAAAAGTTACACCGCAAACAATGACATGCATTCTCAAAATGTGATTCATTCAAAAATTAGTGCTATATAATAGTAGTTTGTCAAAATGTAAACAAACTCAAAGACAGTTGCAGCTTACTGTCCACCAAGCAGTAGCAGAGCAGTTTTATAATAATAATAATCCACAAGTTAAGTGGCAGTGATCTTCCTTTTATCATTCATGTGATGTTTATTGTGAGCAGGGCAGACAAATGGTTATCATACGTAGACAGGTACAGAAAGAAACTGACATTTTCTATAAAAAGAACACGTTTGCCTATCAATGGCATGTATTGTTGCCGTTTCTGCCGGGCAGAAACAGTTTCTACCCGGCATAAATCAAACAACCCTGTAGGTAATTATTAATCAAATGTTTTTTGGTGAATCATAGTTACAGATCATTAAGGGTTATGATGGAAGTAAAATGTTTACATGTTTACTGTGTACTTATTGCACCACGTCTTGCATTTAGAGGAATAATTATAATAGAAAATAAAATGTTGTGGCACATATTTTTAAATACATGCATCGATGAGAAACCGTGAATTACTTTTCTGTGGCCTAAGAATAACTAATTTCAATTAACTTTCTGCTTATATAAAACAACTGCATAAAATATATATCCATACAAGACACAGACTCAGCATGTGACAGATGTTTTGGGAAGGGGAATAGTGTTCTATTTCTGGTACAAGGTGCTGTGTTTGTTGACCCAAGCCTCTGCCAGTGACCAATTACAGATTAGTCACACTTTAACCAGCCAGCCACAGTGAGGTGTGACAGATGTTGTGGGAAAAAGGGATTAGTTGAACAAAAGGACTGGAAGCCTGCTAGAGCTACTGCTACAGTAGACCATTTAGTTAACAAATTTAGCATTTTAGGGGACATTTGGAACCCTTAGAATGATTGAATCAAATACAGATTTCTTCTTGTGTATAGTGGCACTACCATATGAAATGTCTATGCACAATTTGAGAAAAAGTTACTTAAGAGTTTTTGAAAAAAATAGGCAAAATGTGAAAATTTACCAGTTTTAGGGTCCTTTTTGGGGGGGGGTCCATTAGGTGCCCTTAGAATGATTCAATGAAATACAGATTTCTTGTGTACAGTGACACTACCACATGAAATGTATATGCAAAATTAGAGAAAAAGTTGCTGAACAGTTTAAAAAAAATAGGCAAAATGTTAAATTTTTACCAGTTTTGGGGTCCTTGGAGGCCCTAGGGAGCCCTTAGAATGATTCAATCAAATACAGATTTCTCGTGCATAGTGGCAGTGCCCTAAGATATGTCTATGCAAAATTAGAGAAAAAGTTGCTGAACGGTTTCTGAGATACGGCAGCTAACGGCAGACGAAGAGTGATGGCAATAGTCCCTTGGACCTTCGGCCAAAGGACTAAAAATTAGCAGCGCGATGTTTCTCTGGGTGAGCACGTTGTGATCGGATTGCCTGAATTGGCCTGTTTTTATGTCGGAAAAAATCATAAAAATAAAAGTTCTCAATGGATTTGTTTCATTTTTGTGTTATCTGGCAGCTAACATAAATGTTAGTTTTTTAAATATTTTTTTTTATGAAGTTTAGATAGTAATATCTCCATGATTTTAGTATGTGATATAGTTATTAAAATTTTATTAAGCATTAGCAATAAAATAATATTTCATTCATATTTATGACAAATATTAGCAGTCATGATTTTTATAGGAACAGTATGCTACAGAGGATTTTCAGTGGTCATTTCTAGGGTTAAATATAAGAAAAATACTATAAAAGACAAATCATTCTGTTATTATCCACCAAACTGAGAACTGAAGAAAAAAACACGCTATTGTTTCATTTATATGTAGGAGCATAATAACATGTCAGTATTATACATATACTACTTGACATACTCACTGCTAACTCTGGGATTATGGCGCCTGTTCTCCAGCCATGTTTTAGGGTCGCATCCTGCAAAAACAGTTTATATTAACGCTGCATGCATGCATACACCTGCATGAGTATGGATGCCTGTTTGTGTGCACAAACATAAATGGTGTGGTTACATGAATGTTAACGCTGCATGCATGCATGCATCAGTATGAGTATGGTGCCTGTATGTGTGCACAAACATGAATGGTGTGGTTACATGAATGTTAACGCTGCATGTATGCATACATCAGCATGAGTACGGTGCCTGTATGTGTGCACAAACATGAATGGTGTGGTTACATGAATGTTAACGCTGCATGCATGCATGCATCAGCATGAGTATGGATGCCTGTTTGTGTGCACAAACATGAATGGTGTGGTTACACGAATGTTAACGCTGCATGCATGCATGCATCAGCATGAGTATGGTGCCTGTATGTGTGCACAAACATGAATGGTGTGGTTACATGAATGTTAACGCTGCATGCATCAGCATGAGTATGGTGCCTGTATGTGTGCACAAACATGAATGGTGTGGTTACATGAATGTTAACGCTGCATGCATGCATACACCTGCATGAGTATGGATGCCTGCATGTGTGCACAAACATAAATGGTATGGTTACATGAATGTTAACGCTGCATGCATGCATGCATCAGCATGAGTATGGATGCCTGTTTGTGTGCACAAACATGAATGGTGTGGTTACACGAATGTTAACGCTGCATGCATGCATGCATCAGCATGAGTATGGTGCCTGTATGTGTGCACAAACATGAATGGTGTTTATGGATGCATGCATGCATGTGTATGCACAAACATAAATGGTATGGTTACATGAATGTTAACGCTGCATGCATGCATGCATCAGCATGAGTATGGATGCCTGTTTGTGTGCACAAACATGAATGGTGTGGTTACACGAATGTTAACGCTGCATGTATGCATACATCAGCATGAGTATGGTGCCTGTATGTGTGCACAAACATGAATGGTGTGGTTACATGAATGTTAACGCTGCATGCATGCATGCATCAGCATGAGTATGGTGCCTGTATGTGTGCACAAACATGAATGGTGTGGTTACATGAATGTTAACGCTGCATGCATGCATCAGCATGAGTATGGTGCCTGTAAGTGTGTACAAACATGAATGGTGTTGTTACATGAATGTTAACGCTGCATGCTTGCATGCATCAGCATGAGTATGGTGCCTGTAAGTGTGTACAAACATGAATGGTGTTGTTACATGAATGTTAACGCTGCATGCATGCGTGCATCAGCATGAGTATGGTGCCTGTAAGTGTGTACAAACATGAATGGTGTGGTTACATGAATGTTAACGCTGCATGCATGCATCAGCATGAGTATGGTGCCTGTAAGTGTGTACAAACATGAATGGTGTGGTTACATGAATGTTAACGCTGCATACATGCATGCATCAGCATGAGTATGGTGCCTGCATATGTGTACAAACATGAATGGTGTTGTTACATGAATGTTAACACTGCATGTATGTGTGCATCAGCATGAGTATGGTGCCTGTATGTGTGCACAAACATAAATGGTGTGGTTACATGAATGTTAACGCTGCATGCATGCATCAGCATGAGTATGGTGCCTGTAAGTGTGTACAAACATGAATGGTGTGGTTACATGAATGTTAACGCTGCATGCATGCATGCATCAGCATGAGTATGGTGCCTGCATATGTGTACAAACATGAATGGTGTTGTTACATGAATGTTAACACTGCATGTATGTGTGCATCAGCATGAGTATGGTGCCTGTATGTGTGCACAAACATAAATGGTATGGTTACACGAATGTTAACGCTGCATGCATGCATACATCAGCATGAGTATGGATGCCTGTATGTGTGCACAAACATGAATGGTGTGGTTACATGAATGTTAACGCTGCATGCATGCATGCATCAGCATGAGTATGGTGCCTGTATGTGTGCACAAACATGAATGGTGTGGTTACATGAATGTTAACACTGCATGCATGCATGCATCAGCATGAGTATGGTGCCTGTAAGTGTGTACAAACATGAATGGTGTTGTTACATGAATGTTAACGCTGCATGCTTGCATGCATCAGCATGAGTATGGTGCCTGTAAGTGTGTACAAACATGAGTGGTGTTGTTACATGAATGTTAACGCTGCATGCATGCGTGCATCAGCATGAGTATGGTGCCTGTAAGTGTGTACAAACATGAATGGTGTGGTTACATGAATGTTAACGCTGCATGCATGCATCAGCATGAGTATGGTGCCTGTAAGTGTGTACAAACATGAATGGTGTGGTTACATGAATGTTAACGCTGCATGCATGCATGCATCAGCATGAGTATGGTGCCTGCATATGTGTACAAACATGAATGGTGTTGTTACATGAATGTTAACACTGCATGTATGTGTGCATCAGCATGAGTATGGTGCCTGTAAGTGTGTACAAACATGAATGGTGTGGTTACATGAATGTTAACGCTGCATGCATGCATGCATGAGCATGAGTATGGTGCCTGTATGTGTGCATAAACATGAATGGTGTTGTCACATGAATGTTAACGCTGCATGCATGCATGCATCAGCATAAGTATGGATGCCTGTATGTGTGCACAAACATGAATGGTGTGGTTACATGAATGTTAACGCTGCATGCATGCATGCATCAGCATAAGTATGGATGCCTGTATGTGTGCACAAACATGAATGGTGCGGTTACATGAATGTTAACGCTGCATGCATCAGCATAAGTATGGATGCCTGTATGTGTGCACAAACATGAATGGTGCGGTTACATGAATGTTAACGCTGCATGCATGCGTGCATCTGCATGAGTATGGATGCCTGTATGTGTGTACAAACATGAATGGTGTGGTTACATGAATGTTAACGCTGCATGCATGCGTGCATCAGCATGAGTATGGATGCCTGTATGTGTGCATATACATGAACGGTATGGTTACATGAATGTTAACGCTGCATGCATGCGTGCATCTGCATGAGTATGGATGCCTGCATGTGTGTACAAACATGAATGGTGTGGTTACATGAATGTTAACGCTGCATGCATGCGTGCATCAGCATGAGTATGGTGCCTGTATGTGTGCACAAACATGAATGGTGCGGTTACATGAATGTTAACGCTGCATGCATGCGTGCATCTGCATGAGTATGGATGCCTGTATGTGTGTACAAACATGAATGGTGTGGTTACATGAATGTTAACGCTGCATGCATGCGTGCATCAGCATGAGTATGGATGCCTGTATGTGTGCACATACATGAACGGTATGGTTACATGAATGTTAACGCTGCATGCATGCGTGCATCTGCATGAGTATGGATGCCTGCATGTGTGTACAAACATGAATGGTGTGGTTACATGAATGTTAACGCTGCATGCATGCGTGCATCAGCATGAGTATGGTGCCTGTATGTGTGCACAAACATGAATGGTATGGTTACATGAATGTTAATGCTGCATGCATGCGTGCATCTGCATGAGTATGGATGCCTGCATGTGTGTACAAACATGAATGGTATGGTTACATGAATGTTAATGCTGCATGCATGCGTGCATCTGCATGAGTATGGTGCCTGTATGTGTGCACAAACATGAATGGTATGGTTACATGAATGTTAATGCTGCATGCATGCGTGCATCAGCATGAGTATGGATGCCTGCATGTGTGCACAAACATGAATGGTATGGTTACATGAATGTTAATGCTGCATGCATGCGTGCATCTGCATGAGTATGGTGCCTGTATGTGTGCACAAACATGAATGGTATGGTTACATGAATGTTAATGCTGCATGCATGCGTGCATCTGCATGAGTATGGATGCCTGCATGTGTGTACAAACATGAATGGTATGGTTACATGAATGTTAATGCTGCATGCATGCGTGCATCTGCATGAGTATGGATGCCTGTATGTGTGCACATACATGAACGGTATGGTTACATGAATGTTAACGCTGCATGCATGCGTGCATCAGCATGAGTATGGATGCCTGTATGTGTGCACATACATGAACGGTATGGTTACATGAATGTTAACGCTGCATGCATCAGCATGAGTATGGTGCCTGTATGTGTGCACAAACATGAATGGTATGGTTACATGAATGTTAACGCTGCATGCATGCGTGCATCTGCATGAGTATGGATACCTGTATGTCTGTACAAACATGAATGGTGTTGTTACACGAATGAAGATTTTTCAATTACCCACAACATAAAATAAGACATTTCAAATGGTTCAAAGTGATTTGTAACAAATGAACCCTGCATAACTAGACTAAGTTGCAAGCAATATGTGAATATATTTACAAAATGTGTGTAGATTCATAAAGTGAAGACGTTGAGTACATACAGCAAGGTCCGTGTACACGTGATCTCCAAAGTAGAGAACTCTCGCCCCTTGCCAATCAGTCAGTTTATTCAACTCAAGGAAATTCCCCTACAACATAAATTAACAGATTATCAAACATCCCTTACGTCAAAGACTAAGCGAAATGAACCTATTTTATTCCCAATCTGAATGAAATAATATTCAACTGATGTTTTACCCCCTTCCATCACCCTTTTCAAGGCCCCTTTTGGTTGAGCTTTTCTGTACATTTTCTGCACATTTTGTTGCAAACCTATCAGTCATTGTGACATCACCGCAGGTAGCACCAGGAGGATTTATCATGGTATGCATCTATGTGGGATGGAGTTTCTGGTTGTACTTGAAATTTAAATCGAAAATTTTTATTATTTTATATCACAATAAAGATACCTACAAATGTGTCACTGTATGCACATTTTTGTTTACTTTTTGAGTTATTGCCGTTTGAACATTGCTAATACTCAAACTTGCAATGGGATTTAATATTTTTTGATATCACAGTAAAGATACTAATCTTATCTACAAATTTGTCGCTGGATGTACATAGGATTTGTTTTTAGATTTTGAGTTATTGCTGTTTGAACATCGCGAATGCTTAATCCTGCAATGTACACGTGGCAGCGGATATAATGCAAGGTTGAGCATTCGTGATGTTCAAACACCAGTAACTCAAAAAAATCCTGTGTATATCCAGCGACAAACTTGTAGATAAGCACACTGACCTCCTGGTGGAAATGACCTTTGACCACATATCCAACGCCCCCACTGACCTCTTGGTGGAAACGACCTTTGACCACATATCCAATGCCCCCACTGACCTCCTGGTGGAAACGACCGTTGACCACATACCCAACGCCCCCACTGACCTCCTGGTGGAAACGACCGTTGACCACATACCCAACGCCCCTACTGGCCTCCTGGTGGAAACGACCTTTGACCACATATCCAACGCCCCACTAACCTCCTGGTAGAAACGACCTTTCTGCAGACTCTCCACCTTGGTCCAGGACTTTGCCCCGCAGCGATGGTCAAAACTTCTGAAGGGGCTGTGAGATCAACCAATTTGTTACATTAGAACAGAGACATCTGAGTGGATCCATCCAGGTATTGGTTAATTAGTCAGTTACCGTTCTCATTTATGTACAGAATTACATGTTTATTTGTATCAGAATGAGAGACAGAACTGCTGTATAGAAAGTAATTAGCAGTTTACAAATAAATGTTCAAATCACAGTTACAAAGTAAACTTATGTTACATGTACTTCAGTCACAAATAGTAACAAAGGTTAATTTAAAAGACTGGACAATGTAATTGCGACCACAACAATTTATAACTACACCATTAAATGTAAGTGATTACACACAAGACCGAATTGTTTTACCATTACCCTCATGAGACACGAAGGAAATAAAAGTGACTCCGCACATTTTCTATTTTACAGAGCAACAGAGAAAGATGTGTGGCTGTCTGAAGATTAGCAAGAAATTTGCACCTTACCGGGAGTACTGGTAGAAAAACTTCGGTTTCCTGGCATTGGTGATGATCACATCAAACATCTTGTACCACTGAGGACCCACAAGGTAATTCATGCCTCGATTCCTGCAAACACATCAAACACCTTGTGCCACTGAGGATCCACGAGGTAATTCATGCCTCGGTTCCTGCAAACACATCAAACATCTTATACCACCGAGGACCCACAAGGTAATTCATGCCTCGATTCCTGCAAACACATCAAACACCTTGTACCACTGAGGATCCACGAGGTAATTCATGCCTCGGTTCCTGCAAACACATCAAACATCTTATACCACTGAGGACCCACAAGGTAATTCATGCCTCGATTCCTGCAAACACATCAAACACCTTGTACCACTGAGAACCCATGAGGTAATTCATGCCTCGGTTCCTGCAAACACATCAAACACCTTGTGCCACTGAGGATCCACGAGGTAATTCATGCCTTGGTTCCTGCAAACACATCAAACATCTTCTACCACTGAGGACCCACAAGGTAATTCATGCCTCGATTCCTGCAAACACATAAAACACCTTGTGCCACTGAGAACCCATGAGGTAATTCATGCCTCGGTTCCTGCAAACACATCAAACATCTTATACCACTGAGGACCCACAAGGTAATTCATGCCTCTATTCCTGCAAACACATCAAACACCTTGTACCACTGAGAACCCATGAGGTAATTCATGCCTCGGTTCCTGCAAACACATCAAACATCTTATACCACTGAGGACCCACAAGGTAATTCATGTCTCGATTCCTGCAAACACATCAAACACCTTGTGCCACTGAGAACCCATGAGGTAATTCATGCCTCGGTTCCTGCAAACACATCAAACACCTTGTACCACTGAGAACCCATGAGGTAATTCATGCCTCGGTTCCTGCAAACACATCAAACATCTTATACCACTGAGGACCCACAAGGTAATTCATGTCTCGATTCCTGCAAACACATCAAACACCTTGTGCCACTGAGAACCCATGAGGTAATTCATGCCTCGGTTCCTGCAAACACATCAAACATCTTATACCACTGAGAACCCACAAGGTAATTCATGCCTCGATTCCTGCAAACACATCAAACACCTTGTACCACTGAGAACCTATGGGGTAATTCATGCCTCTATTCCTGCAAACACATCAAACACCTTGTACCACTGAGAACCCATGAGGTAATTTATGCCTCGGTTCCTGCAAACACATCAAACACCTTGTGCCACTGAGGATCCACGAGGTAATTCATGCCTTGGTTCCTGCAAACACATAAAACACCTTGTGCCACTGAGGATCCATGAGGTAATTCATGCCTCTATTCCTGCAAACACATCAAACACCTTGTGCCACTGAGGATCCACGAGGTAATTTATGCCTCGGTTCCTGCAAACACATCAAACACCTTGTGCCACTGAGGATCCACGAGGTAATTCATGCCTTGGTTCCTGCAAACACATCAAACACCTTGTGCCACTGAGGATCCACGAGGTAATTCATGCCTTGGTTCCTGCAAACACATAAAACACCTTGTGCCACTGAGGATCCATGAGGTAATTCATGCCTCTATTCCTGCAAACACATCAAACACCTTGTGCCACTGAGGATCCATGAGGTAATTTATGCCTCGGTTCCTGCAAACACATCAAACACCTTGTGCCACTGAGGATCCACGAGGTAATTCATGCCTTGGTTCCTGCAAACACATAAAACACCTTGCGCCACTGAGGACCCATGAGGTAATTCATGCCTCTATTCCTGCAAACACATCAAACACCTTGTACCACTGAGAACCTATGGGGTAATTCATGCCTCGGTTCCTGCAAACACATCAAACACCTTGTACCACTGAGAACCCATGAGGTAATTCATGTGTCTGTTCCTGCAAACACATCAAACACCTTGTACTACTGAGAACCCATGAGGTAATTCATGCCTCGGTTCCTGCAAACACATCAAACACCTTGTACCACTGAGGACCCATGAGGTAATTCATGCCTCGGTTCCTGCAAACACATCAAACATCTTATACCACTGAGGACCCACAAGGTAATTCATGCCTCGGTTCCTGCAAACACATCAAACACCTTGTACCACTGAGAACCTATGGGGTAATTCATGCCTCGGTTCCTGCAAACACATCAAACACCTTGTACCACTGAGGACCCATGAGGTAATTCATGTGTCTGTTCCTGCAAACACATCAAACACCTTGTACTACTGAGAACACACGAGGTATTTCATGCCTCAGTTCCTGCAAACACGTCAACTGTACATAGATGCACTGGACACAACTGGTAAACCCAGACAAAACTAGAGTCCATGCCAAACTGGACAGTCCAGGCAAAACACAACTTCTAAAAATGAACAACACATCATATGGAAAATTGACGTACTTTACTCACGGTGCCAAGTATTTATATGATAATACTCACGGTGCCAAGTATTTATATGATAATACTCACGGTGCCAAGTATTTATATGATAATACCATATTTAGATTGGTAGAACTGGAGTAAGAAATCAGCATGTTTATTATGTGTTTTGGTTCCAGTTCCTCTGTCATATTATATGTGAACTTTAAACCCAAATTAAAACAGTTTCAACATTAGCAAAGCGGGACATTTTAAACAGTCTTTGGTAAGTCTTATGAGACAATTCATAAACTTTTCAAAGGTTTGTTTCTGCAGTGTAAACTAATAACATTTACAAAATATGTCTTTTTCTAAATGTGTTGTCTAAATGCATGAAAGATAGCATTGCTATTTTCTAAACAAATGTTGGAAGCCAACATTAATTATATTTAGGCTTTGGATAACATCATGTTTTGAATGCTGTCTTTGAAGTAGCAGTTACTTTGTATGTGTCTTCTAATGTGCGCCTAATTTAACTGCAATCATGAATCATTGTAAGCCACCATGCATATTTAGAAAACATCTACACCATGATTTTTCCAGTTCTAAATAAAAACTAATGCAACATCTTTCAAAATGCCATCATCATTGTCGATTTTAGTCAGACAATTCTAGGATTGCTGAGAAGTGATTAAGCAGTTGACCCAGTAATTAAACAGGCATTTACTGCAATACAGGTGAGTACAACCCGTGTACGGCTGACTTACACAAAGTCAGTGAGTACAACCCGTGTACGACTGACTTACACAAAGTCAGTGAGTACAACCCGTGTACGACTGACTTACACAAAGTCAGTGAGTACAACCCATGTACGACTAACTTACACAAAGTCGGTGAGTACAACCCGTGTACGGCTGACTTACACAAAGTCGGTGAGTACAACCCGTGTACGGCCAACTTACACAAAGTCTGCAACTACAAGCCATGTACGACTGACTTACACAAAGTCGGTGAGTACAACCCGTGTACGACTGACTTACACAAAGTCGGTCAGTACAACCCGTGTACGACTGACTTACACAAAGTCAGTGAGTACAACCCGTGTACGACTGACTTACACAAAGTCAGTGAGTACAACCCGTGTACGACTGACTTACACAAAGTCAGTGAGTACAACCCGTGTACGACTGACTTACACAAAGTCAGTGAGTACAACCCGTGTACGAACTTACACAAAGACTTGTACGACTGACTTACACAAAGTCGGTGAGTACAACCCGTGTACGGCTGACTTACACAAAGTCGGTGAGTACAACCCGTGTACGGCCAACTTACACAAAGTCTGCAACTACAAGCCATGTACGACTGACTTACACAAAGTCGGTGAGTACAACCCGTGTACGGCTGACTTACACAAAGTCGGTCAGTACAACCCGTGTACGACTGACTTACACAAAGTCAGCGAGTACAACCCGTGTACGACTGACTTACTCAAAGTAGGTCAGTACAACCCGTGTACGACTGACTTACACAAAGTCAGTGAGTACAACCCGTGTACGACTGACTTACTCAAAGTCAGTGAGTACAACCCGTGTACGACTGACTTACACAAAGTCAGTGAGTACAACCCGTGTACGACTGACTTACTCAAAGTCGGTCAGTACAACCCGTGTACGACTGACTTACACAAAGTCGGTCAGTACAACCCATGTATGACTGACTTACACAAAGTCAACGAGTACAACCCGTGTACGACTGACTTACACAAAGTCGGTCAGTACAACCCGTGTACGACTGACTTACACAAAGTCAGTGAGTACAACCCGTGTACGACTGACTTACTCAAAGTCGGTCAGTACAACCCGTGTACGACTGACTTACACAAAGTCAGTGAGTACAACCCGTGTACGACTGACTTACTCAAAGTCAGTGAGTACAACCCGTGTACGACTGACTTACACAAAGGCTGTGAGTACAACCCGTGTACGACTGACTTACTCAAAGTCGGTCAGTACAACCCGTGTACGACTGACTTACACAAAGTCGGTCAGTACAACCCATGTATGACTGACTTACACAAAGTCAACGAGTACAACCCGTGTACGACTGACTTACACAAAGTCGGTCAGTACAACCCATGTATGACTGACTTACACAAAGTCAGTGAGTACAACCCGTGTACGACTGACTTACACAAAGTCAGTGAGTACAACCCGTGTACGACTGACTTACTCAAAGTCGGTCAGTACAACCCGTGTACGACTGACTTACACAAAGTCAGTGAGTACAACCCATGTATGACTGACTTACACAAAGTCAGCGAGTACAACCCGTGTACGACTGACTTACTCAAAGTCGGTCAGTACAACCCGTGTACGACTGACTTACACAAAGTCAGTGAGTACAACCCGTGTACGACTGACTTACTCAAAGTCGGTCAGTACAACCCGTGTACGATTGACTTACACAAAGTCGGTCAGTACAACCCGTGTACGACTGACTTACACAAAGTCAGCGAGTACAACCCGTGTACGACTGACTTACTCAAAGTCGGTCAGTACAACCCGTGTACGACTGACTTACACAAAGTCGATGAGTACAACCCGTGTACGACTGACTTACACAAAGTCAGTGAGTACAACCCGTGTACGACTGACTTACACAAAGTCAGTGAGTACAACCCGTGTACGACTGACTTACACAAAGTCAGTGAGTACAACCCATGTATGACTGACTTACACAAAGTCAGTGAGTACAACCCGTGTACGACTGACTTACTCAAAGTCGGTCAGTACAACTCGTGTATGACTGACTTACTCAAAGTCGGTCAGTACAACCCGTGTACGACTGACTTACACAAAGTCAGTGAGTACAACCCGTGTATGACTGACTTACACAAAGTCAGTGAGTACAACCCATGTACGACTGACTTACACAAAGTCAGTGAGTACAACCCGTGTACGACTGACTTACACAAAGTCAGTGAGTACAACCCGTGTATGACTGACTTACCCAAAGTCAGTGAGTACAACCCGTGTACGACCGACTTACACAAAGTCAGTGAGTACAACCCGTGTATGACTGACTTACACAAAGTCAGTGAATACAACCCGTGTACGACTGACTTACACAAAGTCAGTGAGTACAACCCATGTATGACTGACTTACACAAAGTCAGTGAGTACAACCCGTGTACGACTGACTTACACAAAGTCAGTGAGTACAACCCGTGTATGACTGACTTACACAAAGTCAGTGAGTACAACCCGTGTACGACTGACTTACTCAAAGTTGGTCAGTACAACCCGTGTACGACTGACTTACACAAAGTCAGTGAGTACAACCCGTGTACGACTGACTTACTCAAAGTCAGTGAGTACAACCCGTGTACGACTGACTTACACAAAGGCTGTGAGTACAACCCGTGTACGACTGACTTACTCAAAGTCGGTCAGTACAACCCGTGTACGACTGACTTACACAAAGTCGGTCAGTACAACCCATGTATGACTGACTTACACAAAGTCAACGAGTACAACCCGTGTACGACTGACTTACACAAAGTCGGTCAGTACAACCCGTGTACGACTGACTTACACAAAGTCAGTGAGTACAACCCGTGTACGACTGACTTACTCAAAGTCGGTCAGTACAACCCGTGTACGACTGACTTACACAAAGTCGGGTCAGTAGCTTAGTAGTAAACCCGCGGTACGACTGACTTTACTCAAAGTCGGTCAGTACAACTCCGGTAACGATGGACTTACACAAAGTCGGTCAGTACAACCCATGTACGACTGACTTACACAAAGTCGGTCAGTACAACCCATGTACGATTGACTTACACAAAGTCGGTCAGTACAACCCATGTACGATTGACTTACACAAAGTCGGTCAGTACAACCCATGTACGATTGACTTACACAAAGTCGGTCAGTACAACCCATGTACGATTGACTTACACAAAGTCGGTCAGTACAACACATGTATGATTGACTTACACAAAGTCGGTCAGTACAACCCATGTATGATTGACTTACACAAAGTCGGTCAGTACAACCCATGTATGACTGACTTACACAAAGTCGGTCAGTACAACCCATGTATGATTGACTTACACAAAGTCGGTCAGTACAACCCATGTATGATTGACTTACACAAAGTCGGTCAGTACAACCCATGTATGATTGACTTACACAAAGTCGGTCAGTACAACCCATGTATGATTGACTTACACAAAGTCGGTCAGTACAACCCATGTATGATTGACTTACACAAAGTCGGTCAGTACAACCCATGTATGATTGACTTACACAAAGTCGGTCAGTACAACCCATGTATGATTGACTTACACAAAGTCGGTCAGTACAACCCATGTATGATTGACTTACACAAAGTCGGTCAGTACAACCCATGTATGATTGACTTACACAAAGTCGGTCAGTACAACCCATGTATGATTGACTTACACAAAGTCGGTCAGTACAACCCATGTATGATTGACTTACACAAAGTCGGTCAGTACAACCCATGCATGATTGACTTACACAAAGTCGGTCAGTACAACCCATGCATGATTGACTTACACAAAGTCGGTCAGTACAACCCATGCATGATTGACTTACACAAAGTCGGTCAGTACAACCCATGCATGATTGACTTACACAAAGTCGGTCAGTACAACCCATGCATGATTGACTTACACAAAGTCGGTCAGTACAACCCATGCATGATTGACTTACACAAAGTCGGTCAGTACAACCCATGCATGATTGACTTACACAAAGTCGGTCAGTACAACCCATGCATGATTGACTTACACAAAGTCGGTCAGTACAACCCATGCATGATTGACTTACACAAAGTCGGTCAGTACAACCCATGCATGATTGACTTACACAAAGTCGGTCAGTACAACCCATGCATGATTGACTTACACAAAGTCGGTCAGTACAACCCATGC
This sequence comes from Paraescarpia echinospica, assembly GCA_020002185.1. Taxonomy (NCBI): domain Eukaryota; kingdom Metazoa; phylum Annelida; class Polychaeta; order Sabellida; family Siboglinidae; genus Paraescarpia; species Paraescarpia echinospica. The sequence goes on along the minus strand of CM034531.1, from coordinate 909,947 downwards.
ATGATTGACTTACACAAAGTCGGTCAGTACAACCCATGTATGATTGACTTACACAAAGTCGGTCAGTACAACCCATGCATGATTGACTTACACAAAGTCGGCGGAGTTGTTGGTGATGAGAAAGAGACGTTTGCCTGACGCTGTCAGCTGGGTGAGTAGATCGACAATGGCAAGGTCCGGGTCCATGTAGGTGGCTGCAACCACACAGGGTGTTAGTGACACGCAAGGGGTCAGGGGGCATCGATTCTCCACTAGCTTCTGCACAGGCACACAATACACTCTAACATGTGGCAGTGTTTCTACACCACATATGCCAGTTTTTTCACTCATAATTTGGAAGAATGTATGCATGCATGTGTGCATGCTTCAAATACATGTCACCCTGCAGGACACAGATTAGGGACATCATGAAATTATACCAGATGCATTTTTCCACAGAGTGCATGACATCAGGTTAAAATGTTGTAGTTTGAGCAGTATAAAATCATTCCCATTGAAATCTACTAATTTGCAAAACTCTGCCATTATAAAAGTAGAATACAGTTAAACAAACTGTATTGACAGTTAAAATTACAACCTGCCTAAGTAAAAGGTACAAGAATTGTTTTTACATCATCAGTACCACAACGGTGATATTAATGATTCAAAGAACAGTCTAACATTCTATATTACCATAAATTTGTTTTGAAAGAGGTGGAAATGAAATCAAATAAAAGAAACAAAAAGTCAGTGAAGGCACCACACAGTTGCACCTCTCTATATGGTCACCTCTGTAACACAGTTGCACCTCTCTATATGGTCACCTCTGTAACACAGTTGCACCTCGCTATATGGTCACCTCTGTAACACAGTTGCACCTTGCTATATGGTCACCTCTGTAACACAGTTGCACCTCACTATATGGTCACCTCTGTAACACAGCTGCACCTCGCTATATGGTCACCTCTGTAACACAGCCACTTTGGAATTAAGGTCACTCTGGGACAGTAACATTGCATTTTTACATTTAGGAAATTAGTCTCACTTGAATAGTCACCTAGGCATTCAGGTCACTTTAATAGTAAGGTTCCACTAACGATGTTAGAGACACAGAGGAAACTGGTCAAGTGGTCAGTATAGAGCCAGCGGTCACTCACTCATGTCTCGTATGATGGTCTGGTGCAGTCGGCCGGACGAGTGGACGTCTTGAACTGCACTCTACAACATGACAGTATCACATGACACACATCTACAACAGGACACTATCACATGACACACATCTACAACAAGACAGTATCACATGACACGCATCTACAACAGGACAGCATCACATGACACACATCTACAACAGGGCAGTATCACATGACACACATCTACAACAGGACACTATCACATGACACACATCTACAACATGACAGTATCACATGACACACATCTACAACAGGACACTATCACATGACACACATCTACAACAAGACAGTCACACATGACACGTATCTACAACAGGACAGCATCACATGACACACATCTACAACAGGGCAGCATCACATGACACACATCTACAACAGGGCAGTATCACATGACACACATCTACAACAGGGCAGTATCACATGACACACATCTACAACAGGACAGTGACATATGACACACATCTACAACATGACAGTATCACATGACACGCATCTACAACCGCACAGTTACACATGACACACATCTACAACAAGACAGTATCACATGACACGGATCTACAACAGGACAGTTACACATGACACGGATCTACAACAGGACAGTTACACATGACACACATCATCAACAATACCGCAGTTCTTTCTCAACAGGTGGCCCTGTAAGCTCACCACATTTGTGACCAATCACTGAATTAGTGTGCTGCAATCCTACTATGTTTATTACCACAAGGCTTGGTGATACAAACACAAGAAGCTCTACAGTTTGTCAAACTATTTGAACTGGCTTCTCACTTACAGGACTGCATCAACCTCAAGCAGCAATTGAAACAGTTCATTTAAAACACTGTTAACCTGCCATTAAGAATGTAGTGTTTTCTGTAATAAACAGAAATCTGGTGACAATAAGGTGTATTTATGTATACCCAAATATTATAGAAAAGTTAAGCACATTAGCCACAAATTACTGTAGAAGTTTGCGATATTTTGAAGTTACTTTTTAAAGTAAAAAAATATTAATATATTCGTAGCACGAGAAGAAAAAATGTACCGACCTTGACATCATAGAAGACATACTCAGGGTCATAAGCCAGGTCATCGTCAATGAAATACTGCAACAAACAGTGGGCAGTAAAACTACATGAAACAATTAAAATGTCTGTCCATTGGCTGAGTAACCCCAAGGTTACAGAGTAAGTTAAGACACACCTATTAATTTTGTTTAGCTAAAGCCATCTCTTGATCAAAGAGTTGATACAATGCCTACATATATTTACAATATTACTGTATACTGCCAAGCTACAATGTGACTATATCATATCACACTGGCTACTTTGTTACTTGCACATTCCAGAAATAGCACAGGCACATGCTGCTGGCAGCCACAACCAGGCTGAAGCAGCTGTAAGCCCCCAAGACCCCATCCCACGGGGGCACACTGGTGAAAATCTAAAAACCTCTAAATCTACAAACCGCCCTAATGGGCTGTTTAGGCTGCAATGTATGCACATACAGCTAACTTACCTGTATTACGTTTGAGAACAACGTCATCTCTGGCACAGAGAACAGATCCATCATCTGATGCATGTTTGGTCCCTGCAAGAGAAGACTAATAATTTAGCCAATATTCTACACCTCCACTGTTAATTAAACCACAAGTCATTTGTGCAGATATTGTTTGAAGAATCCCTTAGCTGAGTTATCCATCACTTGCTAGACTTTCTAGCAGCTGGACTTAAAAACATGCACACAACCGATGTAATTTTACATGGTTGTAAACAGTCAATTACTATTTTAGTACTTTTACACACAAATAAATGTAACTGCACAATTAAATCTTTAACAAGTAATTTAAGCAGAATGCAGTACTACGGCTATTAGTCGCAACAACATGCTGATGCCATCTAACACTTCAGTCTTTAATTATTCTCTTATGCACCATAGGAAGATGCAATCTCACATGCATGATATACGTAGGATGTGGGTGTTTTTGCATGGAGTCCCATGAAGAATTGGATTCATATATTTCAAATCATCATATTTATATTAACAAACAATATATCAATTTATATACCAACAAGAAAGCAAACAACTGGATCTGTCAAGTGCAGTAGAGGAAGATGTAAAGGTGAGGGAGATTGTGGATGAAGAGGTAGAGAGAGCAATGAAGAAGATGAAGAAAGGACGGGCAACAGATATTGATGAAGTACAGTGGAAATGCTGGTAGTGGCCGCATGCGTTGGAATCTGGTGGACAAGAAGATTGTTGAATAACTGCATGAGAGAGGGAAAGACCCCAGAGGAGTGGAGAACAGGGCTAATACCGGTAGTTCCAGTATAAAAAAGAAAGGGAGATGTGTATGACCCAGGAAAATACAGGCATCACGTTGCTGAGCCACATGCTGAAGATGTTGGAGAGAATCCTGGATGGAAGGATAAGGACAGTATTGGAAGGAGAAATCGGAGAAGAACAACAGGGCTTCAGAAGAGGAAGAGGTGCAGCTGATGGGATGTTTGCGTTGAGACAGCTGATCGAAAAGAAGTTGGAGGGATAGGAGAGTATGGCTAGGGGTTTCATAGACCTGGAGAAAGGTCTGACACAGTACCGAGAGATGGCAATTACGACATTGAGATGGATGGGGGTCCCAGAGGCAGAGGTCATGATGGTGGAAGGGACATATGAAGAAACGAAGGGCAGAGTGGTGTGTGGACCTGGATCTCAGAAGAATTCAAAGTGAACATTGGCTTGAGACAGGGGAGTGCCCTGAGCCCATTGCTGTTTAACGCAGTGATGGGACTGATAAAACTTGTAGAAAGACCAGCACAAAAGATATTCTCCAGAAACTACTGTATGCAGACAATCTAGTGGTGGTAGCAGATGGGGAAACGGATTTACAGGAACAACTGAAAGAGTGGAAGAATAACTTCAGCAAACACGGACTGAAAATTAATCTGGAGAAGACAGAGGTGCTGTGGGTTGAGAAACAAAGCAAAGAACTGGAAATACACCTGGAGGGGAAGAAACTAAAACAAAGAGACAGTTTTGTATACCTGGGCGGAGCGGTATGTGGAGATGGCTCCTCAGAGACAGAAATTTGCAGGAGAATACAAGCAGGGGCGAATGCATTGAGGAAAGTAGAAGGTGCGATGGGAGACAGGCACATATCGCGAACACTCATGGGAAAGGTACTATGCACATGTGTGACACCAGCCTACATGTATGGCCTACAGACTATAGCAATGACAGAGAAACAACAGGATAGGTTACAAGTGTGCGAAAACAACTGGGTAAGGAGAATTACGGGGGTAACGAAAATAGACAAGCGAAGAGTGGAAGAACTGAGGGAGGATGTTGGTGTGAAAGAAAGTTTCAAGAAGCAGTTGGTGAGAAGTCGGTTCAACTGGGCAGGACATGTGGAGTGATCGAATGGGAGAAGAACGGATGGCAAAGAAAGCTGATGCCCGGAGAGTGGAGAGAAAAAGAAGACGAGGGCGACTGACACTGCAGTGGTAGGATTGCGGGAAGAGAGACCTGGAGGGATGGGAAGGGGAATGGTAAAAAAGAGCAAAAGACCGAGGAGAATGGAGAAGGGTGGTAGAGCAAGTAGTGCAAGCGCAATGAGGAGGAAGAGAGAAAGAAGGGGAAGAGAAAGAAAAGAAAATGTTTATGTATCCAAGCCAGCCTTACCCCTGAAGACAGGGAACGATGAGGAGAACAACATATCAATATGTGCAATTATGCTATTTAGTTGAAAAAAAGTTATATATATTAAAAAGATTTTTATTATTAAATTATTTTCTTAATGTAAACTAATAGTAAAATCAATCTGCAGAAACATACATATGATTAGTAAATGGAAGATGAATATACCGTTCCGTAGAAACTGTTCATGTTCATGATTCCAACATGTGATCCATTGTAGAGCTGCTTCACCTCTTCATCCGGCAGACACGTGTGACCTCTGCAACAGACAGCATCATGTACAGACGGTGTCACGTACAGATGGCACCACGTACAGACGTCATCACGTACAGAAGGCATCATGTACAGATGACATCAGATACAGATGACACCATGTACAGACAGCATCACGTACAGATGACATCATGTACAGACAGCAGATGACATCACATACAGACAGCATAATGTACAGACGTCATCATGTACAGAAGGCATCATGTACAGATGACATCAGATACAGATGACACCATGTACAGACAGCAGTCATGTACAGACGGCATCATGTACAGATGACATTAGATACAGATGACACCATGTACAGACAGCATCACGTACATATGACATCATGTACAGACAGCAGATGACATCACATACAGACAGTATCATGTACAGATGACATCATGTCCAGATGGCATCTGGTGCAGATGTCTTCATGTAGAGATGGCATCAGGTACAGACAGCATCCTGTACAGACATCATCACATAGATATAACCACATATATAGATGTCGTTACATAATTTGTTTTCTTACTAGTTTTCCAAATGTTACCTGACACACATCTACCATCACACATACTTCACCAACTGAGCTAATGTACCTCCTGCTCTATTAATGGCACAAAATAATTACATTTAAAGTATTTGTCCTCAGAATTATATGCACATAAAATACTTTCACATCTATGGAATGCACAACTATGCTCCTGAGGTTTAGTACTCCAAGAAGCCCTTTATAAAGTGGTGTTGTGCCTGGTGGATGACGCACCTGTAAACTGTTCCCATCTGAATGTTGTGGAACGAATCAATCTTTAGCAAAAGGCCCTATAAATGAGAGAGACGTGTTATTATACATACAGATTCTGAAACAATAAAAACCAATACATAAAATGTCCAAGCCACATGTAGTTTAAGACATTGTGAAGTGTTGTTGTGTGCTTGCATGTCAGTGTAAGTCCACATTGTGAAGTGTTGTTGTGTGCTTGCATGTCAATGTAAGTCCACATTGTGAAGTGTTGTTGTGTGCTTGCATGTCAGTGTAAGTCCACATTGTCAACAGTGTTGTTGTGTGCTTGCATGTCAGTGTAAGTCCACATTGTGAAGTGTTGTTGTGTGCTTGCATGTCAGTGTAAGTCCACATTGTGAAGTGTTGTTGTGTGCTTGCATGTCAGTGTAAGTCCACATTGTGAAGTGTTGTTGTGTGCTTGCATGTCAATGTAAATCCACATTGTGAAGTGTTGTTGTGTGCTTGCATGTCAGTGTAAATCCACATTGTGAAGTGTTGTTGTGTGCTTGCATGTCAGTGTAAGTCCACATTGTGAAGTGTTGTTGTGTGCTTGCATGTCAGTGTAAGTCCACATTGTGAAGTGTTGTTGTGTGCTTGCATGTCAATGTAAGTCCACATTGTGAAGTGTTGTTGTGTGCTTGCATGTCAGTGTAAGTCCACATTGTGAAGTGTTGTTGTGTGCTTGCATGTCAATGTAAGTCCACATTGTGAAGTGTTGTTGTGTGCTTGCATGTCAATGTAAGTCCACATTGTGAAGTGTTGTTGTGTGCTTGCATGTCAGTGTAAGTCCACATTGTGAAGTGTTGTTGTGTGCTTGCATGTCAATGTAAGTCCACATTGTGAAGTGTTGTTGTGTGCTTGCATGTCAGTGTAAGTCCACATTGTGAAGTGTTGTTGTGTGCTTGCATGTCAGTGTAAGTCCACATTGTGAAGTGTTGTTGTGTGCTTGCATGTCAGTGTAAGTCCACATTGTGAAGTGTTGTTGTGTGCTTGCATGTCAGTGTAAGTCCACATTGTGAAGTGTTGTTGTGTGCTTGCATGTCAGTGTAAGTCCACATTGTGAAGTGTTGTTGTGTGCTTGCATGTCAGTGTAAGTCCACATTGTGAAGTGTTGTTGTGTGCTTGCATGTCAGTGTAAGTCCACATTGTGAAGTGTTGTTGTGTGCTTGCATGTCAGTGTAAGTCCACATTGTGAAGTGTTGTTGTGTGCTTGCATGTCAGTGTAAGTCCACATTGTGAAGTGTTGTTGTGTGCTTGCATGTCAGTGTAAGTCCACATTGTGAAGTGTTGTTGTGTGCTTGCATGTCAGTGTAAGTCCACATTGTGAAGTGTTGTTGTGTGCTTGCATGTCAGTGTAAGTCCACATTGTCAACAGTGTTGTTGTGTGCTTGCATGTCAGTGTAAGTCCACATTGTCAACAGTGTTGTTGTGTGTTTGCATGTCAGTGTAAGTCCACATTGTGAAGTGTTGTTGTGTGCTTGCATGTCAGTGTAAGTCCACATTGTGAAGTGTTGTTGTGTGCTTGCATGTCAGTGTAAGTCCACATTGTGAAGTGTTGTTGTGTGCTTGCATGTCAGTGTAAGTCCACATTGTGAAGTGTTGTTGTGTGTTTGCATGTCAGTGTAAGTCCACATTGTGAAGTGTTGTTGTGTGTTTGCATGTCAGTGTAAGTCCACATTGTGAAGTGTTGTTGTGTGCTTGCATGTCAGTGTAAGTCCACATTGTGAGAAGTGTTGTTGTGTGTTTGCATGTCAGTGTAAGTCCCACATTGTGAGAATGTTGTTGTGTGCTTGCACATGTCAGTGTAAGTCCCACATTGTGAGTGTTGTTGTGCTTGCATGTCGGTGTAAGTCCACATTGTGAAATGTTGTTGTGTGCTTGCATGTCCAATGTAAGTCCACATTGTGAGAATGTTGTTGTGTGCTTGCATGTCAGTGTAAATCCCACATTGTGAAGTGTTGTTGTGTGCTTGCATGTCAGTGTAAGTCCCTGTTGTGAAATGTTGTTGTGTGCTTGCATGTCAGTGTATGAAGTCCACATTGTGAAGTGTTGTTGTGTGCTTGCATGTCAATGTAAGTCCACATTGTGAAGTGTTGTTGTGTGCTTGCATGTCAGTGTAAGTCCACATTGTGAAGTGTTGTTGTGTGCTTGCATGTCAGTGTAAGTCCACATTGTGAAGTGTTGTTGTGTGCTTGCATGTCAATGTAAGTCCACATTGTGAAGTGTTGTTGTGTGCTTGCATGTCAGTGTAAGTCCACATTGTGAAGTGTTGTTGTGTGCTTGCATGTCAATGTAAGTCCACATTGTGAAGTGTTGTTGTGTGCTTGCATGTCAATGTAAGTCCACATTGTGAAGTGTTGTTGTGTGCTTGCATGTCAGTGTAAGTCCACATTGTGAAGTGTTGTTGTGTGCTTGCATGTCAGTGTAAGTCCACATTGTGAAGTGTTGTTGTGTGCTTGCATGTCAGTGTAAGTCCACATTGTCAAGTGTTGTTGTGTGTTTGCATGTCAGTGTAAGTCCACATTGTGAAGTGTTGTTGTGTGCTTGCATGTCAGTGTAAGTCCACATTGTCAACAGTGTTGTTGTGTGCTTGCATGTCAGTGTAAGTCCACATTGTGAAGTGTTGTTGTGTGCTTGCATGTCAGTGTAAGTCCACATTGTGAAGTGTTGTTGTGTGCTTGCATGTCAGTGTAAGTCCACATTGTGAAGTGTTGTTGTGTGCTTGCATGTCAGTGTAAGTCCACATTGTGAAGTGTTGTTGTGTGCTTGCATGTCAGTGTAAGTCCACATTGTGAAGTGTTGTTGTGTGCTTGCATGTCAGTGTAAGTCCACATTGTGAAGTGTTGTTGTGTGTTTGCATGTCAGTGTAAGTCCACATTGTGAAGTGTTGTTGTGTGCTTGCATGTCAGTGTAAGTCCACATTGTGAAGTGTTGTTGTGTGCTTGCATGTCAGTGTAAGTCCACATTGTGAAGTGTTGTTGTGTGTTTGCATGTCAGTGTAAGTCCACATTGTGAAGTGTTGTTGTGTGTTTGCATGTCAGTGTAAGTCCACATTGTGAAGTGTTGTTGTGTGCTTGCATGTCAGTGTAAGTCCACATTGTGAAGTGTTGTTGTGTGCTTGCATGTCAGTGTAAGTCCACATTGTGAAGTGTTGTTGTGTGCTTGCATGTCAGTGTAAGTCCACATTGTCAACAGTGTTGTTGTGTGCTTGCATGTCAGTGTAAGTCCACATTGTGAAGTGTTGTTGTGTGCTTGCATGTCAGTGTAAGTCCACATTGTCAACAGTGTTGCTGTGTGCTTGCATGTCAGTGTAAGTCCACATTGTCAACAGTGTTGTTGTGTGCTTGCATGTCAGTGTAAGTCCACATTGTGAAGTGTTGTTGTGTGCTTGCATGTCAGTGTAAGTCCACATTGTCAACAGTGTTGTTGTGTGCTTGCATGTCAGTGTAAGTCCACATTGTGAAGTGTTGTTGTGTGCTTGCATGTCAATGTAAGTCCACATTGTGAAGTGTTGTTGTGTGCTTGCATGTCAATGTAAGTCCACATTGTGAAGTGTTGTTGTGTGCTTGCATGTCAGTGTAAGTCCACATTGTGAAGTGTTGTTGTGTGCTTGCATGTCAATGTAAGTCCACATTGTGAAGTGTTGTTGTGTGCTTGCATGTCAGTGTAAGTCCACATTGTCAACAGTGTTGTTGTGTGCTTGCATGTCAGTGTAAGTCCACATTGTGAAGTGTTGTTGTGTGCTTGCATGTCAGTGTAAGTCCACATTGTGAAGTGTTGTTGTGTGCTTGCATGTCAGTGTAAGTCCACATTGTGAAGTGTTGTTGTGTGCTTGCATGTCAGTGTAAGTCCACATTGTCAACAGTGTTGTTGTGTGCTTGCATGTCAGTGTAAGTCCACATTGTGAAGTGTTGTTGTGTGCTTGCATGTCAGTGTAAGTCCACATTGTGAAGTGTTGTTGTGTGCTTGCATGTCAGTGTAAGTCCACATTGTGAAGTGTTGTTGTGTGCTTGCATGTCAGTGTAAGTCCACATTGTCAAGTGTTGTTGTGTGTTTGCATGTCAGTGTAAGTCCACATTGTGAAGTGTTGTTGTGTGCTTGCATGTCAGTGTAAGTCCACATTGTCAACAGTGTTGTTGTGTGCTTGCATGTCAGTGTAAGTCCACATTGTGAAGTGTTGTTGTGTGCTTGCATGTCAGTGTAAGTCCACATTGTGAAGTGTTGTTGTGTGCTTGCATGTCAGTGTAAGTCCACATTGTGAAGTGTTGTTGTGTGCTTGCATGTCAGTGTAAGTCCACATTGTCAACAGTGTTGTTGTGTGCTTGCATGTCAGTGTAAGTCCACATTGTCAACAGTGTTGTTGTGTGTTTGCATGTCAGTGTAAGTCCACATTGTGAAGTGTTGTTGTGTGCTTGCATGTCAGTGTAAGTCCACATTGTGAAGTGTTGTTGTGTGCTTGCATGTCAGTGTAAGTCCACATTGTCAACAGTGTTGTTGTGTGTTTGCATGTCAGTGTAAGTCCACATTGTCAACAGTGTTGTTGTGTGCTTGCATGTCAGTGTAAGTCCACATTGTCAACAGTGTTGTTGTGTGTTTGCATGTCAGTGTAAGTCCACATTGTCAACATTGTATTTCAGTTTCAGTGATTTTATTACATATTTTGGTTACAGAATCACTACTAAATAGCTGTTCTTATAACAGAATACAACCAGCTGTGACCAGAGCACTGGGCCACAGGCACCATAGAAAGGACACACCTAGGTAAACACAAGAAAGGTAACAGTGTTGCAGATAGGTTTTGAAAAGGACAGGGTGCATATGGCAGATGGAGAGCACTTTTTTGCGTGAATGACATTTTTGAGGGTACATCATGGAAATCAATTTACAGATAGTCAACTTGAGCATTTAGTCAATCTTTATGAATTCAAGCTCCTGGCGGTATCGGAAAATTTGGGGCAGGTCAAAATTTGTGGCAATGAAATCTTGTGTTCTAATGCTCTGCCTATTTTAATAAACTGCATTGTTTCGCACAGATTCATGTGACTCGCGAACAATTTATACAGTAATATGTGTGTTCCATAATCCAATGACTAAAATAATTGAATATACCATAACCAATAAATAATATGGCAAAAATATATATATATATGATTAGAATTTGTACAAACGTCATTGGAGATTGTTGTGAAGAATAATAAGACAAACGTCATATTATATTCACGAGAATAGTATTGCTGTGATTTATTTAAGCTGCTGTTTTTCTTTTTTAACTTCACAAACAGTTTCCTTTTTGTTAAATTGTTCAACTTGCACCACTCATGGCTTAGCACCCCTCGTTACAGGAACTAAGATGATATATGTATACAATGTGCCATCAAATGTATTGTATCATAGTTTCTATAATAAACCACCACCATCACAAATCATACTTATAAGTGTAGAAAGGCATCATCCACACGTGTAGAGTGGCGGTGTGAGCCTACCTTGCGCACGTCACAGTGCAGGCCACGAATGGCAAATGTAGGATCGTACTTGAGCTTCAAGATGCCCTCTGGATACTGGAATGGAGACAGTATTTAGGCTATTGCAGCATAAAGGTCAATTCTTCAGTGTCAACAAACAGTAAAACAATTATTAATAATTTTAAAATTTTCTGTAAAATACTCTGTACTCCATTGGATATGGCACTGTTAAAAATCTGTGTCACCATTAACCAGCTTTTATATTTAAATTTTTTTGATTCTATTAAGTTTTGCTCAATAACAAAAATGTTTAATTATTTTACAAAGTTCTTCTATTCATTAGTGGTCCCAGATGGACTGAATCAGAACTGTTGCTAGCACTTATGATCAGCAGATCAATGTAAACCATCACGCCCATCAACTCTGTTTCTATCTCACACATTCTGTTGTGATCTTCCTCCGACTTCCCAGGGGAAGATGTCAACACAATGACCTCATCTCACCCATAAACTCCCTACCCTACCCCCTACCTTGTGCTGTTCCACCAGTTTTCTGCAGCCCAGGTCGTAGATAAGATAGTGCAGAGACTTCTTGTAGTTCATCAGAGTGTAGTCGTAGTCGAAGCCATAGACGTCAATCTCACTCAGGTCGAGCTCGTTGTTGGCATACACAGCGTCCGGGTCGCGGTTGCGTGGCAACGGTTGCTCTGGAGATACGACGACACAAAATGGTAAATTCCATTTAAATACAGTAATTACCAGTAAAATGCTTTCATTTTTTGCCTTGTAGTTTTTCATGATAATTTTCTTTCAATTATGTCCAGTTTCTTCCATTTTGTAGGTGTCTTTCTACAGTTTTGCAATTTTTTAATTTTTATTTTCCATTATATATATACATATAACAAACAAATTGCACCACTACATTTTAGAATGGAAAATTAAGTAATAGTATTTAATTAGTTAATTTGTTTAAGTTATGTTGTTAATTTGTTTAATAGTTATGTTACATTGTCATTATTGTTTAATTAATTAAATTTGCATGTGTACGTGTACTATTTGTGTAGCCCATTCTTGTTGGAATTGATTATACCATTATAAGCTTCTATTAAATTACTACTGTTGTTGTAATACAATTCTATTTTCTATCTGTATCACATTTTACTGTATGTTTGCAACTAAATAAACTTATTGTATAATTATTATTATCCTAAACATCCACATCAACTGAACAAATCATTAGGTCTCTGCTTGTTACAATGCACAGGCAATTACTATTTTTGCTAACCAGACCACCAGAAGAGTGTCGTGTATGGCTATATATCAGTGCACTTGGCCCACATAACATGTTGCTTGGTCCATACATTTCAGCCTACTGTCTGTGCAGGATGAACTGTACACACACAGTGACTACGATGAATGTCTTGGTAGACTTTACTGTTGAATAGTGAGCCAATATATAAAACATTCGACATTATTTGTGCATATTCATAAGGAATTGGTAATTTAAATGTATTTATTTTATCTCATGTTTATTTTGGTTGTTTACTAGATTGCATTACTTAGTGGGGCGGAGTAGTACAGCTGTATGCTCTACAGTTCAAACACTTGCTACCATATGTGTACAGATTGTAATCACTGAACAGTACAAGTACATAAAATAGACCATATAAACAGGACAACAACTACTCATCACACATCGATCTTGGATAACCTTAGTGTGACCTTGACCTGGTTTACACATACCCTTTCTTAAACTTCTATGTGACCCGAACAAGTGTTTCAAATGTGGAGCTTTAATTTGTGTAGTAACTTAGTGACACTGGATTATTCTATTAAATAGTTGTTGCTCGACGAACTACATCTATGCCTGAGACTACTTCATGAATACTGATGTCTGGGAATGCACTAATGCACCAAACAAATGGAGTGTCCTCAACATGAAGGTTTATTTGACAGATTAATTAAGTAATACATTGCTATTAATTATGTTATACCTTGCTGTTCATCACTGATTCAGTGCACCTTATAAATGCATGTGTGTTACAACTCTGAACCGATAATGTAATATCAAGTACTGATAATGTATTAACAACCGATAATGTAAGTTCCAATAATGTAATAATCAACTGATAGTGTTGAAAGCTGTTTGGAGAATGAGCACACAGCACACACTAGGTGACGAAGACATTCTTAGCGCATGTGCATACACATGCTATCTGTAACGGCAATGGTGCCAACATTTAGATTTCAACTTAAAAACAAATACAGCAACACAAAACTAACACTGTGTTTCAGGTTTAGCAGTTATGAGGTCATCTGTTGACACAACACGATTTACCAGAACTTTAATCCAGCAATTACTCATTGATCAATCAGTTCAACTGTGATTAATTGTTTGCATGCTGCTCAGTACTGCATGCTTGCACACAGACTGCATAGAACTGGCCGCAACCAGCAGATCAGCAAAAGGTCAATCTGACCAGCTGTGGTCAAATGTTTGTACATGCATTGATGATGCATACATGTACAGTTGACTTTAAGCATTATTAATTTATTATTCATCAACACATCATCACATTTCCCTCCCAAGTCAGTAAATGTAAAAACAAGAAAGTTATAGTAGGTATGTATAAATTATACATGTGGTCAAATATTAAACAACCTGGTTACATGCTTAAAAGACTGCAGATGAGCTGTGCAACCCATTTATTCATAAAAGATAAGGAACGTCTTTGACAGCTCGACATCTTGTGCACTGCAATCGTCAGTTCAACAATCACGATAGGCTGTATTGAAGCTAAAAATAAATACAATTTATACAGGTAAAATGCATGTTTTTATTCAATGGGTATGGTCGGTTAACATCTATATATATATATATATATAGCCTGTATATATATATAATCCATCCTTTCATGCAATTTCAATGTGGCAGTACTATATATGCATGTGTTCACGTATAAGAGTAATCACATAAATCTGGTTCAATGAAAGAGAGAATTCATCCGGGATACTGGCAGCTCAGTATTGTCATTTATTAACTTTAAGTAATTAACATCATTGCCATTTAAACTTAGTAAAAACTTGTTCTCATTCTCAAGAACATCTCTACAATGCATACTAGATATAAAACTCCATTAGAAGTCGGGATGCCGAGCTTTATATAATCTATATAAACGGCAAACAACAGCATAGCCATAGGAAATTGTAATAATATGTCATCATGATGTAGCAGATCTGTCGTATGTACCTTGACCCTGCCCCGTGAACTTGACATAACTAATAACTTACACGTACCTGCGACTATCTGCTTTGCTTTATGATATTCCTCCCACAAATCGACCTTTTCCATCGTGGCTGTCCGGCATGGTCCACTATACGACCGGAAAGGTATATTAACAGCACCTTTCAAAATGTGTCGATTTTGACAGACGCGTCGAGCGAGTAAATAGAAGCACGTTGACATGTTTCTGCGAATGTTCCCTACGCTGGAAGCGGGTCAGTCCCGTTAATCACTCAAACGTGGCCTTGAACTACCCGGCGCTGAACGATTCATCTGGGAAGATTGGTAGTAGTATGAACATGTTACATAAAAACTACAAATTCGTTGCGTATGCAACAAAACATAGACCCTTTTGGCTGTTGCGTCTTACTAGCAAAAGCAAGCGTCTACACTCGAATATGTGATTTCATCCGTCAGATGGCGTAACTAGTACATATACATCTGTACCTCGAAGACGTTTAGTTTGTTTATTTTGGTAATCTTTTTCTTTTTAAATTAACTTCCACAAATATTGAGTCACAGGCACATCTGGCCACTGGTAATAATTCGGTGAAAGAAATTGCCTCAAATTATGGCATATAATTATTTATTGGTGAACAAAACGACACATCTGATAAATGAACTGGAATAGATATTAACAGCTTGTTTACGATCGTGTCAATAATATAAACATGCCGTTTTCATAAAAATCTGAACATTTACGAAATATATCAATATTGTAACTCCTTATCATTTATTTGTTTCATGTTATGCAAATAAATTGTCAGAAAAGTTGGTTTTAGTGAAATACAGTTTCAGTACCAAAATACAGCCGCGCGAAACGTTTGGTAACAGCGTTTACCATGCTAGCGGTTATACCCAACAAAAAGATATGTTGACGATCGTGACGTAATTGCCTTGGGAAGTCACGCTCAATTCTCGTTAGTTCTTAAGTTCTTACCTTAAGAACGGTCAATAATTGCCCAAGTTGAGCACTGAGACCGTCTCAAGTTAGTCACACACAGAGATCAGTGGCTAAATCTCGCGAGATTCAAAACGACGGATTTTGGCGTGGGTCGAACAGCGACCTAGTAACTATACATTAAAACAATATTGTAACCATTCACATCACGAGGGAACATAATACGACTTGCCACTGCAAAGTGGATTGCAAAAATGTGTACCTTTTTGGATTCAGCAGATTATGAGCTCATTTGTTGAAATATCTTCAGTATTGTTTGATTTATTGTTAAAAATGAAACAAACTTTCAGTTGTAAAAAAATTTGGTTCAATTTTGATAATTTGTCGAGGAAAATATACCACACATTGAAAGATGAGATCATAAGGTGCACATTTTCTGCCCAAATCAGAATTAATTAAGCATAACGTAGACAGCTGTTTTGGCTTGCATGCAGAATAGGCTTATGGAACTTACTACCCAGTCCGCTGTAGCATGTCACATATGATGTGTGTGGTTAATAAGTCAATGATAAAATACTTTTTTTAAATGTATTAGTTTCAAAACCCACATGGTAAAAAAACCTCACTCGTGCCTAGCAAGTGAAATTGGTATTAATGCACATTGACGACATATCTGGTAGTCATGACACGTCTGTTAAATCAAATCAAGCTGTCCATTTCATCATTCCTGTAGTCGGAAGGGAAATAATGTGGCGATGATACTTTGACATTAAAATTATGGTCATTCGACAGGCAACATATGCATTGTTTAAAGTCTCACACCACATACTGAAGTGGTTGGTGGTTGTTGGATTTTGAGAACTTGTATGAAACAACCACAAAAGCAGTAGGAACGTATCTTGTAAAGTTTTGAATCAATCGAAGTCCAGAATTGGTATATTTTGTGACCAGTATTACTTTAATAGTTTGTTAACTGAAAGTAAATGCCTCACACAGATACTTGTTAAGTGCAAAGAAACAGCATTGTAACATCACGGAATTAAGCAGTGTGTACAGCAATCCTGCGACATCAATACGCTTGTTACTTTTATAGCAGAGCCATTTCCCTGTAAGCTTCACAGTTCAAACACTTGTTACCATGATATGTAGAGTATGCTGTAATCACTGAACAGTACTGTACTGACAAGTGCTCTAAGCAAAAACAATTGGCCATTCAATTGTAATATCACATAATTGTGACTTATTTTGAAACTGAATTTTTGAAGATTTGACTTGGTAGTTTTTATACACTAGAGGAATGGTAGTTTTCTTTATAGATTTGCAGAAATTACAAACTATCTTTCTGCCATGAAAATGTATCATAATTAAATTATGTTGTTATATGGCTTGAACATGCAGTGAATTAGAACTGAAGAACTTCACACACTAGTTTTCGCAGAAAATCTACACACATTTCCTAATATAATATACAAATAATTTCAATTTTATTATCCTGAAGCATACTTAAAATATTTAGTACACACATTGGCCACATTGATGATATTCACACTCCTTACATAACTCTACTGTTCACCATTGACTAAAGTTATAGTGGCTTGAAAGGAAAGGGCCACTTACAATAGTTCGATCTCCATGGACCATGTTCACAAAATTGTTCATTTATAAGTCCAGTAGACTCATGAAGGTACAACTGTCCTAATTATTAAATATTATTGTCCTGGGGTACACAGTAATAGTTCCTGGACCTATTTCTGTAGCAGCTATGATTTAAACATGCAGTTTCAATATCAAACTGGTCTCATTTATTTACTAGCAATTCATCTTGCCGTTTGCTGCCTCTCATTTCAAGTCGGTGCGTGCATGTGCGGGGACAGCACGAGTTCGACAGGTATTGGAACAGAGGGACAGAATAAATAACAAATATAACTGAGATGGGAGGATTTTCTGGAGAAGAATGATGGAATTGAAAGGGTTGAGAATGAGAGATGGGGAGAGTAATCACATGTTAAGTGAAGGATTTTCCCTTTGGCTTAAATGTTGCATTGTTTTCTATACAACATGGCAAAGTGGTAGACAACTAAGTCTGGCCTTCCTTTCCATGTCAGCTCTGAAATGGTTTCAGGAAAACAAATTGAGAAGGAGTAAGTCTGGATTGCAGAGACACGGAGAGGAGCCATACAACTGCCACACAACATAAGGTCAATAGCTCTGAAAACCTTTACGACAAATCTCACCAGGTGGACCGAGTGTTCATAGCAGATAACAAGTTATAAAACATTGTTTTTAAATGTCTAACAACTAATAGACAAGTGCTACATGTTTATATGTAGATGAAGTATTGATAAGATCTGGACTGCAGAAAATAAATTATTATTTAAAATCCATGACTGTCGGTAAATGATGTAACTGCAATGCGGTTTTATCCTCCAAATGAATGAGTTGTGCACACCACATCGTACAGTGCTCGATTCTTTTAGCTCATCACAAATTGGGTTCGTTCATGTTCAAACCCAAAGTGCAGGAACCATTTTTGAGCCAAATTTTAACTGTAACAAATAATTTAACAATTCACTTCAAAAGTAAACAACACATTTCTACAATAGAGCAGGCATTTTGAAATCGATATAAAATAGGCTAGATTTTTGGTGAAATAATATAGGCAAAAGAAATCTACTTGATGAGCCATCCTTAATTTGTTTTCCCTTAGTACAAATTGCAAGTTAATATGGAAAATGTACACTTAAGATGAAACATGGAAAAAAGGCGTACACTGAGAAGTGTTAGTTCAGTAAGGATGTTAGTTTGATCTTTGTTCAAAGCAGCTACAACAATCCGCTAGGTGCTGTCAGTGTTAACATAAACATGAACACAGTAAACTGTGCAATGGCAACAAAAGCCTCGTGTCCGCAGACTACCAGTGATAGCATGCCGAGTATGCTCGCGAACAGAATCCACACAGAATGTGAAGCTCTCAGAAGGCTTTGTGTTCACTGTACATTCGCACAGGCAGCTTGACGTATGTAGCAACAACGCCAGTCATGGCTTCCGGCAAGACAACTTCTGTCTGTTCCCAGACTTCCTTCTCGACGTCGAAGCCCTGGATGATGTCCTGAAAGCTGTGGATGTCCCAGCTGTAGCCCCCAAGGATGTACACCTTGTTTGCACACTTCACGGCCGGAGCCTCACTCTGGCCGAGCGGTGCTGGAGACAGAACTGTCCACTGGTCAAGTTCGACATCATACGACTCTGTGTTGAGAACATCGCGCCTGTCGCCAGCATCCGTGTTTCCTGCGCATGCCAGGATCTTGTTGAGGTGGGAGATCATCACATGGTAGCCTCGACTCTGGTTCATTGGGGACTTCAACTGCCAGCCGTCGTGACCGGCATCGTAGCAATGCATCTCGTCAGTGAAGTCATCCCCAGAGCAGCCACCTGACACGTACACTTTGTTGTCGTTTGAGCAACCAGCGTGGCTGAACACGGTGGCAGGCAGCGACGCGATCGGGATCCATTCATTTGTCACAAAGTCATACTTTTCTGCGGAGCTGAGAGCAACACGATTGTGTTTTCCGCCGACAGCAATGAGACATGTTGACAGTGCGACAAGAACAAAGTGGGTTCGTGGAACTGTCATGGAAGACACCTGCAGCCATTTGTCGTCGCGTGGATTGTAGCGGAACACGTTACTTGTGGCGTTACTGCCATCGCCAGCCATCGCATTCTGCCCCCCCACAACATACACAAAGTCATTGACTACGGCAACACACGCAAAGTATTGGCGTTCCTTCTTCGGACACAGAAGTTCAAAGTCTTTGAGGCGACCATCTTTGAACCTGGCAGCCATCATGTGAGTACTGAGGGTGTTGTCGAGATACCCTGCTCCGAGAATCAGCAGACTAGGCTCGTAGTCCCTCATTCTAGACAGTGGCAAGTCCATGATCGGCTGTTTGAACAGCTTCATGTGGTAACTGAGTGAGGCTTGAAGGATATCCTGACAACCGTCGGAGAGCATCAGAGGCTCTGTGTAGATCTCATCCATCTGTTCTGCGTCAATGAGACCATAGCGGACAAGATGAAGGACCTGCTTAGCCGACGCCCTGCGTTCTGGCTTCACTTTGAGCCACTTGATGGCAACATTGAAGACCTCAAGTTCCGACTCAGCGCGCAGAGCGTCATCCTTGAGGAAGGCACACAGCAGCTCGAGGGAAATGTCCTGAAAGTCATCGTTCTGAGCAATGGGGATGAAGTTCTGTAAGATGAAGTGCATTGTCTTTTTCTGGCAGTCTGCCAGCTCGTACATCTCGGCCATCTTGAGGAACTGCAGACAGTTGTCAATGTTGACTTCGTCCTTGAGGTACTGGGCACAGAAGTCCTGCACCTCGTTGTACTGCAAGTGAGCTGCTGCCTCGAGGACCTCCTGCAGGTTGGTGGAGCTGATGATGACAGAGCCAGTGTATGCGTAGTCCAGCAACGCCTTGAGGCCCTTTGCCGTCACCCCACACAGCTCCACCTCATCCTGGGTGCTCTCCTGGAAGCCTTCCGTGAACATAGAGTAGAAGTATTGACTGGAGGCGGCCAAGAAGCACCGGTGCACGTGAAAGGTCTCTTCCTGTACGCGCAATCGTGTGTCACACAGAAGGTTCAGATGCCATAGCTGCTTGAAGCCACCAACCACGATGTCTCCGTGCGTCTTCGCGGTGTAACGACGCTCCCTAGCTGTTGCCATCGAAGACATCTTACCTGCTGGTGCAAGCAGAAAAGGACAGATAAACGAACAACATCAGCAAGAATTGAACAACATGCACAAGGGAAATTCATTTAACTAAAATACCACATATTTATCAAATGTTAGTCTGGTAACAAAACTAATAGCACTAGTCAGTGTTGGGCAATATTTTACATATAATTACGTATGGCTTGTTTTGGCTACCCTCATTGTATCAGAAGTGGCTGCTTAGGTTTGCCTTTGTAGCAATAGAGTTTGTTTGCTTACAGTTGTACAATCTATTGCAAAATAATTAAAAACAATTATTTTAACTATTGTTTCGCATAAAGTATTTAAATGGAAGTACGTTTGTCCTCAAATGTTATTTTTGCTGAGTACGGTTTTCACTGTGAGGGAATTATGCGAATGTGCTGAATATCAAATGGCAATTACCTACCTCTGTAATACAAATAAAGGTAAATAATCTGAATAATCTGTTTACAATTTGAACAATTCACTGGTGCAACATTCAATTTGCGAACAAAGTTTTGGAATTACTCATTATATGTATATAATCGTACATTTCCCCTCAACATTTTCAGATTGCTCAATCCTTAACTACATTTTCAATGTCGTACATGAAAATACAAGTGGTTGGTACAAATTGTTTTGTAAATTGTGAGTTTTTTGTGACAATCATACTCCTTATTCAGACATATGTCATACGTGGAATTATGACATAATTAAAGGGAATAAAAACATCTATTGCTTGAATTTATGTTATATTACATCCTGCTATCTATTTCCACGTCCACCAAGCAAAAAATTCAATGAATTAGAAATTCCACATTTTATGCTGTACATCCGGACATTTTCGAATATGCATATTTTTGGCGCGCTTTTCGGGATGCCGAGATGTGACGTCACTTATGACTCAAACTTGCTTCAGGCCGACCCTTTCTATGCATTCAGAGCATGTTTACAAGTATAGCTTTTGGGTCGAAACGAGCATCAGAATGAGTTATTGTGCAATATTCCGATGTAATACAAACACTAGTCATCATAGAGGAACAAGCAGTTATCTTACGGTTCCACATGAATCAAATTTTATTCAAAACAACGTATGCGAATGGACCTACAACTTACAAGTCAACTAGGTTTCGTCGAGGTTGGGCTCGTTTTCAGAATAATTATATCGAATGCAACCAACGGGAGATAATCTACACCAATAAACATACATAGCAAACATATATTGTATCCAGCTACATAAAGTAACGTGTATAATCTCATAATATCACTAGAATATCGATATATGAAGGAGTTGTACAATTTACCATAACAACTTAAATCAGTTAGAGAGTTTCCGCTGGTGCCACTAGCTCAGTGGGTAGGCACGTTGGTTACTTGTCATTTATTTTACAATCGGGCGAAGCCGGTTCAATCCTGACAGCAGGCAAACTATTGATTTTCTTTACACTTTTTTTGTTTATGTTTTCACGAAGTAATATAAACCAAATCATTTAATATACTATGATGCACTGTTTGTAAATAATTTTTATTTTGTAGTAATTATTTATTCGCCACAAAAATGAAAATATGGTCATTATATAACGATGTTTCTAAATTTTATTTACCCAAACAAATATAATGTAATGGATATCTAATTTATTAATTATAAATATATTGTACAGTAATATATTGTAATTATATATGTGAAAACAGATTGTGATCTGTCTGGATAAATACAATTTAGAAACATCGTTGTATATAATGACCATATTTTCATTTTTGTGGCGAATAAATAATTACTACAAAAATATTTACAAACAGTGCATCATAGTATACTAAATGATTTGGTTTATATTACTTCGTGAAAACATAAACAAAAAAAAGTGTAAAGAAAATAAATAGTTTGCATGCTGTCAGGATTGAACCGGCGTCGCCCGATTGTAAAACAGACACCAAGGAACCAACGCGTTTACCAACTGAGCTATCACGGCCGGCAGAAATTCGCTGACTGATTTCAGTTGTTATGATAAATTGTACAACTCCTCCTTCATAGATCGATATTCTAGTGATATTATGAGATTTTACACGTTACTTTCAGTAGCTGGATACGATATATGTTTGTTATGTATGTATATTGGTGTACATTATCTCCCGTTGGTTGCATTCGATATAATTATTCTGAAAACGAGCCCAGGGCCAAGCTCGACTTGTAGGCTCATTCGCATTCATTGTTTTGAATAAAATTGAATTCATGTGGAACCGTAAGATAACCGCTTGTTCCTCTATGATGACTAGTGTTTGTATTACATCGGATTATTGCATAAAAACTTATCCTGACGCTCGTTTCGACCCCAACATTATCCATGTAAACATGCTCTGAATGCATAGAAAGGGTCGGCCTGCTGCGAGTATGAGTCATGTGTGACGTTAAGATACCACGTGATCGCCTACCTCATTAAATTTTTATTTTCCGCGGGAATCGCTACACAGACGGGTTTAAAATCGAATTTATGCTACAAATGTATTTTTCTGTATTTTTTTAATGTTCTCGAATGTTACAGGCAATATTAAACTTTCTGTACACATGGAAAACAGATTTTAGCTAATGCCTTGTTTTTATTTCCTTTAATGTCAGCAAGCCAACATGTGTCCATCTCCATTAAGTGTCCCCATGGAATCTCACTATGTCTTGCCACTTGACTAGATACGCTGATACATATATGTTTATGACTGATGAGATTGGATGCAATTGCCTAGCGAATGTGATACAAATAGATAGATGCATTTACATAAATGACAATCGTTGTGGGACGGCGATATTTAATTAACAAAACTGTAAATATTTTACTAAAACCAACTTTTTTTAATAATGTGTTTGCATAACATAACATAAATAAGTGGTAAGCAATTACATTGTGATTGCAAGTTTCTTTAGATATTTATTAAAATGGCATATATTTATATTAATTTTAAGAGATGCTCGTTTGGTGGTCCAGTATAATGGGACAAAAGCAACTTGTGACAAATTATCTATAATTAATTCAGCACATTATATAAAAAGAATAGACGACCTCAGTTAGTTAAACTTTAACAAATGTGTCTACATTTTGCAGATGAACCGGCATAAATTAATGTTCAGGAGGGAATATTGCGTCCAAACATTTTGAACGCTAACAGTTGCCTATTTTGCTGTTACAACAAACATATGCCACTGCCACGCTTTCAGACTCAATGGCAGCTACAGTTTGTTATATTCGATTATAATAATGGAAATAGATGTAGCCATACACATGCCATACTACTGGCAGTGCGTGTTGACGGCGTTGTTGAATTCAGGAAGTTAAACGTAAAAGCTAAACCAAAGTCTAAGTCTGACTCTAGACTAGTCCACAACATCATTTATAAGGCATACGTTCAAAAAGTATTATTATACGTTAAGAATGATCAAGTCTACATTCTAAAACATTGCATTACATATATATTCGGCGAATATTCTAACATCTACCGACTACAATAGTCCAATAACTGGAGTCTTCGGCGAATCGAATGACGTAAACGGGAATAAAGCACACATATTATCGTCCACTGCAAAAAGCGAGTTACATTTTATCAAATTTAATTACATTTATTTAAACAGCATGTACTGACTATGCTTACTGCAAAGTGTTTATATGCATTTGACCACTGTAACACCGCATTCAAACAGCAGTTATGTAAGGAATGGAAGAATTCCTCTGCCCATAATCTGGCGACGGCTTCCGTCGGATTCGCTGACGCACCAGTCACCACTGCCGCGGAGACACCGTCGGTTTCCAAAGCAAACAAACTCGTGTAGTCAGGTTTTAGGCCTAGGGGCATTACGAGATTTTATGGTTCAAATAAACTCGTCCGTGCTTTAAACTAATTGCATATTATAACACAACGTTAATTTTACATACAATAATGATAATGACCGAGTCATACTAAATATATAATTAAATATGTTAATTGTTTAGGCTTTATTTGTTCTTCAAAAAAACATTGGTGTGTGTAATCTATATACTGTGTGTGCTTGTGTGTGTCAGGGATGGGTTCAAGTACTCGAGTACTTAAATACAGCAAGTACTGTACTTGGACTTATACTTGCCATTTTGCTGAGTGCAGTACATGTACTTGACCATCAAAGTACTTGGACTTGGCAAGTACTTTTACAAGTACTTTTTATGTTTTTGTTAAGTAGTTGATCTATTGGAAGGATTGAAAAGAAATGGCTACAATGAAAATTACTGTATATTTATTCTTATTTTGTACAAAGCTTCATAACACAAAACATAATTGATGGTACTTGTAATGGTGGTTGATTGGTTTGTAAGTATAAAAGAGATGATAAGCACAGGCACTTACATGCATGTCAGCTGCGAGTTGAAGCCATGAGTCAATTACATGGGATAAACAAACACTATCTGATGCCTTGATCAGTTGTAGTGGCTTCAGATGTTCAGAAACCACCAGTTCACTTGTATTGTTGACTTTTGTGGTAGACATAATTGCCTTGGCTTAAGATAATGACTGAATAGTAGTCAGTTGCAAATTGCAATCTGTTCAAAACCTCAGAACCTGGCACTGCAGACAAGCAAGCATATTGTCAGTCATATCAACAAGACTGCAGAGTAGAGTCTTACTACAGACATGGTGAACAAATCAGCAGCATTTGATCACTTTGTTTTTTCAACCAACGTACAAGGCAACTACAAAGCTCAGCGTAAACACTGCGACATGAAGATTTCACCATTATGAAACATAAACGTAGCGTTTGATGTACTTAACTGTACTTGACTAAAATTTTCATCAAAGTACTTGGTACTTGAATTTTTCACAAAGTACTTGTACTTGCCTATATTTTTGAGATTAGTACTTGTACTTGGCAAAATTGAAAGTACTTGTATTCAAGTACATTGTGCATGTACTTCACCCATCCCTGGTGTGTGTGTGTGTGTGTGTGTGTTCATAATGGTAGTACTGCCAACATGGTCTCTCTGTGCATTTTAGTACATTTTATTGTCAACAAGCTGAACTGTCAACCTCTCTGTAGGATTCAGTCATATTTTCAAAATGGGCAATCTTGAAATGGTAATTTATTGTCAACATGGTTATACACAAGTGATAAATGATGCAGCAACCCATCAGTGACAACTTGTCTAGTTCTAAATGAAGCCTCACAACATCTGAACTAGTTACACAATTAGAGCATGGTCCAGCATACCAAATCAAAGGACATTTAAAAAACAAAATAATACATGAACATTAATGAATGCACATCTTTTGAATGTAAAAAATACAGTTCATTTGTGACATGTATCATTCTAGTTTGGCAACACAGTAAAACAAATATATACGAATTATTGAAGGTTCATGCAAACTTGCCAATAACACAACTGTTTTTAAGAAATATATATCGATTCATATATTCAAACTTTGGGAAGAGGATTCAAGACAAGACAACCATATACAGTGGAACCTCACTATTAATGTCACCCTTGCGACTGGACAAGTACCTGAATAGCGAGGTGACCGTATTAGCGGGACTAATATCCTATACTTTACTGTAAGTGGAAATAATGTTGAACTGTTCCAGTGACCTTAATTGCGAGGTGGCTGTATTACCAAGGTGACCGTAAAGCAAGGTTCCACTGTGTGTGTGTGTATATATACTTAACAGAAGTCAACTTATGTGGTTTATTGTATGCCATATGAGATACAGGCAGCCGAGACCGAAGAAAAAGAGTCAGGTTAAGCGAAAATCGACTTAACCGAGTTTGAGTCATGTGGAGTGCACTGTGTGTGCGTGCGTGCGTGTACAATGGTTGAAGGTGGTTAACATGAAGTCATTGACTTTTATTTAAGTTTACCACAAACAATCATATGAAGGTGAAAGTATTAGGTGTCCAACAAGGGTACTTTTTGTTTTCTTTTGATCCACACACACTCGAATCAATACATACATTCTCAATGTATTTATATGCAGAACCAGTGGTTATAAATACTGCTCTATCTACACAACAGCCATCTTCTCTAACTAGTCTCATGCACCTTACAATAATTATTGATATCAACAGGCAGTTCAGATCTTCTACTTCACAGCTTTTTATTCATAAAACCAAGCAGAACACGTTTGTTGAATTGTGCAGCATTAACAACATTGTAACAAAAAGAAACACATATATACGTTAAGGTTTTTAGGGTGTACGTATCGATGAAGTTTTGCAAGAGGTATGTGGAGGGTTGGCTATAAGCTTGTGTGGTTCACCCTGGGTACTATCAGTCTCCCTGTAGAAGGTAGGCCATGTGGAGGGTTGGCTATAAGCTTGTGTGGTTCACCCTGGGTACTATCAGTCTCCCTGTAGAAGGTAGGCCATGTGGAGGGTTGGCTATAAGCTTGTGTGGTTCACCCTGGGTACTATCAGTCTCCCTGTAGAAGGTAGGCCATGTGGAGGGTTGGCTATAAGCTTGTGTGGTTCACCCTGGGTACTATCAGTCTCCCTGTAGAAGGTAGGCCATGTGGAGGGTTGGCTATAAGCTTGTGTGGTTCACCCTGGGTACTATCAGTCTCCCTGTAGAAGGTAGGCCATGTGGAGGGTTGGCTATAAGCTTGTGTGGTTCACCCTGGGTACTATCAGTCTCCCTGTAGAAGGTAGGCCACGCTGCCATGTGGCAACTCTGTGTTGGATTAACACTGCAGTGCTGTGAGGTGTGCTCTAAGCCAAATGGGCTGGTCGTTTTCTAGCTCAGCCCCAAGCCAAGCACCGTCCACACCTGAAATGAGAAATAATAATGTTTTACTATGCTTTCAACACATAAACATTTTAGTATAATCTGTAATTTTATCTTTTGTATAATATGTATGGTTCACTCTTTATTCTTATATTCTTTACATATAAATAACCCCCACAGATCAGGTTCATCAATGTTTACATCTGTAGTGTGTTAAATGTTTATATCTAGTGTGTTAAATGTTTACATCTATAGTGTTAAATGTTTACATCTATAGTGTGTTAATAGTTTATGTAATAATTCTATCTGCATATTTGTTAATTAAAATCATCAAACAAAACAATATTTTTATCAATATGACGATTAGACCAGATAAACTGTTAGGAATAGCCTCATACAAAGGAGGCCACATATAACTACTTTTGCTGGGTTTTTTCTGAACCTAAACAAATTTCACAGTATGTGTGTCCAAAGTTTTCATAAAAACCAAATAACGCATTTATACAAATGAAATATCATGTCGTAGCTGACATTAAATACATTAGACTTTAGTGAAATGAAACAAAACATGTGCAGGGGTGGCTTAAGCTCACCCACCTTTCAGTGCCATGATGTCAGCGATCCAATGGTGTGCCGCGCTCAGTCAACCTTAGAAGTCTTTGTAGACGAGTTCATACTTGGGCACATGTGCAGGATCAAGGGGACTTCTTACCATCAGTTTACCCCTCATCGCCCCACAAAATATCACCTCAACGACATCAATGAAGTCCTGTTTGTTGTGAAAGCTACCGATGAACTTTGTGTGGTCAGGGGTTCTGAAAACACAAAAGCACCAAAAGAATATTTAGTTAGTCCTCTCTACATTTTGCTTTTGTTCTGTACTCCTCTTACATTTCCTCACAATCACTCTGTAAACAAACCTCCCTTCACAATCATCGTTTTCCTTGTCTTCTTTACCTTTTACTTTGATGGTACACACTCTTCTAAATTAACTGTTCAATGTTCTTCCGCAGTTGCTTCACATGTCCACCCCACTGTAGCCAACATAGGCAGATCCAGTTACCTTTGTCATTTTGCATGCCCATAGACCTTTGTGAATGGACGCACGCATGTGACCGTGCCCTCCCTAGACCATTTGAAGTGCCCAAGTTCAGGCTACAATACAGTGAAGTTGTTTCAAAAGTTACAAAATTTGTTTGACAACACCTCCTCCCGTCTTCGATATCAGTCTAGCCAGCCGCGAGCCAGCGGAGAAGGTGAAGAAAAGCTGAATATACAGTAGCAAACAATTTTCAACAGAACCTCCCCGTTTTCCGATGTCACAGTCGTGCCAGATGAAACTAGCGGAGAAGCTGAAGTTATGGCAGCACGGCAGCGACAAATTTTCTACATCATTTGGTTCAGCCGCCAGTGGAGGTTTTTGTGCCCCCCAGACTTGCTTTCTCGATCCACCCCTGACTCACCAGCTTCTTCTTGAAACTTTCAGCTCCCCTTCACTTTTTTTCTACTCCAACAATTCTTCTCAATGTCTCACACACTTATTTTCACAAACTTGTATAGTAATGACAAAACTTGTGTTTAATTTAGTTGTAAAGTTCAATAGGAAAAGGTGATAATTTATTATCATATAATTCTATCATGTTAAATATATATATATATATAAATAACTGAAATAGTATAAACTATTATCTGTTCTACCTAGTAACACATCAAACGGCTAAACTGTTTTAATGAATGACAAGGCTTAAATATAATTTGACCGATATCTGTTTAATTTGAATGTTTTTCCCCAATTACGGGCTATTATTATGTGTCCATTGCATATTGTTTACATTGCATGTTGAATGACAAATCTAAATTCATAATCTTAATAACATCACATATATATATGTGTGTTCAATATCACAATACTGCATATTACACTTATGTACAAAGAAATAGTGGTGTAAACTCACCCCCAATCCACCTTCATATGTTGGGCATTGAAGAAGAATATGGTGGCTGGAATGAGGGAGATGTCGAAGTAGCGAACATACACTGGCAGACTGTCGACATCCACCAAATAGATGGCGGCCATTTTGGCAAGTTCTGGAGCAGCCTTGGCCAGCTGAAATAAAAGGCAACATTGTTTAGTTAAAGATACAAAGTCTAACTGCAAGTATTGACATTTTTTTACCATACACTATATAATATCCATTCTAGCAATAACCTAAGGCAATTTGAATGATTCCATTCGATTATTATGTTTACATCGTATACAGTGGAAAATTATTTTACGGGCATGTTAATAGTATGTCAATCGTAAAAATGAGAACACCTGAAATAGATAAACTTTCAGGAAATACTTGTTCAATAATATCTTTCTTTATTTTATCAACAACACAAGAAATGCTAAACATTCTTGATGATAAACATAAGAATCCAACTGTATTATTCAGTCTTGATGATAAACATAAGAATTCAACTGTATTATTCAGTCTTGATGATAAACATAAGAATACAACTGTATTATTCAGTCTTGATGATAAACATAAGAATACAACTGTATCATTCAGTCTTGATGATAAACATAAGAATACAACTGTGTTATTCAGTCTTGGTGATAAACATAAGAATACAACTGTATTATTCAGTCTTGGTGATAAACATAAGAATACAACTGTATTATTCAGTCTTGATGATAAACATAAGAATCCAACTGTATTATTCAGTCTTGATAAACATAAGAATACAACTGTATTATTCAGTCTTGATTATAAACATAAGAATACAACTGTATTATTCAGTCTTGATGATAAACATAAGAATCCAACTGTATTATTCAGTCTTGATGATAAACAAAAGAATACAACTGTATTATTCAGTCTTGATGATAAACTTATATTGTGGTATAAACTATTTTCATTTAGGGATGTAAAACTTTCTAATAACTGCCACGATACTCTTTGCTTGATTGATCTTTTGATGGATGTTTGTCGAATTCTGGCTTTGAGTCAATAAATAATGTCCCCAATGTCTTTTTCCTCTTCTGTGATTCCTAAGTAAGTATACTCCTTTTCTTCTTTTTTTCATAAGTTCATCAATTTGCATTTGTGTGGTGGAATCTTAATAACCATAGGTTAGACCAAGATGTAGGGTTATCTAAACCTTCCAGCAGTGCCAATTTGCAACAGCACACGTTTACTTTGTTACAGTACTTAAGGTTTTTTAATGTTCTTGTAACAAAGTACATTTATCTGCACTTTTTGATTTTCTTCTTCCATATTTTTAGTTACTTTTTATGTTATAACTCCAGGGATGAAGCAGCTTCACCGGGCTTTTGTGTGCATTGGTTATTTTTGACTGACTACACTTTGGAGGAATCATGGCTTCTTTTGTGCTAGCCCTGATGTTCATGTAGCAGGTGATATTGGGATAGTGTGATTGTTGCCTGACCAAAGGGATTCAATGGTCCTTTGAATCACAGACCCAACCAAAACACATAGGCATGGGAACGAAATTCATATTCAGGGGTCTACTGGAGGTTCATCACCACTGACAAAATTTCGCATCGGAAGACGGGGGAAGGCTGCTGTTGGAAATTTGTCACTGTTGCACTGCTGTAACTTGAGCTTCTCCGCTATCTCGGCTGTGAACTCATCACGTCCGAACACAGGCGGGACAGTGCTGTTAAAATGTTCTGTTTTACATTGCACCACTGCTGTCGATTTACCTTTTCCAGCTTCTCTCTCTGAAATTATGACATCCGAAGAAGCCTATTACTGGGAGGGGGGTGGGGCAGAAAACCATGTCTGCCCTCCAATTGGACAAACCTTTCAGTAAAAAATTACAAATTAATCGTTTCATAAAGCAGCTCCCTGTTCCCGCGCCTATGCCAAAACACCATTTCACACAAGGCTATAGGGACAGGCCTCATTGGATTCCCATTCATTCACTGATTAATTGCTGGGTAATGTTTGACCAGCAGCTTCATCTAATAATACCAACTTTACCTAGTCGCTATCTGCACAGTGCACACTACTGACCACTACTTAGTGGCTACCTGCACACTACTGACCAGCACTTAATGGCTACCTGCACACTACTGAACCTATCACTCCTAAAGGGATGAAAATCATCCTGATGCCTTTGTTTTGTGTTAATCAGACAGTGTTAGGTGAGTGTCAAAGCCTTACTGTTTGTTGAGAACTACTCTGTTTCGCTCATTGAATAGGTAATGCACAGCATACACACATAGGTAATGCACAATGTACGATATGCCGTAAACAGTTGTAATGCAGTTTAATTAACTTTGGATTCTTTTTTATCCATTATCATGAATAAATATTACTATAAAGTAGTAGTGGTATTGGTATTTACATAAAAGGCCTCTGTTTTGCGTATGTGTCCATTTGAGATCTTGGAATAATCTGACAGCCGGATATTTTTGTACTTCTTTACTTAAGTAGGCCTACTTTTCTATACAAGTACTTTTTAGTTAAACTTGTAGTTTTTGGGAGCTACCTTTACTTCCTTATTTCATTGGACTACTTGTACCAGCACTGCATTCCTGTGACATATAGTATTCGGGTCACATGAACTATTAATTGTTCTAAAACTAATACATGTATTAGAGTCATCTGCAAACATAATACATCTGAAACTATATTCCTCGGAAGATCATTTATAATATACAAAATAAATAGAAATGATCCTAGGACATTCCCTATTGGGTGCCGCTGGTTACTAGGAATCATTACCACGCCGTTGGGCTTATTGTCTTCATTGATAATTAATTTTTATAATTAATACGTAGGTCCTAGTACTACTGGCGCTGCCACAGCCACAGGTGGTGAAATTGAATTGAAATAATAAAAGTTAGTTCTAATTAACTATGAGAAATTAAAGTCCTAAAGTCAGCCAAAAGTCCACATTTTTTTTCCATAGTCACACACAAAAATAAATGATACTGAAATTATGGTAGGCGTGCTTATATTACTAGTATAGTACTAGTTTTACTATTAGCCAATATAATCTTCACCACGATGATGAACATACGATGTCGTCGATTCGAAGACAAGTGGTGTCGTCATCTCTACCAAATCGCAGCACCAACACTAAATCTTCCGTGGTTCGAATCACATCATCGATTTCTTTCTTCGTTGCAAGTTTCGGCAAAATAAAACTCATTTGTGTGAAAGTACCGAATCACTATATCATCCCAATAATTATCCTCAACACAAACCAATTACTTTAGTCGTTAGAGGGCGCGACTGTGACGCACCCTTTGATGGTGGTCACGGTGGTGTCCGTCGATCTCGGCCCTCGTCAATCTCGGCCCGTCGATCTCGGCCCATGTTGACCTCGGCCCACGTCGATCTCGGCCCACATATTCGACCTATTTAGTTTGTAAATTAGTTTATTGTACAATGTATGTCGTCGATCTCGGTCCACCTAGGATTCGTGTATTTGTTGTGTGTGCAATATATGTGGTCGATCGTGTTGATTTCGGCCCACCATAAATTAGTTTCTTGTGCAATGTATACGTCAAAAAATTAAATGCTGCCCTTTGGTTTGATTTTAAGCTTACTATGGCGTCGATCTCGGCCGGCCTAACTTTTTTAGGATGGCATTATTCGTACCAGGGGATGGGGTGGATATATTATAATTTTATATATATAAATACATATACACCTGTATATACATTTAATAATAATACACGTGTAGTTGTACAGGAATATATCAAAACGTAATCATGTGATATAAATACCAAACCGTTTATTATGAATGAAAACAACAATTATATATATGTACAGAGACTCATTACATATACACACTATTCACATTTGTGACATATCTAACAACACCAAAGAAAGTATTAAGAAAACTCTTGTTGAGCACCACGCCCAATCACAATAATAGTAGAACTCACGCAAAAATTGCAATAAAGTTAACCAAGTATATACTCAATACTTTTACACATGAACTATATAGTACACAACAGTATCACATTCTGCATATAATCTTTACCTACGCTTACAATGTGACTTATATTATAATACAAAAAAACTTATAAACAGATATAATATTCTTTATAAAAGTTACGTAAGTGATAATAATACTAAAATGCACCCCTAGAATTATTGTACGTTAAAAATTGCAGTCGGTACTGCATACCCATATAGAATACGTGTCAGTATTACAACAACTCGACAATCCCGCTCTATCTTTCTACACGCGTGGGCCGTACAGGCGGGCACATGCTCGGAGGAGATGAAGAGCAGTGCGATCGCCACGCTCGTATTCCTCCCAGTAGCCGAAGATCTTCGGCTGAAGGTCGACGAACACCTTCTTCTGGTGCCTCCGCAACTTTCCGTCGGAGACCAGCCGAACCTGGATGGGGATCACGCTGGACTCGTCGTACAGCAACGCCACCATCATGTAAAAGTTCATCCGAGCACGACCCCTGGCGTTCAGACGAGTGTGCCAGCCTTCGAGGTCGTTGTTAGTTCGGACGGACTGGAAGTACACACTCCAGCATGCTGGTGGCCAGATGTTGCTCTCTATCCAGGTGCGGCCGACGTACTGTAGAAGCGGAGTCAGCGCGGCTGTCGCTTCCAGTTCCAGTCGGCGGAAGATCGGCGTGATGTGCTGCGCTGGGAGGAAGCACAACGCCATGACCTTCCTAAGGAATTTGAAGGTGCCGTCGTCACTGGCGTAGGGGACTTGCAGACCGCACTCCTGGATGCGCCTCCAGATCGCCTGCGTGAAGTAGAAGGCGCACCCCTTCAACTCCATGGCTGGGAAGACGACCCGAGCAGCTCTCCACGTCGCATCCTCGAAGTCGAGCACCATGCGCTCCACTCGTCGACGTGGCAGCATGGCAGACAATTCTCTGAAAACCGCTGTGTAGTCACTCTTGCGTCGGCGTGACATGACACATCGCAAGTGGGAGTTGCTTTGTACAGCCATCTTGTCGAACAAACCCGTTTACAGTATGTCATGTTTCTCATTCCACGCTATATGAACTATATGTTGTGTTAGCTGACATTGCAGTCAATGCTATTGTGTGTCAGTGGCACTCATTGTTATTATTGGACCACCCTCTAGTGACCATTGACCAGGCACTGACCAATTGCTTTACAGTGTCTGCCATCTTGTTTTGTGGAAGTGACCACATGTATTTTCAGTTGTTCTGCCAATTAAATGTTTCTTGAATTATGCAAATGTTACATCGTGATATTCACTGGCATACAAGTACACAACACAGTAAATAACTGGGTAAACGGCTGGCGGACGACGTAGAACGTCGCGTCGACGTACCACGTCTTCGCCTTCTCTAGCAGGTCCAGCTGAAGATCCGTGGCGAAGAGTAGATGCCGTGCCCCGTCGACGTTGATGTCCCGGCGAAGGAAGTTGTCTGGAATGTGAGTGTTGTTTAGTGCGAACGCCAGGTCTTGTGGGTGCTGCGGTCGGTTGCGTCTACGGTGGTAATTGGCGTTGGCAGCTATACTTTCCATGGCTGGAAGTGCTGGGCATGGGCGTGTGGTCGGAACGAATTCGGACACCAGGTCTCCGACGATCTCCCCAGCTGATCGAAACGGCTGCTCGTCGCCCTGTTTCTTTGCCAGGTGAGTGATTGCCGCAACAACATCAGCACCGAGACTCGGCTGGTGGACGTGCTCTCTGGGACCTTCCAAGAAAGTATGTCTAACTTGGCGGACGGTGACTGGACAGTTAACTTTTCTGGACCGGAGAGTACAACACCAGGGAGTGCAACGTCTGATTCTTCGCTTAACTGTATACGCGTAGCCGACCGTGTCAAAAAATTTGTCTTTCCCCCGGATGGACGTGTCTGTGACGATTCTGTAGCTCACGGCACCGCTAGTGCTACTAGCACTCATATCCGCTGGATCAGGATCTGCAATCGACGATTCCTGGAGATCGGCTGGAATTGGTGGCGCAGAGAACTCCAGATCCACTAAGCCATCATCAATGTCCATTGGAATGGGCGTTCCTGACCGATCCCCTGGTGGTGGCGTGTTTAGCGGCACGACATACGTCACATCACTGGGTATAGTCGGCGATCTGGATAGCGTCGGCGCTCTCGGTGGAGTTGGCGATCTCGGTGGAGTCGGTGATCTGGACGGCGATATCGATCTGGATAGCGTCGGCGCTCTCGGTGGAGTCGGCGATCTGGATGGCGCTCACTCGACGTAGACGGAGACTCAACCAACGTGGACGAAATCTCGGGCGACGCAGCCATGCACGATTGACATCGCCAGTGATGCTCAACACGACCTTAAAACGACCCACCAAATACAACAGGATGTTTTAAGGCTGAATTGTGTGTACTATCATTATTATAGGCAATCACTAAACCCACAGGCTTACTTGAAAAGGATAGTTTATGACGTAATTTTATTTCCGGCTGACTTGTTGACTGGATCGACAGAAAGTGGTCAGTGAAACAAAGGAAACGCTTTGTGGCCTGATAAAGCCAGCGAGTTAGTTGCAATCGCTGCAATGATGGACCAAGGCTGCACGGACAACAAAGAGGTTGTTTAAATCACGCTTTGCGTTGACTAGACAACAACTATCGTTTAACTATACTCTTCTTGGGTGTTATCTGTAGCTGACAGTTCATATAAGTTTTAGACAAGCATCATAAACCGCGCTTGCGGCCGCAGGTTCTCTACTATCGCCAACTACAATGCTAAGTTCTGATCCGTATATGCAAGTTGCACTAAAAATAATTATATTTGGTTTATTTGTCCACGTTTTTTAATTTGTTTAGTTTAACACATTTGGAAAGCTAATTTATGACCATTTTCGTCAAATGCACTGATTTAAATCCAATTCCATAATTCCCTGATGCCGAGACTGAATACGCACAATTTCCTTATACCATAAGACTCTCCAATTTACTAAAATTTGGCTGTTACCGTATTATGAAAGTTTTCTTTTTGTGATATTTTACTCCGATTTACGTAGAAATGCCCGATTTTCTTAGATCCTCCGATTTTTCCAAGAACTGTTTTCGAAACCCTCCGATAAAGTATTGTGATTGATTGTGATTGTGATTGATTGTGATTTACGTATAAATCTCCAGCATTGGCATTTTTTAAACTTAACATGTATAATGACTTGATAACTTCATTATAAAAATGAGCCAACTAGAATTAATTACGAGAACACTGTTGTTTATTTCAATTTATTCCCAGCAAACACATAACGTTCCGCTAACGTTAGCATAGTGTTATATTTAGGTTAACGAATTTTTTTCTCTCCATATGATGACTATCCTGGGTGGTACATAGGTTTCTATGCTATCAGAATAGGTGAGTATATGTAGAAATGGGAAATAAATAGTTGTTGTTCTCCTCCTGATTTCCTGTACTAAGGGGTGAGGCTAGCCTTGGTTCCGTTCCTCGATTTAAATAGTACACACACGCACACACACACACACGCGCGCGCACACGCACGCACACACACACACACTCTGGTAACGTTCTGGGAACCTGTTTTTTTTAGCTGGGTTGCTTGTGTTTTACTATCCCTACATAATTGTTCTGTACCTATTAATAAAGGTATGTTAAATAAACAAGAAATAACAAATTTTGCAAGATAGATATAAGAAGCTACCCTGAACCGTTTTATACTTCACAGGAAGACTTGACACGCAAGATCTGCTCACATCTTCATTCAAAACATTCATGATCCAGTAATTGCAGATGTCGGAAGCTTTGTTCCGATGTACTTTGTACAATGGGCAAGTGTGAAGAAACAAAGCGTTAATTTCGCCTGTGGATAATGGAAATTCTTACTATTTACTAAACAATACATCTGCTCAATGAACCAGTGCGAGCAGCAAGCGGACTGCTGTGGTCACACTTTCTGAACAGACACAAATCAAAGACGAATAACATGAAAGGATCTGTTCAGTGTAAAAATGCAAGAGCATCAAGCCGATTTGTAATGCCTCTGCCGACTCAACAAGTACTTACAACACACAAAAGAAAGATAAACACCATAACATTATATGCTCATTGAAACAATGCAGAGAAGCAAGCAAATTACTAAGGCCGCAACACATTTGTACGGCACACAAATCAAAGACACATCACATGAAAGGATCTGCTCAACGAAACAATGCAAGATCACCAATTAAGCTTACTAGGGTCTTTGGGTTTTTTCATGATTTTTAGTCAAATTTAAATGTATATAAACTAGGCTCCTTTTCATTTTCTAGAAGCATAACGACTGTGCGAGTAATCTCATTAAAATAGGTGGGCCGCGATCGACGTTGTCGGACATCGACGTGGTTAAGCATAAACAACACGTAACATATGTAACATTTAATTTCTTTTTTTAAACATAATATACCTATATCGGAGTCCATATATCGTTACACACATCCCCGAACAACTATCGTTAATTAAATTACAACTAAATAGGTGGGCCGATATCGACGACCTATACATTATACAATAAACTAATTCACAATAAAACTATATCCTGCTGTAGTTAACTTTGAAATGGTGGTGGGCCGAAATCGACATGGGCCGAGATCGATGACATACCTTATTCTTACAGGTTCTTACAGGTCCTCTTCTGGCTTCTAGGCTGTGATGCCTCTTATGCCAGCTCTGATGTTTGTCGTCAAACTATATGGTGCGCATGCGTCTGACGAGTTGTTCCATAATAGGGGTGGGGCTGTGTAATCGAGTTTAATTGGGTGGTTTTTCCATAATTTGTCTAATTTCCCCTCAAAGGACTGGACTGATGGAGCCTCTACCACAGACTGTGGGAGGCTGTTCCATACGTCCGTGCATCGGTGTATAAATGAATTTTTTTTATGTTTAACCGACAACGTCCTTTGAATATTTTTAGGTGATGTCCTCGCGTACATGATTCAGTATCCCTCAAAGTTATAAAGTTTGATGTCACAGCTGTATCATATTTGTCTGTTAAAATCTTATATAATTCAATCATGTCTCCTCTGAGGCGACGATATGACAGAGTTGGTAATTTTAGTCTTTGTAGACGTTCATTATATTCAAGATCTTTAAAACCTGGAATTAATTTGGTTGCTCTACGCTGAACATTTTCAAGAGCTGTAATGTGTTTCATTAAGTAGGGAGCCCATACTTGATTTGCATATTCAATATGTGGGCGGACGAGAGATTTAAAAACAGTAGAAAAACACTGTTCATCCATGTAATCAAAAGTGCGACGAATTATCCCCATCATTGAATTGGCTTTATTAATTTTTTCCGACATATGTGCCTCAAAGTTTAGTGATGAGTCAAAAGTGACGCCAATATCCTTCACCTTATCCGTACTTGCCAGCGTTATATGATCATTAGGTCCCAGTGTGTAGCTGTCATTTCTTATGGTTGATGATCCTACTCTCATATGGCTGCATTTGTCTGGGTGGAACTTTAAGAGTGATTCGTATGTCCAATGTTCTGCATGGGTAAGATCTTGTTGAAGCTTTGTGCAATCTTCATTGGTGTAAATTGGACGGAAAAGTTTCATATCATCCGCAAACAGGAATACTTCGGAGTTCTTTATAACATCCGGTAAGTCATTAATAAATATAATAAAAAGTAGGGGGCCAATCACCGATCCTTGTGGTATGCCGCTGATGACATCATGCCAGTCTGAAAAAGAATTATTGACCCTTACACGTTGTCTTCTGTGGGCCAACAGAGCTGCAACCCAGCTTAGAATATTTCCTTGAATTCCATAGCTCTGGAGTTTCTCTATAAGTCGTAGATGTGGAACTTTGTCAAATGCTTTCATAAAATCACAATATACTACATCAATACATCCACCGTTATCTAGTGTCTCAGTCCATAAATCGAGTACTTTAAGTAATTGGAGAACTGTAGACCGCCCTTTGATGAAACCAAATTGTTTGTCACTCAATTATACAATCAACTTATTTACAATAAAAACTACACTTTACATGAATCCTAGGTGGGCCGAGATCGACGGTATACATTGTACAAGTAACTGATTTACAAAATAAATAGGTCGAATATGTGGGCCGAGATCGACGTGGGCCGAGGTCAACATGGGCCGAGATCGACGGGCCGAGATCGACAAGGGCCGAGATCGACGTGAGTCGTCACGGTGAGTGGGTTTCCTTCCTTGCGGGTGAAGTTCTCGGGAAATGTTAGGGAATATACCTTTCAAAACAACATTGCGTGTGTGTGTGTGTGTGTGTGTGCGCGCGCGTGTCAATGTGTGAACGATAATATGGACTGACATCAACCCACGTTGAGCGATAATAGAATCAGTTGCATGTGTTTACGTTACACCGGGGACAGGTTATAAGTGCGGGTTTGACTAAAAGGCGCACGACTACGATGTTGACGAACGACCATGTTACATGTAATATAATATGTTGGTAGATAGTTTGGCTGTTGGTGGTGTATATATTATATGCCGGTGTGTGCATTATTAAAAAATTGAGTCTGTATCTCACCAAGGTCCAATGCCATGCCCATGGCAATGAGTTACACAACATTAGGCATTTTATCCGATCTTCCGGACGAGCATTTAGTCTTGAAAAATAGCTGCAATTTGGCGAGCTGCACACATATACCTCCTACGTGCCACCAGCAGCCCGCGTGGTTACCAACACTGCATACATTTTGGTCGTTCGTGGTCGTGCGCCTTTTAGTCATACTGAGAAGTGCAGGCATGGGGTTGGAAAGGTGATTAGTGTATATACAAAAACCGGTGTCGTGCCAAATCCCTCGCATTGCCAAATTACTCCTGTTATACCACACTATGTGCACGTATACCACACTGACACTGCACATGCATTACGTTAGTCGCATTACCATTGCCACATTACTCTCACCATTACTGGCATTACCATCTTTTCTCAGAGAGACGCAGCTAAAGTTGTCATAATTGAAACAAAAGGTAATTTATAGAGACAATCAAAAACCAAAAAGAACCACATGATTTTATGGTGTTTAATGTGTTGAATGAGGATGCAATAATGTAATCTCAGACTGCGAGTAATTTGGCAATTTCAGTAATTTCGCATGACACCGGGATGAATGAAAGAGTCATGAGCATAGGGCGTACATAAACTAATGACAAGTAATGTATTATGACTAATAATAAAACAATATTAAAAAGACTAACACTAGTGAAATTACATTTTGATTTCCTTTGAAACTTTCTGTACGAAACTGGTAATGCTTTTTTAAGTAATGTGCCAGTCATGAAGTCATGTCACTGAGCCTGCTCAAACATGGTTATTTGTGTGTCACAAAAAACAACCAGCTCATCGGATGCTGGTGCCTTCAAGGGAGTGAATGCCGCTGAGCGCCCCCAGCCTTTTACTAAGTTTTAGTATGGTGCATGACATGCGGGTTGATGTTTCAGGGTTTATGAGTCGCAGAATTTAATATTTTTATAATAATAATCTTATGTATAAGTTTGTCGCTAGATGTACAGATGAATTATATTTACTTTTTGAATTATAGCCATATGAATATCACGGTTACCTTGCATTATAATATATGTGCAGCCATGTATATATTGCAGGATTAAGCATTCGCGATGTTCGAATAGCAGTAACTAAAAAAGTAAACACAATTCCTGTGTACATCAGCGACAAACTTGTAGATAAGGTTATTATCTGTATGGTGATATAAACAAACATTAAATCAATCCCATTGCCAGTTTAGGCATTCGCACTGTTCAGACGGAAATTATGCAAAAAGAAAAAAATCCTGGGTACAGCAAGTGGCATATTTGTAGATATGATTATTATCTTTATTATGATATAAAAAATAAAAAATTCCATTGCAAATTTAAGCATTCGCAATGTTCAAAAACTCAAAAAGTATAAAAAATTCCTGTGTACATTCAGCAACATATTTGTAGCTAAGACTTATCTTCATGGTGATATAAACAATATTAAATTCCATGACTGCAATTTAAAAAAAGGCCTCAGACAGCAACCAATCACCCATGATTCTGCACCATACAGGAGGGTGGACAGGACAACGGCTCTGTATACGCTCACTTTTGTGTCTGTCCCGAGGCTATGATTGTGCGTGATTGCTAAATCCAAGCGGCCCATACTTCAATGGTGTCATCAAAATGTTGCAATAAGCTGTGCAGAAAATTGAGCATAAAAATGCGACCAAAGAGGGCCTTGAACAGGGAGATAGAGAAGATAACAAATTATTTGAATAGCAGGACACTGATTTATTTACAGTTTATTTAATTGGGAATAAAAAAGGTTCATTTCACTTTGTCTTTAATTACATTGTATAGGAGTAATAGGCTTATAGCTCTACTGTCTGTATTGTTCAGCGGTTTTTAACCATGTGTCCCAAACCAAAATTGGGTCATCAAACCATTTTGAGTGTCGCCAAGAGTCTCAAGTGACGACCTTTCCTTTATTGTCCCACTTACCCACTTGCCATTATCAGATGGAAGCAAAATAAATCAATTATGCCAAATTAATTTCAAATTCAGTATGATATAATATTTCACTTGACATCTGGCATGATTTGTTGCGTAAAGTATGCATTTGGTATGTGTGCACCAGACAAAATTCTTCATCATTGCGATTCAGCCTATTTCAAAGACTTCAAAGTACACTTTTACAGATAAACATTGTATCAAACAGTATGTCCAGTGACTACTATCATCAGCATGAATTACAATAATTAAAGTAGTATTCAAACGTCCAAGATTATGATCTTCCCAGATATATCGACTCTGTCTACCATTTCTGCCTTCTATTTTAAGACAATTATTTTGTTACACCTACTTGTTTGGTCATGATTTATTTCATTTTTTAACTGCTTGAAGGCATGGGTCACCAAGCAAGTTCTGCGACTGGAGTTTTGGTCATGACCAAAATGGTTAATAACCGCTGGGGCGATGGCCCAATTTCATGACATGTACATCATTGAGTGGCTATAATATCAAACATACTTGATTGTTTTTCAGTACGTGAAGCGATGCTGAAGTCATTTCATTACCTGGTGTGCCTTTGTGCACACAGATGTCCATGCACCACAAGACATCTGTCACAGGCAAGATATCTGTCGCAGCCAGCCACAGCCAGGGTGTCGACCATGGGGGAGGCGGCAAGTGCCATAGTAAAGGAAGCTAGCCCGCAAACCATTAGTTTGAAACAGAAGATAATATATACCATGACACAGAGAAACATGCACAGTGTCCCTGGTGCAGTGACAGTCGAAGGAGACAGATTGTCACACGAGGAATGCAACGCCACGGAGAGACTACAGAACCTGTCACCAGAAGATGAGAAACGTCTCAAAGTTCTGCAACTCGAGTATGATGTTTGGATGTCAACTGGTAGCCTGGTTCCGGAGAATGTGACAGACGAGATGTGGACAGACCTGCTGTTTAAATGCCCGTCGCTGCACTCTCGCAAGTCCAAGTACAAGTTCTGGTTCAAGAGAGAGAAGGCCATTGAGAAGGAGAAGAGAAAGAAAGCTGAGCGACAAATTGTCTATCAGCAGCGGGTGAAGGAGATGGATAAGCTCAGAGTCAATGGACTGTTGCCGCTTCTCAACACCTACATGCTGTTTGTTCGTGAGACGACAATGAATAAGCATTACTACAATAATCTTGTTCATGCTATGATGTATGGGCAGACCATTGTGTTTGATTTCGCCTTTGAGAAGCATATGAGAGAGAGAGAACTGGTCAACCTGGGTGACCAAATGAATATTTGTCATGGCATTAACAAGATTGCGAAGGAGCCGTTTCATTTCCACTTCTGCAATGTTCAACCAGACAGCTATTTTCAGAAGAGGTTGTATACATCATTGCCAGGTCTCATGAACATCCCAATATCTGTGTCCAGTGAGAATTACACGGACATTTATCCACGTGAGAAACTTGTGTATTTGACACCGGATTCAAACACCGTTCTGGACAGGTTTAATCACGACGATGTGTACATCATTGGTGGCCTGGTGGACAAGTCAGTTGTCAAGCCATTTACATTTGCAAAGGCAAGAAGTGAGAAGATCCGCACGGCAAAGCTTCCACTTGATAAATATTTGGTGTGAGTTTGCATTTCCGTTATTATGGTAGTAATTGAGAACTACTAATGCTATGTTACTGAACATTCTCTGCGTAAGTTAATTTTTAATCAATCTTCTTCTTGACTTGGCTTCGGGCTCGAAGATTCAAGAAAGCGGATGTCT
Organism: Paraescarpia echinospica; assembly: GCA_020002185.1. Classification (NCBI taxonomy): domain Eukaryota; kingdom Metazoa; phylum Annelida; class Polychaeta; order Sabellida; family Siboglinidae; genus Paraescarpia; species Paraescarpia echinospica. The sequence continues at coordinate 866,723 of CM034531.1, read as the reverse complement.
ACGTCTGCTGCAGGTGCGCTGATGGCTGACCAGGCCTATCATGGACAGACAGATTTTGTTGCAGTGGCTGCAGGGGAAGGTCTGATTGCTGGAGAGTGCTGTTGGGTTTTTGCTTGTCCGCCTTTTCTCTTCTGTGTGTTCCCTGAGTTCCCTCCGTCCTCTTTCGAAAATGTAAGCGCATTGTTTCATTTGCCGCCTCCTGTATCTGGAGGAGAGTAACCTCCATGCTGATGCTCTTTGCTGACTCCAGCACCTCGGTGTGTGTGTGTGTGTGTGTGTGTGTGTGTGTGTGTGTGTGTGTGTGTGTGTGTATGTCACTCTAATGGTTATGGAGGATAGTGTGGAGACATCGCTGGTGGAACTTTCAAGGATGCGCACATGACGAAGGTGGACAGGACGACGGCTCTATATACGCTCACTTTTGTGTCTGTCCCGAGGCTATGATTGTTCCGTGCACACTTGTACATTCTGCTGAAGGCGCTGTTTGCTTTGGGCAACCTATTTTCGATTTCTTTGTCGTTCTTTGCATCAGATGAGATCACACATCCCAGATAACCGAATTGATGAACTGCTTCCAGCTCCGTTTGTGCGATGGTGATTCTTGGAGAGTGATATTGTTCAAGGATGCTGGCTGATGGAGGACCTCCGTCTTTTTCAGGCTGATTTAAAGTCCAAAGAGTTGTGCTGCCTCCGCAAAATATTACGTTATTTGCTGCATGACGCATTGCGTGTGAGCGATGAGGGCTGCGTCGTCTGCAAACAGTACCTCGCGTATGCGCGGTTCCGTGGTCTTCGTGTGAGTATGTAGGCGACTGAGGTTGAACAGGTTGCCATCGGTGCGGTCCGTATGCACACTCCCTCATCGTTGGCTTACTGAAGCATCCTGCTGAAGAAGATGGTGAACAGTGAGCGCAGGGACACAGCCCTGTTTCACGCCGTTGGTTATTAGGAAGGGCTTTGAGGGGTCGTTCTCATGTTTAACTTGGTCGATTTGGTTTTCGTGAAGCTGGATGATCATAATAAGGAAGTTTTGTGGGCAACCTAGTTTTTCAAGGATTTTTCAGAGTCCTTCTCTATTCACTGTGTCGAATGATTTTGTAAGGTCTACAAAGGTAACGATTAGATCCATGTTTTGTTCCCTGCACTTTTCCAGGATTGGAGCTTTCTGATTTCTCGCCCTTATTCTTGTATATGGTAACAATCGCAGCGTCTTTAAGATCTTGAGGAACTTTGCCCTGCTCTCAGCAGCAAACAAACAGCCATTGTTTCGGTTGATCACTGTCCTTGCTTTTCTTTCTATAATAGCTTCTGTGTGTTTACACTTAAGTTAGTCTACACAAATCTTACTCAAGATACCATGTAGTACCAACGAAGGTATCTTGACAACGTAGTAAAAGATAGGTAAAATTCACATTTGGATGTGATAACAGGAATGGTAGTCTGGTATTTTCCAGCTTATTGGATAACTCCATAAAGCGGATCTACCAAAACGGAAGACTTTCAATTTGGCTGTGAAAAGTTGGCTAAGAAAAACAATCCATTAGCCAGATGACTTAATGTGTATACGAACTGTTATTCACAATTTTTCCTACAAATATCATGTAAGGTATTTGATGAGTACATTGGTTTTTGCCTTTCTTTTATTCACAATTCTTTCCTCAACCGTCATGTAAGGCATTTGCAAAGTACATTGGTTTTTGCCTTTCTTGTATTCACGATTCTTCCCACAACCGTCATGTAAGGCATTTGTAAGGTACAGTGCTTTTTGTTTTGTATTAATTATCTGTATATTCCTACAAGCGGGCACCATATGTAGGCCCATACTGCTGGCTGCGGATTACGATGGGTGCATTGCCCGCTTTGGTAAAAGAGTTCTGCTTTGAGAGAAACAAGTTCCACTCGAGTAGGTCAGTTGGAAGTTTCTTAAGCTGTAAATGGTTGCAGATAGAGGTTTTAAATGAGCCTACGGGGTGCAGTTGGATGTCTGAAGGGGCGCAGTTGGAGGTTTCAATCGGAGTGCATTTGGATGTTTCGGGGAGTGAAGTTTGAGATTCTACTGTTGGTGCCGTTTGAAAGGGTGCAGTTGGAGGTTTCAATAGAGGTGCAGTTGGTGGTTTGAATGGTGGTGCAGTTGGTGGTTTCAATGGAGGTGCACTTGGAGGTTTCAATGGTGGTGCAGTTGGATGTTTCAATGGAGGTGCGGTAATAAATTAAAAACACTTATTGTTTGCCAGTGGTCATGAACATTTGATTTGTGTTTGTAGATGGATGACGGGTTCCAAAAGCCTTGCACTGAACCAAGTTGTGAACATTCTGCACGAGGTGAAAGGAACGGGTGACTGGGAGACGGCGTTCCGTCACATACCAAAGAGAAAGACTCGACGGGTCAACCGAAGAGACATCTTTCAATCTAAGTCTTGCTGATGTTATTTATAACATCGCTGGTAATCATTGGTCATGAAATCAAGTTATATTTGTGCACCGCACGAGTAGCATAACAGGATTAGAATTATATTTCTGATTCAGATTTCCAGAAGACAGTTCTGTGTGTTTAGCAGCAGGGAAGTTTGTAACCAAAGTAGTGCGGGACAAATCACACCTCTTTGGCGACATACAAATTGGTATACTTAAATTCCACTAAGGGAGAACGGTAAATACATTCACTAAAAAGAGGCTCTGTTCGTTTTATTGTGACATCATCACAGTATAAACTGTAACATCATGTTATACAGAATAAACTGTAACATCATGTTACACAGTATAAACTGTATCTCCTCTAACATACTGACTGTACAAATATGTTTCAACAAAGCAGAAACAACTCTATAATTCAACAGTTCAATGTTTGGTTCATTTCTGGTGCCTCCACCTGTCGAGTAACACGTGTCAAGGACCAATGCTATTCGCATAGCAGATCTACGAATTTAACAAGATTGCCATCCAGAGAATTAACTCTAGATGGCAAGTGGACAAGGAAGCCCTTTGGCTTATCGAGAGTCTAACTCTTTTATCTACATATATCCAGCCCTTCTGAGGTATGTGTCGATTTTATTTTTAAACATTCACACTACCAGCACTCACACAATCATCAGATAATCTGTTCCATTAATTCACAGTCCTTTGTGAAAATGAGAACTTTCTCACGTCTAATCTACACTGCTCCTTTACTAATGTAACTTTATGTCCTCTAGTCTTTCTATCTTTCTTAACTGAAAAAAACATATTTCTATCAATATTTTCATAACCATTCAATATTTTAAACACTTCTATCTGATCTCCTCTCAGTCTCCTGGTCTCTAGTGTTGTTAAACCACATTCTTTTAGGCGTTTTTTATAACTAAGATCCCTCAGTTTTGGTATCATTTTAGTCGCTCTCCTCTGTACTCTTTCTAGCATATCTATGTCCTTCTTGCGGTATGGCCTCCACGCTTGTATACAATATTCTAAATGAGGCCTAACTATTGTTTTGTACAGCGGTATTATTAGTTCTTTTTCTTTATATGCTATATTTCGCCTAATCAATCCAAGGATTTGATTTCCCTTTGAAGCTGCAATTCCACACTGCTCTGAAACCTTCATGTCAGCACTAATTGTCAGCCCTAAGTCTTTTTCTTTTACAGTAGTACTTAGTACAGTTCCCCCCATTGTATATTCTACATATTCGTTCCCATGTCCTGTGTGAAGGCATTTACATTTCCCAAAATTGAACAACATTTGCCACTTTTCAGACCATTTGATCAACCTGTCAAGATCATCTTGTAAATGCTGTCTATCTCCATCACTTTTAATCCTTCTAAACACTTTTGTATCATCTGCAAATTTCAACACCTTGCTAGCTATATCATCGTCCAAATCGTTTATATAAATTAAGAATAATATAGGTCCCAGTACTGATCCCTGTGGAACCCCACTCAAAACTGATTTCCAGTTTGAAGCCTCCCCATCGACAACTACCCGTTGTCTTCTGTCAATCAGCCATTTTTCTATCCAGTTAATTATACCATTTCCTATGCCATGGGCTTTTAGTTTAAGCAGTAATCTCTGATGTGGCACTTTGTCGAAAGCTTTTTGAAAATCTAAGTAGATGATATCTACTGGTGATCCATCATCTACCCACTTAGTGATATCTTCCAAAAAACATAACATATTTGTTAAGCATGACCTCGCTTTTAGAAACCCATGTTGAGATGGGTTTATCAAGTTATGTTTAACAAGAAAATCCACCATGTGATCTTTAATTAGTCTTTCTAATAATTTACAAATCACCGATGTTAAACTAACTGGTCTATAATTATTTGACTTGTTTCTCGAACCTTTTTTAAATAACGGTATAATGTTTGCTTCTTTCCATTCTAAAGGAACCACTCCCTCTTCTAATGACAAGTTGAAAACTGTTGCAAGCGGTATGCTAATTTGTTCTATAATTTCCAATAGTAGTTTGGGTGAAATACCATCCACTCCAGGTGATTTATTTTCCTTCATAGCCCTAATTTTCTTAGCTACCATTTCTGGGGTTACAATTAACTGTCTTAAATAGTCTGATTCTGCCCCCTTGAACTTAGCCTCTGGTACTGGCAGTGAACTAGTGTCTTCTCTGGTAAACACTGAACTAAAATACTCATTTAGGTCTTCTGCCATTAAGAATCCTTCTGATATTATATTTCCAGCACTATCTTCTAGAGGACCGACCTTATCCTGAACTTTCTGTTTGCTTCGAACATACGCATAAAAACTCTTGCTGTCATGTTTTATATTACAAGCTAATTTATGTTCATAGCTTCTCTTTGAATTTCTAATTTCAGCTGTAGCTTGGTTTAGTGCTTCTTTATAAATGTTGTAGTCTTCGTCATTTCCAGTATGTCTATATGACTTCCACATAATTTGTTTATACTTAATTTTTCTAATGGCTTCTTTCGATAAGTATTTCTTTCTGGTCCTTTTCCCTTGTTTTTTGAAGGGAACAAATTTATCTACGATGCACTCTATTTCATTCTTTAAGATATTCCAGCATTCTGTTGCTGTCTTATTCTTCAGTGTATTATTCCAGTCTATCTTTGCTAAATATTTCCTCATTTCCTTATATCTTCCTTTGTGGACATTTCTCTTGAACTGCTTTTTATTATTTCTTTCTGATTTTACTTTGATGGTAAAATGTATCTGGCTGTGATCACTACTTCCCAGAGGCTCACATAATTTAACATTGTCAACTAATTCATTCTGTGAGGACAAAACTATGTCTAACACATTCTCTCCACTGGTTGGTTCTAGCACATGTTGAGAAAGGAAACTATCTTGTACTAAAACTAAAAACTTGTGGTCCTCACTACCCATACTCTGTAGAGATTTCCATTTTATATGCCCATGGTTAAAATCCCCCATAATAACACAGTCCCGTTTGCTCACTTCCCTTATAGCGTTTTGTATTTTTTCATTCTCTTCTATGCTTATGTTTGGACTTCGATAAACTAATCCAACCGTTAACGTTGAGTTTCCTGTAACTATGTTACATCAAACAGCTTCTTCGCAATCTGCTTCTCTGTCTAATTTTATTTCATAAGCCTGGATAGATTCTTTAATATATAAAATAACTCCACCTCCCCTTCTTCCTATTCTATCTTTCCTAAACATTGCATATCCTGTCAGTCCCAATTCGGCATCTGATATATCGGTGGTTGCCCATGATTCGGTTATACCTATTATGTGAGGGTCAATATCTTCTACCATAATGTTTAGTTCATTTCTTTTGTTTACTATACTCCTTGCATTTAAACAAACACATTTATACCCAGCTTCAGAACAGTTTTCCAGACTGTTCTTTGCTGAATTATTTTTGCTGCCTTTATGTATGCCTCCAGTTTCAGGCTTCTCTGCGAGTCCCCCCTGCGAATTTAGTTTAAATAGATGCAACCTGTCCCACTGTCAACAGATCGCAGCAGATTCTCTGAGAATACTGCTGCCCCCTTTCCACTTAGATGGAGGCCATCTCTCATGTACATATCTTCTCTCCCAACAAAGTACCCCCATAAATCTAGGAATCCCACGCCCTCTTCCTCACACATCTGCTCAACTAGTGCGTTGATCGCCATCCTCTTACAGTTTCTGTATCTTGCCCCCCTTCCTCCCATTACTGGCAAAATTCCTGAGAGAATAACCTGTTCCACTCTTGTCTTCTTTAGCTTCCTCACTAGATGTCTGTACTTCTGAACTATACCAGTTGTTCCCTCCTTGTCTGCATTGTTTGTCCCAACGTGTACTAGTATAGACCCTCCCTTGCCATGCCCCAATACCTTCTCTACCCTTTCGGTCACATGCTCTATCCTAGCCCCCGGTAGACATACAACAACGTCCTTCCCCTCGCATATAGTCTTGTCTGTTTTTCTCAGAATTGAATCGCCCATAAACACTCTCTCTTTTCTCCTTGCCCCCTCAGTCACTGCCTCGGAGTAGCTCCTCCGGTTTGCATATGTCTGGTTGTTGTCTTTTCCTCTTGTCGTCTTCTCTCCTGTCACATTCTCTTCCATTCCCTTCTTTCCTGTCGCGTTTTCTCTTGTCCCCTTTCCTCCTGTCATCTTCTCTTCTAGCACATTTACTCTCTCTTCCTTTCGTCCCTTCTTCTTTCCTCCCATCACATTTTCTTCTCTCCTCTCCCGTCCCTTTTCCCCGGCTACCTCCTTCACTATGGTCACTTTCTCCCCTGTCACCGTCAGGCCTGTCATGTTTTCTGTGTTTTGCTGAACACTCTGTCTTCTTCCATCAGTCTTCTGTCTCACAGTCTTACCAACTGCCTCTGTGGTATCTACCTCTTCACCACCTGTATCGCTGTCGTGTCTCTCCTCGTTCTCTACAGTCTGACTACCTGCTGATCTATCCCCACTGGCCCGTTTTCTTTTCCTCTGCCAAACACTTTTCCTCCGTCCCTCTGTTTTCTCAATGTCTTGTTCCTTCACACCGGTCACCTTCCTTCCTCTCAGTCTCCTTTCTTCAGTCTCCGTGTCACAACTCTGCTCCTTTTTATAGAATCATAGAACTATCTATAAAAAAACGTATATGGGCAAAAGTTGTTTTGGCATATTGCGAAATAAGTATCTTAGGACTTTGACATAGAGTTTAAATGCTACAAACACGACCGTACAGCCATTTTTAAGTGCTGGACAACTGCAGTGCAATTGTCTACATATAGCATTCGGACCCGTAGCTAGCTTTATGCAACAGAGGATTTACATTTTCCCAATACAGACCCCAGAAGGCGCCACGAGTTTGTTTGGGTTATTTTTTCACAGTGCAGAGGGCGACACATTCGTAATGAAGAAAGATGGGTTTCTAGCTGGCAGGATAATAAAGCGGGTATGGGGTTGGTGAAAAGTGGTTTCATCTTACATTCATACACCACGTTAGCATCATATATTTGTCCCATTTTGTTGCTGATTAACCCTAATCTACAGGCCTTGGCTTGCGAAAAACATATTCGAGTTGAAAGAGCGAGTCGTTTATTGTAGAAAGCTAGGATACAGTACATTCGATGTTACATTTCATATAGACATTATCATAGTTTATATATCGAGGGTATAGAAGATTCACCAGGTGGCGCAGCATACTGATGATGTGAAAATGTGTCTCTCCGTTTATTAAGTTATTCCTCCGTTGTTTGGATGTACATGGTGACAACTTTTATACAGCGTGGTGGCTAACGTATTGGACAAACTCCGTAGTGCCTGAACGTTTAATAAATCCTGAACGCATTCTTGATATTGACTGATTTACCAAGTCGTCTTGCTTGCCGTTGATGAACCACCCGCCTGATATGGCTGCACAGCAAGTTACATAAGCCTAGAAATGTGCAAATAGCCGGCCCGCAGTGATGCTGTGACTGCTTTGACTAGAAACATTATAAAAGCTGTGACTGTTGTGACTAGAAACATTACAACAATTCCCGGGATCATGGTAAAACCGAAACGAACGGCGTTGTTGGATGATGACAGCGATATGGACAATATGGCTTTAGAGCCGATTGAATTGCTTACTGTAAAACAAGTGCTTAAAACACTAAAACAGAGGTGTCAACCCTGAGTATATGTTACCAGTGAGATATGAATAAGATATCCTCGAGATAAGCAGAAAATCCTTACAAATTTAGCGCAAAACACCTAAAACAGTACAAAACAAGTAAAGTGAGTGTGCACTGCATTGGCCAATTTACTGGGAGCAGTGTGGGGTGCTCCAGGTTGTACTGGTGGGATGCCCACTTGGCCTCGCGCAGCATCTGTGGCGTCACGTCAAAGCAAGTACTGTCACAGTTCATCTTGCATTGCATGAAAGCAGTAATCGTGTCCGCGTGCAAGCTCGTGCGTGCCTCAATGTGGATATTGCGAACCACCGATAACGCTCTCTTGGAGTCTGCGTTGCTGTGTGGCAGACTGAGCAGGGCCTGCAACAGGCGAGCCAGGCAGGGAAAGAGCCATTGCTGTAGAGCCGTCTTCAACGCCATCACATTAGCCCAGATGGAGTCGAGACGACGTGCCTGACCCCTGACCTCCGATCTCCCTGCTGAGGACGTCGTCCTACATCAGGCAGCTGGAGGTCTTCGAATTCGTCTTTAAAGGTATCTCCGTCGATATGATTTTTTTAAATTTTAAAATGGTTTTTGAGCAGTCAATAAAACAGCATATATGATAAATGTAGACAGTTACCTAAAAACTCCACCCAAAACACCAAAGATTTCCTCGCTTGTGCTGCCGTTGCACACTGGCATGTCCAGCATGCGTGTGCGTGCCGTCCCGTCGCTGAAGAATCGGACCAGGATGACGAGCCGCTTCATCTCAGTTGCCAAGCATCGCTTTATAACGTGCGTGGTCTTCGTCTGTTTACTCGTAAAGAATAAAGAACTTCGCGATCGCATTGTCCGGGCAACAGTTCGGTGAAATGGTCGGCGACGGCTGCTGGGAGGTTGTGCTCCGCCACAAAATATGCGAACATCACCACAGATTTTGTGGTCGAATCAGGAGTAACCGCCCTCACCTTGAAAAAAGAAGTCATCGGGGCGTCTTGTCGAGCTGACTTCAGTTGCCTGTCATGCAATTTTTACTTGATATGCTCGCGAACATCATGTACGCCAGACGCCGCGACCTTTACGTCACGCAAACACACTGCGGCGTCTGTGCACCAGGCGTGATGCTTGACAGGCTTCGCCTTCGACTTGGTTATTATGCCGTTGAATAGTTGGACCCATTCTGGCAGGAATACCGCCGCATAATTTGTCCACTTCTTTGCTTGTGGAGCACCCATAATTTTCTACGCTGTGGATTGTATGTGGTCAGGTTCCAAGAAATGAGACGCAAGCGAGGCGCCTTACGGTGTTTCAAAATATGCCACCAGGGGCGCCGCCACCAAAACTAGTAATCGTCAAGCCCGCACCGCGGCGCCAAGAACGCTGCGGGGAATGACATGAGAAGCACGGTGCGATCTATGAGTCGCTTTTAGCGTAATAGAAATGTTGATGATGGATAGCGTAGCGACAACTTGGCAGAAATTCGGGATCCACGGCCGAACGCGCTATATCCGAATACGCGTTGTAAGTTAACGAGGCGCGTGATAACGAGGACTGAAAACAAATGAAAATAACAAAATTACAGAAATCCGTCAGCATCGTCTCTCACGGCCGTGAGCCTGTGTAAATCTAAAAAATCCGTGAGACTCACGGATAAACCGTGAGACTTGACACTTCTGCACTAAAACATGCACGGTATCCAAAAGACATTTCTGAGAACATTGACGATTTGAACAGCCAAATAATCACATTGACTAGCCTGCTCAAGAAAAAGAGATGACCGCATTGCTGAACTAGAATCGAAACTTCAGAAAATAGAAGATAACTTGGACCACAGTAGAACAGTACTCGCATAGACCTAATATGCATGTTCACGGCGTCCCCGAAGAAGACAACGAAGACACTACTGCCATTGTAATGGATGTGATCACTTCCAAAATGTCCTTCAAACCACTACTGTTGTCCAGTAAAGCTGTTATCGTTACGTATTTTCCGACCAACTTGGACCGGGGGATGCCAAATGTAGCCATACAGACCCTTACGATAACAATACAAACCGCTATCTTATCACCAGCTCTCAACAACAAAATTTGAAATAGCGTAATGAACTGTGAAACGTACAGTAAATTTGCATGTGTCGGATATGATCATCACATCGTCACAGCTACAGGATTGCATACTCCTCCCTCTGCAGTGTGCTGTAATGTTCTCTAGGGCTCCCGTGCTCCTTGTGTTGAGCAGACTGCATACTCCTCCCTCTGCTGTGTGTTGTAATGTTCTCTAGGGCTCCCGTGCTCCTTGTGTTGAGCAGACTGCATACTCCTCCCTCTGCAGTGTGTTGTAATGTTCTCTAGGGCTCCCGTGCTCCTTGTGTTGAGCAGACTGCATACTCCTCCCTCTGCTGTGTGTTGTAATGTTCTCTAGGGCTCCCGTGCTCCTTGTGTTGAGCAGACTGCATACTCCTCCCTCTGCAGTGTGTTGTAATGTTCTCTAGGGCTCCCGTGCTCCTTGTGTTGAGCAGACTGCATACTCCTCCCTCTGCTGTGTGTTGTAATGTTCTCTAGGGCTCCCGTGCCCCTTGTGTTTAGCAGAATGCCTACTCCTCCCTTTGCTGTGTGTTGTAATGTTCTCTAGGGCTCCCGTGCCCCTTGTGTTTAGCAGAATGCCTACTCCTCCATTTGCTGTGTGTTGTAATGTTCTCTAGGGATCCCGTGCCCCTTGTATTGAGCAGAATGCCTACTCCTCCCTCTGCTGTGTGTTGTAGTGTTCTCTAGGGCTCCCGTGCCCCTTGTGTTGAGCAGAATGCCTATTCCTCCCTCTGCTGTGTGTTGTAATGTTCTCTAGGGCTCCCGTGCCCCTTGTGTTGAGCACAATGCCTACTCCTTCCTCTGCTGTGTGTTGTAATGTTCTCTAGGGCTCCGTTGCCCTTTGTGTTGAGCAGAATGCCTACTCCTCCCTCTGCTGTGTGTTATAATGTTATCTAGGGCTCCCGTACCCCTTGTGTTGAGCAGAATGCCGACTCCTCCCTCTGCTGTGTGTTATAATGTTCTCTAGGGCTCCCGTGCCCCTTGTGTTGAGCAGACTGCCTACTCCTCCCTCTGCTGTGTGTTGTAATGTTCTCTAGGGCTCCCGTGCCCCTTGTGTTGAGCAGACTGCCTACTCCTCCCTCTGCTGTGTGTTGTAATGTTCTCTAGGGCTCCCGTGCCCCTTGTGTTGAGCAGACTGCCTACTCCTCCCTCTGCTGTGTGTTGTAATGTTCTCTAGGGCTCCCGTGCCCCTTGTGTTGAGCAGACTGCCTACTCCTCCCTCTGTTGTGTGTTATAATGTTCTCTAGGGCTCCCATGCCCCTTGTGTTGAGCAGACTGCCTACTCCTCCCTCTGCTGTGTGTTGTAATGTTCTCTAGGGCTCCCGTGCCCCTTGTGTTGAGCAGACTGCCTACTCCTCCCTCTGTTGTGTGTTATAATGTTCTCTAGGGCTCCCATGCCCCTTGTGTTGAGCAGACTGCCTACTCCTCCCTCTGCTGTGTGTTGTAATGTTCTCTAGGGCTCCCGTGCCCCTTGTGTTGAGCAGACTGCCTACTCCTCCCTCTGTTGTGTGTTATAATGTTCTCTTGGGCTCCCGTGCCCCTTGTGTTGAGCAGAATGCCTACTCCTCCCTCTGTTGTGTGTTGTAATGTTCTCTAGGGCTCCGATGCCCCTTGTGTTGAGCAGAATGCCTACTCCTACCTCTGCTGTGAGTTGTAATGTTCTCTAGGGCTCCGATGCCCCTTGTGTTGAGCAGAATGCCTACTCCTACCTCTGCTGTGAGTTGTAATGTTCTCTAGGGCTCCGATGCCCCTTGTGTTGAGCAGTCTGCCTACTCCTCCCTCTGTTGTGTGTTGTAATGTTCTCTAGGGCTCCCGTGTCCCTTGTGTTGAGTAGACTGCCTACTCCTCACTCTGCTGTGTGTTGTAATGTTCTCTAGGGCTCCCATGCCCCTTGTGTTGAGCAGACTGCCTACTCCTCCCTCTGCTGTGTATTGTAATGTTCTCTAGGGCTCCCGTGCCCCTTGTGTTGAGCAGAATGCCTATTCCTCCCTCTGCTATGTGTTGTAATGTTCTCTAGGGCTCCGTGCCTTGTGTTGAGCACAATGCCTACTCCTCCCTCTGCTGTGTGTTGTAATGTTCTCTAGGGCTCCCGTGCCCCTTGTGTTGAGCAGAATGCCTACTCCTCCCTCTGCTGTGTGTTGTAATGTTCTCTAGGGCTCCCATGCCCCTTGTGTTGAGCAGACTGCCTACTCCTCCCTCTGCTGTGTGTTGTAATGTTCTCTAGGGCTCCCATGCCCTTGTGTTGAGCAGACTGCCTACTCCTCCCTCTGCTGTGTGTTGTAATGTTCTCTAGGGCTCCCGTGCCCCTTGTGTTGAGCAGACTGCCTACTCCTCCCTCTGCTGTGTGTTGTAATGTTCTCTAGGGCTCCCATGCCCCTTGTGTTGAGCAGACTGCCTACTCCTCCCTCTGCTGTGTGTTGTAATGTTCTCTAGGGCTCCCATGCCCTTGTGTTGAGCAGACTGCCTACTCCTCCCTCTGCTGTGTGTTGTAATGTTCTCTAGGGCTCCGATGCCCCTTGTGTTGAGCAGACTGCCTACTCCTCCCTCTGCTGTGTGTTGTAATGTTCTCTAGGGCTCCGATGCCCCTTGTGTTGAGCAGACTGCCTACTCCTCCCTCTGCTGCTCTGGTAGTCACATTCCTCCAGGCTGTGGCAGTGATCAATGTTTACCTTGGATCTGCTCGTATCGTACTGGTTCGTCATGTATCATACGGTGCTATTGAATAACAATTACTTAAATTCCCTGTTTCTTCGTGTTCTTCACTAGCTCTTCTCTGAGCCTGGGTGATCGTATGGTTCTAACGTTAAAGGTTGACATCTTAATGTTTTTTGTGCATTTTATTAGTTTCTCCCCTTTACATCCACTGTTGTCAAACTTACAAAGTCCTTGTGGCTTTAGTCGTAAGTTGTCATGTGACCTTCTTTGAGAATCAATGGTCGTACCAGAAGACAAGTTGGCAGGGACTTTAACCCTGGTGTCATACGTTGTAGCCATACTGTTTTGCTGTAGCTTTAGCTGGTCTGGGCGCCGCTCCTGTCACCACGGTGTTACTTCGGAGTATCATTCTCCTGGACCACTCGCCTATCAAGGCTAATGAGCGTGGTTTACCAAATGCTATTTGTCCACAGCTTTAAACTGGATTAGTGAACGTCGGGACGTGTCCACACAGGTGGGCCCAGCACACTGTACCTAAGGGCTCCAGCTTGCTCCCAGATCCCCAGCACATTAGCCTGGGTCCGCAAGGTACCAAGTATCCGAATTTTAACATAAGGCGGTTGTGCTGGGGTCTTGTCTATGGAGAGGCTATGTACCAGCAGGGGAGACTTACGCACTCGGCTCCCTTTTCACTCCCAATAAGGGAGTTAGCTGGTGGCTGTGGCTGAAAGCGAATAGCATGAAGCGCATGCACTACAAACTACCCACTACACTACAGCACTAGACGCATCACACAGACCTGTGCTTTTCGCACCACATTACCCGATGTTTTCTATTGAGTTGCATTTATATATCGTGTGGTTTCTGTGTATGAAACATTTCTTGTTTACGTGTTCTTCCATGGGCTGGATGTCAGCTGGTGATCTTGGATGTCATCTTCATGTCTGCGTCAATGTCCAGAAATTTAAGCACTCTTTCTTTAATCTTCTTGGTAAATGTGTTCATTTTCTCATATATGACTCTACCTTTGTTGGATGGTCTTTGCAGGTAATATTGAATATGGATCGGAACATTTTTGTGTAGCACTCATCTAGTTTTTATAGTGTCTTTGTTAGCATCCAAGACTCGCATCAGTAGAGCAGCACACATTCCGCTGTCGCAGTGAGCATGCAAACACTACTGATCCTTGATGGTAATGATGACGCCCGTCACTCTGAGGTCCGAGCGCTGTACGTCTAGCAGGTTGGTGGTGTGCCTGCCGATATCGGTCTGTATTTCTTTGTCTTTCTTATTTCCCTTCTTGAAGATTATCACCATCTTTGCGTTCTTCCAAGCGGCGGGTATTCGTCTTTCTGATAAGCATTTAGTATACAGCTTAGCCAGTGTCTTCGAGATGGTATCTTCTGCTTTTAATGTTTCAATGTTTACATGTTCGTTGCCTGATGTCTTCCGATTCTTCATATCTCTTAGCGCTGATTCCACCTCCCATGGTGTTATCTCTGGTACCTCTTTCGGGTCGGTGTGAATTATGGTACTCTGTTCAATGCTCGGTGTAGAATTCCTGTATTCGTTCCGTTATTATATCTTGGTCTTGTGTTTCTCTACCCTGCTTGTCTAGAAGTGTAATCAGTCTGTCTCGGCCTAGTGCCTGTGTTCTTCTGGCTTTCTTCAGGCTCTTTGATGCCATAATCGTTTCCCCTATGATCTCTTGTTTGTACTTCGCTTTCTTTTTAATGGTCTTGTATATTTCTGCGTCCTCTATTTGTTTTTATGGTCGCCCTTATCCACCATTTCTCGTCGTGTCTTCATCAGTGCTCTCGTTTTTCATGCCTTTTGTTTGCATTGGCTACACTTGTCGTACTTAGCGGGATCATCTCAGTTTTCTGCTCATGGTGTCGATGTCGTCTAGTTCTTGTAGTGTCTCGAATCGATTTCACTGTTCGTGTTGGAATTCGATCGTTTTTGTACCTATTTGTGTGGTATCTACACTTGGTGTTCTCCGGTGGCCAAATTTGCCTGTTGCTGTTTCCGAAATGTTTGTACGTTTCCGTATTTGCGCATTAACGTCTTCCATCACTATCGTGTAGTGGGTCTGGGGCTGATGCTGTTAACCCTCACTATGATATCGTCTTTCCATTTCTTGTTTATGAGAAAGCCTACTCCTGCTTGGCTGTTGTTCGCCGTTGAATGGCATTGTAGATGGCTGCTTTAAGGTTGTGAAGCATTCCTCTCTTCTTCTGACTTCTCCGCTACCGATCACATCTGTGCAGGTTTCCCCAAGTTCTTCCTTCAGGTCTTGTACTTGTTCATCTTTCAGTAGTGTTCGTATGTTATATGTTGCTATGTTCAGTCTACTTACCTTCTCTCTGTGACTCTTCTTGACCCAGATATTCTTAGCACACCCTGCACGTAGCCCTAGTTGACCCGAACCGCCTCCTTGGTCATAGCCTCTTTCGATGCTGCTGGGGACAGGGGGCTTTGGATTCATTGTACTTTGCATTCTTGTGTTGTTGGCCTACCCTTCCACGCTGGCCGGTGCGGGTAAGAAGGGGGACGACGTAGGGTGAACGGAATTGCCCAAGTTTCGACACGGCGGCCGAAGCAGTACCGAACCACCGTCCGAATCGAACCACTGGTACACAGACTAACCACTCGGCCACTGCGCCTCGTCATATACATATATATATATATGCATACATATACATATATATATATATATATATATATACATATTATTGTTATTATGGTACAGAAGCTGGCATCCAAACTGTCATATTATTCGAGTATAATATTGTTGACCTAATCTTATCGTGTGACACCTTTACGAAATACAGAACTTCCTGTTACGATCACATGCTGTTTGTTGTATCTTACATGGTGGCAGCGTAT
The DNA here is from genome assembly GCA_020002185.1 of Paraescarpia echinospica. Taxonomy (NCBI): domain Eukaryota; kingdom Metazoa; phylum Annelida; class Polychaeta; order Sabellida; family Siboglinidae; genus Paraescarpia; species Paraescarpia echinospica. The sequence continues at coordinate 851,048 of CM034531.1, read as the reverse complement.
CTTGATGAATTCACGCGCATAAACCGGTAGATCATGAATGAATTGTGATGAACATTAAACCATGAACGTTTATGCAAGTCCCCTTTACGCGATTTCAAACAAAATACGTATATCGGGGCACTCAGACACGATTCTCCGCGTGAGCGATAATAGGTGGCTTTGACGTATACCTTAGCAACGGCGATCGTAAGGCGAAGAAGATAGGCACACATAATGGAGACTCTTTCGCCCCCTGGACCGATGTCCTTTTCCGGCAACGTATCAGAAACGTGGAAAAGATGGATCCAGCGATGGACGCTTTATGCAAGAGCGTCCGGGGTTGATGTCAAAGACGACCCAGTGAAGTGTGCAATCTTTCTTCATGTGATCGGGGAAGAGGGACTGGAGATCTACAACACCTTCCAGTTCACCGAAGAAGAGGCGGATAAGCTCGACCTGTTGAAGGAGAAATTCGAAAGTTATTGCATTCCTAAGACAAATGTGACTTTCGAACGCTATAAACTCAACACTCGAACACAACATGAAGTAGAGTCTATCGACCAGTACGTCACCGAACTCAAACATCTCGCAGCGACGTGTGATTACCGCGAACTACGAGATGAGCTAATCCGGGACAGGATTGTCCTAGGGTTGCGCGATAATGCGGTGAGAGGACGGCTTCTGCTCGAAGCTGACCTCACTCTCGGGCGTGCTGTTGAAATGTGTCGGGCGGATGAGGCGTCTAGACAGCAAATCAAGTCGCTCGAAACTAGACCGGCAGCAGGCGTCATCAACGAGGTGAAGGGGAGTCCGGGTGGTAGACGTGGAAAACCGCCATTCAAGCCATCTACACCACAGAACGCTCCTCACAGGCATGCAAAGTCAGTCGTCCAGACATGTGACGCGTGTGGCAACCATCAGCACACACGATCGGAGTGCCCGGCGCTGAACGCCTTCTCATGCACGCTTCCCCACGCCCACACGATGTCCTTGCAGAGGAGTTCGTTGAGTGGCTTCGTGAATCGGGCGAGGTCTTTCACGAAACGTCCAAGGTAGTTCACCATTCCGAGGAAACGACGAAGTTGATGTATGTTTTCGGGCGATTTCATCTACTGGATGGCCTTCACCTTGTCTCTATGGACGCTGACTCCGTCTTTGCTGATCCAATGACCCAGGAACTCGAGCCCAGGTTGTCGCAAGGTACACTTGGCCTTGTTCAGCTTCAGTCCTGACTTCTCGATGATGTTGAACACCGTCTCGAGTCGTTGGTCGTGTTCTGCGATATTCTTCCCGCATACCAGAATGTCGTCCTGATACACCGACACACCGGGGACGTCGCGGAGAATGTCGCTCATTTCACGCTGGAATATCTCGCTCGCGCTACTTATTCCGAACGGTAGCCGTAGAAAACGGTATCGACCGAATGGCGTGATGAAGGTCGTCAGTATGCTGCTGTCGTCATGAAGACCCAACTGCCAGTAGCCGCACGAGGCGTCCAAAGACGAGAACACCTCGGCCCCAGCCAGGTTGTGGATGACGTCTTCAACGGTTGGCAACACATATCGCTCGCGACTGATGGCGACGTTGAGACGTTTCAAGTCAACACAGAGGCGAATGTTCCCTCCTGATTTCGGCACGACGACTATGGGACTGCACCACTCGGTAGGTTCTGTCACTTTGACGATTACCCCCAAGCGTTCCATTCGAGCGAGTTCTGCAGCCACCTTGTCGAGCATCGGCAGTGGCACTCGTCTAGACGTGCTGCAGCTGTACGGCTGTGCATCAGGTTTCAGTTTGATGTGTACGCGCCGGGTCTTCAGACCACAAACCTCTCATCCCGTTGATCAACTCTCGTGATATCGACCAGACACCGATTCGGTGTCAGCGCTTGTTGCTTCGCCTGATGCGATTCAACATCGTCGCAGAGCATGTGCCTGGTAAAGACCAGGTGATCGCAGATACTCTGTCACGACAACCTCTACAGTGCGACCAGCGACCGGACTCTGTGGATGCCGTGCAGTCGTACGTCGAGGGTATGCTATCGACAGTGCCCGTGCTTGACTCAATGCTACGACGCATTCGCGACGCCACGGAAAGCGACGACGCATTTCAGAGAGTCATCGCGTACACGTCTGGGGGTTGGCCACGACACATCTCGCAGGCAGACGAATGCTTGCGCGATCTGTACCACGTTCGGTCAGAGTTGAGTGTCGTGAAGGGAATCCTCGTGCGTGCTCGCAGGATCGTCGTCCCGCAGTCGTTGCGCAGCGAGATCCTCGAGAAGATCACGAAGTGTCGCGCGCGAGCTAACGAGACAGTTTGGTGGCCGGGCTTGTCGAAGTCGATTGAGAGCCTGGTAGCGCGTTGTGCTGTCTGTCAAACGAAGAGATCCTCACAGTCGAGAGAGCCTCTCAAGAGCACCCCGATGCCCGACCGTCCATGGCAGAAAGTCGGTGCAGACTTGTTCGACTTCCGGGGTAAAACCTACATCGTCAAACGAAGAGATCCTCACAGTCGAGAGAGCCTCTCAAGAGCACCCCGATGCCCGACCGTCCATGGCAGAAAGTCGGTGCAGACTTGTTCGACTTCCGGGGTAAAACCTACATCGTCATGATCGACTATTACAGTCGATACACCGAAGTCGCACATCTTAGCAACACATCTTCATCAGCCGTGATTGCGAAGATAAAAGATGTGAATGCACGATGGGGCCATCCAGATATCCTATTTACAGACAACGGACCGCAGTTCAAGTCCCGCGAGTTCGCAGCGTTTACGAATGATGCGCTCATCAACCACGTGACCAGCAGTCCCTACTTCGCTCAGTCGAACGGGGAAGCGGAGAGGGCTGTACAGGTCGCGAAGAAACAGCTCGCGCAGGACGATCCGACGAAGGCGTTGATGGTGTACCGCGCGACACCGACTACGAGTCCGCCTTCAACAACGATGAGGCGACGAAGCGGGTGTACGGACACCACTACGACCGTCACCACGGCGCGAAGCAGCTACCACCTCTTCAGCCGGGCGACGCCGTCCGCCTCAAACGAGACGACGAACGCAGATGGTCAGCAAACGGCACAGTACTCGCACGTGCCGATGCTCCGCGTTCCTTCATCGTCGAGACAAGCGACGGGGGCGTGCACCGACGGAACAGGAGGCACCTCCTCAAAGTGCCACCTGAACCGCCACGCACTTCCGAGACGACAGACGACCACCGAGACGAGCCTGAAGACGTCGAGACGACGCCGACTCTTCCGGGCGATGAGCATCCTCAAGATGCGATTGAAGACGTGCCTAGTTCGCCGCGTCGCCCTGGATACGTGACGAGATCGGGGCGCGCAGTGCGAAAGCCCGACAGAATGGACGTTTAGTTTAGTTTGCCGATTCATGTCAAAATTGAAGTGCACAGTAGCCCAGAATAATGCCAATGATCTGTTGTCGCTTACAGGGAAAGCTGTCTAGCTACCCTCGTATTGATTTTGTAGTTTACGTGTGTTTTATAATAGTTTGTCATACGTCATGCGATTCGACTTCACGATTATTATGGAACTCTATCCTAGATGTGTTGATATTTTTGGGGGGAGATGTCATATTATTCGACTATAATATTGTTGACCTAATCTTATCGTGTGACACCTTTACGAAATACAGAACTTCCTGTTACGATCACATGCTGTTTGTTGTATCTTACACAAACTATACATTTATGTACCTTATTCATTTGTAGCTTGTTCACTGCCGACTCGGAGGTCCGAGACCGTCAAATATTTCGTCGGACCGGTAATTTAAAAAATGCCGGCCCTCAAGACCGGCTTTTTTATAGTAAACAATGGCGATAATTGGATTAGGGTTACCGTCCAAAAGGGGAAATATAACGTAAGCGTACTACAAAAACAAGTTTGAAAAACGGTAAAATATCTGGGCCGCGTTCAGAGTTTGCACCTCGACGCACCGCGACGCACCGAGACTCACCGCGACGTCGCGATCTGTCGCGGTCCGCCGCCGGAAGTAGAACGATTACATTTTAAATCCAGCGACGTTCACCGCATTAAAGATGGATGCTACTGATCTCGAACGTGTTTTTTTACGAAAATGCCGAGTGAAGGAGGTAGCCGGGGAAAAGGGACGGGAGAGGAGAGAAGAAAATGTGATGGGAGGAAAGATGAAGGGACGAAAGGAAGTGAGAGTAAATGTTCTAGAAGAGAAGATGACAGGAGGAAAGGGGACAAGAGAAAACGCGACAGGAAAGAATTGAATGGAAGATAATGTGACAGGAGAGAAGACGGCAAGAGGAAAAGACAACAACCAGACATATGCAAACCGGAGGAGCTACTCCGAGGCAGTGCTTGAGGGGGCAAGGAGAAAAGAGAGTGTTTATGGGCGATTCAATTCTGAGAAAAACAGACAAGACTATATGCGAGGGGAAGGACGTTGTTGTATGTCTACCGGGGGCTAGGATAGAGCATGTGACCGAAAGGGTAGAGAAGGTATTGGGGCATGGCAAGGGAGGGTCTATACTAGTACACGTAGGGACAAACAATGCAGACAAGGAGGGAACAACTGGGATAGTTAAGAAGTACAGACATCTAGTAAGGACGCTAAAGAAGACAAGAGTGGAACAAGTTGTTCTCTCAGGAATTTTGCCAGTAATGGGAGGAAGGGGGGCATCATACAGAAACTGTAAGAGGATGGCGATCAACGCACTAGTTGAGCAGATGTGTGAAGAAGAGGGCGTGGGATTCATAGATTTATGGGGGTACTTTGTTGGGAGAGAAGATATGTACATGAGAGATGGCCTCCATCTAAGTGGAAAGAGGGCAGCAGTATTCTCAGAGAATCTGCTGAGATCTGTTGACAGTGGTACAGGTTGCATCTATTTAAACTAATTTCGCTGGGGGGACTCGCAGAGAAGCGTGAAACTGGAGGCAAAGATAAAGACAGCAAAAATAATTAAGCAAAGAACAGTCTGGAAAACTGTTCTGAAGCTGGATATAAATGAGTTTGTTTAAATGCAAGGAGTATAGTAAACAAAAGAAATGAACTAAACATTATGGTAGAAGATATTGACCCTCACATAATAGGTATAACCGAATCATGGGCAACCACCGATGTATCAGATGCCGAACTGGGCCTGACAGGATATGTAATGTTTAGGAAAGATAGAATAGGAAGAAGGGAAGGTGGAGTTACTTTATATATTAAAGAATCTATCCAGGCTTGTGAAATAAAATTAGACAGAGAAGCAGATTGCGAAGAAGCTGTTTGGTGTAACATAGTTACATGAAACTCAACGTTAACGGTTGGATTAGTTTATCGAAGTCCAAACATAAGCATAGAAGAGAATGAAAAAATACAAAACGCTATAAGGGAAGTGAGCAAACGGGACTGTGTTATTATGGGGGATTTCAACCATGGGCGTATAAAATGGAAATCTCTACAGCGTATGGGTAGTGAGGACCACAAGTTTTTAGTTTTAGTACAAGATAGTTTCCTTTCTCAACATGTGCTAGAACCAACAAGGGGAGAGAATGTGTTAGACATAGTTTTGTCCTCACAGAATGAATTAGTTGTCAATGTCAGGATATGTGAGTCACTGGGGAATAGTGACCACAACCAGATACATTTTACCATCAAAGTAAAATCAGAAAGGAATAGTAAAAAGCAGTACAGGAGCAATTTCCACAAAGGAAAATATAAGGACATAAGGAAATATTTAGCAAAGATAGACTGGAATAACACACTGAAGAATAAGACAGCAACAGAATGCTGGAATAGCTTAAAGAGTGAAATTGAATGCATCATCATCAAATTTGTTCCTTTAAAAACACGGGAAACGGTCCAATCGAAAGAAGCCATTAGAAAAATTAAGTATAAACAAATGATGTGGAAGTCATATAGACGTACTGGAAATGACGAAGACTACAACATTTATAAAGAACCACTAAACCAAGCTACAGCTGAAATTAGAAATTCAAAGAGAAGCTATCAACATAAATTAGCTTGTAATATAAAACATGACAGCAAGAGTTTGTATGCGTATGTTCGAAGCAAACAGAACGTTCAGAATAAGGTCGGTCCTCTAAAAGATAGTGCTGGAAATATAACATCAGATGGATTCTTAATGGCAAAAGACCTGAATGAGTATTTTAGTTCAGTGTTTACCAGAGAAGACACTAGTTCACTGCCAGTACCAGAGACTAAGTTCAAGGGGGCAGAATCAGACTATTTAAGACAGTTAATTGTAACCCCAGAAATGGTAGCTAAGAAAATTAGGGCTATGAAGGATAATAAATCACCTGGAGTGGATGATATTCCACCCAAACTACTATTGGAAATTATAGAACAAATTAGCATACCGCTTGCAACAGTTTTCAACTTGTCATTAGAAGAGGGAGTGGTTCCTTTAGAATGGAAAGAAGCAAACATTATACCGTTATTCAAAAAAGGTTCGAGAAACAAGTCAACTAATTATAGACCAGTTAGTTTAACATCGGTGATTTGTAAATTATTAGAAAGACTAATTAAAGATCACATGGTGGATTTTCTTGTTAAACATAACTTGATAAACCCACCTCAACATGGGTTTCTAAAAGCGAGGTCATACTTAACAAATATGTTATGTTTTTTGGAAGATATCACTAAGTGGGTAGATGAAGGATCACCAGTAGATATCATCTACTTAGATTTTCAAAACGCTTTCGACAAAGTGCCACATCAGAGATTACTGCTTAAACTAAAGGCCCACGGCATAGGAAATGATATAATTAACTGGATAGAAAAATGGCTGATTGACACTAGACAACGGGTAGTTGTTCATGGGGAGGCTTCAAACTGGAAATCAGTTTTGAGTGGGGTTCCACAGGGATCAGTACTGGGACCTATATTATTCTTAATATATATAAACGATTTGGACGATGATATAGCTAGCAAGGTGCTGAAATTTGCAGATGATACAAAAGTGTTTAGAAGGATTAAAAATGATGGAGATAGACAGCATTGACAAGATGATCTTGACAGGTTGATCAAATTGTCTGAAAAGTGGCAAATGTTGTTCAATTTTGGGAAATGTAAATGCCTTCACACAGGACATGAGAACGAATATGTAGAATATACAATGGGGGGAACTGTACTAAATCCTACTGTAAAGGAAAAAGACTTAGGGCTGACAATTAGTGCTGACATGAAGGTTTTAGAGCAGTGTGGAATTGCAGCTTCTAAAGGAAATCAAATTCTTGGATTGATTAGGCGAAATATAGCATATAAAGAAAAATAACTAATAATACCACTGTACAAAACAATAGTTAGGCCTCATTTAGAATATTGTACACAAGCGTGGAGGCCATACCGCAAGAAGAACATATATACTAGAAAGAGTACAGAGAAGAGCGACTAAAATGATACCAAAACTGAGGGATCTTAGTTATGAAAAACGCCTAAAAGAATGTGGTTTAACTAGAGACCAGGAGATTGAGAGGAGATCAGATAGTAGTGTTTAATATATTGAATGGTTATGAAAATATTGATAGAAATATAGAAAGACTAGAGGAAGTTACATTAGTAAAGGAGCAGTGTAGATTAGACGTAAGAAAGTTCTCATTTTCACAAAGGACTGTGAATGAATGGAACAAATTATCTGGTGATTGTGTGGGTGCTAGTAGTGTGAATATGTTTAAAAATAAAATCGACACATACCTCAGAAGGGCTGGATATATGTAGATAATAGGGATGGACTCTCGATAAGCCAAAGGGCTTCCTTGTCCACCTGCCATCTAGAGTTAATTCTCTGGATGGCAATCTTGTTAAATCTTGTTAAATCCCTGCAATTAGGAACACTTTGGTTTTTGTTAAAATCTCAACTTGTCATGCTTGAGTGTGAACTGAAGCGCTCAAACGTGTCAGCCATGCCGTTAACAAAGAATCATCGTTGAATGCAAAACTAAGAACGGAGGCCATCTTTGGAAACGCGCTGGAGCAGGGCGCGTCGCGGCATCAGTACGACCAAATCATTTAAATTACCAAGCAGAGTCACTCAGTGATCCGCCATTTTGAATTGGAACTGGTAGCGTATACAATATCGTTACGTTCACACATGAATAACAGAGGGCGCGGCGCGAGTGACTATGCTCGGTATATAACTGCTTTGGTACGACGTAATTTTGAACTGCACAATTTACTTCCGGGAAAAAAGCGACGTCGTGGTACGGCCACTTATCTATACACATGTATATAGATCAGTGGGCACGGCGCGGCGCGAACTATGAACGCGGCCTAGCTGATAGACTGATTGGGTTTTGTTTCGTAGTGCTGGCACTTCCGGTGAGTTATGGTGAATGTGAAAGAGGCGTCAGCACTGTAAAAAGAGTGAAGACTTAGCTTCGAAACCGCAAGAAGCCTTTCACAGTGTCACCCATCATCACCATCCAGTTGCATTCACCCGACATGGCTGACTACTAACCCGCATCAGCCATCCACCTGTCGAACGCATCCGCGCGAGGATGCTCAACTTCAAGAATCAGACTAGAGCAGTGTATGTTGCAGCAACATTAGTGTTGGCCGAACCCGAGCGGGACTCGGCTACAGGTCAGACCCTCAAAGAATAACATGTGAAGTTCCACAAGGTTCTATACTTGGACTGAAATTGTTTATTCTGTATATCAATGACACGTGTAATGTTTCTAAACTGGCAAAATTATGTTTGGTTGCTGATTACACGAACATCTTCTGTTGTGCCAAAGATAAAAACAACAGCTTGCAAATATTGTATACAATGAACTACATAAATTGCAATTGTGGTTCTCGGTCAACAAATTATCATTGAACATTGAAAAAAAAACTACATGTTATTCTCTGGTCGAGCACGTCTATCTGATATAAACATCAATATAAAATACATTGATCAAGACTGCGTGTGACGACATTTCTAGGAGTGCTTATTGACGATTCGTTAAATTGGAAAGATCATATCAGTCGAGTGCAGTCTAAACTCTCGATCAGTGTTAGTATTATGCATAGATGCAGCAAATTGCTTAACCGCCATAGTATGTACATGTTATATTCCACTCTGTTTTTGCCGTATTTAGTATTCTGTGTGGAAATATGGGGAAATACGTATTCAACTAATTTGCACAGTATAAAGATGTGACAAAAGAAGGTAATACGGCTTATGCACCTTGCACCGTACAACGACCACACGCCTCCATTGTTTTATAAAGCACACATTCTGAAGTTTACCGACTTGGTACAATTTATAATAATATTGTTTATGTATAAAGCTCACAAAACTGAATTGCCGTTAACTATTCAAAGGTTATTTGTTAAGCGTGAAAATAAGTACTGCACACGACGAGAACATCAGTTGTCCCGAACCCGGGCAACAACCAATAGAAGGTATGTCTTTAATTGTCTATGGAACAAAACTTTGGAACTCGTTGAATGTCACTTTTACCAAAATTCGTTCGTATCATTGTTTTAAAGCCCACTATAACAAATATTTACTAGAAAGGTATTGTCAACAGAAGTAATATCATCGCAATGTATAGTTTCATCAGATGAACCAAATCATAGGCACTACTATATATATTAGAAAGGTATTGTCAACAGAAGTAATATCACCACAATGTATAGTTTCATCAGATGAACCAAATCATAGGCACTACTATATATATTAGAAAGGTATTGTCAACAGAAGTAATATCATCGCAATGTATAGTTTCATCAGATGAACCAAATCATAGGCACTACTATATATATTAGAAAGGTATTGTCAACAGAAGTAATATCATCGCAATGTATAGTTTCATCAGATGAACCAAATCATAGGCACTACTATATATATTAGAAAGGTATTGTCAACAGAAGTAACATCATCGCAATGTATAGTTTCATCAGATGAACCAAATCATAGGCACTACTATATATATTAGAAAGGTATTGTCAACAGAAGTAATATCATCGCAATGTATAGTTTCATCAGATGAACCAAATCATAGGCACTACTATATATATTAGAAAGGTATTGTCAACAGAAGTAACATCATCGCAATGTGTAGTTTCATCAGATGAACCAAATCATATGCACTACTATATATATTAGAAAGGTATTGTCAACAGAAGTAACATCATCGCAATGTGTAGTTTCATCAGATGAACCAAATCATAGGCACTACTATATATATTAGAAAGGTATTGTCAACAGAAGTAATATCATCACAATGTACAGTTTCATCAGATGAACCAAATCATAGGCACTACTATATATATTAGAAAGGTATTGTCAACAGAAGTAATATCATCACAATGTATAGTTTCATCAGATGAACCAAATCATAGGCACTACTATATATATTAGAAAGGTATTGTCAACAGAAGTAATATCACCACAATGTATAGTTTCATCAGATGAACCAAATCATAGGCACTACTATATATATTAGAAAGGTATTGTCAACAGAAGTAATATCACCACAATGTATAGTTTCATCAGATGAACCAAATCATAGGCACTACTATATATATTAGAAAGGTATTGTCAACAGAAGTAATATCACCACAATGTATAGTTTCATCAGATGAACCAAATCATAGGCACTACTATATATATTAGAAAGGTATTGTCAACAGAAGTAATATCATCACAATGTATAGTTTCATCAGATGAACCAAATCATAAGGCACTACTATATATATTAGAAAGGTATTGTCAACAGAAGTAATATCATCACAATGTATAGTTTCATCAGATGAACCAAATCATAGGCACTACTATATATATTAGAAAGGTATTGTCAACAGAAGTAATATCACCACAATGTATAGTTTCATCAGATGAACCAAATCATAGGCACTACTATATATATTAGAAAGGTATTGTCAACAGAAGTAATATCATCACAATGTATAGTTTCATCAGATGAACCAAATCATAGGCACTACTATATATATTAGAAAGGTATTGTCAACAGAAGTAATATCATCGCAATGTATAGTTTCATCAGATGAACCAAATCATAGGCACTACTATATATATTAGAAAGGTATTGTCAACAGAAATAATATCACAATGTATAGTTTCATCAAATGAACCAAATCATAGGCACTACTATATATATTAGAAAGGTACTGTCAACAGAAGTAATATCATCACAATGTGTAGTTTCATCAGATGAACCAAATCATAGGCACTACTATATATATTAGAAAGGTATTGTCAACAGAAGTAATATCACCACAATGTATAGTTTCATCAGATGAACCAAATCATAGGCACTACTATATATATTAGAAAGGTTGTCAACAGAAGTAATATCACCACAATGTATAGTTTCATCAGATGAACCAAATCATAGGCACTACTATATATATTAGAAAGGTATTGTCAACAGAAGTAATATCACCACAATGTATAGTTTCATCAGATGAACCAAATCATAGGCACTACTATATATATTAGAAAGGTATTGTCAACAGAAGTAATATCATCACAATGTATAGTTTCATCAGATGAACCAAATCATAGGAACTACTATATATATTAGAAAGGTATTGTCAACAGAAGTAATATCATCACAATGTATAGTTTCATCAGATGAACCAAATCATAGGCACTACTATATATATTAGAAAGGTATTGTCAACAGAAGTAACATCATCGCAATGTATAGTTTCATCAGATGAACCAAATCATAGGAACTACTATATATATTAGAAAGGTATTGTCAACAGAAGTAATATCGCAATGTATAGTTTCATCAGATGAACCAAATCATAGGAACTACTATATATATTAGAAAGGTATTGTCAACAGAAGTAATATCATTGCAATGTATAGTTTCATCAGATGAACCAAATCATAGGCACTACTATATATATTAGAAAGGTATTGTCAACAGAAGTAATATCATCACAATGTATAGTTTCATCAGATGAACCAAATCATAGGCACTACTATATATATTAGAAAGGTATTGTCAACAGAAGTAATATCATCACAATGTATAGTTTCATCAGATGAACCAAATCATAGGAACTACTATATATATTAGAAAGGTATTGTCAACAGAAGTAATATCATCACAATGTATAGTTTCATCAGATGAACCAAATCATAGGCACTACTATATATATTAGAAAGGTATTGTCAACAGAAATAATATCACCACGATGTATAGTTTCATCAGATGAACCAAATCATAGGCACTACTATATATATTAGAAAGGTATTGTCAACAGAAGTAATATCATCACAATGTATAGTTTCATCAGATGAACCAAATCATAGGCACTACTATATATATTAGAAAGGTATTGTCAACAGAAGTAATATCATCACAATGTATAGTTTCATCAGATGAACCAAATCATAGGCACTACTATATATATTAGAAAGGTATTGTCAACAGAAGTAATATCACCACAAAGTATAGTTTCATCACATTGAACCAAATCATAGGCACTACTATATATATTAGAAAGGTATTGTCAACAGAAGTGATATCATCGCAATGTATAGTTTCATCAGATGAACCAAATCATAGGCACTACTATATATATTAGAAAGGTATTGTCAACAGAAGTAATATCATCACAATGTATAGTTTCATCAGATGAACCAAATCATAGGCACTACTATATATATTAGAAAGGTATTGTCAACAGAAGTAATATCATCACAATGTATAGTTTCATCAGATGAACCAAATCATAGGCACTACTATATATATTAGAAAGGTATTGTCAACAGAAGTAATATCATCACAATGTATAGTTTCATCAGATGAACCAAATCATAGGCACTACTATATATATTAGAAAGGTATTGTCAACAGAAGTAATATCATCACAATGTATAGTTTCATCACATTGAACCAAATCATAGGCACTACTATATATATTAGAAAGGTATTGTCAACAGAAGTAATATCATCACAATGTATAGTTTCATCAGATGAACCAAATCATAGGCACTACTATATATATTAGAAAGGTATTGTCAACAGAAGTAATATCATCGCAATGTATAGTTTCATCAGATGAACCAAATCATAGGCACTACTATATATATTAGAAAGGTATTGTCAACAGAAGTAATATCATCACAATGTATAGTTTCATCAGATGAACCAAATCATAGGCACTACTATATATATTAGAAAGGTATTGTCAACAGAAGTAATATCATCACAATGTATAGTTTCATCAGATGAACCAAATCATAGGCACTACTATATATATTAGAAAGGTATTGTCAACAGAAGTAATATCATCACAATGTATAGTTTCATCAGATGAACCAAATCATAGGTACTACTATATATATTAGAAAGGTATTGTCAACAGAAGTAATATCATCACAATGTATAGTTTCATCAGATGAACCAAATCATAGGCACTACTATATATATTAGAAAGGTATTGTCAACAGAAGTAATATCATCACAATGTATAGTTTCATCAGATGAACCAAATCATAGGCACTACTATATATATTAGAAAGGTATTGTCAACAGAAGTAATATCACCACAATGTATAGTTTCATCACATTGAACCAAATCATAGGCACTACTATATATATTAGAAAGGTAATGTCAACAGAAGTAATATCATCACAATGTATAATTTCATCAGATGAACCAAATCATAGGCAGTACTATATATATTAGAAAGGTATTGTCAACAGAAGTAATATCACCACAATGTATAATTTCATCAGATGAACCAAATCATAGGAACTACTATATATATTAGAAAGGTATTGTCAACAGAAGTAATATCATCGCAATGTATAGTTTCATCAGATGAACCAAATCATCAGAACTACTATACGTTTGTATTTTGTTTTGAAATTCACATCAAGAAAAAACCTGTTACAAGTGTCAACAAAGGAGTAGCGTAACATTATAAGAAGTTTTACTTTAATGTTACTCCCTTCATACGTTTCACCAAATGCTTTGTATACTTGACATGTACTTTACTTAATATTAAAGTGTTTGTCTGATTCATTTTAATAATTTTTTTATTGGTTGATTGATTGATTGACTCGGTCAGCGAGTTACTGTCCGAGTCCAGCTCGGATTCAGCTGGAGTCAATGGCAATGACATGACCGAGGGTTTCACGGAGCCTGACAGTCCAGCTGCTCCTGCAAATGATGGAAACAAGTCTAAGTAGTGCCCAGCAGACATTCGTGTAGTGGTGTTTGTTGTAATTTGCAACATTGGTGTTTTTTATGACATCGCTAAATTGTTGCCTATATTGTAATTTGGTATTCACAAGTTCATTAATCTGAATATCATAAATTAATATGCAGGACAGACTTGACATATACTACTATATTAAAAATTGCCATGCGTGACAGCTGCACATGTATATTACTCATGTATTTATGTTAGTATATGGACCACCAACTTTTGTGTGGGACCACCAACTTGGAAAGTTGAAGGTCTTACTGACCACCAAGTTTTCAGCTAAACTGTAGAACACTCATGAATATTTAAGTCAGTGTCGTCTGTGTAGTCATCATCATGGTGCGTCGTTGGTCTTCTCTTTCTCTAAAAAATCTTCAACGCCAGTTAGCTTTTGACCAGGACGCGCTCAAATGTCGTATGTTAGCTTGAAATGCGAACTATAGAATTGTATAGAAAAACGATAGAATTCTATAGATATTTTGTTTAGGGCTCTTTCACGTTACATAACTCCTATCGTCTCCAAACCAATGTCCCTTTATTTGTCCATACTTCATGGTAATTAAACATGGATCTATGCCCTTAGTAAAGCAAAAACCGGAAATAACGTAAAGGAAAGTGTCGCGACGCATGCGCCAGCCTTAACAATCGACCATCGACGTTGTCGTTGCGCGGCTGTAAAGCAGCTACATCTCGAAGCCGGCGTCCTCACGCCAAATCAAACTGGCGCTCCCTCCGACAGCCAAAATGTTCTGGCGCGAACAGTTGATCTTAAATATTATATTGCCTCTGGCGTTACCGTTGCGGTTCCTGTTGCTGATGTGTCAACTTGTCGCTATTGGACACAATCCTTATGGCGCTACTGTGGTCCAGTGGAGCTTCCCGCCCGGCTATATTAACGCTACGGATATTTACCTCGTGAACGGAACAAACCCAGACAACTTTGAGGGTATGGTTCTCATAAGAAGAAACAACACCCTGGTTCTAGTCTGCGATGACTCTTTTGATGTTCACGATGGCGAGGTACTTTGTCGGTGGCTTGGAGGCGCTGAAGGCATCCCGCAGATTTACACTGCAGATAATGAAAATCAGAGGGCGTTTGATTATCCAAATATCACAAACTTTCCATTCGGATACAACTATGTCGCATGCTCCGGCTACGAGAGTCACATCGATGCCTGCAAACCCCGGATAAATCCTCGTAATTGCGTCAGTTGGGAAGCAGTTGGGCTGAGGTGTCACAAGCATGATGAAACCCCATGGACCCCACCCCCAGTAAGGCGATCGACACTGCCGTCGAACACAACTAAGTCTACTACGAAGCCGACCTCTACTACGTCTACTAAGAAGCCGAACACTACTATGGAGAGGATAACATCGAGCGTAATTGTTGAAGATGTTGTGAAAGAGTTGATAACACCCAGCGAAGAAGTTGTGAAAGTTCGACAAGAGAAGAAGACGTACTTAGACAACGCCTCGCTGATCGCTATCATAGTGGCGGCCGCCATTATGGCGACGCTCGCTTTGCTTTTGCTACTGCTGCTGGTGTTTAGAAAAAGGAAACGTACATCGACACCGCCTGCAACTGCGTCGTCGACTGCAGCAGCGCCAGAGGCAGAGAATGCTACATCTGCATAAACGTCAACATCAACAATATAATAATGAACGAATGGACGATGGAACACGAACAGACCGGCCGCTGGCTGGTCGAGAAGCATCTTGCACTGATGTCAGTTGGGAGTTGGTCAGCGTACGGCCAGGGCAGAAATCGCTCTTCAAATGGCCGGCGCTAAATACTTAGCCTGACTGATCGTTTGCCATTCTCATTCGCGTGGCATGGAGGAGACAGGGAGAAACATGCGCTGTTGGCGTGACGTCGACGCGCTCGGGTTTCATCCACCCGGTACTCGGTTAACAACGGTTTGAAATAAGCCTTATGTATTGCCTCACGCCTCAGCTTGTATCACTGTGCAATATTTCATTACTTAGCAACACGCAGCGCCTGCATTCTGATGCACCGCAGTGAGTCAGTGATTCGATCGTATATTGAATAACGGGTGCTACACTGAATAGGCGAGTGGGTGGGTGCGAATTAGACGCACTGCAATGCACGTCGTGTTTGCAAGGGCGTCGTGTTTGTGTAATAAGGAACACTGAAAATAAGTTATGCCAATAGAGAAAAGTGTAATAAATCTATAGGAAATATGGTTAGTTCAAATTGATCATGGTTTCTTTCCGCGTGTTCGCACACGTTTATAATGTTTTACACAGCAACACAAGCCTGGCAATTATTTAGAGCTGCCATCGTCACCAATCCATAACATCACTTATTGTACCTTGCTTGCTTCGTCTCTGTCCGCAAGTGAGCCAGCGAAGGTATAGTCATGCGTTCTTCTGAACCATTCTTGAAGTTTCAGGCAGAATAGTAATAGGTGTTTATTTCGGACAAGAAATCCTGAAATTTGAGCAAAACTTGCCATCTTTGCCATGTTTTAACATGGGCTTGATGTTCAGGATTTTGCCAGATATGTTTTTTGGACGGTGATCTTTGAAGTTACGTGACCGCGAACTGACCAATCAGCGAGGAATATTTTCAAATGAGAAGATAGTTCGAAAAGCGCGGGAAATTCAAAAACAGTTGAGTGGGAGGCCGTAGTGCGTGGGTTGTTGTCTTTGTTTACGCAGTAGGTGATGACGTCATCACCGTGGGAACCGCCCCGCTTCTAGAAGGTTTCTGGTGAAAAGGGGATGGTGAGGGGGGCCCAACATAGTCGTTGGTCGTAGATGGCGGTGACTGTGATGGTGGGCACCTGCACAATCACTGGCCACTCCAGAGAAGCTAGAAGCTGGATTCGGAGAGACAGAAGGAGTATGCGTTGGATCGTGGAAAGATAGGACTGAACAATACGGCGGTGGCGTCGCCTACCGGCGGTGGTGGCTGCGTCGACGATTGGGCCTCTGTAAGAGGTCGACGCTTACCGAAAGGACCGAACCGGTCGCTTGATTGATGAAGGCGAGTCTAAAATGAGATGTTATAGCAAGGCTCGATTAATAAAAAGGTTTATTAATTCAACGAAGCGGTATATATCTATACGGAAGGTGGAATACGTATAGGAGGATGTTATAGTGGAGCCCGTATGTATTTTTGAAAACCGGAAGAAGGGTCGACTCAGACGCCATGGGCAGGGATGTCACAACTGGGTCGGTCGTTTGCGGTATGGAGTGGAATAGCGAATAATAAGTCTTATTTAGAAGAGCGTAGGCTTCGGTGTGCTTTTATATTATTACAGTGGTTGCTCAAAATCGACGGCGAGCAGCGCACCGGCCGACGCGAGCAGCGCACCGTGCTGTTAATAATTTATGTGCCGTTTACGTCAGCCATGTCGGCCGCGCGCGCGCCTGCCGACGGTGTATTATTAATAGTTTTGTGTCGCTTATATCAGCGCCAGGCGTGAACATATCGAAATTGGCTATTAAATCCTTATTTCGAAGTATGTGGATGATCGTTTCGCGCTACGTAACTTTGTGGTGTAATTTTTATTGTGAAAAAAACGGTTTGATTAATGAGTCGGACTCTAAAGTAAGGTTTGATAATAAGGCGTGAAGGATTATGAATTATACGCTGCGGTATATATTCAGCGTTTTGTATGCGAGACGTGGAATGTATATAGGGCGATGTTATAAGGGGACGTGGATATATGTAGGACTCAGTCGAATTTTCTGAAAATTTTGCAAATTAAAAGTAGGCGCCAATTTTGCATAGTCGAGTCGGGCTCAGTCAATTTTTTTTCTCGAAAATTCGCAAAGGAGTACTACATTTGTTCAATGTTATAAAAATACGAAGACGAGCATGGGCGCGACTCCTTCTTCAACAGCAAGGCGAGTAGCACTAGTTGCTCGTGTCCTACACGAGATGAGGGGCCGTGCTAACCCCGTCGTCGAACACACGGCACTTAGCATAGCAGTACATGAGCGCAGCTAGCTCCTGGATGTACGTCTGCTGGAGTTTTTCACTTGAAATCCCCGTTTCCGGCCACTACCGTTCCGCCGGTCCGTCAGCACGGCGAGGAAGGTGTGTTTGTAGACGCCGTTCTGGCGCTTGCTCAATCTTTCCGTGTTGTACTTGTCGGTCGAACCGAAACAGTGGTATGACTTGCTGTCGAGAGCTGTAATCCTGCTACCTGATCACTCTTCCGCGCAGCTCTTCTTGTCGCCGGTGTTCCACGTTCATCCGGCGAGCCGGCACTGTACCTAGGCCTCATTCCGACGGGGGCCACCTGGCTGTGTGACGGATGAGCTTGGAGGATGCGCTTGGAGGGGTCCACTAGGTCGTGGATGGGCGAGATAGGTGCTAGCCGTATCCACACCACAGTATTCGAAGAGCGTTCGGGGTAAGTACGAGGTCGTAGTAGAACTCCAGCATCCTTAGCTTGGCGTATTTGTATGTGAAGAAGCCTATCTGGACGGGTAGTCACGTGCCCTTGTTCAGCTGGACCTCGTAGACGCGGTCGTCAACGGCGACGTCGAGTTGCCGAGATTGGCGGTCGTTGATGATATACCGTCATTGAACATATCGATGCGTCGGTGTCGGTAGAAGGCGAACTGCTTGTTGATGGCCTCCAGAAATGGAGCCCCTTCTCGGATGTTATACCAGACGAGAAAATCCCGCAGCGTCGTCATGCCATTATTGCACCACACATCCCGGCATCCCTTCTAGGCGTCGTCGTCAGAAATAATCTCCCGTTTCAGGTGGCTGTAGGAAATCTTTTTAGGAGGAAGGTCGCAGTCGCCGAGTTTCCGGAGGTCGTACAGATACTCGTAGTGAAAAGTGCAATTCGTCAGCGCACATCCGTAATCATTTAAGTATTTCTCGTAACTGTCACCAGGTGCGAGATAATTCATGATGTACAGGAACTTGAGTGTAGACGTCGACAGGGACACGAAGTTATTGTTTATCTTGATGACGAACGCCGACGACCCGTCCCGTTCGACCTCCGTGGTGGCGTTCGCAGCAGCAGAAGCAGGACCGGCGGAACCGACGGCTGGGGCGGCCTCGCCGGTTGGAACGCACAGGAGGACTAGTGCGAGGTACTCTTTGACGATGTTCATATAGTACTTCCCCAAGTTGAACCCGAGGAAGGGGAGATGAGTGAGGTGCGCTTACAGCCGATTGATGAGAGCGGTGTACCTTTTGCCTTCGGGGATGTCTCGTCGTTTACGTCGTCGTCTTCGTCGCCGGCACCGCCCCTGTCGCCACCGGCGTTTTCGTCGTCACCGCTGCCCATCGCTTTCTATTGCCACTCGGTCTGGAGTAAGGCGTTGTCTTGGAAGACGTTAAGTTACGACAGTTCCAACGTTTTGCTGGCTGCCGCGCTTATTTCGTCCAGGGCTTCGTGAGCTTGATCCAATCCATGGTGATGACCAAGAACTGCGCCGACTCGTACTCGGCGACGTTCGTCGCCAGGCTCACACTCAAAAACTAGTGCCTGCCTAACCACGGGCGTTTGTCGCTGTCCGGCGGTAGTCCTTCACTGTCGATATAGCACTAGAAATCGTACGCAGCACTGTACGGGTAGTAGACCCGGGGCACGTCGATACCTTCGTCATCGAGTTGTTGGAAGACGGTGGGTTTCGGGTGGTAGATACTGCCAGGGTAGATGTATCGAACGCCTACTTCACACGTGCATTCGTGTCTGCGGAAAATAAAGAAATAAACAATAAACCACAGAGAGTCGCCGCACTTGCTGCAGCGATACAAGCGACAGAACACCTTCTCGTCTTGCACGTAGTAGCGGTACATCGATCGCCGGACCAATTTCACACTCGTCTTCCCGACATCCGGTTCGACAAGACAGTACACGACCACGTTCGTTTGAAAGACGGTTTCCACCCTGTCGAATTCGTCTAGTGTAAGGCCGCCGAAGGAGTGCGCATCTAACTGCTTGACAGACCCCACGTTGTATTGGGCATAGAGCGCCGCCGTCGCCTTCTCCAAATTGTGTGCACGACGCATCCTCAACTCACGGCCAGGCAGTGGAAGAGACACAAATTGTCGTAGGATCTGCCGGTGGTGCGTTTGTTCTCGAGGGTTACGATCGCTTTGTTTTTTTTTCAGGTACTCGGGGAGTCCCACGCCGAGACAGTCAACGGGGTGACGGACGATCGTGATAAGGAAGGAGGTGACGAGGAAGACCTCGAAATCTACGGCGTTGATGACGAGGACGGGTTGCTCTGTTTACCGGCCGCAGCTGTTGCACGACGTGTGATAGTACCTATATCGCCCAGTCTCCTTGTGTCTCAGAATGAACCTGACGCTAATGTTGATTTTGAATGCACGTGTCTGTTCCTCGAACATGACGTGCAGTCAGTCTCCCAGAGTGCTCGTGTTCAGTCTGTTCAGGTGGAAGTGACACCGTCTCTGTACAGGGCTGATACTCGTCGACGTCCGTATGGTCGACCAGGTCTCAGACGATCTGGTGCAAGCCTTCGGACACTCCATCGTTGACCAGTGCAACTGCGGCCTCTATGTACTCACTGGCAGCCCCGGCAGCAGGAGCAACAGCAACAGTGGTGGTGGTAGGACCGTTCGGTCGATGCACTGGGGCTCTCATAATTTCAGTGCCGACGGCCTGATGCCTCGACAGGCCTCGATCCCGATCGCCATTTTCCCAGACGTAACGCCCTCTATTTTCGTCTTCAGCGTCGGTCGCCATGTGGTTAGGTACCTTTTCAGATTCGATCATCGACGGAATCCACTACCACAGGCAGGGCAGTTTGAAGTGCCTGTCATTGTGAACGGCGGCGACGGCGACAGTGACGGCGGCGGTGGTACCAGATGGCAGGCACCGTCCTCATCGTGGCCGCCAGGCCCGGCAGTAGTGATAGTGCTCGGTCGATGGACGGGTAATTTCCGCCGTTCCTGCGGTCCGGTATCGGTTCCTCCTCCGCCTCATCAACAGGCCTTCCAGTCGTACGCCTGTATGTTGCGTTTCAGGCCGAAAGCGTGATAGCTCTTGTCGCAAACGTAACGGCGTCCTTTCGGCGTCAGTCAACATATAAGGTGGCATCTCATTGACGGAAGCCTCTACCGCAAGCCTAGCAGTCGAACAGGGCAAAAGGCGATATCCATGCGAACGAGCAGCCCTAGAACATTAATAAATGTTCATTACCGTGCGGATTATGAAGAAGAAGAAGCGGTCATCGTTAAGGGGCGTCTGTGGAATATACTGGCCTGTCGAAAATCCAGAAAGGCTTTTATAGCCACTCTCGGCGGTATTGCGGAACAGCCGATGGTGCATAAACATGTCCAGGTACGTCTAGCGAAGGAGTCTGGCCAAACTTGCCGCAACCTGTCGGATAGCAGGAGAGGCTTGTGATTGATTTAATGGTATTTCCCAAACAATCTTACGTGCTGATTAAGGACGGCATAGTAAGCTAAATTGACAAGTAGGAACATAGTTTCCAACGTTTTGTTAGGTTTATTTAACGTCTCTAAACGTCCACTCTTTACTCCTTCGGGGTGACTTTGACATGCATACCGACACAGTAGCACGCGTTTCCCCCAGCGACAGGTAACTTTATGGTCGACCAGATTCCTCGCTGTATCATCGATGAACGCCAACAAGGCCTTAAGCGGTGGGGCGAGGCTGCCTTCGTGGATCAGCAGTGGAGGGGAGGCGGCATTGCAGTCATCGTCAGCATCGTCCGCCTGAGGGGGGACGGGGTCGGGTTCTTACAACAGTCGCAGCCAGAAATATTTTGCTGTCTTGTCTTGTACCCCGTGGGTCACGCAGTCTTGTTTACCCTTCTATGTTCGGAAGACTTTACAGCGACATTGTTTACACCCTTGATACGTACATCCTCCTTTCCAGGCTACGGTGCCGATTCTAAGGGGGGCGTCGATGTCGTACGCACCGGGCGCAGAAGAATCGAGAAAGGTTTCGAAACTTATCATTTCTGTTCCGGTGTGGCACGAATCATTAGCGGCGGCGGCTTCGGGCGTAGAGACACAAGCAAAGCGACGTGGCGAATATGAAGAGGAGGCTGCGTTGGCGGAATATACTGGCTTGCGTTTAAACCAGACAGGTTTTGTAGGCACGCGCTATGGTAATGCGTAAGTGCTCTTCGTCAGAAAAACAGCTGATGCTTCACAAACACGTTCAGACACGCCTTCAGCGTCGGTTGTTTTTTGATAGACCGAATTTGGAAAAATACAAAATTTCTTTTTTGTTACAGTCGCTTATAATCTTATACCATATAGAAAGTTACCGCGAGCGATCATCCACGTACTTACAAAAAAGGGCTTAATAGCCGATTTCGATATTTCACGCCTGTACATAATATGTAAGGTCTCCCAATCCAGCAAGGCCAGGCGCTTGCTTACGTCATTGGCACCCGCGTCAGCTGACGACGCTACGATAAAACTGCGTCGGTTGTTTTTTCTCGAAAGATCGAGTTTGGAAAATAACGAATTTCTTGTTTCGTTAAATTCGCTGATAATTATCTTTTTTTCGCAATAAAGATTACACCATGTAGTTAGTGCGAGCCGATCATCCACGTTTTCAAAATAAGCCTTTAATAGCCGATTTCGATATTTCACGCCTGTACTCAATATACAAGGTCTCCCAATTCATTAAGGCCAAACGTTTGCTTTCGTCGTTACCAACCCCAACAGTCGACGACGCTACGAGAAAACCCAGCGTTGGTTTTTTTTTCTTCGATAGATCGAGTTTGGAAAATAGCACATTTCTTGTTTGGTTAAATTCGCTGATAATTATCGTTTCTTTCGCCAAAAAATTACACAAAATAGTTAGTTAGCGCGAGCCGATCATCCGCGTACTTCAAAATAAGGATTTAGTAGCCGATATCAATAGTTTCACGCCTGGCACGCGGCCGGTGCAAGCGGCTAACGTAAGCGACACAGAACTGTTAATAACACACCATCGTCGGCTGGCGCGCGCGTGGCACACCCTATATTCATTTAAAAGCACGGCGTAAGCATACGCACTTCTAAATAAAGACTTAATAGCCGATTTCGCTATTTCACTCCCTACCGCGAACGACCGACCCAGTATTGACGTTATTGTCCACAACGTCGGCGTCGACTCTTCCTACGGCTATCAAAAAGACATAAGGGTTCCACTATAACATTGCCCTATATTCATTCCACTTTCCGTATATATCGCGTCGGATATACACGGCTTCCTCGAATTAACTAACCTTTTATTAATCGCGCCTTATTATAACATCCCACTTTAGACTCGCCTTCATCAATCAAACCGCCGGCTTGGTCCCTTCGATAAGCGTCTGCCTCTTGCAGGGGCTCCCTCGTCGACGCTGCCACCGCCGCCGGTAGGTGGCGCCACCGCCCAATCGTTCCGCTATGACATCACCCTATGTGCATTCCGCGTCTCGCACACAACACGCTACATAAATACCGCAGCGTATAATTCATAATCCTTTTATTAATCGCTGCTTATTTTAACACCTCATTTTAAACTTCCATTCATTAATCAAACCACCGGCTTGGATCCTTTCGGTAAGCGTCGGCTTCTTACAGGCCCCCTCCCCTCACTCAACCGCCATCGCGGGTAGCCGGCGCCACCGTCCTATCTTCCAACAGTTCAACGAATACTTCTTCTAGCATTTGTGGAATGGCGAGTTGGTGGGGGCCCCCTGGGACCCCCCACCATCACAGTCACCACGATCTACAGCCAACGACTCTGGGGGCCCCGTTACTTCGCGTTTTACACGAAACCTTCTAGAAGCGGGGCGGTTCCCACGGTGATGACGTCATCACACACGGCGTCAACAACGACATCAACCTACGCACCACGGCCTGCTACTCAACTTTTTTGAATTTCCAGCGCTTTTCCGACCATCTTGTCATTTGAAAATACTCGTCTCTGATTGATCAGTTCGCTGTCAAGTGACTTCAAAGGTCGCCGTCCAAAAAACAGGTCTGGCAGAATCCTGAAAATTTAGACCATGTTAAACGATAGGGGAAAATGGAAAGTTTTGCTCAAATTTCACGATTTCTGGTCAGAAACGAACAACAATTACTACTCTGCCTGAAACTTCAAGAACGTTTGTGATGCTATGGGTTGGTGACGATGGTAGCTCTAGACATTTGCCAGGCTTGTGTTACCGCGCAAAACATTATAGACGTGTGCGAACACGCGGAAAGAAACCATGCTCAATTTGAACTAAACACATGTCCAATTTATTTATTACATTTTCTCTATTTGTATAACTTCTTTTCAGTGTTCCTTATTACACAAATACGAACCTGTGTCACGTTCCTTGCAGTGCGTCTAATTCGCATCAACCCACTCGTCCATTCAGGGTAGCACCATATATTTACTATACCCTGGAATCACTGACTCACTGCGGTGCACGAGAATGGAGGCGCTGCGTGTTGCTAAGTAATGTAATATCGCCCAGTGATTCAAGCTGAGGCGTGCAGCAATAGATAAGGCTTATTTCAAATCATTGTCAACCGAGCACCGGGTGGATGAGTGAGTCTCGAGCGCGTCGACGTCTCGCCAACAAAGCGGGTTTCTCCAGTCACCTCCATGTCATGCGAATAGGAAACGATCAGTCAGGCTAAGTATTTAGCGCCGGCCAATTGAAGAGCGATTTCTGCCCTGGCCGTACGCTGACCAACTCCCAGCTGACATCCGTGCATGATGCTTCTCGAACAGCGGCCGATCTGTTCATTTTCCATCATCCATTCGTTGATTATCGTATCGTTGATATTGTAGTTTATGTAGCACTCTCCGCCTCTGGCGCTGCTGCAGTTGCAGGCGGTGTCGATGTACGTTTCCTTTTCTTAAAGATCAGCAGCAATAGCAAAAGCAAAGCGAGCGTCGCGGCAATGGCGGCCGCCACTATGATAGCGATCAGCGAGGCGTTGTCTAAGTACGTCTTCTTCTCGTGTCGATCTTTCACAACATTTACGCTGGGCGTTATCCTGTCTTTCACAACATCTAGTAAAACTACGATCGATGTTATCCTCTCCATAGTAGTAGTCGGCTTCTTAGTAGACTGAGTAGTGGTCGGCTTCTTAGTAGACGTAGTAGAGGTCGGCTTCGTAGTAGACTTAGTTGTGTTCGACGGCAGTGTCGATCGCCTTACTGGCGGTGGGGTCCATGGGGTTTCATCATGCTTGTGACACCTCAGCCCAACTGCTTCCCAACTGACGCAATTACGAGGATTTATCCGGGGCTTGCAGGCATCGATGTGACTCTCGTAGCCGGAGCATGCGACATAGTTGTATCCGAACGGAAATATTGTGATATTTGGATAATCAAACGCCCTGTGATTTTCATTATCTGCAGTGTAAATCTGCGGGATGCCTTCAGCGCCTCCAAGCCACCGACAAAGTACCTCGCCATCGTGAACATCAAAAGAGTCATCGCAGACTAGAACCAGGGTGTTATTCCTTCTTATGAGAACCATACCCTCAAAGTTGTCTGGGTTTGTTCCATTCACGAGGTAAATGTCCGTAGCGTTAATATAGCCGGGCGGGAAGCTCCATTGGACCACAGTAGCGCCATAAGGATTGTGTCCAATAGTGACAAGTTGACACATCAGCAACAGGAACAGCAACGGAAACGCCTGAGACAATATAATATTTAAGATCAACTGACCGCGCCAGAGCATTTTGGTTGTCGGAGGGAGCGCCAGTTTGATTTGGCGCGTGGACGCCGACTTCGAGAAGTAGCTGTTTTACAGCGGCGCAACGACAACGTCGATGGTCGATTGTTAAGGCTGACGCATGCGTCGAGACACTTTCCTTTACGTTATTTCCGGTTTTTGCTTTTACTATGGGCATAGATCACTGTTTCACTACCGCGAAGAGTATATGAATAAAGGACATTGGTTTGGAGACGATAGGACTTTGTAACGTGAAAGTGCCCCTGGCAAAATAGCTATAGAATTCTATCGTTTTTATATACAATTCTATAGTTCGCATTTGAAGCTAGCCTACGACATTTGTCTGCCTCCTAGTAAAGAGTTAACTGGCGTTCACGATTTTTCAGAGAAAGAGAAGACCAACGACACACATATAAATGTATAATTTGGATGCCAGCATCTGTATCATAATAATATATATGTATATGTGTGTGTGTGTGTGTGTGTGTATATATATATATATATATACATGTGTGTGTGTGTGTGTATATATATATATACATGTGTGTGTGTGTGTGTGTGTGTGTGTGTGTGTGTGTGTGTGTGTGTGTGTGTGTGTGTGTGTGTGTGTGTGTGTGTGTGTGTGTGTGTGTGTGTGTAGATAGCATTCTAGAAACACAACTATGTGTTTTTAATCTAAAAATGGATTGTTGTATGTGTGTGCTTACTTCTATGTTTATTAATTGAAATATGTAAATGTTATTTTGAGGCAGACATCAAAATGTAGCGGTGGAACACTTTCTGCTCTCCAGTAATACCGGAAAGTGCAACAGGTGAGGACACCGACAAGGTAGTACTGAACATTAACAATGATGATATGCACCTCTACCCGCCTCTTGAGATGCAAGAAATCGAACGTAACCACCGACTAGGACATAGAACAGATAGCGACGGCAAACAACGCAATAATGGGATTATTTTCCGCTTTTGCAGTGAGAGAACACGCGGCGCAATCTACCGTGCACGATTCACCCTAAGAAAGTACAATTAACATAATCGTAACGTTATGGTGGTCGTCAATGAAGATATAACCGCCCGCCGAGCAGCTCTAGCACGCAAAGAGTCTGAAGAAGGAGGGGAAAGTGAATGACAGTTGGATCGTAAATGGTAACGTCATGTTCGAGGACACCAACAATCGCTTCAGAAATGTGAGGTCGGAGGCCGACCTAACTGTTGACGTCTGATTACAGTGTCTGAAGGATTCTGATTCAAATCAAATAGAAATACAATTGGATTTATTCATTGAAGGACGGACAATTTTGTTTTTCAACTTATAATTTGTTTACTTATTACATATACTTCCTTTAATTATATATTAGTATATTTCTCTTTTTTATTAATACGTCACAAGATTAACACCCGACACGTTTATTTATTTATCCTTTTTATTTATGTTTTTCCTTCTTCCTACCTCAGAACAAAGATATGTTTACTGAATGCCATTACGTATTGTTTTATTTTTTAAATATATCCAGTATATAATTATGTAATTCAACATACTATATATACTAGGCATACATACATATATATATATATATATATAATATTTTACATCTCCAACCTCAGGACAACGAGATGTTGACAGTATGCCATTATGTTTTGCTTAAATCTATTCAGTATATTCAACAATTCAATCTATTCAGTATATTCAGCAATTCAATCTAGTCAGTATATTCAACTCACGCTAAATCCTGCCGTGACGTTGACTGAACATCAGTATGTTTGATCTAAACAACATAATATGCTGTAATATTTAACAATAAGACAACTTCTATTGCGCATAAATCATTACGAAATATATGTACGTGTCTACATGTATACACCTATATATGTTTTTGCCAATTTGGCAGCATTCCCAAACCCTACGATTAAGTACATGTCACGATACGTCTTGTGTTTTGTTTGTTCTATATATTTCTTATCTTTTTATTATTATTGTTCACATACATGCATTTCTTGTATGGTGACATGCTACACAGCATGGAGATTGCTAACTTCCTAATGCCGCGATAAAATAAGGATTTTGGTTGACAGTGAACAGTCGGCCGTTACTGCATATGTTTCATTCATAATTGTTAATTGAAATGATGTCAGCTAACGAATAATTTCCGTGGTTTCAGGGAGGTGCTAAAGTGAATTCTTTATTTAATGTATTACATCTAAATGAGGCAGCTGATGACGACTTTCAACCAATACGTCATTCCACGTATCATGATCTTGACAATTTTAAACTACCAGCAGAAACACATAATGAACGATTTAGTATACTAAGTTCTAACATAGAATCTATAAATGCAAAATTTAACGAAATTGAAGCTTTCTTAGAGGAACTTAACCAGATAAAATTTCAATTTATTTTAATATGTTTTCAGGAAGGCTGGCTTTCCGATAACGATTATTTATCACACCTACAAATTGAGGGATACCATTGCATCACACAAGGCAAACATGTAGCAATAAAGGCGGACTAGTCATTTATTTAAACAACAAATTCAACTTCAATGTAATCCTGTCTCTAAATCAGTTTCAACACTGGGAAGGAAAATTTAGGTGGACTCTTAAAAGATACTATAATTGGAAATATTTATTGACCTCGAAGACACATCAACGAAAATGATCAACAGTTAGTGAATTCACACCAATTATCTTATCTTTTAAAAAAACAAAATTCGACATAATTATTGCTGGTAATTTCAATATTAAGCTTCTTAAAATAAACGAAAAAGAGGTTTTTAGTGATTTTTCTGATTTATTAATATCTTACTGCTTTTACCCCCATATTACACTCCCCGTACAATTTTCAAATAATAATGGAACTCTAATAGATAACTTGTTTGGTAGATTAACCGTTCCTACACTAACACCGAAATCAGGTCTTCTAACGAAACAATTATCGAACCATCAACCACTCTTTACCTTTCTAAACACAGTTCCCCACAAAGAACTACCACCAAAATATATTAAAATTAATATACAAAATCAAGAAGACGTTTATAATAAACTTAATCAATCGCCATCTGCTGACCCAAGCATACATGATGACATTTTATGCCGGGGACGCCGAATTGGTGGAATGGGTAGCGAGTAAGGAGGGTTTCTGGGGTAGCGGAATCGCGGGCGATGCGGGGAAGAACATGCTCGGTAAACTGTTGATGAAGTTGCGCGATGGTTATAAAGACGCGTAAAAAAGTGTTCGTCGTTCAGTCGTGAAAAATGAACGGACCGTCGTTGAAGCATCCTTTTACGTGTATAGTAGCCGGTCCTACGGGATGCGGTAAGACGACGTTCGTCGAGCGTTTGATACGTTACGACACTATGATCGAACCGCCGCCGCAGAAAATCCTGTGGTGTTACGGACAGTGGCAGAGCGGCTACGCGTCTATGTCTTCGAAAATAGAGTTCGTAGACGGCCTGCCGGATCCGAAACGTTTAGCCGGTAAAGCGAGAACGCTTCTAGTACTCGACGACCTCATGGAGGAGACCGATAGCCGGGTGACGGTACTATTTACTAAAAAAAGTCATCATTGTAATACGTCGGTCGTACAATTGCGACAGAACATGTTTCCGAAAGGGAAAGAAAACCGTACAATCAGCCTGAACGCACAATACATAGTGCTATTCAAGAGCCCTCGAGACGCGGGTCAAGTAGGTCACCTAGCGAAACAGATTTACCGGGAAAGGTCAACTACATGATAGAGGCTTTCAAAGACGCGACGTCGTCGGCGTACGGCTATCTATTCGTGGATCTGAAACAGGAAACGGAACAGGACATGCGTCTGCGTACGTGCATATATCCGGACGATCGCCTTCAGAAGAGAGGGACGACGGCGCGTCCGTTTATTAGTCGGTATGAAGGTGCGCGTGACGGGAGCGAAGAGACGGCCGAAGGTGGCGGGACCGACGAATAAAATAAAGAGACACATCGTCGCCCTGCAGCTGTTGGAGAGACATAGGCGGAACACCGCTCTGCGAAAAGCCCTACTCGCCCACGCGGACACCGGTCTCATTTGTAGTCTGTGCGATTGCGCGTACAACATTCTGAAAGGGAACGTGAAGTTGTCGCCGAAACAGAAACGCGTATTGTCGAAATACTGGGATCACCTGCGTAAACTCGTCGACAAACACGACACGCGTAAGCAGAAGCGTGTCATCTTGCAAAAGGGTGCGGGTGGTTTTCTGACGGCCCTGCTAGCGCCGTTAGCGAGTACCGTTATCCTGCCGCTGCTCAGACAGGTGTTCGGCGGCGCCGGCGGCAGTGGGTGATTGATGCAGTACGCGAAGAAGATGGCGTTGGTCGATCCACGATTGGTGGAAAGCCTTCTGCCACGTGTCGATCAGTCGTCGAGCACGCCTCGATCACGTGAGCTGAGTAGCCTTGACAGCGACATGAAGGACATTCTAGAACGTTCGGATTTATCGGAACGCGAAAAGGTAGCGTCGTACAATCAACTGCTGAGTCGGTACAATACGATAGAGGGGGCTCGAGCGGCGCAACCGGTACGCGTGTCGGTGGTGAACAGCGGCGAGACACCCGCGGTACCGGTGGCGCCAGCGGCGGCGGCGGCGGCGGCGCCACCATCGTCGGAGGTGATAGAGCGCGAAATCGTAGCCAGTATGCCGAAAACGTTGAAAGAGAAGACGAGACTGCTTATCGAAAAAATGAAAGTCGATCCGTTGTCTCGATGGAACGAACGCGGTGAATTCGTGTACGACGGTAAAACGATCGCCGGGAGTAATATGGTCGATCTAGTAAACGATCTCATGCGAACGAGATCGAAGACGACGGCGCCCGTAGGATGGCGGGAGTTCGGATTCCACATGAAGGATATGAATATCCCTATGGAATTCGTAGGCAACCCGCGCTATCGATCGTACATAGAGCGACGACAGAAGCACCTACTAGAAGAGGCGATGATGATGCCGACGACGTCTCGTTCATCAGCAGCGCCGTCGGAGCGGAGACGTCGTCGGATGCGAGGCGAACCTAAACGCAGACAACGATCCTCTTCGTTGGGCGTCACGGCGTGGGATACGTTGTCGTGATGCCGTCACGACGCGCGATCATCATCGTCGTCGTCGGCTTCACCATCGCGCTTATCGCACTCTATATCATCGTATCATCATCGTCGTTGTCGTCGTCGTCATGGTGTCCGGGTGGAGTCGTCGTCGTCCAAAACAAAAGCCTCGACAGCAACGAAACGACGACGACGCCGAACTGAATAACGCGTACTTCGATCCGAAACGGGTGGGGAGTTACGGAGGCGTCGACGCGTTGCACCGGGTGTCGAAGCTCCGACGTCCGGCCGTCGAGAGGTGGCTAGCGTCGCAGGACGCCTATACCCTACACAAACCGGTTAGACGTCATTTCAAACGACGTCGCGTCATCGTGGGCGGTCGAAACCAGCAGTGGCAAGCCGATCTGGTCGACTTGACTAGACTGAAAACGCACAACGACGGTATAACATTCTTATTGACGGTGATCGATGTGTTTTCGAAGCGGGCGCGGTCCGGCGCGTCGCTCGTCGCGGCCTTCGAGGGCCTGCTCAACGACGACGACGACGAGAAGCCGCACACGCTGCAGACCGATAAGGGGAGCGAGTTTTTGAAACGACCCCTGCAAACGTTGCTAAAGAGTCGCGGCATTCATAATTTCGTGACGCATAACGAGGAGACCAAAGCGAGCGTCGTGGAACGGTTTAATCGAACTTTGAAGACGCGTATGTGGCGCTGTTTTACGAAACACGAAACGCTGCGCTACGTAGAGGCATTACCGGATTTCGTGCGAACGTACAACAACGCCTACCACCGAAGCATCGGTAGGACGCCGGCGAGTGTCGACGCGACGAATCATGAGGCCGTATGGCAACGACTGTACGGGGGTGGCGGCGGTGACGAACGACGAAAACCGAAATTACGCGTGGGAGATCGCGTACGTATCAGCAAGACGAGGGGTCAATTCAAAAAAGGATACATGGCTAACTGGAGCGAAGAGCTGTTCACCGTCGTAGAGGGGCATCCGTCCGATCCACCCGTTTATCGCCTGAAGGACGACGCCGAGACGCCGATAGAGGGCACCTTCTACGAACCGGAACTACAACGCGTAGTCGTTCCGAAAGACAAACTATATCGCGTGGAGGCGGTTCTACGGCGTCGTCGGCGTCGTGGCGGCGGTTCGGAGGCGCTCGTAAAATGGAGCGGATATACGGCCTCATTCAACAGCTGGATCGACGCCGAGTCGCTGGTGGACCTATGAATCGTTGGATGCGTCACACCGGCTGCTGGCGACTGCACGAGGCGGGACTATGCAACGGATCTTCGTTATTACCGTATAAAGGTCCCTGCTGCATCGACAGCGCGCAGTCGCGCGACGATGCGCGACGACGACGAAACTACCTCGAGTGGCGATCGAGGAACGAACGCCGAGCAATTATCCGTCGTCGACGACGAGCACGACGCGGACTCCATCGACGCTACAACAACAACCACTGCCGAACCCGTTCCATGGCGAATCTGCGGCAACGAATGCCCTAAGGTCGTCGTCCTGTACTTCGTCATCGCCGTTAGTATATACAATCTGACGAAAGGTCAAGGTGACTCAAACCTGTGGACGGCGCTGTTGAGCAGCTGTCTCGGTTACCTGCTCCCGAGTCCGTCTAAGAGTGTCGGCGGCAGCGAACGTCGACGACACGATGGCGGTCTGGTCTGACTTTTACCTGACGCTGCCGAGCAACGCGTCTATGAAACGTCACCCCGAAAATACGTTGACGCACTACGTCACGACGTTGCCGCGACGTTTCGACCTGTCGGGGGAGTGGGAATGCGGCGCGGTGACGGTACAGTATCCGCACACGTGGTACAACGTGACAGAGAAGGACGCCTACTTCTATCTGACTTGCGCGGCGGGCGAACCGGGTGTTTACACGCAGATAGACGAAGACGGCGCGACCGTGCTGATATATCGTCAGACGACGATTCCTCACGGTTTCTACAACAACGTTTATACGTTGTTGAACAGGATCAACGAGGCGCTAGAGAAATTACACACCAGGAAGGTCAAGGCCGTGCTAGAATACTGCGCCGTCTCTAACCGATTTACGCTACGTATTTCGGCGGGTGTCGAATTTATCATACCTCATTCGAACCGTCTGAGGCACGTGCTAGGTTTTCATAGCAACACGATCATGAGTTTGTCCGCGTACGGTCCCGCGCCGGCGGTGAGGCCCGTCATCAGCACGTCGCCCGCCGCGTACACGTTCGAGTACGAAGGTCGCGATACGGTGAGCATGTCGGCGGGCATCGAGAGTCTGTACGTGTACACGGATCTCGTGGAACCGCGCGTCGTCGGTGACGTGTACGCGCCGCTCCTTCGAAACATCGCCGTCCGCGGTGAGAACGGTTACGTTATTTCGGAAACGTTCGATCGCGTGCAATACGTGAAGCTGCTGCGGAATCAATTCGACGAGGTCGAAGTCGATATAAGAGACAATCACGGCCAACCGATACCATTCGAGCAGGGGAAGGTGGTGACGACGCTTCACTTCAGACACTGTAAATCGAAATTGTTTTAACATGCCGTCGAAGAACCCGTACGTGGACTACTACGTTCGTCAGGTGGCGGAGAGCTGCCGGTCTTCGTCGGTGCTCGGGGTCAACGAGGTCACGGTCTGGGTAATCTCTTCGGGAGTCTGTTTCGAAGCGCCATGCCGCTTATCAAGAGAGGCGCGATGGCGTTGGGAAAACGCGCGTTCAACACCGGCATGCACGTGGCGCGCGACGTCGTCGCCGGCGGCAATCTGAAACAGTCGCTAAAAAGGCGCGCGAAGGAAGCCGGCGCCGATATTCTCGACGGCCTATTGAATTCGCAGGCAGCGCCGCCAAAGAAGAAGAGAAAGAAACAAACGCAGCAGCAGCGCCGTCCCCGCGGCGGCGGCGTCGGCGTAAAGAGAGCGCGCTTAGCGGCAACGGCCGTCAGTAGGCGGAAAAGAGCGCGTCGAACGGACATATTCGACGAGTAACGACGATGGAGCGCGCACTCGAGAACGGTCAGTGGACCGTCTACCAGCCGCTGACGACGACTCTCGGCGCCCCTATCGAGTTTCCGGGTTCGGGCTATACGGACCTTCGAGTGTACGTGCGCTTCATGGTGACGCGGGGAGGGGATCT
Organism: Paraescarpia echinospica; assembly: GCA_020002185.1. NCBI lineage: Eukaryota > Metazoa > Annelida > Polychaeta > Sabellida > Siboglinidae > Paraescarpia > Paraescarpia echinospica. Next base: position 817,030 of record CM034531.1, on the reverse strand, counting down.
GACGGCCGCCGCCGCGGTGGCGCTGGTCAACAATTTCCTGCATACGATATTCAGTCAACTCGACGCGTCGCTGATGTCGCCGTCGACCAATACGTACGCGTATCGCGCCTACGGAAGAAAAAAACACAGCAGCAGCGACGCGGCGGCAGCGGCGGCATAAAGAGGGCGCGCCTAGCGGCGACGGTCGTCAGTAGGCGGAAGAGAGCGCGTCGAACGGACATATTCGACGACGATGGCGTTCGTGAACGGCTCGACGTGCGAGGGCGTGAAGGCCGAACTGGAGCTGTTCAGCGGACCGGTGACGCAGACGAGCATCGAGAGTAGTCATTGGACCGTCTACCAGCCGCTGACGACTCTCGACGCCGGCGGCCCTATCGAGTTCCTCGTGCCGGGTTCGGGCGAAGACTATACGGACCTGGGGAGCGTTCAACTGTACGTGCGCTTCAAAGTGACGCGGGGGGACGGTACCGATCTGGCGGCGGCCGCCGCGGTGGCGCCGGTCAACAATTTCCTGCATTCGATGATCAGTCAAATCGACTTGTCGCTGAACAACACCCTCGTGACGCCGTCGACCAATACGTACGCGTACCGGGCCTACCTCGAGACGTTGCTAAATTACGGTAGCGACGCGAAACGTTCGCATCTCACGGGTTCGTTGTGGTACAAAGACACCGCCGGACGGATGGACACGCTCGAGTAGTGATTCAGGCGCCGCGATCAACGGAAGTGACCTAAGATCAAAGGCTTTTGAGTTTTTTATAAGTAGAATTCCGACGTTTTTTAGCACTAATGTTTTAGTAACTGTCAAAGTGATTGATGGGGGTCACGAGAAAGAGGGTGTCGCCATCTACTAACTAATGAGGCACTAATAAGGAAATAGATAGGGTGATTGTCGACCTCTAGTGACTAATCAGGTACTAATTAGGTAAAAAAATTAGGGTAATTAATTAAGTACTAATTAGTAACAAATGAGTAGCGCCTTCACTAGAGGGTAGCACTAGCAATAACTAAAACGTTATGTAATGGTTATGAGTAGCGCATTCACTAGAGGGTACCAATAGCTAAAAGGTTATGTAATGGTTATGCGGTGTCGCGTGCGCTTTATAACGATGTGCTGACATCTAGTGACTAAAAAAGAAAAGTATGTTCCCTAGTGACTGAAAAGCGTCGATGGTGGTGCATATAGGCGATCGTGACGTTGTCGGCGCACCAGATGTTGCTATGGACGGAAAGTGGAAGCACCCTTTTACGTGTATAGTGTCCGGCCCTACGGGGTGCGGGAAGACTACTTTCGTTGTACGCCTGTTAAAGTTTGCTTCGTGTATGATTTCGCCGCCACCGGAAAACATTCTGTGGTGTTACGGCCAGTGGCAGACCGCTTACGACTCTATGGCCGGCGTAGAATTTGTAGACGGTTTGCCGGATCCGTCGCTTCTGGACACCAAAACGAGGACGCTTCTAGTGCTCGATGACCTGATGTCGGAGACCAATAGTAGCGTCACGACTTTGTTTACTAAAAAAAGTCACCACTGCAACGCGTCCGTCGTACAGCTTTTGCAGAATCTCTTTCCGAAAGGGAAAGAAAATCGCACAATCAGTTTAAACGCGCAGTATATGGTCCTCTTCAAGAGTCCCCGGGACGCTGGCCAAGTAGGTCACCTGGCGAAGCTGATGTACCCGGGCGGTATCAACTACATGGTGGAGGCGTACAAGGATGCCACGTCGGCCGCCTACGGTTACCTCCTGGTGGATCTGAAACAGGAAACGCCGGAAACCATGCGCCTGCGTACGGAAATTTTCCCCGACGACCCCGTTCAGTACGTCTATGTGCCGACGAGACTATAAAAAAGTCGGGGCGCGCCGCGGCCGCCGTCATTCGACAGGATGACAGAGCGCGAGAGCAGCTGTTGCGCCGCTACAAGGGGAATACGAATCTGAGAAAGGCGGTAATCACTCACGCGGACGCCGACCTCCTCTGCAGTCTGGCCGACTGCGCGTATAACATTCTGCGAGGGAACGTGAAATTGACGCCTAACAACCGAAAAGTGCTGATAAAGTACAGGAACAATTTGCGCAAGTTAGCGTCGAAAAAAGTAGCCATCAAACGGAAGAGGGCCGTCCTGCAGACGGGTTCGGGCGCGTTTCTGACGGCGCTGCTGGCGCCGTTGGCGAGCACCTTTCTGCCCCTCCTCAGGCAGGCTTTCGGTTGATGCAGCACGCGAAGAAGATGGCGCTGGTAGACCCCCGGTTGGTGGAGCGTCTACTACCGTTACTATCGCAACCGACCACGACCACGTCGCGTGTGATGAGTAGCCTGGACAGCGATATGAAAGCCGTTCTCGAGCGTGCAGATTTATCCGAAGGCGAAAAGGTGGCGGCGTACAATCAACTGCTGAGTCGTTACAACGCCATGGAGGCGTCTCCTGCGCAGCAGCCGATGCGCGTGTCCGTAGTGAAGATCGAGTCGTCGTCGTTCGATCAGTCGCCGCCGCCGCCGCCGCCTACGTCCGATCAATTACCGGGGGAGATGGAGAGCGAGGTCGTGAAGAGCGTACCGAAAGTGCTGAAAGAAAAGGCCCGCCTCCTATTGACGCGACTGAAGGCCGACCCGCTGATTCGCTGGAACGATCGAGCGGAGCTCGTGTACGACGGTACGCCTATCGCCGGAAGCAATATGGTAGATCTCGTGAACGATCTAATGCGAACGCGTAAGAGGTCCCCCGCGCCAGTTGGCTGGGAAGCGTTCGGCGACCATATAAGGCGGCTGAACGTCCCTATGGAATTCGTCGGCAACCCCCAGCGTCGGGCGTATATACAGCGCGAGCAGAAGCGAAAGGGGCGCACTCGGTCCGTCGAGCGCGAGCAGAAGCGAAAGGGGCGCACTCGGTCCGTCGAGCGTATGCCGAGGTCCAGCTTTTAGCGCGCGCGCGCCCCCCGTAGAGGATGCCCCCCGCCCGAAGATCAGTACTCGTCGTCGTCGTAGCCGTCGTAATTGCGGCTGTCATCGTCGCCGCCCTCTTGTTCGCCGTATCGTCGTCGTCGTCGGCGCCGCGCGCTCCATGGCGGTGGTGCCCCGGCGGACTCGTGGTGCGCAACGAGAGCGCGAACAACGCGACGGCCTACTGAAGCGCGCCTACTTCGACCCGAAACGGGCAGGCAGTTATGGCGGCGTCGACGCGTTGCACCGGTCGTCCGCGTTGCCCAAGCCGGTCGTCGGGCGGTAGCTGGCGGCGCAGGACGCCTGTATGCTTCACAAGCCGGTTAGGCGCCGATTTAAGCGATGTCGCGTTATCGTGGGCGGTCGAAACCAGCAGTGGCAAGCCGATCTCGTCGACGTGGCTAAACTGAAAAAGCACAACGACGGCATAGCGTTCCTATTGACGGTCATCGACGTCTTCTCGAAGCGGGCGTGGTGCGTTCCGTTGAAGCGCAAATCCGGTCCGGCGCTCGTCGCGGCCTTCGAGGGGCTGTTGTCGTCGCCGCCGCACGTCCTGCAGACCGAAAAGGGGACGGAGTTTCTGAACAGGCCCCTTCAGGCGCTTTTGAAGGCGCGCGGCGTCCACCATTTCGTGACACACAACGAGGAGACGAAGGCGAGCGTCGTGGAGCGATTCAATCGTACGCTGAAGACGCGCATGTGGCGGTACTTCACGAAGCATCAGACGCTGAGGTTCGTGGAGCCGTTGCAGGACTTCGTGCGGTCTTACAACAACGCCTACCATCGAAATATCGGTAGGACGCGGCGAGCGTCGACGCGTCGAATCATGAGAGCGTGTGGCAGCGTCTGTAAGGCGGCCGAGGGTGTCAAACAAACAAAAGCAAACCGAAACTGCGAGCGGGGGATCGCGTACGCATCAGCAAGGCGAAGGGTGTCTTCAAGAAGGGGTACATGGCTAACTGGAGCGAAGAGCTCTTCACCGTCGTAGATTCGCACCCGACCGACCCTCCTGTTTACCGACTGATGGACGACGCCGGCACGATACTGGACGGCACCTTCTACGGGCCGGAGCTACAAAAAGTGATCTTTGCGAAGGACAAACTATATCGGGTGGAAGCCGTTCTACAGAGACGTCGTCGACGACGCGGTAAGTGCGAAGAGGTGCTCGTCAAATGGTTCGGCTATCCGGCCTCGTTCAATAGCTGGATCGACGCCAAGGAGCTCGTGGACTATAAGGGCTGATGGCGACGCGTTGTTGGACGGAATACGCAGAGCGCTGGAGACTTTCTTCCGACGGCCGGCGCTGCTACCGTTGTCGCTGCGACCGATGCTATCGACGTCGCCCGCAACGTCGGCGAACTCGCTCTATGATTTATCTGCGTGACCTATAAGGGATGACGACGACGCGTTGGATGCGCCACGCGGGGTGCTGGCGACTGCACGAGGCGGGACTGTGCAACGGCTTTTAGTTTTTTTTATAAGGGGACCGTGCTGTGTTAGTAGAGTGCAGAGGAGAAGAGGGCCGCGCCACCAACACCACCGTCGCCCCCACGCCCGTCGACGAACTCGCTCTATGGTGTGCCTGCGCGGATAAAGGAACGACGCCGTAGCGTCGGACGGCAGTAGCGCTATGTGTACGGACGAGACGACAGCAGCAGCAGCAGTAGCAGCCAATGCAGTAGCCGCCCACCGCCGTCGACTCAGGCGCATTTGTCGCTACACCCGCCGACGACTCATGCGTCTCTGTGGGTGCGCCCGATGCCGTCGACGCCTCCTCCGTCACGAGCGTTCCTTGGCGTCTCTGCGGCAACGAATGCCCTAAGGCCGAGATCGTCTTCCTGTGCCAGATCGTCGTCTTGTACACGGTGATCGTCGTCAGTATATACAATCTAACGCGCGGCACGGGCGACTCCAACCTGTGGACGGCGCTGCTGAGTAGTTGCCTCGGCTACCTACTGCCGAGTCCGTCTATGAGAAGGCGCGATGGCGTCGTCGTCTGACTTCTACGTCACGTTGCCGAGCAACGCGTCTATGAAGGCGCACCCCGAAAACACGTTGACGCACTACACGACGAATCTGCCGCAGCGCGTCGACCTGTCGGGGGAGTGGGAATGCGGGCTGGTGTCGCTACAGTACACGCATAGCTGGTACAATGTGAGGCCGGTGGACTCCTACTTCTTCGTGGCGGGCGAGAGGGGGAGGTGGACTTTTTCACCACCGAGGACGGGGGAAAAATTGCCCGTCAGGCCAACATTCCGCACGGCTTTTACAGCAACGCCAAAAAGCTGATGCGCAATATCAACGAGGCGTTGACGAAACTGAGCACCGACACGGTCAAGGTGCGAATAGTGTACAGCGCCATCAATAATGGGATGACGTTGCTTCTATCGCCGGGCGTCGAAATTAACATGCCGCGGGACGGGCGCCTGAAAGAGATACTAGGCTTCGAGTCGAACTATATCGCGAGTTACGGGTCGCCCGCGGACGGCGGCTCCCTGCCCCCGGGGTACCTGTTCGAGTGCGAGGCGACCCACCCGGTGGACCTGAGCGGCGGCGTCGACACCCAGTTCGTGTACACGGACATCGTGGAGACGCGCATCGTCGGCGACGTATTTGCCCCCCTCATCCGAGCCGTCCCCGTCCACGGTTTGAACGGCAGCATCGTATCGAACATCTTCGACCGCGTCCAATACGCGCCGCTCTTGCGGCGCCAATTCGATTCGATCGAGATAGATATAAGAGACGACCTCGGTCAGTCGATACCATTCGAGAACGGAAAAGTCGTGACGACGCTTCACGTCCGACGCCGCAAGTCGAAACTGTTCTGACGATGACGCGAAACGTGTACGAGGACTACTACACGCGGCAGGTCGGCGGTGGCCTGCCGGTGTTCGTAGGCGCCCGATCGCAGCGGGGTCACGGACTGGGTAATCTCTTCGGCAGCCTGTTTCCAAGCGCCATGCCGCTTGTCAAGAGAGGGGCCATGGCGCTGGGCAAGCGCGCGCTCAAGACGGGCGTGCGCGTGGCGCAGGACGTCATCGCCGGCGGCAATCTGAAACAGGCGGTAAAGAGGCGCGCGAGGGAGGCGGGCGCCGACCTTCTCGACGGGCTGCTGAATAGGCCCCCGCCGCCGAAAAAGCGACGACGACGCATAAAGCCGCCGACGGCCGGCAAGAAGAGGCGCCGTCGAAAGAGGCCGAGCGACGACGTATTTCCCGCGTAGTAGTAGTAGTGCATCGGTGGTTGTCGTAAAGAGCTTTACCTCGGCGCCCTTCTCGTCGGGGGCGCCTACGAAAAAAAGCGACGATACATAAGGCCGACCGGTAAGGCGGCGCCGGACAGTAAGGGGAGGCGCCGTCGAACGAAGCAGACGTAGTAGGATGGCGTTCGTGCATCGGCAGTCGTGCGAGGGCGTAAAGTCCGAACTGGACCTGTTCAGCGTGCCGACGACGCAGACGAGCATCGAGAGCGGCCAGTGGATCGATCACCAGCCGCTCACGGCCCTCGACGCTGGCGGCCCTATCGAGTTTCTCATTCCGGGCTCCGGAGACGACTATCTGGACCTGTCGTCCGTTAGACTGTACGTGCTCGCCAAGGTGGTGAAGTGGGACGGTACCGCGCTCGCGAACGACAGCGTCGTGGCGCCCGTCAACAATTTCCTGCATTCGATGTTCAGTCAGGTCGACGTGACGCTGAACGGCACGCTCGTGACGCCGTCGTCGAATACGTACCCGTTTCGAGCCTACCTCGAGACCCTGCTCAGTTACGGGCCCGACGCCAAAAAGTCGCAGCTCGAGGCCGACCTGTGGTGCAAGGACACCGCCGGGCGCATGGAGGCGACCAACAACAACAACGGTGGGTTCGCGCATCGGCACGATTTCGTACACGATAGCCGCGAGTTCGACATGATAGGACGCCTGCACGTCGACGTGCTCATGCAAAACCGGTGCCTGGTGAACGGCGTCGACCTGAAGATGCGACTGGTGCGAAGCAAGGACGCCTTCGCGCTCATGGGCGACGTCGTCGATCCGGGGTTCAAGATCGTTCTGCTGGAGGCCTACCTGCAGGCGCGCAAGGTCAAATTGAACCCGGCCGTCCAGGTCGGTCACATCAAGGCGCTGACGCACGGGACGGCCAAGTACCCGATGCGCCGTGTCGACTGCAAGGTGTTCTCGATACCGCAGGGTACGATGTCGCACACGCACGAGAACGTCTATCTGGGCACGCTCCCGAGGCGCGTGTTCATGTGCCTGATCGACAACGACGCCTATAACGGGGCCTACGATAAAAACCCGTTCAACGCGAAGCACAACGACATAAACTTCTTCGCCCTCTACGTCGACGGACGCCAGGTGCCGAGCAAGCCGCTGCAGCCGGACTTCGCGCATCGGCGCTACATCCGAAGCTATATGAAGCTGTTCGCCGCGAAGGGGAAGGCGTACGAGGACGAGGGGTTCGATGTGACGCGCGGCGATTTCGGCAGCGGGTACACCATATTCGGCTTCGACCTGTCGCCCGACTGCTGCGACGGCGAACACTTCAACGTCGTGCGTACGGGGAACCTGCGCGCCGAGATCCACTTCGCGCTCGCGCTCGCCCGGACCGTGAACGTCGTCGTGTACGGGGAGTTCGAGACGGTGCTCGAAGTCGACAAGAACCGGAACGTCGTGTATGACTTCTGAGATGGACACGTTTCAGCTGATGCGTCGCCTGGCTATGGACGCGTACACTAAAAACATCGTCGTCGGCGTCGTGCCCAAAGACGAGCTGCCGGGGCGGCGGCTCACCGCCTACCCGACGGCGTTCGTGTGCAACACCGACGACGGCGACGAACCGGGAGAGCACTGGGTAGCCGTCTACGTGGGCGCCGACCGGCGAGGCGAGTACTTCGATTCGTACGGCCGTCCGCCGCTGCACGCCGACTTCCGCGACTTCCTGAACCGCAACTGCGACTCGTGGACGCACAACGACAAGCGACTGCAGAGCGGCGTATCTAACGTGTGCGGACAATATTGCGTCACCTACCTGCTCTTACGGTGCCGCGGAATGCCGCTAAGCGGCTTCCAGTGCCTGTTCGGCCCCGATAGGGTGGCCAACGACTGTCTCGTATTCGACTGGCTAAAGCCTCATTGATCGCTGCCTATTATCGCTTGTTGTTATTATTAGACGACCGAGAATCCGAACCGACTTTGTCGGACCCGCCGGTCGCGGGCTCCTCGCCGCGCTAGGCAGGCAAGACCGAAGTAGTGAGGTTGTATTATTGCGCTATCGCTTGCTATTACCGAAGTTAAATAAACGATGAAAAGTGTACCGAGTGTTCGCATTTTTATCCGCACGCACACATACATACATACATAGTCCCCTAGGTCCCAAGGTAGGGGTCCCTACCCCTAGGTAGGTCCCTACCCCTAGGTGGTAGGGAGGGAGGTCCCTCGTTATACGAGTATCGGCGCCGAGGTGACGCCGTCGTCGAGCACGCGCCGTTTGGCGTAGAAGTAGTTCAACGCCGCGCGCTCCTGAACGTACGTCAGCACGGACGACTCCTTCACTTGGAAGCCGCGGTTCCGGCCGCCGCCGCTCCGTTGGCGGCGCAGCACGTCGAGGAAGGCGTCCTTGTCGACGTCGTTCTGACGCTTGCTCAGCCCCTTCGTACTGTACTTGTCGCCGTCGTCGCCGCCGAAACAGTAGTACGTCTTGCTGCAGAGCGCGACGATTCCGCGGCAGGACCATTCCTCTTTGAAGAGACCCGGCGTTCGCTTGTCGTACCGGCGCCGACGCGCGCAACACTCGTCGGGCGCGTCCCACGCTAGGCCGGCGAGCCGGCACCGCAAGTACGCCTCCGCGTGCGCGTCGCAGTGTTCCGACTGGAACCACTCGCCGCGGTGTCGAAAGTAGTGTTCGCGCTTGGCCGCCGCCACGAGCTCGTCGAGTCGGCGCCCCGCGAGGCTCAAATACGCCGAGTCCGTGTCCATCGCGCAGTACTGGAACAGGGGGCGCGGAATGTAGGCGGCGATGAAGTCGTAATAAAACTCCAGCATGCGCAGTTTGGCCTACTGATAGACGAAGTAGCCGATCTGGACGGGCAGCGCGTACCGGACGGTTCGCTTGTTCAGCGCCACCTCGTAGTGACCGTCAGGGACGACGACGTCGAGCTGACGAAAGCGACGATTATTGATCAGCGTCGAGGCGCCGGCGGCCGTGCAGAACTTGATGTTGCGGTGCAGGTCGACGCGCGTGATCGTTTTCCCGTAGAAACTGTTGCCGAGCAGTTTAAACGTGTCGGCGATGATGGCCTTGTCGGGGTCGTCGTCGCCCGCGCGTCGCGCGGCGGAGACCGTGTCGCCGAAGCGGCGAAAGCACGCGAACGGCTCGTACTCGACGATCTGGTAGACGCGCTCGACTTCGAGGCCGTGCAGCAGATACCACCGCAGTAGCGGCGTCGCGAGCAGAATCTTGACGCCGAAGAAGCTCCACACGAGCGTGCGCTGAGGCCGGACGAGGAGGTCGTGCGTTTCGGGGAAGCGACGCATGAACGGGCTGAGATCGTCGCGCTCGATGTAGGCGTTCTTGAAGATCGGCTGCATCTCGGCGAAGGCGTCGCGCAGCGCCGCCGGAACGGCGATGTCGCACTCGACGAGGCAGAACAGCGTGCCGTCGAGCACGGCCTTCAGGATCGTCGGCCGCGTCACGGCGCCGCCGCCGGTCCAGCTCCGCGGCGGCGGCGGCGGTCTCGTCGCGCGCCACTGGCACTCCCACATCTCGACGACGGCGACGAAGCGGCGAAGGTAGGCCGTGACGGCGATCGTCTCGGCGTACAGTTGGCTCATCGGCTTACCGTTCACCGCGTTCGTCTCCCTCCCCGTGCATGGACAGCCGTGGAAGAAGCACCCTTGGAACTGGTACGCCGTCCGCGTCACGCCACACCAGCCGTCGACCCGGTACTTGCCGACGCGCTTCTCGCGCCCATTGAGCTGGTGACGTATGTGGGCCCCCGTCCGCGCCGTCTCCCACGTCAGCCACTCGACGGCCAGGCGGCCGTAGCGGTGTACGCGCTACGGCCGAAAGGCGTTGTCCGCGCGCCGGCGCGTGTACCACCCCGTCGGCATCGCCTGCGTGATCGCCCATAGGTAGAGGCCGTTTGCGTCGAAGCCGACAATAGAGCGGCAGGGGCGCGCCGACTCGCCGTACTCCTCCCGCCAGAGGGCGGTCACGCCGGCCTCGTGATAGCGCGCGAAAATGATCGAGGGGCCGCCGACGATCTGCGACTGTAGGAGCCGGTGCAGGTCATTGTTCGGCTCGTTGAAGAGCGTGAAGTGGAGCGACGACGGCAGATCGTTAAACAGATACAGCAGCGTCAGGCCCGGCACGCTGATGGCGTCCTTGAACATGTCGATGCGGCGCTGCCGATAGAAGGCGAACTGCTTGTCGACGGCCTCCAGGAACGGCGCCACGTCCCTATTGTTATACCACACGAGGTAGTCCCGCAGCGTCTTCATCCCCTCGTCGCGCCATACCCGCGCGCAACCCTCGTATTCGGCGGCGGAGATGCCTTCGCGCTTCAGGCGGCTGTAGAAGGCCTCGCGCGGCGACAGCCGGGTCTCGGCCAGTTTACGCGGGTCGTGGATGTACTCGTAGGGGAAGTGCCCCTTCTTCGCCTCGCAGCCGTAGGCCTTCAGAAACCGGGCGTAGCTGACGCCGGGGGCCAGGTAGTTGGTGATGTCCAGGAACAAGGCACATGAAGTTGTTCTGACGCTTGATCGTGAACGCCGACGAGATGCTCTGCGCCTCGTCGGTCATGAACAGGGGCGTCAGATATTTCTTAACGACGTTCAAGTCGTACTTCCCCGAATTGAAGCCGAGGACGGGGAGGCGGCGCAGGTGCTGCCACAGACGATCGCCGAGCACCGTGTACGGGCTCTTATCGCGCGCCGCCTCCGCCACCGTCGCGTGCGCCCGCCATTCGGCGTCGAGCGCGTCGATCGCCTCGAAGGTCGCGTCGAACGACGGCCACAGAGCCGCGCACGCCGCCTCGCTGATGGCCTCCAGGGCGTCGATCAGGCGCTTCGCGAGGTCGCCCGAATCGCCAGACGTCACGAAGCAGCGCGCCATATCGTGCTTTGGACGTTCGAGGCGACGCTCACGCTGAGTAGTTCGTGTCGCGCTATCCACCGTCATTTGGCGCTGTCCGCCGGCAGATCGTGATCGTCGAAGTAGCACTCAAAATCGTACGTCGCCCTGTACGGATAGTAGCGCAGGCGTTCGTCCACGTAGACGCCCTCGTCCTCCAGCTGCTGAAACACGGACGGCGTCGGATGGTAGACGCCGCCGGGAAAGATGTGGCGAACGCCGCCCTCGGACGTCGCCTCGTGACGCCGCAGCCGATTGGCGGTGCGCCACAGCGCAGCGCCGCACTTGCCGCATCGATACGAACGACAGAACAGCGACACGTCGGTTATGAAGGAATAGTGCGTTTCGAACAGATTGACGCTGATGGTGGTCGGGTAGCGATGGAGGGCGCGGCGGACCACTTCGGCGGTGGCGTCCTCCGCCGACAGCCGAAACACGGTCACATTCGTTTCGAAGGCCGCCTCCACCCGGCCGAGTTCGTTCAGCGGGACGCCGGCGAACGCGCAGTAGGGTTGGTCGCCGTAGTCGGCGTAGAGCCTTAAGGCGGCGGCCGTCAAATCGTCAGCGCGAAAGTCGGCGCCCCGATGCAGCTCCAGACAGCGGAAGAGGCACAGGTTGTCGGCGTACGGACGCCCGTAGCGATCGTTCACTAGGCTGACGAGCCCCGCGTTGCGGCGCAGATAGGCGGGGAGGGGCTGCTGACGGGCGCACCCGATAGGATGGTGGATGAGGGCGTTGAGGAAGTACGTTACGTTCGTTACCAACTCGGCGATCCACCCCGAGTCGGGGCGCTGCGCGATCACGTACTGCAGAACGTCGGGCTGTCGGGTGGCGTCGAGGAAGCGTTCGAATGACGCGGCGTCGGAAACGAGGACGGGCGACTCGAGATAGCGGCCGCAACAGTTACACGAAGAATGGTAGTAACGTAGTCGGCCCGTCTCCCTGTGCCGCAGAATAAACCCGTACGATAAGTTTATTTTAAAGGCCCGAGTCTGCGCCTCGAACATCAGTCGTAGTTGGGCTTCGTGCGCGGCCGTATCCCCGTGGCCGGACAAATGGAAATTATACCTAGATTGAACGGGTCCGCGCGCCACAGACGTACGGATGCTCGCGCAGTAGTCGCGCACGACGCTCTGTAGGTCGTCGTCGACGACGTCGTCATCGCGACATAAATGGCTATCGGCGTGACCATCGAACGGTCGATTGCATTTTGGACACACCTCATCGGCGACGCCGCCGCAAATTCGCAGATGCCGCAACATTTTGGCGCGCAGCGCGAACGATCGATCGCATTTCGGGCATATGTATTCATCGCTGCCGCATGTTTTTAGATGCTTCGACAAATGACAAAGACGGACGAACGATCGATCGCATTTCGGACACACGTGCATCGTCGGTCTAGGCGGCGCGCTATTAACTACGACGAGGCGCGTCGACGCCACTTATGTGGCCGCCCTAACGCCCGCTAGGGGCTTTCTAAACGACGGCGGCGGCGGTTTTCTCGCACCGTCAGGTGGCGGCACTGCTGCCCCCGTCGTCCGTGGAACGCCGAGGTGGCGTCAGGGGAGCAACGTTTTTATGGTGGCCGACAGGTGGCAGCGCTGCCCCCGTCGAGGGATAGTTTTACGTTTTGCAGTTCGCCTGTCAGCGGCGCCCGGCGGCAAAGTTTTTGTTTACGTTTTGTAGTAGAAATTTCGGCTGTCAGCTGCTCCCGGTTCGCCTGTCAGCGGCGCCCGGATACGGCGGCAAAGTTTTTGTTTACGTTTTGTAGTAGAAATTTCGGCTGTCAGCTGCTCCCGGAGTGTTTTTTTTTCAGCAGTTGGCGCACATTCAGGGCCGCCACGTTTTCGTACAGAATGTTGTACCGCCGGCTCGGCTTCCTTCCCCTGTAGCCGCACATGTGAACGAAGGGGCACCCCTCGTCAGGGGGGCACTCACCACATTCTTGGCGCGCGGTGTCCATCACGCGCTCGCCGATTAGCTCGGCAAACGTGGCCATCATACAGCGCTGACGACCGGCGTACGAGTGCAGAACGCTCCACTCCGAATCGGCCTGAAGCGTGCCCACGATCACAGGGCGTTTGTTGCGGGCCCACGGTATGAAGTCCTCCGACGAAACTGACATCACGGCCAGAGGCAGTGGCGACGATGGCACGGCTGCTGCGGCGTCCGCTGTCGCCGCCGGGGTTAATGGCACAGCTGCTGCTGCTTCGTCTGGCGCCACCACCACCACCACCGGGGTTAATGCAACGTACGTGGGCGTCCCGGCGTCGCTCACCAGGTCGTGCGGTGGCATGGGCTGCGTGTCTTCCGCCTCAGGCCAGTACGATATCCCTTCTTCTTCTTCTTCTCTCGCCAGCAGTGGAGGGTCGTTGGCGCCGGCGAGGCGTGGCGTCGTTTCCTTCTTAGCGCACTTCTCGGCAGGGGGTGCGCACTCGTCAGCAGCGTCGATAAGTCCGCTCAACTCAGCAGCAATTACAGCGTCCTACAGAACAATAACCAAAGCAGCAATTACAACGGTCTACAGAACACTAGCCAAACGTTAGTCATTCAAACTTACACGCCGGCCTCGCTCGCCTTCTTCGTCACGACCCGCGCCTCAGGGACCGTATACGTGTCCAGTATGCCACCCCACACGACCTTGTGCACGGTCAGCTCCAAGACTGTGCCAACCAGGCTCGCCACAAAGCTACTGCGCAACTGGTCGGGCAACAGGCCTGACACATGATTGGCATTGTAATCGCCTATCGCCGAAATAGGTTCGTCGAACAGGGTGATCCAAATGCCGGCCTCAGTGTCGGCGTCCTTTTCGTCTTCCACCAAAACGCGCACCGAAAAATACGTCTTCGCCTTTGCCTGTACACCGTGTACAGCGCACACCCGGCCACCGCTTTCTAGACCTCTCACTTTTCGCTTGCAAACGCCACAGCCGATGTACGTGCATTTGCTTTTCCAAGCCACGCCAACGATTGTTACGGGCGTAACAATCTTATACGTGGAATCTCACGCCAGCACGAACTCTTTCAACGATACCTCGGATGCACTCACCACGGCCTCGAAAGTAGGCGCCACGTCGGCCGTCGGAAGCGCCTTCGCGCTGGCCTCCGACGCCGGCTTCGTTTTGCCACCAGACGCCACCGTTGGCCCCTCCCTCAGCTTGCTGCCCCTCTTTGGCGGTGCCGCAACACGTTACCGCGCGCAAAACAGCGGCGCCACAACTGCGCAATTCATTTCTCACTATGGAGCCGACCGATCAAGTTGGCAATTATGCGGTCAATTCTCAACAAGCACAAACCAGTTACGTTTTGCTAACTCAACTAACACTGACTTTCCTCACTCACATTACTGCTTTCTTTTATAACGTTCACTAACTAAGTAACTAACTATTTTTTACAGCGAGCTACCTCCCCAAAACGCAGGAATTGGGACTCCCCAAGTCGCCGTGAATACGCCTCCCCAAGCCGCCGGGAATAGTGCTGTTCCGCCGCCACCATCTATGCGTCTACCCCCACCCCAACACCGCCCCGGCGAAAGGTACGTTTAACGATACTAACTAAATAGCGCTTTTTTTAATTTACCTTTATTTGCAGACGCCTATTACGGACTTTTGATAAAGCCTATAGCTGCTTTTCCGTGCGCCCCACTATTTACAAACGCCCAGCTACAGACTTAATGTTTTTTTTCAGGCCCCCACCTAAAAAGAGACGCGCCGTTACTTTAATACTTTTTTCATACTTGCAGACGAAACATCGCCGGCTTCGATACACTGCATATAGGGCGCGGGCAAACCCTTGCGAGGCCCTCGCACCTAAACGGCTTCATTAATAGATCTAGAATACATTTGAGCCCAGGCGATCTGATTATGATTGATAGAAGACCGCGCGCCGATAGGCCTGGGGCCACATTGTACCTTGGACGTCGCCGACCACATCACACCCCTTAACACTTTTTCCTTCTCCACAGATATCGCCTATTGATCGTGGCGCCCGAACTAGTCAATCGGCTCCTTATGGGACAAACCCTCGCCAACCACACTCATCGGAATGGCCACCCGGCAGGGCGAGGCCCGCGCGCCAGTAGTCGCCACCCCGACGCTAATTGAACTTTTCCTCCCCCCACAGCAGACACATCTTCGTGATCGACCCTGGCCTAACGCATCGACGCCACGCCATCGGACGGGGTGTTATAGTTCACTTCGTCGGACCTGCCCCCCACACAATCAGCTTCGCCTCGTCACGACGCCACAACCGGCCCCTCTTAGCCGTCGAGCCGCGACGACAACAAGAACAACAACAACAACAACAACAAGAACAACAATACGACAGCGACGAACAACAACAGGACGACACAGAAGAAAACTTCGACGACGGCTACAGTGGCAGTGGCACCCCCGATATACAATTTCTAGCTGCAGACAACCCCCTACCAGAAGAGACTTTCACACAACCATTCTCATTTGCTGACATCTTTCCACGACCTCAAATTCTCCTCCCCTCATTTTCGCCACCCATCCCAGCACATCTTTCCGTTCATTTAAGCTTTCCTCCACAGCCCCCCGGCCGCCACGGCTTTGGTCCACCCCCACCCGACCCCCATGACCCCTTTCCGTCTTCATAATAAATTCATCTGTATACCAATAAAATTTATTTCTCACCGTTTATTGCTGTTTCCTTTCGTATTCCAACTCACACAAGAATAATGCCTATATTTCCACCTACACATTTGACCCACTCCACCAGCATTCCAAATCACACACGAATAATGCCTATATTTCCACCTATTCGTCGTTGCAACACCAAACACCAGCGATCGCCAAAGCCACAAGCTTAATACACGCGCACAGGCCATTCTGACAGCTCCGGCCTCCAGCTGCTATAACGATATTGCACCGCCGATGCACGCGTATCAGCTGTTACCAACTGTGTTTCCTTTCGTATTCCACCAGCATTCCAACTCACACACGAATAATCCAGCGATCGCCCAAGCCACAAGCTTAATACACGCGCACAGGCCAATCTGACAGCTCCGACCTCCAGCTGCTATAACGATATTGCACCGCCGATGCACGCGTATCAGCTGTTACCAACTGACACACGAATAATACCTATGCCACAAGCTTAATACACGCGCACAGGCCATTCTGACAGCTCCGGCCTCCAGCTGCTATAACGATATTGCACCGCCGATGCACGCGTATCAGCTGTTTCCTTTCGTATTCCACCAGCATTCCAACTCACACACGAATAATCCAGCGATCGCCCAAGCCACAAGCTTAATACACGCGCACAGGCCAATCTGACAGCTCCGACATCCAGCTTCTATAACGATATTGCACCGCCGATGCACGCGTATCAGCTGTTACCAACTGACACACGAATAGTACCTATATTTCCACCTATTCGTCGTTGCAACACCAAACACCAGCGATCGCCAAAGCCACAAGCTTAATACAAGCGCACTGACAGCGCCGGCCTCCAGCCGCTATAACGATATTGCACCGCCGATGCACGCGCATCAGCTGTTACCAAACATCAGCTGTACCGCAGCCAGCACTGACAGCCAATAGACACATCAGCGCCACAACCTTAATAAAAGCGCGCCTATGCGACACGAAAAACATTTATCCGGCCTTCCGTCAAACAATGCACATAAACTCCTATAGCCTTACATACGAAACCCCCATTCGCCAGTGAGTCGTGAAAACCAGGCCACTCAATTGCCCTCCTGATCTCCAGCGCTCCGGGCGAAATCTAAACCGGTCGATTAACCTCGATGATCCCCACCCCCACCACCGCACCGGGCTAGAAGCTTCCCGCGCGTCATGATATTAACCTCGTTGATCCCCAGGGACGCCACTTCACTCTAAAATATGTCCCACCTCCCCCGTGCACCTATTTAATACTAATTGGTCGCTATTTACTATTTTTAGTCATTGCTAACGTTCTCCTCCACTAATTGCGCTACTCATTTGTTACTAATTAGTACTTAATTAATTACCCTAATTTTTTACCTAATTAGTACCTGATTAGTCACTAGAGGTCGACAATCACCCTATCTATTTCCTTATTAGTGCCTCATTAGTTAGTAGATGGCGACACCCTCTTTCTCATGACCCCCATCAATCACTTTGACAGTTACTAAAACATTAGTGCTAAAAAACGTCGGAATTCTACTTATAAAAAACTCAAAAGCCTTTGATCTTAGGTCACTTCCGTTGATCGCGGCGCCTGAATCACTATTCGCTCGGCAACGCCAACGTCGGGTTCGAGGCGCGTCGCCTCACGATGGCCACTAGCAACGAGGTGGAGATGATGGGACGCCTGCACATCGACGCGTTTATGCTAAACAGACACCTACCGAACGGCGCGTCGTGGCGCGTCGTGCTGCAGGCGATTCGACTGCACGTGCGAAAAGTGAAGTTGAACCCGGCCGTCCAGATGGGACATATCAAAGCGTGGGGGTTGGGGACGGCTAAGTTCCCGATGCGTCGCGTCGACTGCAAATCGTTCTCGATAACGGCGGGTACGCTATCGCACACGCACGAAAACCTGTACATGTGCGCGATTCCGAAACGCCTCTTCCTGATGATGATCGATTACGTCGCCTACAACGGCGACTACACTAGAAATCCGTTCGACGCGCGTCACAACGACATAAACTTCCTGACGCTCGTCGTCGACGGACGTCAGGTGCCGAGCAAGCCGCTGCAGCCGGACTTCCCGCACAACCGGTACGTGCGGAGCCACATGAATCTCTTCGAGGCGACCGGAAAGGCGTTCGAGGACGAGGGGAACGACGTATCGCGCACGGTCTTCGGCGCCGGCTACACCATCTTCGGTTTCGACCTGACCCCCGACTGTTGCGACGGCGATCATTTCAACGTCGTGCGTCAGGGGAGCGTGGGCGTCGAAATGCATTTCGGGACGCCGCTACCGCTTCCGGTGAACGTCGTCGTGTACGCGGAATTCGAGACGGTGATGGAGATCGACCGGAACCGGAACGTCGTGTTCGACTGGTAACTATGGATACGTTTCAATTGATGCGTCGTCTGGAACGCGATAGGTACGCTAAACGTATCGTCGTCGGCGTCGTGCCTAAAGACGCGCTATTTACCGCCGCCGCCGCCGTCGCCGCCACCTACCCGACGGCCTTCGTGTGCAACACCGACGACGGCGGCGAACCGGGACAGCACTGGGTGGCCGTCTACGTCGGCGCCGACCGACGAGGCGAGTACTTCGATTCGTACGGTCTACCGCCGCTGCACGCCGACTTCCGCGCCTTCCTGCGCCGCCACTGCGGCGACGCGTGGACGTACAACGACAAGCGGCTGCAGAGCGTCATCTCTAACGTGTGCGGACAATATTGCGTCGCCTACCTTCTCCTCCGATGTCGCGGTATGCCGTTGTCGACGTTCCAGAGCCTATTGGGCACCAATCGGGTGAACAATGACTGTCTCGTATACGATTTATTAAAACCTCATCATTAATTATGTCGCTTTTACGTGTATAGTAGATATAAAAAACAAACAAATGATGATCATGTACATGTTGGTGTTTAGTATTACCGTACACATACATACATACAGAAACTACCCCTAGGGGGGGTGGTGGGGGTTAGGTTAGTAGTAGACGAGTTAGACGAGTGTTTACGAGTTAGACGAGTATCGGCGCCGTGGTGACGCCGTCGTCGAGCACGCGGCGTTTAGCGTAGAAGTAGCTCAACGCCGCGCGCTCTTGAACGTACGTCAACACGGACGAGTCTTTCACTTGGAAACCGCGGTTCCAGCCGACGCCGTTGCGACGGTCGCGCAATACGGCGAGGAAGGTGTGCTCGTCGATGTCGGCGTTCTGTCGCTTGCTCAGTCCCTTCGTGCTGTACTTCGGACCGGCGGTGCCGCCGAAGCAGTAGTAGGTTTTGCTGCACAGCGCCACGATTCCGTCGCCGCGCCACTCTTCTTTGAAGAGTCCCGGCGTTCGACGATCGAACAGGCGTCGGCGCGCGCAGCAGGCCGCCGGCTCCTCCCACGCTAGTCCGGCGACGCGCCGTCGTACGTAGGCGTCCACGTGCGCGTCGCAGCATTCGGCCGGAAACCAGAGCGAACGATTCCGGAAGTAGTGTTCGCGACGTTCTTCCGGTACGAGCGCGTCGACGTCACGTCCGGCTAGGGCGATGTACGCCGAGTCCGTGTCCATAGCGCAGTACTGGAAGAGCGGACGGGGAATGTAGGCGTCGACGAAATCGTAATAAAATTCCAGCATTCTCAATTTTGCGTACTGCAATACGAAATAGCCGATATGTATCGGCAGGCCGATGACGATTTTGCGCTTATTCAGCGCCACCTCGTACAGCGCGTCGTCGACGACGACGTCGAGTTGCCGGAAGCGCTGATTGTTGACGAGCATCGATGCGCCGATCGGCGTGGCGTACTTGATTTCCCGGTGCCGATCGACGCGCGTAATCGTTTTCCCGTAGGAACTGTTGCCGAGAAGTTTAAAGGTATCGGCGATGATCGATTTGCCGGGATCGATATCGCCCTCGCGTCGCGCCGTCGAAACCGCGTCGCCGAAGCGGCGAAAGCACGCTATCGGCGCGTACTCGACGATCTGGTAGACGCGCTCGACGACGAGACCGTGCGCCAGATACCAGCGTAGGAGCGGCGTCGAGAGCACGATCGCCGCGCCGAAGTAGCTACCGACGACCGTCCGTTGAGGTCGCGTGAGGAGATCGTGCGACTCGGCATAGTCGCGCATGAACGGGCTGAGATCTTCGCGCACGATATCGACGTTCTTGAATACGGGCTGCATCTCGGCGAACTTGTCGCGCAGCGCTTCCGGCACGGCGATATCGCACTGCACGAGGCCGAACAGAGAGCCGTCGCGCACCGCCTCCAGTATCGTCGAGAGCGTAATGGCGGACGGCGACGGTTGCCATCGTGACGCGTCGGGCGGCGTCGGCACCGCCGGCGGTCGCACGGCGTGCCACTGGCACTCCCACATTTCGACGACGTCGTCGACGAAACGGCGCAGGTAGGCGGTCACGGCGATCGTCGCGGCGTACAGCGTCGTCATCGGTTGACCGTTGACGGCGTTCGTCGTCACGTGCGCCTGACACGTCGGACAGCCGTGAAAATAGCAGCCGTGAAATTGATACGCCGTTCGCGTGGCGGCGCACCAGCCGTCGACTGAGGTGCTTTCCGATGCGCTTCTCGCGTCCGTTCAACTGGTGACGTATACGCGCGCCGGTTTCCGCCTCCACGCGCGTCAACCACTCCACTTTTTCTCAACAGTTTATACCTTTTCCAAATAACACGCATGCGCACTTCACGCTAATACGTCATCTTACTCAATTATCAGCGTGCGTGCCTGGTACATTTCAGACATTTTGTTTTCGGAAAAAAGTTTCCGGTCACGTCAGTACATTCGCCGATAAATCTCTCCTTACATCGATTTTCTCTAATATCGAAGCACCTCACGTTTCCTGACTCCACAGCGACCCTATACAACGTTTAGTTTCGTGCTTTTAACATTTCGTTTATTGTTTTTGAAATGTCATTGTCTACAATATAACGCGCATGCGCACTTCACACTCATACCGTTATCTATTCAATTATCGGCGTGCATATTTCATCCATCCCAGGCATTTTGTTTTCGGAAAAAAGTTTCCGGTCACGTCGGTACATTCGCCGGTAAATCTCTCTTTACATCGAATTTATCTAATATCGATGCATCTCCCGTTTCCTGACTCCACAGCGATCTTATACAACGTTTAATTTTGCGCTTTTAACGTTTCATTTATCGTTTGTAAAAATCCATTGTTCTCCGTTCACATTCCAACTCGTTAAGTCACGCGCAACAGATGTCACACATGTGCGCTTAACGCATTCCGACTAGTCTACCGAGGAATTTGTTTTAGGAAAAAAGTTAGCGTTCACGTCAGTGCATTCATTGCCAAATGTGACTTTTACAACGAATTTCTCTAATATCTATGCATCTCGTGTTTCCTGACCCCCCAGTGATCGTATACAACGTTTCATTTCGTGCTTTTAACGTTTCGTTTATCGTTTGTAAAAATCCTTTGTTCTCCGTTCACATGTCAATCAAAATAAGCCGTAGTGTCATGCGCCGCCGCCGCCGCTGTTTGACGACGCGCACATTTCATACACACTTTTACAAACACGCGCGCACGACGTCTCCACATACATCGCTCCATCTAACATGGCCATGTCCACAACACCACGGTAAGACATTTAAACAGCATGCATTTTATTTAAACAGTGCTTACTATACGCAATAGCATGTATTTTAAACATGCATGCATTTTATTTAAATGCACGTTTTTATTGTTGTAACATGCACATGCATTTTATTTAAACAGTGCTTACTATACGCAATAGCATGTATTTTATTTTAAACATGCATGCATTTTATTTAAATGCACGTTTTTATTGTTGTAACATAAACATGCATGCATTTTATTTAAATGCACGTTTTTACTACAGTAGTACGCATTAAATTGCATGTATTTTACCGTTTAAACATGAATGCATTTTATTTATAAGTGCGTGCATATCTCTCATTTTATTTTTACTTTAAACAACATGCATGCATTTTATTTAAATGCACGTTTTTACTACAGTAAGTACGCAGCATGTATTACTGTTTAAACATGCATGCATTTTATTTAAATGCATGTTTTTACTACGCAATTGCATGTATTTTACCGTTTAAACATGCATGCATTTATTTATAAGTGCGTGCATATCTCTCATTTTACTATATTTAATGTCTTATTCATCGTTTAAACAATGTCTCATTTTATTTCATCGTTTAAATGGTCCTTTGTTTATTGTGGTTTTATTTCATAGACCGATCCAACTGCCTACAAGCAGCGCATCGTCGCCTCGTAGTCCGATCCAACTGCCCGACGTATCGACGACGTCGACCCAGGCAATATGTGTGGTTGCTCCATCCATCCGCACGCCTCCGCCTCCTACGTGCGATGTCACGTCGACAGGCACTGACAGCTCTGACGATGACGACATCGCCCATCTGGCACGGGTCTTTCTCATCAAACAGCCCAATGGACTATGGAGAACAATCACGCCTCCCGAACTGTATCGCCGGGAAGGCTTCGGTTCCCCGCCGGAGCAACCCGTTGGCCGAATGCTCGCCGCCTATCATCCACAATAAATAATCAGTCACTACTCACGTTTTCATGCGTCTATTTCCAATGCATAAACACCCTACTGAACGTTAGTGTATTTATGCATTTGATTGTCATTGTAATCCCACGACTAGATGTATTTAAACGCAGCGGTTTCGTTTTAATCCGTCCACCAGAACAACGTTGTTTACCGTTAGCCAGCTATGCTGTCATCCAGGGGTCAAAGGCCACTAGAGCAGCAGCAGCCGGCGGCGGCGCCTTATCGCTGCAGCAGCAGCAGCGGTCGTCGCTCTTGCTGTCAACATAGGGACCATTCATAACGGGGGTCGACGTTTATACAATGGTTTTAGTTTATACAATGGTTTTAGCGTGGTTATATTAGCGCGATAAACGCATTATTGCTTACGTCAGCAGGTACGACGTTGAGGACGTTAAAAGTACAAAACTAAACGTTGGATGGTTTTAGCGTGGTTAGCGCTAAAAACGCATTATTGCTTACGTCAGCAGTTACGACGTTGAGGATGTTAAAAGTACGAAACTGAACGTTGGATGGTTTTAGCGTGGTTCGATACATAGCGTGGTTAGCGCAATAAACGCATTATTGCTTACGTCAGCACACTCTAGGTACGGCGTTGATCGCTAGGACTAAAATACTCTCTGCACTCACCGCTAGGTGGCATCTCTAGTGTAGTGGTAATCAATCATACAATTAGTATCAAATTACATCGCACATCAATCACGTTTTTTATAAGTAGGTTTCCAAAACTCATTAGTGTCAAAAAAAGCCTTTGATCTTTTTTTATAAGTAGGACTAGTATCAAATTACAAAGCTAATCCGTCGTCGACGTTTATACAATTAGCGCGATAAACGCATTATTGCTTACGTCAGCAGGGTTGACGAATCGTTTAGTGGTCATTAAATTCTTTTTGATAAGTAGGATTTTGAGGCCCAACAGAGCGCACTATCTACTCTCGTAGTAGGTGCC
The DNA here is from genome assembly GCA_020002185.1 of Paraescarpia echinospica. NCBI lineage: Eukaryota > Metazoa > Annelida > Polychaeta > Sabellida > Siboglinidae > Paraescarpia > Paraescarpia echinospica. Next base: position 793,816 of record CM034531.1, on the reverse strand, counting down.
GTCCAGTATCGTGCCGGCGTCGTCCATCAGTCGGTAAACAAGAGGGTCGGTCGGGTGCGATTCTACGACGCTGAAGAGCTCTTCGCTCCAGTTAGCCATGTACCCCTTCTTGAAGCGTCCCTTCGCCTTGCTGATGCGTACGCGGTCCCGCGCTCGCAGTTTCGGCTTGCTTTTTTTGACACCCTCCGCCGCCGTACAACCGCTGCCACACGCTCCCCTAATTCGACGCGTCGACGCTCGCCGGCGTCCTACCGATGCTTCGATGGTAGGCGTTGTTGTACTACAGCAAGAAGTCCTGCAACGGCTCCACGTACCTCAGCGTCTGATGCTTCGTGAAGTACCTCCACATGCGCGTCTTCAGCGTACGATTGAATCGCTCCACGACGCTCGCTTTGGTCTCCTCGTTGTGCGTCACGAAATGGTGGACGCCGGTGGACGTCGCTTGAAACGGCGCCTGACCGGCTTGTGAAGCGTATAGGCGTCCTGCTCCTCTAGCCACCGCCCGACGATCGGCTTGGGCACCGCGGACGCCCGGTGCAACGCGTCGACGTCGCCGTAACTGCCCGCCCGTTTCGGGTCGAAGTAGGCGCGCTTCAGTCGGCCGTCGCGTTGTCGGCGCTTTCGTTGCGCACCACGAGTCCGCCGGGACACCACCGCCATGGATCGTGCGGCGACGACGACGATACGGCGAACAAGAGGGCGGCGACGATGACCGCCGCGATTAAGACGGCGACGACGACGACGAGTACTGATCTTCGGGCGGGCATCCTCTACGGGGCGCTAAAAGCTGGTCCACGGCATGCGCTCGACGGACCGAGTGCGGCCCTTTCGCTTCTGCGCGCGCTGTATATACGCCCGACTCTTGGGTTGCCGACGAGCTCCATAGGCACGTTCAGCCGCTTTATATGGTCCCCGAACGCTGCCCAGCCAACCGGCGCGGGGCTCTTCTTCCTCTTTCGCACGAGATCGTTCACGAGATCCACCATGTTGCTTCCGGCGATAGGCGCTCCGTCGTACACGAGCTCCGCTCGATCGTTCCAGCGAATCAGCGGGTCGGCTTTCAGTCGCGCCAACAGGAGGCGGGCCTTTTCTTTCAGAACTTTCGGTACGTTCTTCACGACCTCGCTCTCCGTCTCATCCGGCAATTGGTCGGGCGGCGACGGCTGGTCGGGCGACTCATTCTTCACTACGGACACGCGCATCGGCTGCAGCGCGCGAGACGCCTCCATGGCGTTATAACGACTCAGCAGTTGATTGTACGCCACCACCTTTTCGTGTTCGAATAAATCCGCACGCTCGAGAACGGCTTTCATGTCGTTGTCCAGGCTACTCATCACACGCGACGTGGTCGTGGTCGGTTGCGATAGTAACGGAAGTAGACGCTCCACCAACCGGGGGTCTACCAGCGCCATCTTCTTCGCGTGCTGCATCAACCGATAGCCTGCCTGAGGAGGGGCAGAAAGGTGCTCGCCAACGGCGCCAGCAGCGCCGTCAGAAACGCGCCCGATCCCGTCTGCAGGACGGCCCTCTTCCGTTTGATGGGCACTTTTTTCCACGCTAACTTGCGCAAATTGTTCCGGTACTTTATCAGCACTTTTCGGTTGTTAGGCGTCAATTTCACGTTCCCTCGCAGAATGTTATACGCGCAGTCGGCCAGACTACAGATGAGGTCGGCGTCCGCGTGGGCGATTACCGCCTTTCTCAGATTCGTATTCCGCTGGTAGCTACGCAACAGCTGCAGGGCTAGGATGTGCCTCTTCACGCGATCTGTCATCCTGTCGAATGACGGCGGCCGCGGCGCGCTCCGCTTTTTTGTAGTCTCGTCGGCACGTAGACGTACTGAATGGGATCGTCGGGAAAAATGTCCGTACGCAGGCGCATGGTTTCCAGCGTTTCCTGTTTCAGGTCCACCAGGAGGTAACCGTAGGCGGCCGACGTGGCATCTTTGTTCGCCTCCACCATGTAGTTGATTCTACCCGGGTACATCTGTTTCGCCAGATGACCTACTTGCCCGTCGTCCAGGGGACTCTTGAAGAGGACCATATACTGCGCGTTTAGGATGATTGTGCAATTTTATTTCCCTTTCGGAAAGAGATTCTGCAAAAGCTGTACGACGGACGCGTTGCAGTGGTGACTTTTTTAGTAAACAAAGTCGTGACATAAGGTCATCGAGTACTAGAAGCGTCCTCGTTTTGGCGTCCAGAAGCGACGGATCCGGCAAACCGTCTACAAATTCTACGCCGGCCATAGAGTCGTAAGCGGTCTGCCACTGGCCGTAACACCACAGACTTTTCTCCGGTGGCGGCGAAATCATACACGAAGCAAACTTTAACAGGCGTACAACGAAAGTAGTCTTTCCGCACCCCGTAGGGCCGGACACTATACACGTAAAAGGGTACTTCCACTTTCCGTCCATATCGACGACTGGTGCGCGGACAACGTTACGACGAGTCTTATCTCCTATACGCACGACGCACCTCCATCAACAATTCGCCGAGCTTGTTCTGACCGTCTTTATACCCGCAGGCGCAACTCCAAAAGGCCTCTTTCGACGGAATCCACGCCACCAATTCGGCGTCACCGGTAGCCAATAGGGCCTCTCTCAACCTTTTCGACGCGCCGAACTTACTCATCCACTGGCTCCTCATACACTCGACTCTAACGGCCTCCCATTCGGCACTCGTTCTCGTTTTCGCGATACGGGAAGCTCGTCGCTTCGCTATATACCCCGACCACGCCGCTTTGATGCGCTGCGCACTGTCTTCGTCCGCGTGAAACATCGCTTTTCTAAACTGGTAAGCGTGTTCGACGCATTTGAAATACTGTCCGTACGCCGCAATTCTACACGGTCAGTAATTCGACAGGTAAGTCAAGAACTCTCCGAAACGCATAGTCGTCGACATATCTACTCGATGACACACTACTAACTACGGCGGCGCCTCACGCGTAACCACTATATGCGCGCGTCTTTTTCAGTCGCTAGGTGGAGCAGCGCACATGCTTTATTTTTCAGTCACTAGATGGCAGCACACATGCTTAAATATTATATAATCTTAAGCGCACGTGAATCCGCATATCCACCTCCACGTCATTACTATACCAGCACGTGACTCCGCATAACCATTACATAACCATTACTATTTTTAGTTATTGCTAGTGCTGCCTCTAGTGAGCTAATTAATTAATTACCTAATTAGTACCTGATTAGTCACTAGATTTCGACACACTCTTTCTTGGGGAACCCATCAATCACTTTTTTTAACACATTCCTAAAAATGCAACATACTGCTAAAAAACGTAGGAATTCTACTGATAAAAAGCGAAAAAGCCTTTGATCTGGGGTAATGCTGCGGGTTCAGTCGACCTCCCTTACTACTTAGTCAGCAGGGGCACAACGAAAGATGCGTATAGCCTTAGCCGGAGCAGTAGAGAGATCTGTGATCGCCTAAACCACAGTGTCCACAGCTTGCGGAAGACGATGTTGGCCAGCTGCTTTCGGCGAGCGACGTCTTCGGCTTCACCTAGGAGCGACCCAAGCTTGCGCGACCCTTCCTGAATGCGGTCAGCGTGTCGGCTGATACTTGTTCGTTCTGTTTTCGACGCGTTGATCGTCAGCGACCACTCCGCAAGCTGGCGCGATGCGCTCGATCTCGTCGAGGAACGAATGAGAAGAGCTGACGAAGTCCGTGTCGTCAGCGTACTCGACGTCCAGCTCTAGGGTAGCATCGGCTGGTGGACATGTCGGGAAGCGCGAACGAAGGTCAAGGAGTGCCGCTTCGACATACACAGTGAATAACACCGGGCATTGCGGTGAGAGACAGTGTCTTTCGGAGTACTGATAGTAATACTATCGGACGCACACTCGTTAATGCACCTATCGGTTTTTCCGGCTTCTGTATCAATACTAGCACACCTTTGCCCAGGTCGAGCGGTTCGTGTTTTTTAGCGCATCGTTGAAGATGCTGGCAATCGTGTCTGCTAGCAGGAGAGCCGTGCATTTGCTGTTCAATTTCCCGTTCGCCGCTTTTCAATTTCCCGATCGCTCGCTCGACTTCTTCGGTTGTGATCGCCGCTTTAAATTTCCCGATCGCTCGCTCGACTTCTTCGGTTGTGATAGGGTCATCGTAATAATTTCATAAAAATGTCATGTGTTTACTGTATCACATGTGAGACAGTAAACACACCATATTACACAGGTAGCTCATATAACACAACATTAAAAAATGAAAAACTTAGCATGATCGCGCCTGCCCTCAGGCGCACTCAGAATGGGCCATTAAGGATAACACGTTCGCCGAACGTCATTTCATCAATGCATAATTCATCATCATCATCATCATCATTGTGCAGCCGTAATGTCCCGTGGTTGGACGAAGGCCTCATCATGTCCTTTCCAAATCTGTCTAGCGCTATTCTCTGTCAGATGGTGCCCATCCAGTACTCGTCTAGTTCGTCTCTCCACCATCTGGTTGGTCTTCCTCTAAATCGTTCCCCTTCGTAAATTCTCCAGGTGGTGGTACGCGATGTCCATCGGTTATCCTGTAGTCTGCTGGTGTGCCCTGCCCAGGTGCACTTCTGTCTTCTGATTTGTTCTATCACGTCTATGACTTTTGTCTTCTCTCTTGCCCAGATGTTTATTTTTCTCTCCCAATATGTGATGTTTAACATACATCTTTCCATCTTTGTTTGTGGGGCTGCTGGCTTGTTCTTTGCCTGGATGGTGAGTGACCATGTTTCCCAGCCGTATATCATCGCAGAAAGTACGCATGTGTTGTAGACTTGTCTCTTCAAGCAGGTTCCAAAGTTACCCTTGAAGATGTCGCGGTTTCTGGCGAATGCTGACCAGCCGGCGGTGATTCTTCTTTGTTCTCCTTGTCTTGGTTTTTGTCTCTGATCTGATACTGTGTCGCTGTCCCAGACATACGTAGCATTCAACATTCTCTATCTCCGTAGTGTTGATATTTATTGGTGTGTCATTTTCTACCATATCTTTTGTCTTCGAAATGTTCATCTTCAGACCTTGTTTTTTACTTACACAACGTGTAAGTGGTCTGTCATTGAGTACCTGCTTCTGAATCCTGCTTGCTCTCATGGTTGATTTTTGTCGAGTGTCTTCTCTAGCCTATTCGTTAATATCTTTGTGAGTAATTTGTAGAAGTTTTATAACAGACATATCGGTATGTAGTTCCTTAAATCTTTCTCATTTCCCTTCTTGAAGATTATCACCATCGTTGCATTCTTCCATGCGATGTGTATTCGTCTTTCTGATAAATATTTAAAATACAGCTTAGCCAGTATTTTCTCCTGTTTTTAATGTTTCAATGTTTACATGTTCGTTGCCTGATGTCTTCCCATTCTTCATGTCTCTTAGCGCACCTTCCACCTCCCATGGCATTATTTTTGATACCTCTTATGAGTCGGTGTGAATTATGGTACTCTGTTCACTGTCGTATAGCTCGGTGTAGAATTCCTCTATTCGTTCCATGATCATATATTGGTCTTGTATTTCTCTACCCTGTTTGTCTAGAAGTGTAATCAGTCTGTCTGGGCCTAGTGTCTGTGTTCTTCTTGCTTTCTTCAGGCTCTTTGATGTCATAATGGTTTCTCGTATGAGCTCTTTATTGTACTTCCTGGTGTCCTCCTTCGCTTTCTTTTAATCATCTTGCATATTTCTGCATACTCTATTTGTTTTTTACGGTCGCCGTTATCCACCATTTCTCGTCGTTTCTTCATTAGTGCTGGTGTCGGTAACGATATTCGTCATTGCATGCCTTTTAATTACTTTGGCTACACTTGTCGCACTTAGTTGGATCATCTCAGAGATGGTTTCGCTTACGGTACGGCGTCGATGTCGTCTACTTCTTGTAGTGTATCGAATCGATTTCGCAGTTCGAGTTGGAATTCGATCTTTTTGTTCCTATTTGTGTGGTATCTACACTCGGTGGTCTCTTGTTTATCAACTTCTTCCTTTCAGCCTTGACGTCCTTGATGTTGTTCATTACCACTCTGTGGTCACTACCGATGTTGACTTGGTTGATAAAAGACTTCTCCGATCCCGATCACATCCCATACTAACTTGATTTCCCTAAGTTCTTCCTCTAGTTCTTGTATCTGTTCATCTCTTAGTAATGTTCTTAAGTTATATGTTGCTATCTTCAGTCTACTTACCTTCTCTCGGCGGCTCTTCTTGACCCAGAGATTATTAGCACCCCCTCTATATACCCCTAGTTGACCCGAACCGCCTCCTTGGTCATAGACTCTTTTGATGCTGCTAGGTACTGGGGGCCTTAGCTTCGTTGTACTTTGGCTGCTGGTGTTATTCGCCTACCCTTCCACGTTAGCCGGAGCGGGTTGGAAGGGGGCGACGTACGATAAACGAAATTGCCCAAATTTCGACACTAGTACCGAACCACCGACCGGCCGGCGCCGGGATTCGAACCCCGGTCCCTCCGGGCGACAGACCGGCACTCTAACCACTCGGCCACTGCACCCAACTTTATTATGCATAGTTATATGCAGAAAAATCGACCAAAGAAGGACCTGTATCGTTAAAAAAATTATGTTTTGGCGTTCACTGTCTTTCCGTGGTTGCTACATTCATACTTAGTCTTGCAATCAACATTCAAAAGTGACCACCGCAGACTCTCGCAGAGCTTGCCGCCGGCGGATCTTACAAATTCGTTATCTACAACCTGTTTTTTTTCTCTGAGAGACCTTCCGTGGAACTATGTGAAAAGACGTTTCCTAGCACTTGCAGTGTATGCCATAGCCATTCAGTTTATTAAATATTTTTATTTTTACTTTATAATTTTGTATGCGATTCGTCTGTTTTTCTGGGAGCTATATTGCGTCGCCTATTGAATTACTGTGTGCAGCGGTGCCTGGCAATAAAAAACGTCCACGTACCCCCACATAAGTCCCTATAATATTCACTAAAAGGTACGTCCTTATATACAGCGCAATATCCAGTCCTTAGGACTGCTCAAAGCTCTAGACTTTAGTCCCTAGCAGTTCTGTTCAATCGAACACCATTAAACGTCTCTGGGAAGAAGAATCCAGCAACGCTGCAATTAATGCTCGAAGACTATTCATACACAAATCCACCACTGCATAGGGCCAGGTACTCATTTATACAGGTGAGTGAATTGGAGTAACGTAGAGTTAACAAACTTGCTCCAAGATTCGAAACAGCACCACAAGATTCGAACCCGGGCAGGGTTCTCTCGATTGAGAGTGCGATGCTCTAGACACACTGCTTGTTAACTAGTAATACTCACTCAGGTCGCTTAGCGACATATTTTTCAGGTATGGGGATAGACCGGATAGTATTATAGAGGCCTGTTTCGGCCTCAAAATCCTACTTATAAAAAACGTTTTAATGACCACTAATCGTTTTCGGGCACCTACTTATAAAAAAAGATAAAAGGCTTTTTTGACACTAATCGTTTTCGGGAACCTACTTATAAAAAACGTGATTGATTACCCCTTTGACACTAATTGGTTTTGGACATCTACTTATAAAAAACGTGATTGATTACCCCCTCTAAGTACATTTGTGCTGCCACCTAGCGGTGAGTGTAGAGAGCATTTTGTTTGTTCCCTAGCGACCAACGCCGTACCTAGGGCGTGCTGACGTAAGCACTATATGACGCGACTATATAACCACGATAAAACCACTGTGTGCAGACTCCCCCCGTCATCGAAAGTTCGGGAACCTACTTATAAAAAACGTGATTGATTACCCCCTCTAAGTACATTTGAGCTACCACCTAGCGGTGAGTGTAGAGATCATTTTGTTTGTCCCCTAGCGACCAACGTCGTACCTAGGGCGTGCTGACGTAAGCACTATATGAAGCAACAATTTAACCACGATAAAACACTGCTGCTTCTGGAGTAGACTATGGCCCCGGCATGACAGCATTGCTGCCACCTAACGGTGAGTGTAGAGATCAGTTTGTTTGTCCCCTAGCGATCAACATCGTACCTAGTGCGTGCTGACCTAAGCATATTGTCCCCTAGCGATCAACGTCGTACCTGCTGAGTAGAATGTACACAAGCACGGATTAGCGCGTGCTGATCTAAGCAGATTGTCCCCTAGCATGAAACCACTGCATAAGCTGAGTAGAATGTACACAAGCACGGACCGCAGAGTAGACCTACCGCAGAGTAGACCTCTCAAAGTACCTCTCAAAGTAGCCTGATTGTGCGGCTATATAGCGGCGAGGACAGTGTGCTGACCTAAGCAGATTGTCCCCTAGCGATCAACGTTAGTGCGTGCTGACCTAAGCACTATATAACGCGGTTATATAACCGCAATAAAACACCTAGCGGTGAGGACAGTTACCTAGCGCGTACTGACCTAAGCAGATTGTCAAGCGTGTGCTGACCTAAGCACTATATGACGCAACTATATAACCACGATAAAACCACTGTGTGCAGATTCCCCCCGTCAGCCCTATGTGGATGCCCCACTGTACCCTATGTTGACAGCAGCGATAAGAGCTGCTGCTGCTGGAGTGGGCTACGACCTCTGCATGACAGCATAGCTGGCTAACGCTGTACGTTCTAGTGCTCTGATTAAAACGAAACTAATGCGTTGTGCGTTTAAATAAATAAATACATCTAGTTGTGGGATTACAACGAAACCAAATGCATAAATACACTAACGTTCAGTTGGTGATTCTGTTCGTAGGGTGTTTATGCAGTGGATACAGACGCGTGGAAACGTGAGTAGTAGAGAGAGTATTTATTATAGACTGCTGTGTGCATTGTATATTCATCACGGTGACACTTATTCCAGCGTTCGTCGTCGAATTGGGCTTTGTCGCTGCTGCTGTTGACAAGGCGGTTGTAGGCAGTCGGATCTCCCTATGAAAATAAACCACAATACATGTAGGTGTGTTTAAACAAAGGGCGCCAAAATAAAATGAGAACTATGCATGCATAAAAGCAGGCTTACTGAAATAAACCACAATACATGTACGCGTGTTTAAACAAGGGGCGCCAAAATAAAATGAGAACCATGCATACATGCACGCATGCATGCATGGCGAGGGTGGTCACTCCGTGATGTTGGGGCGACCGTGCATACTGGCTTTGTTGCTGCTGTTGGCAGGGCGGCCGTACGTGTAGGCAGTTGGATCTCTCTATGAAATAAACCACAATACATGTACGAAGCAGGCTTACGTGCTTACAACTGTTTAAACAAAGGGTGGCATGTACGCACGCGCACATGCATGCATGCATAAAAGCAGTGTGTTGACGTGTGAGGAGACGATGTTTTATCCATTGTGACGTGCGTGAAAGCAGGCTTACGTGCTTACAACTGTTTAAACAAAGGGTGGCAATGCATGAACGCGCACACGCATGCATGCATGCATGCATGCACACATGCACGCACACATGCATGCATACATAAAAGCAGTCTTATCGATGTGTTGTCGTACGATGAGACGATGATGATGTTGTGTTGTCCATTGTGACAAACCGATGAGACATTGAGAAACGATCACGAGTGTCTGACTGGAAAATGGTGAATGGGCAATGAGCGCGCGCTCGCGCGCAGCGTCAAAAACAGCGGTGGCGCATGACACTACGGCTTATCGTGATCGGAATGTGAACGGAGAACAATGGATTGTTTAAAAACAATAAACGATCAGTTAAAAGCATGAAAGTAACCGTTGTACACGATGAGTTTGGGCTCTGGAATCGAGTGGTGTGACGATATTAGAGAAATTCGATGTAAAAGTCACATTTGACGATGGATGTACTGACGTGACCGCTAACTTTTTTCCTAAAACAAATTCCTCGGTAGACTAGGCAGTATGCGTTAAGAGCACATGCACGTAATTGTGAAATCTGTTGCGCGTGACTTATCGCGATTGGAATGTGAACGGAGAACAATGGATTTTCAAAAACAATAAACGAAAAGTTAAAAGCATGAAAATAAACGTTGTATACGATCGGTGTTGGGTAGGGAATTACGCGGTAAAGTGATATTAGAGAAATTCGATATAAAGAGAGATTTAACGATGAATGTACTGACGTGACCGGACATTTTTTTCCAAAAACAAATGCCTCGGATGTGTTAAGTATGCATGCGCGTAATTGAGTAAGATAATGGTATTAGTGTGAAGTGCGCATGCGCGATATGTTGTAGAATAATGGTAGACTAGGCAGTATGTGTTAAGTGCGCATGCGCCTTATTTTGAAAAGTGTTGTAAGCACGCACGCGTACATGTATTGTGGTTTATTTCATAGAGTACTGAAGATCCAACTGCCTACAAGAACGGCCCTGTCAGCAGCAGCAGCAGCAAACCCGGTATGCTCGGTCGCTCCCATATCACGGAGTGACCCCCCTCGCCCAATCACTCCACCACCACCACCACCACCACCACCACCTATCAGCCACGACGCCGATGACTTCGATGACGACACCAGCCTCGTGTCTCCGTTCTTAAGAAGAGGAAGCAATGGATCGTGGTACACGCCTATCCCACAGACCGAACTATTACACTACCCTGACAGACATCAACACAAGCTAGTGGTGTTAGTTGACTACACTACCCTGACAGACATAATCACAAGCTAGTGGTGGTAAGTTGTCTACACTACCCTGACAGACATCCACACAAGCTAGTGGTGGTAAGTTGCCTACACTACCTTGACAGACATCCTCACAAGCTAGTGGTGGTAGTTGACTACACTACCTTTGCAGACATCCTCACAAGCTAGTGGTGGTAGTTGACTACACTACCCTGGCAGACATCCTCACAAGCTAGTGGTGGTAGTTGACTACACTACCCTGACAGACATCCTCACAAGCTAGTGGTGGTAAGTTGACTACACTACCCTGACATACATCCTCACAAGCTAGTGGTGGTAGTTGACTACACTATCCTGGCAGACATCCTCACAAGCTAGTGGTGGTAGTTGACTACACTACCCTGGCAGACATCCCCACAAGCGCACACGCATGCATGCATGCATGCACACATGCACGCACACATGCATGCATACATAAAAGCAGTCTTACCGATGTGCTGTCGTACGGTGAGACGACGATGATGTTGTGTTGTCCATTGTGACAAACCGATGAGACATTGAGAAACGATCACGAGTGTCTGACTGGAAAATGGTGAATGGGCAATGAGCGCGCGCTCGCACGCAGCGTCAAAAACAGCGGTGGCGCATGACCCTACGGCTTATCGTGATCGGAATGTGAACGGAGAACAATGGATTGTTTAAAAACAATAAACGATCAGTTAAGAGCATGAAAGTAACCGTTGTACACGATGAGTTTGGGCTCTGGAATCGAGTGGTGTGACGATATTAGAGAAATTCGATGTAAAAGTCACATTTGACGATGGATGTACTGACGTGACCGCTAACTTTTTTCCTAAAACAAATTCCTCGGTAGACTAGGCAGTATGCGTTAAGAGCACATGCACGTAATTGTGAAATCTGTTGCGCGTGACTTATCGCGATTGGAATGTGAACGGAGAACAATGGATTTTCAAAAACAATAAACGAAAAGTTAAAAGCATGAAAATAAACGTTGTATACGATCGGTGTTGGGTAGGGAATTACGCGGTAAAGTGATATTAGAGAAATTCGATGTAAAGAGAGATTTAACGATGAATGTACTGACGTGACCGGACATTTTTTTCCAAAAACAAATGCCTCGGATGTGTTAAGTATGCATGCGCGTAATTGAGTAAGATAATGGTATTAGTGTGAAGTGCGCATGCGCGATATGTTGTAGAATAATGGTAGACTAGGCAGTATGTGTTAAGTGCGCATGCGCCTTATTTTGAAAAGTGTTGTAAGCACGCACGCGTACATGTATTGTGGTTTATTTCATAGAGTACTGAAGATCCAACTGCCTACAAGAACGGCCCTGTCAGCAGCAGCAGCAGCAAACCCGGTATGCTCGGTCGCTCCCATATCACGGAGTGACCCCCCTCGCCCAATCACTCCACCACCACCACCACCTATCAGCCACGACGCCGATGACTTCGATGACGACACCAGCCTCGTGTCTCCGTTCTTAAGAAGAGGAAGCAATGGATCGTGGTACACGCCTATCCCACCGACCGAACTATTACACTACCCTGACAGACATCAACACAAGCTAGTGGTGTTAGTTGACTACACTACCCTGACAGACATAATCACAAGCTAGTGGTGGTAAGTTGTCTACACTACCCTGACAGACATCCACACAAGCTAGTGGTGGTAAGTTGCCTACACTACCTTGACAGACATCCTCACAAGCTAGTGGTGGTAGTTGACTACACTACCCTGGCAGACATCCTCACAAGCTAGTGGTGGTAGTTGACTACACTACCCTGACAGACATCCTCACAAGCTAGTGGTGGTAAGTTGACTACACTACCCTGACATACATCCTCACAAGCTAGTGGTGGTAGTTGACTACACTATCCTGGCAGACATCCTCACAAGCTAGTGGTGGTAGTTGACTACACTACCCTGGCAGACATCCCCACAAGCGCACACGCATGCATGCATGCATGCACACATGCACGCACACATGCATGCATACATAAAAGCAGTCTTACCGATGTGTTGTCGTACGGTGAGACGACGATGATGTTGTGTTGTCCATTGTGACAAACCGATGAGACATTGAGAAACGATCACGAGTGTCTGACTGGAAAATGGTGAATGGGCAATGAGCGCGCGCTCGCGCGCAGCGTCAAAAACAGCGGTGGCGCATGACACTACGGCTTTTCGTGATCGGAATGTGAACGGAGAACAATGGATTGTTTAAAAACAATAAACGATCAGTTAAAAGCATGAAAGTAACCGTTGTACACGATGAGTTTGGGCTCTGGAATCGAGTGGTGTGACGATATTAGAGAAATTCGATGTAAAAGTCACATTTGACGATTGATGTACTGACGTGACCGCTAACTTTTTTCCTAAAACAAATTCCTCGGTAGACTAGGCAGTATGCGTTAAGAGCACATGCACGTAATTGTGAAATCTGTTGCGCGTGACTTATCGCGATTGGAATGTGAACGGAGAACAATGGATTTTCAAAAACAATAAACGAAAAGTTAAAAGCATGAAAATAAACGTTGTATACGATCGGTGTGGGGTAGTAAAGTGATATTAGAGAAATTCGATGTAAAGAGAGATTTAACGATGAATGTACTGACGTGACCGGACATTTTTTTCCGAAAACAAATGCCTGGGATGTGCTAAGTATGCATGCGCGTAATTGAGTAAGATAATGGTATTAGTGTGAAGTGTGCATGCGCGATATGTTGTAGAATAACGGTAGACTAGACAGTATGTGTTAAGTGCGCATGCGCCTTATTTTAAAAAGTGTTGTAAACACGCACGCGTACATGTATTGTGGTTTATTTCATAGAGTACTGAAGATCCAACTGCCTACAAGAACGGCCCTGTCAGCAGCAGCAGCAGCAAACCCGGTATGCTCGGTCGCTCCCATATCACGGAGTGACCCCCCTCGCCCAATCACTCCACCACCACCACCACCTATCAGCCACGACGCCGATGACTTCGATGACGACACCAGCCTCGTGTCTCCGTTCTTAAGAAGAGGAAGCAATGGATCGTGGTACACGCCTATCCCACCGACCGAACTATTACACTACCCTGACAGACATCCACACAAGCTAGTGGTGTTAGTTGACTACACTACCCTGACAGACATCATCATAAGCTAGTGGTGGTATGTTGTCTACACTACCCTGACAGACATCATCATAAGCTAGTGGTGGTAAGTTGTCTACACTACCCTGACAGACATCCACACAAGCTAGTGGTGGTAAGTTGCCTACACTACCTTGACAGACATCCTCACAAGCTAGTGGTGGTAGTTGACTACACTACCTTTGCAGACATCCTCACAAGCTAGTGGTGGTAGTTGACTACACTACCCTGGCAGACATCCTCACAAGCTAGTGGTGGTAGTTGACTACACTACCCTGACAGACATCCTCACAAGCTAGTGGTGGTAAGTTGACTACACTACCCTGACATACATCCTCACAAGCTAGTGGTGGTAGTTGACTACACTATCCTGGCAGACATCCTCACAAGCTAGTGGTGGTAGTTGACTACACTACCCTGGCAGACATCCCCACAAGCTAGTGGTGGTAGTTGACTACACTACCCTGGCAGACATCCTCACAAGCTAGTGGTGGTAGTTGACTACACTACCCTGGCAGACATACTCATAAGCTAGTGGTGGTAGTTGACTACACTACCCTGACAGACATCCTCACAAGCTAGTGATGGTAGTAGACTACACTACCCTGACAGACATCCTCACAAGCTAGTGGTGGTAGTTGACTACACTACCCTGACAGACATTCTCACAAGCTAGTGATGGTAGTTGACTACACTACTCTGGCAGACATCCTCACAAGCTAGTGATGGTAGTTGACTACACTACCCTGACAGACATCCTCACAAGCTAGTGATGGTAGTTGTCTACACTACCCTGACAGACATCACTCACTCCACTGTCTACTACCTACTGGCCACTGTCTACTCACTCCACTGCCTATTACTTATAGCCCACTGTCCACTCACTCCACTGTCTACTACCTACTGCCCACTGTCTACTCACTCCACTGTCTACTACCTACTGCCCACTGTCCACTCACTCCACTGTCTACTACCTACTACCCGCTGTCTACTCACTCCACTGTCTACTACCTACTGTCCACTCACTCCACTGTCTACTACCTACTGCCCACTCATTCCACTGCCTACTACCTACTGCCCGCTGTCTACTCACTCCACTGTCTACTACCTACTGCCCACTGTCTACTCACTCCACTACTGCCCACTGTCTACTCACTCCACTGTCTACAGCCTAATGCCCACTATCTACTCACTCTACTGTCTACTACCTACTGCCCACTGTCCACTCACTCCACTGTCTACTACCTACTACCCACTGTCTACTCACTCCACTGTCTACTGCCTACTGCCCACTGTCTACTCACTCCACTGTCTACTACCTACTGCCCACTGTCTACTCAGTCCTCAGTCTACTTCCCAGTCTACTCACTCTACTGTCTACCACCTACTACCCACTGTCCACTCACTCTACTGTCTACTCACTCCACTGTCTACTACCTACTACCCACTGTCTACTCAGTCCTCAGTCTACTTCCCAGTCTACTCACTCTACTGTCTACTACCTACTACCCACTGTCCACTCACTCCACTGTCTACTCACTCCACTGTCTACTACCTACTACCCACTGTCTACTCACTCCACTGCCTACTACCTACTGCCCACTGTCCACTCACTCCACTGCCTACTACCTACTGGACACTGTCTACTCACTCCACTGTCTACTGCCTACTGCCCACTGTCTACTCACTCTGCTGTCTACTACCTACTGTCCACTGTACACTCACTCCACTCTCTACTACCTACTCACTCCACTGCCTACTACCTACTGCCCACTGTCTACTCACTCCACTGTCTACTGCCTACTGCCCACTGTCTACTCACTCTACAGTCTACTACCTACAGCCCACTGTCCACTCACTCCACTGTCTACTCACTCCACTGCCTACTACCTACTGCCCACTGTCTACTCACTCCACTTTCTACTACCTACTGCCCACTGTCTTCTGCATACTGCCCACTGTCTACTAACTCTACTGCCCACTGTCCACTCATTCCACTGTCTACTGCCCACTGTCTACTCACTCCACTGACTACTACCTACTGTCTGCACACTCCACTGTCTACTACCTACTGCCCACTGTCCATTCACTCCACTGTCTACTGTCTACTCACTCCACTGTCTACTGCCCACTGTCTACTCACTCTACTGTCTATTACCTACTGTCCGCTCACTCCACTGTCTATTACCTACTGCCCACTGTCTACTCACTCCACTGTCTACTGTCTACTGCCCACTGTCTACACACTCCACTGTCTACTGCCCACTGTCTACTCACTCCACTGTCTACTACTTACTGCCCACAGTCTACTCACTCCACTGTCTACTACCTACTGCCCACTGTCCACTCACTCCACTGTCTACTACCTACTGCCCACTGTCCACTCACTCCACTGTCTATTACCTACTGCCCACTGTCTACTCACTCCACTGTCTACTGCCTACTGCCCACTGTCTACTCACTCCCCTGTCTACTACCTACTACCCACTGTCTACTCACTCCACTGCCTACTACCTACTGCCCACTGTCTACTACCTACTGCCCACTGTCCACTCACTCCACTGTCTACTACCTACTGCCCACTGTCTACTCACTCCACTGTCTACTGCCTACTGCCCACTGTCTACTCACTCCACTGTCTACTACCTACTACCCACTGTCTACTCACTCCACTGCCTACTGCCCACTGTCTACTCACTCCACTGTCTACTGCCTACTGCCCACTGTCTACTCACTCTACTGTCTACTACCTACTGTCTGCTAACTCCACTGTCTACTGCCCACTGTCTACTGACTCCACTGTCTACTACCTACTGGCCACTGTCTACTCACTCCACTGTCTACTACCTACTGTCTGCATACTCCACTGTCTACTACCTACTGCCCACTGTCCATTCACTCCACTGTCTACTGTCTACTACCTACTGTCTACTGCCTACTGCCCACTGTCTACTCACTCCACTGTCTACTACCTACTGCCCACTGTCTACTCACTCCACTGTCTACTACCTACTGCCCACTGTCTACTCACTCCACTGTCTACTACCTACTGCCCTCTGTCTACTCACTCTACTGTGTTTGGGACTCTGACATATAGACAAAAGGTTGGGACTCTGACAGGGTCCAGTCACCCCCATACACATATAACATAGAGACGGAAGGTTGGGACTCTGACAGGGTTCAATCACCCCCATACACATATAACATATAGACAGAAGGTTGGGACTCTGACAGTGTCCAGTCACCCCCATACACATATAACATATAGACGGAAGTTTGGGACTCTGACAGTGTACACATATAACATATAGACAGAAGGTTGGGACTCTGACAGTGTCCAGTCTCCCCCATACACATAAAACATATAGACGGAAGACGCGAAAATGTTATGTTTTTGTCCCAGAGGGACAAAAACAAAATTTTCTGAAAATTTATACAACCATCTTGTGGTTGTTTAAATTTTCGCGAGGTTAACCCCAACTTTTTCTCTCTATCTAACCCTACACCCAACCTTCCGTCTATACGTTATATGTGTATGGGGGTGAGTGGACACTGTCAGAGTGCCAACCTTCCGTCTACATGTTATATGTGTATGGGGGTAACTGGACACTGTCAGAGTCCCAACCTTCCGTCTGTATGTTATATGTGTATGGGGGTGACAGGACACTGTCAGAATCTCAGCCTTCTGTCTATATGTTATATGTGTATGGGGGTGACTGGACACTGTCAGAGTCCCAACCTTCTGTCTATATGTTATATGTGTATGGGGGTGACTGGACACTGTCAGAGTCCCAACCTTCCGTCTATATGTGTATGGGGGTGACTGGGCCCTGTCAGAGTCCCAACCTTCCGTCTATATGTTATATGTGTATGGGGGTGACTGGACACTGTCAGAGTCCCAACCTTCCGTCTCTATGTTATATGTGTATGCGGGTGACTGGACACTGTCAGAGTCCCAACCTTCCGTCTATATGTTATATGTGTATGGGGGTGACTGGACAATGTCAGAGTCCCAACCTTCAGTCTATATGTTATATGTGTATGTGGGTGACTGGACACTGTCAGAGTCCCAACCTTCCGTCTATATGTTATATGGGTATGGGGGTAACTGGACACTGTCAGAGTCCCAACCTTCCGTCTATATGTTTTATGTGTATGGGGGAGACTGGACACTGTCAGAGTCCCAACCTTCTGTCTATATGTTATATGTGTACACTGTCAGAGTCCCAAACTTCCGTCTATATGTTATATGTGTATGGGGGTGACTGGACACTGTCAGAGTCCCAACCTTCTGTCTATATGTTATATGTGTATGGGGGTGATTGAACCCTGTCAGAGTCCCAACCTTCCGTCTCTATGTTATATGTGTATGGGGGTGACTGGACCCTGTCAGAGTCCCAACCTTCTGTCTATATGTTATATGTGTATGGGGGTGACTGGACACTGTCAGAGTCCCAACACAGTAGAGTGAGTAGACAGAGGGCAGAAGGTAGTAGACAGTGGAATGAGTAGACAGTGGACAGTAGGTAGTAGACAGTGGAGTGAGTAGACAGTGGGCAGTAGGTAGTAGACAGTGGAGTGAGTAGACAGTGGGCAGTAGGCAGTAGACAGTGGAGTGAGTAGACAGTAGGTAGTAGACAGTAGACAGTGGAGTGAATGGACAGTGGGCAGTAGGTAGTAGACAGTGGAGTATGCAGACAGTAGGTAGTAGACAGTGGAGTGAGTAGACAGTATACAGTAGGTAGTAGACAGTGGAGTCAGTAGACAGTGGGTAGTAGACAGTGGAGTTAGCAGACCGTAGGTAGTAGATTGTAGAGTGAGTAGACAGTGGGCAGTAGGCAGTAGACAGTGGAGTGAGTAGACAGTGGGCAGTAGACAGTGGAGTGAGTGGACAGAGGGCAGTAGGTAGTAGGCAGTGGAGGGAGTAGACAGTGGGTAGTAGGTAGTAGACAGTGAAGTGAGCAGACAGTGGGCAGTAGGCAGTAGACAGTGGAGTGAGTAGACAGTGGGCAGTAGGCAGTAGACAGTGGAGTGAGTAGACAGTGGAGTGAGTGGACAGTGGGCAGTAGGTAGTAGACAGTGGGCAGTAGGTAGTAGGCAGTGGAGTGAGTAGACAGTGGGTAGTAGGTAGTAGACAGTGGAGTAAGTAGACAGTGGGCAGTAGGCAGTAGACAGTGGAGTGAGTAGACAGTGGGCAGTAGGTAGTAGACAGTGGAGTGAGTGGACAGTGGGCAGTAGGTAGTAGACAGTGGAGTGAGTAGACAGTGGGCAGTAGGTAGTATACAGTGGAGTGAGTAGACAGTGGGCAGTAAGTAGTAGACAGTGGAGTGAGTAGACAGTGGGCAGTAGACAGTGGAGTGAGTAGACAGTGGGCAGTAGACCGTAGACAGTGGAGTGAGTAGACAGTGGGCAGTAGGTAGTAGACAGTGGAGTGAGAGGACAGTAGGTAGTAGACAGTAGAGTGAGTAGACAATGGGCAGTAGACAGTGGAGTGAGTAGACAGTAGACAGTGGAGTGAGTGGACAGTGGGCAGTAGGTAGTAGACAGTGGAGTGAGCAGACAGTAGGTAGTAGACAGTGGAGTGAGTAGACAGTGGGCAGTAGACAGTGGAGTGAGTGGACAGTGGGCAGTAGAGTTAGTAGACAGTGGACAGAAGGCAGTAGACAATGGGCAGTAGGTAGTAGACAGTGGAGTGAGTAGACAGTGGGCAGTAGGTAGTAGGCAGTGGAGTGAGTAGACAGTGGAGTGAGTGGACAGTGGGCAGTAGGTAGTAGACAGTAGATAGAGTAGACAGTGGGCAGTAGGCAGTAGACAGTGGAGTGAGTAGACAGTGGGCAGTAGGTAGTAGGCAGTGGAGTGAATAGACAGTGGGTAGTAGGTAGTAGACAGCAGAGTGAGTAGACAGTGGGAAGTAGGCAGTAGACAGTGGAGTGAGTAGACAGTGGGCAGTAGGTAGTAGGCAGTGGAGTGAGTGGACAGTGGGCAGTAGGTAGTAGACAGTGGAGTGAGTAGACAGTGGGCAGTAGGTAGTAGGCAGTGGAGTGAGTAGACAGTGGGTAGTAGGTAGTAGACAATGGAGTAAGTGGACAGTGGACAGTAGGTAGTAGGCAATTGGGTGGCAGGTAGACGGTGGGCAGTGGGGTAGTAGACAGTGGAGTGAGTAGACAGTGGGTAGTAGGTAGTAGGCAGTGGAGTGAGTGGACAGTGGGCAGTAGGTAGTAGACAGTGGAGTGAGTGGACAGTGGGTAGTAGGTAGTAGACAGTAGAGTGAGTAGACTGGGAAGTAGACTGAGGACTGAGTAGACAGTGGGCAGTAGGTAGTAGACAGTGGAGTGAGTAGACAGTGGGCAGTAGGTAGTAGGCAGTGGAGTGAGTAGACAGTGGGTAGTAGGTAGTAGACAGTAGAGTGAGTAGACAGTGGGCAGTAGACAGTAGAGTGAGTAGACAGTGGACAGTGGGAAGTAGACAGTAGAGTGAGTAGACAGTGGGCAGTAGGCAGTAGACAGTGGAGTGAGTAGACAGTGGGTAGTAGGTAGTAGACAGTGGAGTGAGTGGACAGTGGGCAGTAGGTAGTAGACAGTAGAGTGAGTAGACAGTGGGCAGTAGGCAGTAGACAGTGGAGTGAGTAGACAATGGGCAGTAGTGGAGTGAGTAGACAGTGGGCAGTAGGTAGTAAACAGTGGAGTGAGTAGACAGCGGGCAGTAGGTAGTAGGCAGTGGAGTGAGTGGGCAGTAGGTAGTAGACAGTGGAGTGAGTGGACAGTAGGTAGTAGACAGTGGAGTGAGTAGACAGTGGGTAGTAGGTAGTAGACAGTGGAGTGAGTGGACAGTGGGCAGTAGGTAGTAGACAGTGGAGTGAGTAGACAGTAGGTAGTAGACAGTGGAGTGAGTAGACAGTGGGCAGTAGGTAGTAGACAGTGGAGTAGGTAGTAGAGAGTGGACAGTGGGCAGTAGGTAGTAGACAGTGGAGTGAGTAGACAGTGGGCAGTAGGTAATAGACAGTGGAGTGAGTGGACAGTGGGCAGTAGGTAGTAGGCAGTGGAGTGAGTAGACAGTGGCCAGTAGGTAGTAGACAGTGGAGTGAGTGATGTCTGTCAGGGTAGTGTAGACAACTACCATCACTAGCGTTTGAGGATGTCTGTCAGGGTAGTGTAGTCAACTACCATCACTAGCTTGTGAGGATGTCTGCCAGAGTAGTGTAGTCAACTACCATCACTAGCTTGTGAGAATGTCTGTCAGGGTAGTGTAGTTAACTACCACCACTAGCTTGTGAGGATGTCTGTCAAGGTAGTGTAGTCTACTACCATCATTAGCTTGTGAGGATGTCTGTCAGGGTAGTGTAGTCAACTACCACCACTAGCTTATGAGTATGTCTGCCAGGGTAGTGTAGTCAACTACCACCACTAGCTTGTGAGGATGTCTGCCAGGGTAGTGTAGTCAACTACCACCACTAGCTTGTGTCTGGGGTATGTAGTCTGCTTGTGGGGATGTCTGCCAGGGTAGTGTAGTCAACTACCACCACTAGCTTGTGAGGATGTCTGCCAGGATAGTGTAGTCAACTACCACCACTAGCTTGTGAGGATGTCTGCCAGGATAGTGTAGTCAACTACCACCACTAGATTGTGAGGATGTCTGTCAGGGTAGTGTAGTCAACTACCACCACTAGCTTGTGTGGATGTCTGCCAGGGTAGTGTAGTCAACTACCACCACTAGCTTGTGAGGATGTCTGTGAAGGTAATGTAGGCAACGTATCACCACTAGCTTGTGAGGATGTCTGTCAGGGTAGTGTAGGCAACTTACCACCACTAGCTTGTGTGGATGTCTGTCAGGGTAGTGTAGTCAACTAACACCACTAGCTTGTGATGATGTCTGTCAGGGTAGTTTAATAGTTCGGTCGGTGGGATAGGCGTGTACCACGATCCATTGCTTCCTCTTCTTAAGAACGGAGACACGAGGCTGGTGTCGTCATCGAAGTCATCGGCGTCGTGGCTGATAGGTGGTGGTGGTGGTGGTGGTGGTGGTGGTGGTGGTGGAGTGATTGGGCGAGGGGGGTCACTCCGTGATATTGGAGCGACCGAGCATACCGGCTTTGCTGCTGCTGCTGCTGACAGGGCCGTTCTTGTAGGCAGTTGGATCTTCAGTTCTCTATGAAATAAACCACAATACATGTACGCGTGCGTGCTTACAACACTTTTCAAAATAAGGCGCATGCGCACTTAACACATACTGCCTAGTTTACCGTTATTCTACAACATATCGCGCATGCGCACTTCACACTAATACCGTTATCTTACTCAATTACGCGCATGCATACTTAACACATCCGAGGCATTTGTTTTCGTCAAAAAATTACCGGTCACATCAGTACATTCATCGTCAAATGTGTCTGTACATCAAATTTCTCTAATATCACTTCACCGCACGATTCCCTACCCCACACTGAACATATACAACGTTTATTTTCATGCTTTCAGCTTTTCGTTTATTGTTTTTGAAAATGCATTGTTCTCCGTTCACATTCCAATCGCGATAAGCCGTAGTGTCATGCGCCACCGCTGTTTTTGACGCTGCGCGCGAGCGCGCGCTCATTGCCCATTCACCATTTTCCAGTCAGACACTCGTGATCGTTTCTCAATGTCTCATCGGTTTGTCACAATGGACAACACAACATCATCATCGTCTCATCGTACGCCAACACATCGGTAAGACTGCTTTTATGTATGCATGCATGTGTGCGTGCATGCGTGCATGCATGCATGCATGCGTGTGCGCGTTCATGCATTGTCACCCTTTGTTTAAACAGTTGTAAGCACGTAAGCCTGCTTTTACGCATGTCACAATGGATAAAACATCGTCTCCTCACACGTCAACACACTGCTTTTATGCATGCATGCATGTGCGCGTGCGTACATGCCACCCTTTGTTTAAACAGTTGTAAGCACGTAAGCCTGCTTCGTACATGTATTGTGGTTTATTTCATAGACAGATCCAACTGCCTACACGTACGGCCGCCCTGTCAACAGCAGCAACAAAGCCAGTATGCACGGTCGCCCCAACATCACGGAGTGACCGCCCTCGCCATGCATGCATGCGTGCATGTATGCATGGTTCTCATTTTATTTTGGCGCCCCTTGTTTAAACACGCGTACATGTATTGTGGTTTATTTCAGTAAGCCTGCTTTTATGCATGCATAGTTCTCATTTTATTTTGGCGCCCTTTGTTTAAACACACCTACATGTATTGTGGTTTATTTTCATAGAGAGATCCGACTGCCTACAACCGCCCTGTCAACAGCAGCAGCGACAAAGCCCAATTCGACGACGAACGCTGGAATAAGTGTCACCGTGATGAATATACAATGCACACAGCAGCCTATAATAAATACTCTCTCTACTACTCACGTTTCCACTCGTCTGTATCCACTGCATAAACACCCTACGTACAGTGCCACCAACCTATTCACTGAACGATAGTGAATTTTATGCATTGGTTTCGATTTAATCGTACTACTAGATTTATTTACTTATTTAAACGCACAACGCATTGGTTTCGTTTTGATCGCACCACTAGAACGCACAGCTCTAGCCAGCTATGCTGTCGTGCCGGGGCCAAAGTCCACTCCAACGGCAGCAGCGCTTATCGCAACGTCACTGCTGTAAACATAGGGTACAGTGGGGCATCCACATAGGGCTGACGGGGGAAGTCTGCACACAATGGTTTTATCGTGGTTATATAGTTGCGTCATATAGTGCTTAGGTCAGCACACGCTTGACAATCTGCTTAGGTCAGCACGCGCTAGGTAACTGTCCTCACCGCTACGTGTTTTATTGCGGTTATATAACCGCGTCATATAGTGCTTAGATCAGCACGCACTAACGTTGATCGCTAGGGGACAATCTGCTTAGGTCAGCACACTGTCCTCGCCGCTATATAGCCGCACAATCAGGCTACTTTGAGAGGTACTTTGAGAGGTCTACTCTGCGGTAGGTCTACTCTGCGATCCGTGCTTGTGTACATTCTACTCAGCTTATGCAGTGGTTTCATGCTAGGGGACAATCTGCTTAGGTCAGCACGCGCTAATCCGTGCTTGTGTACATTCTACTCAGCAGGTACGACGTTGATCGCTAGGGGACAATCTGCTTAGGTCAGCACGCACTAGGTACGATGTTGATCGCTAGGGGACAATCTGCTTAGGTCAGCACGCGCTAGGTACGGCGTTGGTCGCTAGGGGACAAACAAACTGATCTCTACACTCACCGCTAGGTGGCAGCAATGCTGTCATGCCGGGGCCATAGTCCACTCCAGAAGCAGCAGTGTTTTATCGTGGTTATATTGTTGCGTCATATAGTGCTTACGTCAGCACGCCCTAGGTACGGCGTTGGTCGCTAGGGGACAAACAAAATGATCTCTACACTCACCGCTAGGTGGTAGCTCAAATGTACTTAGAGGGGGTAATCAATCACGTTTTTTATAAGTAGGTTCCCGAACTTTCGATGACGGGGGGAGTCTGCACACAGTGGTTTTATCGTGGTTATATTGTTGCGTCATATAGTGCTTACGTCAGCACGCGCTAGGTACGGCGTTGGTCGCTAGGGCACAAACAAAATGATCTCTACACTCACCGCTAGGTGGCACCTCAAATATACTTAGAGGGGGTAATCCATCAAACGTTTTTTATTAGTAAAGTTTTGCCCAAAGGTCACCAATAGTGTCAAAGGGGTAATCCATCACGTTTTTTATAAGTAGGTTCCCGAAAACGATTAGTGTCAAAAAAAGCCTTTGATCTTTTTTATAAGTAGATGCCCGAAAACGATTAGTGGTCATTAAAACGTTTTTTATAAGTAGGATTTTGAGAACGAAAAACGCCTCTATACTACTGACGTCAGAAAGTGGCCCTGATCCCAAAATTGTGATTCGTAAATCGGATAATGAATGACCAGCTCCGTTAAAATGCATGGCCTCTTGTGCGTCGTTGTGATGTCGTACGCCCGATCTGTGATTGTTTAGACGTGTTCGGAGTTGATTGCCAGTCTCACCCACGTATCTTGCCTGCCCCAGGCGTTGCAGGTAATTTGGTACACCACGCTGGATGCACCGCAATTGTTGATTTTGCCCTGTGGTGGCCTCCTTGTGTTGTTAATAGGTGTGACATTTACAAATACCGTACAGGCTAGACACCTTTTCACCTGACATTTCACGGCTTGTTCTTTCCTGTTCTGATTTTTAATGTCTGCTAGGGTAGTGCTTTCAATGTGCCTTAAAAGGATTCTTTGAGAATTTTAGTATCTTTGTAATGTACGCAATTATTAGGTAATCATGTTAATATGATTATTTTATGTAATTCTATGGCTTTATTTAATTAGAATTGTGTTTTAATAATCACTAATGACCCTGACAATATATCGAAAAAATAACTTTGGGCCCACCTTCACGATCCATATAAGGCATGCTCATGAATATTCGGGACTGTCCGTCAGACTTCGATTAGCTACGCCGAGTTAATAGATGCAAGAAATACGTCATCGACATGTATGTATATGGATTAGCCACCGCCATGCGATTGAGTTGTGACCGATAAAATTATTAAAGTGGAACGTGGACCAGCTCCTGTTTATGTCATAGATTCAGCTAAGAAAAGAAGGAAAACATATAAATGGAGAATGAACAAAGCGACAGTTCATGACAGATGGATTGATTTAAAAGAAAAAAAACACCACCTCTCCATGCACGAAGCCGCCGGTGGCGACGCCGATGTCATATTGAATGATTGGCATTGTTTTTGTTGGAATATAAAAAAACTATGGTACTATCATGTTCCTTTTTCACTAGGTACATCTGACTATACATTTTGAAGTGAAGTTTTAATGAAACGTTTAAATAACAGAAACCTACTGAAGCCGAGAAACATTAAATAATGAAATCATTTTATTTGCACCATAAATCCAGCTGTTATTTCCATAAGCACATAAATACATTACACATCACTGAAGTAATTTACGGTATTAAAAAAGGACAGGTGGTTATGTACTTTCTATCTACATAAGGTTTAGTTTTAGTTTGAAAAATGTAGATCTACAAAGAGCATAACATTATTGTCGACAAAATATTAAAATATATTGCATCAGTGTAAAAACATGTTTTATTTTGTACTGGGATAGCAATAATTATTTGTTCTGCCCATCATTTAGAGTAAAATATATTGAATTTGTTTGTGTCGAACTCTCGTTTAGATAATAAATAAAATGGCCATTATAAGATGGAAATAAAGTTATAAAATTACAAAACTTTAAAAGTAACGCATATTTTAAAACACTGTTTTCAGTCATCATTGGTGTATTTAACTCATGAAGATCCCTAAAACATTTTGAATGTTGTGGAACATTTATATTTTATGAATTTTCGAAATTATTATAAAAGCAACTTTGTCGACACCATTTTATACACTACTGTAGATGCTGTAGAACACAATCCAAACATGATGAGCATAAGAAAGCATAAATTTTATTAAGTACTCCTACTTTGCAACATAATGACGGGATGGTGTGCATTTGGATACACAAATCGACCGATTGCACAAATCCATTTGAAACATGTAGTGATGTACATATTCCCAGCAGAAGCCACACGGAACTAATGTGGCAGAACAAAGTCAGATATCTTCTTCACTACTGTGTCAGTTAACACATTGTCCTATTAATAGCACTGCTATGCATTTTGATACACAAAGCTATCAGATGCACACATCCATTTGAAACTCGAAGTGAGGTACAATTTCCCGGTAGATGTCGCACCGAACAGAATGGGGCAGAACAAAGTCAGACATCATCCTATGTCAGGTGACCCATTGTCCAATTAATGGTAGTGTTAGAATTCTTCAATTTCCTCTTTCAATCAGCTCAGCTCAATGTTCCTGCAAATAAAAAAAAGTTGAATTTAGGAAACTGAGCCTAAATATGAGGTAACTAACTCAACACTGTGCAGATTAATTCAGTTTATATATTGGATTATGGGACTTATCACCAAGTGTACAGCTGGCTAAATGGAAAAAAATACAAGACAACCTTGTTATGTTGATTCAGTCAGACTAAAATCCCAATCCGTTACTTTGGCCAACTTTTAATTTGCTTCTACATAATTACCTGTATGCATTGGTCATATACAGTGCACTTCAGATAACTCAAACTCACATAAGTGCATTTTCGCTAAGTTAAGTCAATCTTTTCCTCGGTCCAGGGCAAAGGTCCCAATAAGGGGACCTTCTGATAACTTTCTAGTTATCAGAAATTCCATTTATCAGTATTGTCATGGGTCTCTGGATGTTCGACCTTAT
The DNA here is from genome assembly GCA_020002185.1 of Paraescarpia echinospica. Taxonomy (NCBI): domain Eukaryota; kingdom Metazoa; phylum Annelida; class Polychaeta; order Sabellida; family Siboglinidae; genus Paraescarpia; species Paraescarpia echinospica. Next base: position 766,781 of record CM034531.1, on the reverse strand, counting down.
CCAGACTGCACTGTATATTTACCTTTATTCTTCCTCTAATAATTAATGTTGTATATAATTATACATATGGGCCATTCCCGTAAAACGTGTACAGTAACGGTAAAGTAACATGTCAAAAATAAATGTTTAATATGTTTTTAGCGAGTACTATTATTATCAAATGTGCTATTCACATGAAGCAACGCAACTTGATGTGCTCTATTATAAGGTTTTAAAACAATATATTCATGGATAAAAACTTATGTATACTAGAGTGCATATCTGCTGGTGTCCAAAATTCGTGCATCGCAAAATTCCGTGGCAACATGGTATTGTGTACTTTTTAACAAACCTAAAACGTTTACATTGAATGATGACATGCCAGCCAGGTTTACTAACAATCGTAGCTGTAGCATTAAAAACAGTCTGTGAACGTAAGAAACTCACATTTTTAGGTTTCGGTTCAAATAAGTGGGGAAACGGGCACTTTTCAAAAACGGCTGACTGGAATTTGGAAAGGCAAGACCCGTAGACAAACATACCCAAATCCTAGATTTAGAAGAAAAAAGTTACATCCACGACCAAGTTAATCCTCTTGCTATTGTTGCATATACTGATATTTTAGTGTGCATTTTCGTTCACTGCATGTCAAATACTGGACAATGCAGTTTTACTAAGTAGAAAGGCGAGACCCTTGCCTAGGGCTAGGCTAGTTACTGTAGTAGAGGCTCAACATACTCAAACTCAGTGACAGTCCCAGCAGCAGCTAACACCGACTGCAGCCGTGCGCGTCGGCGGACGCTATAATTATACTTAATCGAAACGTTACTCGGCTGACGGCATTGGGAAGCAGGATAATTAAACAATGCGTACGCTTCCTACTTTGATAAAAAAAATAGCTGTCAATATGCATATGACTACACATTGCTTATTTACAATGCCATTGCTTGAATCAACTCACCTCGGAATCTAACATGTCAACTGTGTATGTGACGTCAACAGTCTTTGTGTGGTTTACTGCGCGTGCATGAATATTTAACAAGATTTAACAAGATTTAACAAGATTGCCACCCAGAGAATTAACTCTAGGTGGCAGGTGGACAAGGAAGCCCTTTGGCTTATCGAGAGTCCGACCCTTTTATCTATGTGTATCCCGCCCGTCTGAGGTATGTGTCGATTTTATTTTTAAACATATTCACGCTACTAGCACCCACACAATCAGCAGGTAATCTGTTCCATTCATTTACAGTCCTTTGTGAAAATGAAAACTTTCTTATATCCAATCTACTCTGCTCCTTTGCCAATGTAAGTTCATGTCCTCTAGTCCTTCTATCTTTCTTAACTGAGAAAAAAATATTTCTATCAATATTTTCATAACCCTTCAATATTTTAAACACTTCTATCTGATCTCCTCTCAATCTCCTGGTCTCTAGTGTTGTTAAACCGCATTTTTTTTAGGCGTATTTCGTAACTAAGATCCCTCAGTTTTGGTATCATTTTAGTTGCTCTCCTCTGCACTCTTTCTAGCATATCTATGTCCTTCCTGCGATATGGCCTCCACGCTTGAATACAATATTCTAAATGAGGCCTAACTATTGTTTTGTACAGCGGTATTATTAGCTCTTTTTCCTTATACGTTATGTTTCGCCTAATTAATCCAAGGATTTGATTTCCCTTTGAAGCTGCAATTCCGCACTGCTCTGAAACCTTCATATCAGCACTGATGGTTAACCCTAAGTCCTTTTCTTTTACAGTAGTACTTAGTACAGTACCCCCCATTGTATATTCTACTTCTTCGTTCCCATGTCCTGTGTGGAGGCATTTACATTTCCCAAAATTGAACAGCATTTGCCACTTTTCAGACCATTTGATCAACCTGTCAAGATCATCTTGTAAATGCTGTCTATCTCCATCACTTTTAATCCTTCTAAACACTTTTGTATCATCCGCAAATTTCAACACCTTGCTTATTATTTCATCATCCAAATCGTTGATATATATTAAGAATAATATAGGTCCTAATACTGATCCCTGTGGTACCCCACTCAATACTGATTTCCAGTTTGAAGCCTCCCCATCAACTACTACACGTTGTCTTCTGTCAATCAGCCATTGTTCTATCCAGTTTATTATACCATTTCCTATGCCATGGCCTTTAGTTTAAGCAGTAATCTTTGATGTGGTACTTTGTCGAAAGCTTTTTGAAAATCTAAGTAGACGATATCTACTGGTGATCCCTCATCTACCCACTTAGTGATGTCTTCCAAAAAACATAACATATTTGTTAAGCATGACCTCGCTTTAAAAAAACCATGTTGAGATGGGTTTATCAAGTTTTGTTTAACAAGAAAATCCACCATGTGATCTTTAATTAGTCTTTCTAATAATTTACAAATCACTGATGTTAAACTCACTGGTCTATAGTTCTCTGACTTGTTTCTCGAACCTTTTTTAAATAACGGTATAATGTTTGCCTCTTTCCATTCTAAAGGAACCACTCCCTCTTCTAATGACAAATTGAAAACTGTTGCAAGCGGTACGCTAATTTGTTCTACAATTTCCAATAGTAGTTTGGGTGGAATACCATCCACTCCAGGTGATTTATTACCCTTCATAGCCCTTATTTTCTTAGCTACCATTTCCGGGGTTACAATTAACTGTCCTAAATAGTCTGAATCTGCCCCCTTGAACTTAGCCTCTGGTACTGGCAGTGAACTAATATCTTCTCTGGTAAACACTGAACTAAAATACTCATTCAGGTCTTCTGCCATTAAGAATCCCTCTGATATTATATTTCCAGCACTATCTTCTAGAGGACCGACTTTATCTTGAACTTTCTGTTTGAAACAGACATGCATAAAACTCTTGCTGTCATGTTTTATATTACTATTCATTGTTGTTCATAGCTTCTCTTTGAATTTCCTAATTTTCGGCTGTAGCTTGAAGTTAGAGATGCTCTTCTTTATAAATGTTGTAGTCTTCATCATTTCAGTACATCTATATGACTTCCACATCATTTGTTTGTACCTAATTTGTCTAATGGCTTCTTTCGATAAGTGTTTCTTTTTAGACCGTTTCCCTTGTTTTTTGAAAGGTACAAATTTATCGACTATGCACTTAATTTCACTATTTAAGATATTCCAGCATTCGGTTGCTGTCTTATTCTTCAGTGTGTTATTCCAGTCTATCTTTGCTAAATATTTCCTCATGTCCTTATGCCTTCCTTTGTGGAAATTTCTCCTATACTGCTTTTTACTATTCCTTTCTGATTTTACTTTGATGATAAAATGTATCTGGTTGTGATCGCTACTCCCCAGTGGCTCACATATCTTGACATTATCAACTAATTCATTCTGTGAGGACAAAACTATATCCTGCTGCATTCTCACCCCTAAGTTTAGTTTCTAGCACATGTTAGAAAGGAATGAATCTTGAACTAAAACAAAACTTGTGGTCCTCTCTCCCCATACTCTGTAGAGATTTCCGTTGTATATGCCCATGGTTAAAATCCCCCATAATAATACAGTCCCGTTTGCTTACTTCCCTTATAGCGTTTTGTATTTTTTCATTCTCTTCTATGCTTATGTTTGGACTTCGATAAACTAACCCAACTGTTAACGTTGAGTTTCCTGTAACTATGTTACACCAAACAGCTTCTTCGCAATCTGCTTCTCTTTCTAATTTTATTTCATAAGCCTGAATAGATTCTTTAATATATAAAATAACTCCACCTCCCTTTCTTCCTATTCTATCTTTTCTAAACATTACATATCCTGTCAGTCCCAATTCAGCATCTGATATATCGGTGGTGGTCCAGGATTCGGTTATACCTATTATATGAGGGTCAATATCTTCTACCATAATATTTAGTTCATTTCTTTTGTTTACTATACTCCTTGCATTTAAACAAACACATTTATAACCAGCTTCAGAAAAGTTTTCCACACTGTTATTTGCTGATTTATTTGTGCTGTCTTTATCTATGCCTCCATTTTCAGGCTTTTCTGTGAGTCCCCCCTGCGAATCTAGTTTAAATAGATACAACCTGTCCCACTGTCAACAGATCGCAGCAGGTTCTCTGAGAAAACTGCTGCCCCCTTTCCACTAAGATGGAGGCCATCTCTCATGTACATATCTTCCCTCCCAACAAAGTATCCCCATAAATCTGTGAATCCCACCCCCTCTTCGTCACACATCTGCTCAACTAGTGCGTTGATCGCCATCCTTTTACAGTTTCTATACGTTGCCCCCCTTCCTCCCATTACTGGCAAAATTCCTGACAGAATAACCTGTTCAACTCTCGTCTTCTGTAGCTTCCTCACTAACTGTCTATACTTCTGTACTATCGCAGTTGTTCCCTCCCTGTCTGCATTATTTGTTCCTACATGTACCAGTATAGACCCCCCCTTGCCATGTCCCAATACCTTCTCTACCCTGTCAGTTACATGTTCAATCCTAGCCCCCGGTAAACAAACAACGACGTCCTTCCCCTTGCTCAGTGTCTTGTCCGTCTTTCTCATAATGGAGTCGCCCATAAACACCCTCTCTTTCCTCATTGCCCCCTCAATCACTGCCTTAGAATAGCTCCTTCTTCGGTTTGCATCTGTCTGGTTGTTGTCTTTCCCCCCTGTCGTCTTCTCTCCTGTCACATTCTCTTCCGATCCATTCTTTCCTGTCGCTTTTTCTCTTGTCACGTCCCTTTTATCGACTTCTCTTCTATCACATTTTCTCTCACTTCCTTTCGTCCCTTCTTCGTTCGTCCCATCTCGTTTTCCTCTCTCCTCTCCCGTTCCCATCTTCCCTCCCTCCTTCTCTACGGTCACTTTCTTCCCTGTCACCTTCACGCTTGTCACGTTTTCTGTTGTCGATTTTCCAATTTCTTCCCCTCCAATCACCTTCCCTCCTCTCAATCTCCTTTCCTCAGTTTTCTTGCCACTGCTATTCTCCTTCAGTCTTGCAGTATTCTCACCTCTCTCCCTGTCGTCTCTCTCCATTCGACCTGCCTCCTTGCTAATTCCCATCTCCATTCCCTTCACAATATCTGTCAACCTAACTATCTCCTTCTGCAGACACTCCACCTTCCAACACCCAATGCACTGAAAGGTGAATCCTTCCTCCATGGTTTCTGCCCATGACTTCCCACAGCCGGACAATGCAAAATCTACCCAGCTGTGGCAGTGATCGCACACCAAGTGTCGCTTTGCCTTGACTTGCCGCTTGCAAGGCGCCATATCCCGATCAGAATTTATTTAATAACTTAACTAACTTAGTCTTTATAAAGACTGTTTCCTGTGTACTACAGCACACTTTAGGTTACAAATTTCAATTACACAGCCAACTATTTATCCTGACACGAACGCTAACATTACCGGTAGTGACCTAATTTAAATACAATCAATTACGTTACGTTAGGCTGCTTTATTTATTTAGGTTACGCCGCCCGACTATCGCCCTTGCTTAATGTTAACAACAATGCTACCTAATCAAAATATCTAGCAAGTACTGGCTTACACAGATGTTATCTTATGTAAGTAGTTTGATGGTTGTTACTTTATCTCCTATATATTCTACCACATAATCAGGTTTGTTGAATCTTGTTTACAAATTATCGAAGTCTAAGTGAGTTACCCTATTATCACTCACTATACTAAGGTATTCTAAAATACTATAACTAACTAACTTTAAGCACAACTGCTACTCAATATATGTTTATTGCAACTTTATGAATGATATTAAGGCAAGAATAATACTTATCAATCAGTAATTCCACTTGTTTATCAACTTTTCTGCACCACCAATTTCTACGATCTATCTCCGCCAAATATAGCCTCGATATCTGGTATGTATGTATGTATGTATGTATGTGCGTTTGTATGTATGCCTGCATGCATGAATGGATGTATGCATCAATGCATGTATGAATATATGTATGTATGTATGTATATATATATATATATAATTGTATAAATAAATATTTCCCTATTGATGACTAATATATATATATATATATATATATATTATAGCCATAATTTACAAGTAGTAAACATAACCTGTTATTATTATTATATTATTAGTCTCTAAGCAGATCGATTCGATAATAACATGTAATCCATATTACAGGCGTCGTTCACATTGTAGACCAACACTGGCATTTTCGTCCAAAGAACAAAATTACATTTAATGTAACGCCCCGTGGGCCAACTTAAAGACTGATCCCGATATTGATTGATAAGTATTATTCTTGCCTTAATATCATTCATAAAGTTGCAGTAAACATATATTGAGTAGCAGTTGTGCTTAAAGTTAGTTAGTTAAAGTATTTTAAAACACCTTAGTATAGTGAGTGATAATAGAGTAACTTAGCCTTCGATAAGTTGTAAACAAGATTTAACAAACCTGATTATGTGGTAGAATATATAGGAGATAAAGTAACAACCATCAAACTACTTACATAAGATAACATCTGTGTAAGCAAGTGCTTGCTAGATATTTTGATTAGGTAGCATTGTTGTTAAAATTAAGCAAGGCCAAGGGCGATAGTCGACGTAACCTAAATAAATAAAGCAGCCTAACGTAACGTAATTGATTGTATTTAAATTACGTCACTACCGGTAACGTTAGCGTTCATGATAGGATAAATAGTCGGCTGTGTAATTGAAACCTGTAACCTAAAGTGTGCTGTAGTACACAGGAAACAGTCTTTATAAAGACTAAGTTAGTTAAGTTATTAAATAAATTCTGATAGGAATATGGCGCCTTGCAAGCGGCAAGTCAACGCTAAGCGACATTTGGTGTGCGATCACTGCCACAGCTGGGTAAATTTTGCATTGTCCGGCTGTGGGAAGTCATGGGCAGACACCGTGGAGGAAGGATTCACCTTTCAGTGCATTGGGTGTTGGAAGGTGGAGTGTCTGCAGAAGGAGATAGTTAGGTTGACAGATATTGTGGAGGGAATGGAGATGGGAATTAGCAAGGAGACAGGTCGAATGGAGAGAGACGACAGGGAGAGAGGTGAGAATACTGCAAGACTGAAGGAGAATAGCAGTGGCAAGAAAACTGAGGAAAGGAGATAGAGAGGAGGGAAGGTGATTGGAGGGGAAGAAATTGGAAAATCGACGGCAGAAACCGCGACAAGCGTGAAGGTGACAGGGGAGAAGGTGACCGTAGAGAAGGAGGGAGGGAAGATGGAACGGGAGAGGAGAGAAGAAAATGAGATGGGAGGAAAGATGAAGGGACGAAAGGAAGTGAGAGCAAATGTGATAGAAGAGAAGTCGATAAAAAGGACGCTGACAGTAGGAAAGGTGCCAAGAGAAAAAGCGACAGGAAAGAATGGATCGGAAGAGAATGTGACAGGAGAGAAGACGACAGGGGGAAAAACAACAACCAGACAGATGCAAACCGAAGAAGGAGCTACTCTGAGGCAGTGATTAAGGGGGCAATGAAGAAAGAGAGGGTGTTTATGGGCGACTCCATTATGAGAAAGACGGACAAGACACTGAGCGCTGGGAAGAACGTCGTTGTTTGTCTACCGGGGGCTAGAATTGAACATGTGACTGACAGGGTAGAGAAGGTATTGGGACATGGCAAGGGATGGTCTATGCTGGTACATGTAGGAACAAATAATGCAGACAGGGAGGGAACAATTGGGATAGTACAGCAGTATAGACAGTTAGTGAGGAAGCTAAAGAAGACAAGGGTTGAACAGATTATTAAGTCAGGAATTTTGCCTGTAATGGGAGGAAGGGGGGCAACGTATAGAAACTGCAAGAGGATGGCGATCAACGCACTGGTTGAGCAGATGTGTGAAGAAGAGGGGGTGGGATTCACCGATTTAGGGGGATACTTTGTTGGGAGGGAAGATATGTACATGAGAGATGGCCTCCATTTTAGTGGAAAGGGGCAGCAGTTTTCTCAGAGAACGTGCTGCGATCTGTTGACAGTGGGACAGGTTGCATCTATTTAAACTAGATTCGCAGGGGGGATTCACAGAAAAGCCTGAAACTGGAGGCATAGATAAAGACAGCACAAATAAATCAGCAAAGAACAGTCTGGAAAACTCTTCTGAAGCTGGATATAAATGTGTTTGTTTAAATGCAAGGAGTATAATAAACAAAAGAATGAACTAAACATTATGGTAGAAGATATTGACCCTCACATAATAGGTATAACCGAATCCTGGACCACCACCGATATATCAGATGCCGAATTGGGACTGACAGGATATGTAATGTTTACGAAAGATAGAATAGGAAGAAAGGGAGGTGGAGTTATTGTATATATTAAAGAATCTATCCAGGCTTATGAAATAAAATGAGAAAGAGAAGCAGATTGCGAAGAAGCTGTTTGGTGTAACATAGTTACAGGAAATTCAACGTTAACAGTTGGGTTAGTTTATCGAAGTCCAAACATAAGCATACAAGAGAATGATAAAATACAAAACGCTATAAGGGAAGTAAGCAAACGGGACTGTATTATTATGGGGGATTTTAACCACGGGCATATACAATGGAAATCTCTACAGAGTATGGGGAGTGAGGACCACAAGTTTTTAGTTTTAGTTCAATATACTTTCCTTTCTCAACACATGCTAGAACCAACCAGGGGTGAGAATGTGTTAGACATAGTTTTGTCCTCACAGAATGAATTAGATGACAATGTCAAGATATGCGAGCCGCTGGGGAGTAGTTATCACAACCAGATACATTTTACCATCAAAGTAAAATCAGAAAGGAATAGTAAAAAGCAGTATAGGAGAAATTTCCACAAAGGAAGGTATAAGGACATGAGGAAATATTTAGCAAAAATAGACTGGAATAACACACTGAAAATAAGACAGCAACAGAATGCTGGAATATATTAAAGAGTGAAATTAAGTGCATAGTCGATACATTTTGTACCCTTCAAAAACAAGGGAAACGGTCCAAAAAGAAACACTTATCGAAAGAAGCCATTAGAAAAATTAAGTATAAGCAAATGATGTCATATAGATGTATTGGAAATGATGAAGACTACAACAGTTATAAAGAAGCACTCAACCAAGCTACAGCTCAAATTAGAAATTCAAAGAGAAGCTATGAACAACAATTAGCTAGAAATATAAAACATGACAGCAAGAGTTTTTATGCGCATGTTCGAAGCAAACAGAAAGTTCAAGATAAGGTCGGTCCTCTAGAAGATAGTGCTGGAAATATAATATCAGAGGGATTCTTAATGGCAGAAGACCTGAATGAGTACTTTAGTTCAGTGTTTACCAGAGAAGATATTAGTCCACTGCCAGTACCAGAGGCTAAGTTCAAGGGGGCAGATTCAGACTATTTAGGACAATTAAGTGTAACCCCGGAAATGGTAGCTAAGAAAATAAGGGCTATGAAGGATAATAAATCACTTGGAGTGGATGGGATTCCGCCCAAACTACTATTGGAAAGTGTAGAATAGCGTACCACTTGCAACAGTTTTCAATTTGTCATTAGAAGTGGGAGTGGTTCCTTTAGAATGGAAAGAGGCAAACATTATACCGTTATTTAAAAAAAGGTTCGAGAAACAAGTCAGAGAACTATAGACCAGTGAGTTTAACATCGGTGATTTGCAAATTATTAGAAAGACTAATTAAAGATCACATGGTGGATTTTCTTGTTAAACATAACTTGATAAACCCATCTCAACATGGGTTTTTTAAAGCGAGGTCACGCTTAACAAATATGTTATGTTTTTTGGAAGACATCACTAAGTGGGTATATGAGGGATCACCAGTAGATATCGTCTACTTAGCTTTCTACAAAGATTTACATCAAAGATTACTGCTTAAACTAAAGGCCCATGGCATAGGAAATGGTAAAATAAACTGGATAGAAAAATGGCTGATTTACAGAAAACAACGTGTAGTAGTTGATGGGGAGGCTTCAAACTGGAAATCGGTATTGAGTGGGGTACCACAGGGATCAGTACTAGGACCTATATTATTCTTAATATATATCAACGATTTGGATGATGAAATAACAAGCAAGGTGTTGAAATTTGCGAATGATACAAAAGTGTTTAGAAGGATTAAAAGTGATTGAGATAGACAACATTTACAAGATGATCTTGACAAGTTCATCAAATGGTCTGAAAAGTGGCAAATGCTGTTCAATTTTGGGAATGTAAATGCCTCCACGCAGGACATGGGAACGAAGAGGTAGAATATACAATGGGGGGTACTGTACTAAGTACTACTGTAAAAGAAAAGGACTTAGGGTTAACCATTAGTGCTGATATGAAGGTTTCAGAGCAGTGCAGAATTGCAGCTTCAAAGGGAAATCAAATCCTTGAATTAATTAGGCGTATAAGGAAAAAGAGCTAATAATACCGCTGTACAAAACAATAGTTAGGCCTCATTTAGAATATTGTATTCAAGCGTGGAGGCCATATCGCAGGAAGAAAGATAGAAGGACTAGAGGGCATGAAGTTACATTAGCAAAGGAGCAGTGTAGATTAGATATAAGAAAGTTCTCATTTTCACAAAGGACTGTAAATGAATGGAACATATTATCTGCTGATTGTGTGGGTGCTAGTAACGTGAATATTAAAAATAAAATCGACACATACCTCAGAAGGGCGGGATACACATAGATAAAAGGGTCGGACTCTCGATAAGCCAAAGTGCTTCCTTGTCCACCCGCCACCTAGAGTTAATTCTCTGGGTGACAATCTTGTTAAAGACCTTCATTACAACAGTACTCCTCTACCGAAATCGTGGGAACTAAGCATATCTCTAACAATCCCAGATACGGGCGCCTCAGCTTGCTATGCCTGCCGTTCTGACGCCTTTGTATACATGTATATGTGTGACGCCCCACGTCAACATTGTACCATGACGCGGCTACTGTGACTCCGTGATGCGCGCATTTATAGTGCGTGACACAATGGAGTGTTTTCGCAATTTCGCCATTTTCGGTACAATGTATGTACTGGTTATTTTAAGAAACACTGTTTCATAATATGACGGTTTTATGCAAGTAAGATAAAAGCTTCTATATATATATATATATACATATAAATAATATTATATATATACAGTGTATGTATGTATATATATATATATATATATATATATATATACAGTATATCATATATACAAGATATATACAAGATAGAGAGATATACAAGTGATACAAACAGTGGTATTAGTTACACATCTAGATATTTTGTCGAATGAGAACTTAGTGATGACATGCCGTTGGTATTGCCGCAGCTTGCCTGAGTTACTACAGCAGGCGCGACCCCGATCGCAGCCTATCGGCTTCAGCTCGTCAACCTTGATGACGAAGTATACAAATGTCAGAATTATGCTCGGTTGACATATATTTTGGTGTATTACAATGCTGAAAGGCAGCGTGAACAAGTATGACTTTTTTATTAAGGAAAAAATCACATTTATCCGATGCAATGCAGCGACTGTTGATTTATGGTTTGCAGTAAACGCTAGACGTGTGTACAGGTGTAGGCTGTGTAGCCGGTTCTTCTTCACCCATGATTCGGAATGACGTAGATTAATAAAACTTGTAATGTATTCGATATAATATACTACCATGTGGTTTAATAAATATTTTATAAAATATTAGCCATGGGAAACAAATCAAAATGTATTGTTTCTGTCCTCATTTAGCTTTGGGTTTTTTCGTGCAGTCATGTGACATCATCTGCGTAATTATGCTTAGAATAAAATTTAGACCGAATGCATAACCTATAGTAATACATACATATATATATATATATATATGTATATATATATATTTATATATATATGTATATATATGTATATATATATATATATATATACATATATATATATATATATATATGTATGTATTTATGTATGTACGTATATATATATATCCTTAAGGAATTTGCACGTGATAATCTTGCAGTGACCTTGGCAATTCCCTAACTTATCACCGTAAATGTCACTATCCGATTAGTCAGATGAAAGTCCTAACTTATTTGTACGTGTATGCCAAATTATGTGTTCATATCTTGAATAGAAGCGCTGGTTGCCTTGGGAATCTGAAGAGAAAACAATCCATTAGCAAAAATCATACAGTGGAAACTTTAAAACTTGATTTATCAGTTTAACATCAGTTGTGGTTCCGGGGTGGTTGGTCCATTCGCTTGCGTTAGGCGGTTTAGGGGAGTGAACCTCTCGGGATTCGTGCTGTGACGGCAAACATGCGGCAGTAGTTGACGTCGTGGTCAACGGTTTGCCGGTCGTCGCCGCAGTCGCAGTCCCATCTTGTGTGCTTGATACGCCATTGGTGCATCGGATGTCCAGCTCAGATGTGGTTGGTAGGATCCACTGGCGTTGGGTACGATACATTGCGGAAATTTTGGTTGTAGGACCATAGACAATGTCCTTGTTCCTGCTGTTTGTTGAGTTTCGCTATCTTTCCCGGTGTTGTTTGTGTTAATTCACCATCTTTCCCGATGTTGTTGGTGTTAATTCACCATCTTTCCTGGTGTTGTTGGTGTTAATTCACCATCTTTCCCGATGTTGTTGGTGTTAATTCACCATCTTTCCCGATGTTGTTGGTGTTAATTCACCATCTTTCCCGATGTTGTTGGTGTTAATTCACCATCTTTTGTGGGGTTGTTGGTGTTAATTCACTATCTTTCCAGATGTTGTTGATGTTAAAGAATAATGCCATGTTGGTTTAGGATGGCTGTCCTCACATGGTACGGCGCGTCGATTCATGGTTTACATCGTTGCGCCCTTGACCTTCTTGACCTTCCTCCCGGCCTTTTTTTCTAGTTTCTGACACATGTGCGGCGAGGGCGTGGGTAAGCAACGGCAGACAGCAGGTTGTCTTCAACGCCCCGGGCTGCGGTCGGGCGCGCCGACGTTTTCGCCAGAAGGACGTGTGTGATCGTCTTGCTGAAGAACTCAACAAGGAAAGTCGATCTCGCATCTATGCTCGTATTCGGCCTCTTTGTTTCAGAAAAGGGACTGGATCGTGCGTGTATGCGATGAGGCGGACATGTTGTTTGCATTTGGTGGCGATGGCAGCCTTGATGAGCAAGTCTCGGCATCAGACCATGTCTTACATTGATGAATGTTCAGCTAACGCCACTGGTTCACCTTTGTTCTATTGAACCAGGTCTCAGTATGCGTACTTATGTTGGTACTTGATCGGAGAAGCGACGATTATGAATCAGACATCGAAGATATTGTAAAGCTAAGCATGTTACAGAGTGAAAATAAATGATCAAACAAACAAAGCCAACTTGTTTGAGGGATGACGGCGTCCGAGAATTGTAATAGCCGGGTGAGGAATATGCGCTCGAACAGCTGAAAGCTACAATCAATGATTGTGTAAAGGAGCAGTATTACATGACTCTAGCTTCTCGTGTCGTCGGCGGTTTTACCAGCTTCAACGACACAATTAGCGTGGCTTTCCTTTATATCTTCAGTTGTTTGGCGCGGCAAGTCAAACTCTTCCTTCGTTGCTAAGAAGTCTTAGAATGTGGGATAGATACTGTCGATTCCTGGTGCCTCGTCGGCTGCAGTTGCTGCATTGTGGCTTTGCTTTCTTCACAGGGGACTCGGCAGGCTGACAGGAACTCCTTGAACTCATAAAGTGCTTCATTTGTCGCTTCTTTGTTACTGCGGTGCGGCTGTCTGCTACCTGCTGGTTTTACATCGCAGACAATCTCGGCAGCATTTGTTTGTGGCGCCTGGAACTCGGGCGTCGAGGCTCAATTCCATGTCAGCAGTGCCTGCAGACTTTGTGGGTCGAGAGTGTCAAACCGAAAACCTTGGGGGCTCGGTTGTACGCTGGACAGAGCATCGAGATATTCCGGGTTCGAAAACCTTTTGCTAGTTTCAATTCAATCAGTTGTATGAATAAGCACCTGGCTATAGCAAGTGGTGGATATCTTGCGTATATATGTATATATATATATATATATATATACATATTAATAGCTATATTACATCTAGAACACACACATATTTATATATGTATAGTATTTGAGGGTTATTCCTTCTTTAGATATTCCATCAAGAGCTTTATCAGGAATGTTTCACTTTTAACCTACGTCTTGTCCGACCACTGGGTGACATTGCCTTTGGCTATACATGTCCTTACGTGCCTATATGTGGCTTGTCTTGACAGAATGACACTGCTCTTCATATCATCGTATCATCGTGTCGTTGGCCTGCCTCTGGCTCTGTTCCCGTCTGAGTTGTTATTCAGCTGTCCTGTTGGTGATGCCCGGTCTCTACACAGTTCGCCTTCCATGTTATTGACCTTGTCGCCTTAGGTCTGTGTCTTGTTTTGTAACAAATCGACGAACCGATATTGTAATAACACTAGGTCGATTTATTTATCACATGAGGAGTACCGATTGTGTAATAACAAGCCGCCGAGAATTAAATGACAATAATGAACGAATAGAGAAAAACATGGGCTCACATTACATGTAGTAAATTGAGCATTCCAGTTTTGAATGGATTGATGATCCGGTTTCTCGGTTATTTTCTCCGTTAAATTCGCCGCATCTCGCGGTCGTATTCACCAGTCTAAGGTTACGGTGTGTTATATACCATAATAAAAATAAAGGAGGCGATTAACAACCATACAGGTAATCTACATTGAACTGCGATAATAATATAACATAATATAATTATTCACATGATTATGTTTGTGGTTGTTTATTGTAGAATGTGTTGTGAAAATAAAAGCAAAATCACATACAATTGCAACAATCTAAATTATCACTATTATGACCAGAAACTTAACAAAATGTTTGCAGTTTCATCACACATAAAATGTGCGCATGCAAACCAGAGCTCAGTGGTGATTTAACACAACAATGCCAGTGAATCACCCTTTAACAGATTCAACATCATTTTATACATCAAAACCTCGACTCGATTAATCCGCGTGATCGTACGAAAGCCGTTCAAGCAGCTCAGTGAGATGTAGTAATCCTCTTCTTGATCCGCTTAATAAATCTACACTTTATGAAAGCACTCTGATCTTTGTGACCTAGTCCTTCGATATAATGCAATCCCAGCAACCGACCGGTTCATCCCCATTCGATGGAGACCAACGTCACTGACTGGTAAATAGGACGGGTAACGTCGAACTAAGAAAGTATGCAAGACGAAGTGACGCCATAGCCAACGAACAAGGGGTACTACAAAGAGCCACTTTTAGTTGAAACCGACCTAATCTGTTAATAATATTTTAACATAATGTGTTAATACAAGCATAAATATGCCAAATTATTTTATCAGCCATAATGCGTTTAATAAGCCCGACACATCATTCGCAATTTTAATGTCAAGCCCATGAAATGTTGACATTGCGTCAAATCACCTATCCCCTAACAGGGTGTGGTCACTGGAGGTAATTAAAGATTATTCGTGGAGGTTGAGGTCCGTCCACTCTTTGGTGTTGTCATTCCAGTTCTCGTTCTGCCTGCCCCTCCTTCTTTTCTCTCCCCCTATGGTCTGGAGGGTGGTCTTCTTTGTTAGGCCATTAGATCTTGTCATATATCCATACCATCTCGGTCTTATGAGTGTAAACAGGATGTTTGCGAGTTGTCCAATGTTTCCACTGATTATGTTTCTGACTTCTTCATTGGTGACATGGTTTGTGAATGGGATGCGCAGGATGTTTCGGTAGCATCTCATCTCCACCTTGTATTCTTCTTGTTTTAGTTATGTTGTTAGGGTCATGTTTCGGAAGCATGCAAAACAATCGACAGCACATTGTATACAATCATTCAAATAGTAAAAACTGCCATTGTTGAGGCAGACGAGGCTAATCGCAAGTTCATGGAATTGATCTTTGAAGTTGGCTGTTCCTTGTAATCAATACCACAAGTACAGCTATTTCAGCGAACTCCTGCCAATGCGGTTACCCCACCACTAGTTTACAAAGGCGCGTCCGGGTACCAAGACATATACGATCGCTTTAAGGCGAAACATGACAAGTTACCACGCAGATGAATCTAATCCGTTCTAAATACGGCTCGTAAACAATACATTGCGGAAGGTGAAGACGTGGATAAAGCGGTCGGCGATACTGAGCCGTCTACCTCAACATGCTCTCAGTGGCACGCTCTTGCTCTTCTGCCGACATCGCTGACCAATCCCCATGGACTTGCCGGCCATTTGTTGGCGTCCGAAGAAGTAGTCGACCGACCGCGCTGCTCCGCCCTGCACCTGGTCTGCGGTCTCAGGTGCTCCGGGCACCGTCGCAGTCGCTCATCGCCGGGGAAACACTCGCACCTTCCGCGATAACTCGAATCTAAGCCTGCCAGAAGAAAGGGCAACACTTAGTTCGCAACCTCTCCTGTGTGAAACTTCTGACCAAAGCACGTATCACCACAAAATGCCGGGTTTTTTTGTTCGAAGATCGGGGCTTCAGGGAAGGTGTTTATTTGCACATCACCATTAAAATGAGGCAACTTGTTCCTAGTTTTTCATTTAAAAAAATTCTTAAGGCTATAATAACTATGTTGAAGGTATATTCCCGCCAAAGTGTGTTTAGTAAACCCGTAACAACGTTAACAATTGGAAAGATACGACCCCGGAGAGTGTTAAAATGGTAAACAAAACATCCAGTTTCAAAAAAAAAATTATTTGCAATATGGCCGAAGCCGGCTGAGTTAACCACAATATCCTTTAATGCTCAATGATTTCCCATTTTCCAACGTTCAACACAGCAAACGTCCTCTTTCAAATTACTACGCTGGCTAATTCCGTGTAGTGGAACAGACTGCCTCCTGTTAAAGTGCTGTTACGCGTGGGGCGTGGTGCCGTAATGGTTACAATGTAGGACTCTCCATCGAGAGAATCCGCGTTCGAATAATCTTGTTGCCGTTTCGAAGTTTTGGGTATTTCATTCCCTCCACGTTGCCGCTGTTCACTCATTTGGATAAAGGTCTTCGCACAAAATTTGGCAACAAAGCGTGGCTGATTGCTCTCCAGAGATGCTGAAACGATGTTCGAATGTA
Source organism: Paraescarpia echinospica (assembly GCA_020002185.1). NCBI lineage: Eukaryota > Metazoa > Annelida > Polychaeta > Sabellida > Siboglinidae > Paraescarpia > Paraescarpia echinospica. Next base: position 749,801 of record CM034531.1, on the reverse strand, counting down.
CAATAAGTCTATTTAAGTATTTACCTTTGCCTTTTACTATGTTTCATCAGTTCACGAAAAAATGGGCATACTACAGCAATCTACTCAACCGATCATTTGGGGATGTAACATTTCGGGACACGACCCGACCTTTTTCGGTTACTGCACCATTTATGTGGAATTAGCTTCCCCTCAGTGTTAAATTAGCAGGACATATTGTTTAATTTCGCCGACATCTCTTTTTAATACTATATATCCTCCTTAGCTTCTTATCAGTTCCCTCCATCTGTTGAAGACTTTCGCATTGCACGATTAAGAGAAAGCTACGTCATCGTCTCCCAACAACATCTGTAGAGCCTACACGTCTAACAGTTGCTGCTTATACATATGTTTGCTGTTTAATGTAACAACTTTCTACAACGGAAGGTTTCATTTAACATAGACCAAATGGTGTTTATAATGTTTATTCCTACACTAGTAACACTTTGATGTTTCCAGGTTCTGTACGTTGAGATGATTCTCTCTTGGTGAGCTCAGTGTAATAGAGCAACCGAATGACAGCGGAACAAGGTATTTATCCACCACGTCACTAAACTACATCGGTGAACAAATACTGATCGAATGGTCAATTGCTAGAGGCATGACAACATCATCCATATCACGGCAAGGGGATGCAACTAACAAAATCGTACCCACGGATTACTTCCGGTCGATTCGGACAACAAGATTTTTATCCAATCCTACGTACCTATTATTAACTGCTCATAGCATAAAGGTACACACATACACATAAATATTACCTATATGCAGACTGAACAGTGTGCGCGCGCGCGCGCGCGCGTGCGTGTGTGTGTGTGTGTGTGTTTGTATGTGTGTGTGCGTGCGTGCGTGCGTGTGTGCGTTCGTGAGTGCGCGAGTGCGTGCGTGCGTCGATGTGTTCGTACAAGTAACACGGTTACCCGATGGGTGACATGAAATGTTCATAAAAATGTACCCTGTTAATCAGTGTAGATTATTGGTGTTTGGTAGATATGCACTCTGTTTCCTTGGAATTTGTTTTATTAAAACATTACGGATGTTGATATATCACTCGTACGAAGGCCCACACAAATCAAGATATCGTTGCCAAATCTGACAACGTCGCCATTATTAAAAAATAAATAGGTTTCGACGAGTATTATCAGACTAAGAATTAGCAGTTGTCAGTGGCAAATAAAAAAAACGGACCGCCATTACGAATTAGCAAAATCCACGAATGTAGTGTTTTGTCAACACATCATGTGAAATTGTCAAATACTGATTTTTGTGGTTCGTGTGTAGGAAATAAATTGATTACTTAACGGATATTGCGTCCAGGGGCCATAGCCCGCGGGAGCCTATTGAATAAAGGCATTGGTGTTCTTGCAGCATATACTATTTCTGTTAATCCACTATCACAACTCGCTTTTTAAAAATAAAATGCTCTGTGGTGAGCAAATTATGGCCTGACCTGTGAAATTGTGAATCTTCTTTTAAACCCAGTCCTTTCAACACGTACTATGTAAGAAAGCTGCCACGTGTCAGCCATCATTCAGAGTTTTTTTACATTGAGTTTATATTGTAATGTAATGTGTTTGTATATATTACGTTGTTTTTTTTCTCCAAATAAAACAAAACATTAATATAAAGACAACATTAAATTAATTCAAATGCATTTGCAAATGTGTAACCAAAACATGCATTTTCATTTGAATGCCACCACAAACTATTTGAATTTGAAGGCGTTCCTGAAAAATGGCATTTACATTTGTATTTAAATCAAGTGAAACGTTTGCATTTGCATTCAAATGCGTTGACATGCATTTGTTAACGCCTGATATATATAATTAATAACTTCTATTGCGCTTAAATCCTTGGAAACTAAGCTCAGAGACGCATCAAAACAAAAGGATTGGTCAATCTCAAAATTCATAAGCAGTATTCCAAATGTCAACAGATGAGTCAAGGCGCTAGGGAGCTATGGTGGATAAGCAAGGTTGTAAAGACAAGGTTTTAAATGACGACGGAATTTCGTAATATTTTCAACTGATCTAACACTAAGAGAGAGCATATTCCAAAGAGTTGGTGCAGCAACAGAAAAACCCCAGTTCCAATGTTAATATTGACTCTAGGAATAAAAAGTAGGTCAGAACTAGATGATCGAGTTGGATAGGTTTTTTTTACAAGAGTAAGCAATGAATACAAATAAGATGGTTGCTTACTGGACAGTGCCTGGTATGTAATGGTACATATCTTAAATAGTATACGATATCGTACAGGAAGCCAATGCAAAGACTTCAAAAGTGGTACAGAGCGAGACAAACGAGGAAATCTT
>CM034531.1:694969-742469 GCA_020002185.1 Paraescarpia echinospica | reverse complement strand
AAGTTCCTGGCACGACTGTGCGTCTCGAGTGAGACAACAAGCAACAAGTACCGGAATGCTGAACCCAGGAGACAGAGCGCGCCGTATCTTATAATGGACGACTGGTTGCAACGTGCGAGTGAACAATACAATTATACAGGTGCGCACCTAAACTAATGAAATAAGCCTGGCTGACCAGGACACGTCTCCCTCTGGGGCAGTTAGCTGTGTCCAGACAGCGGATGGAGCCTACAGCCGTGCTGCCTACACAGCTGCCGATCATTCCACAAATTCCCGTTTGTATTCGCAATAATTTTCCATACAATCTTGCGAGGCTCTGCAATGACCTCAGATGGGTCACTGGTGGTTTCTTGCCATGTGCATTGGAACTATCGTAGTTTCAGAATACGGTCCAAATACGTTCAGGTCAAAGTGACTACGACCTTTTGGAAATGTAATAATTATGTACGCCCGAAAACGTACTCTGCGAGAAATATCGATATATATATATATAAATATATGCATACATACATACATACAGACAGACACAGACAGACAGACAGACAGACAGACAGACAGACAGACAGACAGACAGACAGACAGACAGACAGACAGACAGACAGACAGACAGACAGACAGACAGACAGACAGACAGACAGACAGACAGACGGACGGACGGACGGACGGACAGACAGACGGACGGACAGACAGACAGACAGGTAGAGAGACGGAGAGATACATACATACATACATACGTATATACGTACATACGTGCATACGTGCATACGTACATACGTACGTACGTACGTGCATGCGTGCGTGCGTGCAAACGTGCATACGTACACATGTACTCCCGTACACACGTACACATGTACATCCATATATACATACATACATACATACATACACGCATACACACATACACGCATACACACATACACGTATACACACATACACGCATACATACATGCACACATACACACATGCACACATACACACATACACACATACACACATACACACATACACACATACACACGTACATACGTACATACGTACATACATACATACGTACACACATACATATATACATACATTCGTATACGTATGTACGTAGGTACGCACACACATACAGGCAGATAGACATAATATACTGAGACACTAAGAAACAGAGAAAGAGGGACAGAGAGACAAAGAGAGAAAAAGAGCAGTCGTACATGGAACATCCGATTTTATGTTCGATCAGGTTTCGATTTTTTATAACAATTCGAGCGGATTCGATCTTCACTACGTGTTTGATCTTCGTCCGCGTTATAAGCGTTCTTGAAACCAGCTGTTTCATCTTCCATTCTGTTTTGCAAGATGTAAAGCTTACACATGAATGCAGCTACTCGCCGGCAGAAAATGCGAATTTCAGCTGGTCTCCTCTGCGTGTCCCGTCTTCGTGCGCAACAAGCCAAGTAACACACGGCTCTTTGGCGTCGACGTCTTCAACAGACGCTAGGCTGCCCAAGAAGAGAGTGCGCAAATAATCAATCATGACAGTTGCGTCAATTTGCATGCTTCTGCTCAAGTCGGCATATGTGTCTGTCTTCTCAATACCATTTCAACTTAGAAAGGCCTGTCTAATTTTTTGGTTTGCCATCTTGAATTTGATTTGGGTTCATGGATTTCAAAGGTCAGTGGAAATTGCGTGGACATTTGAAAAACCCATACAAAATGATTGTCTTATGTTGTTCCGTGGAGTTGGTACGAGTAGTTAATTCAACTTTCTGTTTATCGTAATTGATGATTAAACATTACCAATTGCGAGGACGAACTGTTGGGCTAAAGTACATTATACTTTGTGGCCCTGCCTTTCGTCACCACAAGACAAAACTACTTCATCTAACCTCGATGGAGATCACTTGCACCAGAACTCCGCCGATGGCATTTCGTGTGTGGTGAAGCACGGTCTAAATATATACAACAATACGACACAACACCGTGCGATATGGGTATATCGTTATCTGTAAAGCAAGTATAAGAAATACAAAGATTCTGACATTCAAAAAAGGGAAGTACTTATCCTCGTAGACAGTTACGAAATGCGTTTCCTGAATGTAATATCACTGCGAAGTGTTATATTGTTACTGTCTGGAAGCGTTCCCGGAATTTAGATTATAAATGTTTGAATCAATATTGAGAAGTTCCCTTCGAGTGCCTTTTAGCCTATCTGATCTGATCACTTATTAACCTACAAGAAAAAAGAAAGGATAAGTAGACCAAGTTGATTAAGAACATATTGAATAATTATAACAATATTGATAAATATACTGTTTAGACTTTAACTCAGTGTCCGTGAAACAATCGGACAAACTATTAAACCAATGGTTTTAATAAATACGTGCACTATGTTATTAAACCGGCTGTTATTCACACAATGCAGATACATATATCTGCATAGCGAACTTAATGTTTATTAATTGTCATATTGCGAAATAAAGATAATTTGGGTATTTTAATTACAAGAAATCCTTCTCCGAAACACGGTGCATCAGTCAATTAGTTAACATTTAGAGATACGATGTCCGTCCCTTGTTAACATTTAGAGATACGATGTCCGTCCCTTGTTAACATTTAGAGATACGATGTCCGTCCCTTGTTAACATTTAGAGATACGATGTCCGTCCCTTGTTAACATTTAGAGACACGATGTCCGTCCCTTGTTAACATTTAGAGATACGATGTCCGTCCCTTGTTAACATTTAGAGATACGATGTCCGTCCCTTGTTAACATTTAGAGACACGATGTCCGTCCCTTGTTAACATTTAGAGATACGATGTCCGTCCCTTGTTAACATTTAGAGATACGATGTCCGTCCCTTGTTAACATTTAGAGACACGATGTCCGTCCCTTGTAAATATATAGAGACTCGATGTCCGTCCCTTGTTAACATTTAGAGATACGATGTCCGTCCCTTGTTAACATTTAGAGATACGATGTCCGTCCCTTGTTAACCTTTAGAGATACGATGTCCGTCCCTTGTTAATATTTACTTTAGATTATTCTTAATACAAGAAAAAATATGAAGGTATACGTTCCCACTGCTCGTGAACTTGCATTTTGAAAATTGCGCCCGCGAAATGTTCAAATTGTAAACACAACTTACATATATTAAACGAAATTCGTATTAATAAGTCACACAATTGTGAACTGGAATTTTTTTCCTTTTTGGATTCCACCGATAATGAGCTTTAAAATGACGCCTCATCTGTTGAAATATGTTCAGTATTATTGACTTATTGGTAAAATTAATGCAAACTTTTAAAAAGCGACTTTGAAAAATAAGTAATTTTGACTGATGTTGACTATTTTGTTATATGTAAGTTCGTAAAAAAAACATGTATTTTATTAGTTTTGGTTTATTTGTCATGGAAAATAAATTGGACACTGACAGATGAGATTATAACGTATGCATTTCTGCCAAACCAACAAAACTGATGGGGCATGACGTAAACAGCTATTTTTGGCTCGTGTGCAGATTAAGCCTGTGCGACTTAATACCCGCGGTTCGCTGTGGCGGGTCACGTATGCGACAGCAGGGTCATTAAATACCCGGCAGTCGTGGTGGCAGAGGTCGGCAGGACCGACGAGAAAGATCGTTGGCTGAAGAGGGCGGTACTCCGGCCGTCAGTGGTGATGAGTGCGGGGAATGTGCGGACCCAAGAGTCTACCACTTTGATCATGGCCGTTCACGCTCAGACGACACGAGCGAGTGCGGAATCAATGACGAGATCCACTCATTTGACCACGCATTACGTCACCCGATTTACCGAGCCAAGTGTCCAGCGATGTGCACACAACCGGAGAAACTGCAGCGGAATCACCATTATTTATGTCCGATTTTGTTGTGGACAAATAAAGTGCCAACGATATTTCCTGTATCCGACAAAACAGGCATTGAAATAGCATGTGGATAGATGTCACGATCCCGTATACATATGAATAAAATCCGGTTTGTTTTTTAGAGATAAATATGAGGACATTTTTGTTTTGATTTTCTCGATGGTACGATGTTATGAATTGAGAATCGACTGGCCTGAGTTACCTTTAACGTGGCCAGCGGTGTACTGTCGACTACATAAGACGCCATCTTACATCGTAATGTGTTATTGGTCAACCCGCGCGTCTACCGTTTCATACACGGGAGAACCCAATTTGTAGGGCTGGTACGAAGGATTTGCATCGTGACCCAAAGGACTTAACTGGATGCGTCACTGCGGTATACGTTTTCAATCATGACATTTTCCTAGTTGTCTTGATCAAACAATCACATTGTGTTCATTCGGTGATGTTTTATAAAACGCTTGTGCAACATTACCAACATGAAAGGTGACTTGGTTGGCAACTATCAAATTTTATTACTGTTTAGAATAACGACCCACGCGATATAATCAACGACGTTACTGTTTTGTACCGCCTCCTGCCCTTGTTTACTGCGCGATTGTTAACATCGATTGCAACACACGTGAGTCGTGAGCATAGTGGGGGGTTATTGGTCTAAATGGCAAGCCATCAGCAGTCAGAATACTATCAGGCAATGTGTGTTCACGCAGTAATGAATTCACACAGTGCGAAGGGACTTTAATGCATCGCCAGACAGGCATCTTTAGGGGAGTTTGTGAATTGGCAAACTGCACGTTTTAAAAGGTGTGCATGCAAAACACACACAAACACATGCATACGCACGAATGTACGCACAAGCGCGTACGCCCGCACACAAACATGCGCGTACGCACGCAATCGCACATACACACAAGCAAGCGCGCACACACACAAACACACACACACACACACACACACACACACACACACACACACACAATTGACCTGTTCATTGCTTGACCTGTTGCCTAGCAATAGGTCCGTCAAGCCTCCAAGACAATCGTTTTATGTTTCATAATTTGGGAGATGTCGTGCCGCAACAGTAATGTATTTCATGTATGCTATTATAACAGTCACAAACATTGTTGGCAAAGGCAAAGCATGACGTGCATAGTTTCAATTATGTTGTAGACAAACCGCGATGTTCGTTCCGATTCTGTACCGCTGTCATTTTGCCAACACCGGTAGTGACATCACTGCGCGTGCGCACAACTTTGAGAGTGCGAGCAGATTGTTGCAGGTCAACGCACATACTCTTATGCACGCACACCTTAGACGATGGTGCCGTGACAAGAGATCGAGAAGCGGCTTATCCGTCCACTCATGGGGATAGGTGTCAGAAATAGCGAGGGATCGACAGCGACGCCGACCAGCTGCAGACGGTTGGGTCGGCTTACTTGACAGCACCCACTCACTGCGGGCCGCAACACCAGCTTCTGTGACACCCGGCCGCGGCTAAACCAAAAGTAACATGCTATGGGGTAATTGTAGAAAAGCTAATTTTCAGCAATTTATTGTTGCCTATAACAATTCATACAGGATATTGAACAATCTGGATATGAGATGTAGCGCTAGCCACATGTTTGCTACAGTTAATGTAAAATCATATAAATGTATTATCAGAACGGCTGTTTCTTAGCTTAATCACGAGGATTTACAGGTCTGTCAATATATATAATTATTCAGAGTATTGTTAGTAGCGACATATACAGTACGTCGCAGTTTCGGCATCAGTGAGTCAAGGCTTTGTATAATGTTTAAATATCCTGTTTTTATTGATATATTTATTTATTTATTTTTATATGGATGTTTTAATCGATGTACTTTTGATATATGGACTCAATGTTTGTCTGAAATAAAACATTATTATTATTATTATATTATTATTTTGTTCAAACCTATTAACCGAAGCATTATTATTCAACGAACCACAGTGTTTGTTTGCTCTCTGACTATAATTAATTCGAAAAGGACTTTAACAAGAGTCATCATTATTTAGCAAAATTGTTATCCAAATAGAAAGTGACCAAGAAATCTATCGATTTGTCGAGTGTCTGTCAACTTCGTTTTTACATACACATTTACTGCCTTCATTTGCAGTTTTATAAATTTATACAACCGAGAACACAGTCAGATTGCGTCGGTCATCGACATATCAGCATCATTCACACACAATAAATGTCTTTTCATGATCGAACAATGTCTGTTCAACGTTTCGTTTCGATTCCATAAAGATCGATCGACACATATGCTAAGACGGTATCTTGTCGTTTGGCGTAAATATGGGATCAAGTAGGTGTCGGAAGGCAGTAGAGGTTTATAAAATCGGGAACATGACGAATCTGGACACTATCGTCGTTCATAAACAGGAATGTGAAGTGGCAGTAAATAAGTATTACGACGCTTTCAGGCGACGCTGGAGACATCGTATCATACCCCGGACGGGCCGGCGTGCTCGCCAGTTGTCTGACGGGTCCCGTGCACCAATCATCGTGATCGTTTTATGCCGCGTGCACACAACAACAACATGCAGATTAGGTTTATGCGAATCACGAATGAAAACGACCGTAGCTTACGGTGATCGTAATAATCACTACCGGAATAACTACCAACGGTTAATATAAACGGGAACATTTACCGAGGTGAATAACACATTGCTGTGGCGTCATTAATAGTTAATGCGTTCCCACGCATAAACACACGCACGTACGTGCACACGCAGAATACAGAATGCACACACTGGGATAAACTGCCTTGTTAATATTATAATACGATCAAAATATCGTGCACACAGCACATTCTTGATATATTGCATATTATTATTAATGTTAATATTAAATTGATTTCAGTGAGATATATGAATATTTGAAGAATCGTCTGAAGTCATAAAATTGTCAAAAGAAGAACACGCATATTAATCTTACCCGAATGTTATAACACTGTAATGTTTTTGTTAGGCAAGTGTTAGGCATTTTATGTTACAATTAACCACTGCTAACTATTCTGTTGAGATGTTCGTATTTCATAGTTACAAGATTATATAAAACATGTGTCGCACAAGTTAACGTATAAATCGCCGACTGCCGGTCACACACTTTCGACGTCGTTCACAAGCTAATTGTTCAACGACGCTCACTGGCGATGACGCGAAGTGTGATCGTCCAATCAGACGGCGGTGACACAGACGCCGCGGTGCTGCTCGAGCTAAATAGTGCGTCGGTGCACCGCAAGTTGTTAGTTGCGACGTAGGCCTCAGCCCGAGCAGAAGTACAGGACAACCCGTTGTCATCTGCGCGTCTTTCTTGTCCGGTATTAAAGCTGGATTAAAGGGTGCTGGTGTGTTCGAAGTGGCCAGTTGAAGGAGCAGACAGCGCGTCGCGTGCACGGTCAGTATCGACAGTGAAACTGTTTTCTACCTTAAAACTTGTTTTCGTTTCGTAAGTATCTTATATTTGTTAACATTGTTTTTAATAGTTTGTTAGATTCTAATTTAGTGCGACTTGTTTCCGCATATTGGCTGACATATGTGTGGCGATAGCTGCAAAAGCCGTTGTGACAAATGTTTTTTCTTTTTAGTTTGCTAGATTTATTTCGAGATAATTGTTCGTACAAAAACGTTTCTGTCTAAACAAACATATATAGTGGTATTTGTATAGCTGTTTGTTGTTTCAGTGACATAGTTTGAATTACTTTAGTTGACGTAGGAACATTTTTGTAGGCAGAAAAAAATGCAGAAATTACTCCGATCACTGCTGTCTCTCTGTTTCTGTCTCCATCGCTGTCTGTCTGTCTGTTTGTCTCTCTATCTTCCTACCTGCCTGCTTGTCGATCTGTTTGCCTGTGCGTCTGACTGTCTGTCTGTCCGTCTGCCTGTATGTTTGTCTGTTTGTCTGCCTGTCTGTCTGTCTTTATGTATGTCGTCTGTCTGACTGTCTGTCTGTGTCTCCATATATATATATATATATCTCTCTCTCTCTCTCTCTCTCTGTTGCTCTCGCTCTCTCGCTCTCTCCTCAAAGTACATGGCTAGAAACCACCAGTGACCCATTTGATGTCAAGAATGTAGAATGTGGGGTAAGAAGGACTAAATAAGGAAAAGACAGATAAAGGAAGGAAGGAAGGAAAGAAAAAATGGAGGAAGAAATAACAACAAGTATACGTGTGTTGGAGTGGTTAATGTGGTTATATTAGTGTAAGTATGTGTGGGCATACTTGCGTGCGTGCACACGTCAATGTGTGTGTGTGGGGCGGCGCCCACGTTGCGTTTTGTCATATTTACGTGACCCGCGCCAATTCCGCTTTCTTCCTCCCCACACTCTCACTCTCGATCGGTCTCTCTCTCTCTCTCTCTCTCTCTCTCTCTCTCTCTCTCTCTCTCTCACACACACACACACACACACACACACACACACACACACACACACACATTACGCTCGCGGCAAAACACACACCCACACAGACAGAGGGAGAGAGAGAGAGAGAGAGAGAGAGAGAGAGAGAGAGAGAGAGAGAGAGACAGACAGACAGACAGACAGACAGACATAGAGACAGAGCCACAGACAGAGAGAGAGAGGGCATATATATATATATATATATCTTCTTCTCTTCTTCTTCTTCTCTCTCTCTCTCTTCTCTATATATATATATATAGAGAGAGAGAGAGAGAGAGAGAGAGAGAGAGAGAGAGAGAGAGAGAGAGAGAGAGAGAGAGAGGTGAAAATGTATGCCAATATCGTTGCACGACAACAATAATTATAACATTATGTTGCTAACGACTTTCCGACTGACGCACACCGTTGTGCTGTGTCCATTGTAGATGAGGGTGACATCACATAGCGAAGTGTTTGCAGCGGCATGTTTGATGCTCATTGTCGGCGTCGTTCACACGCATAGGTAAGTAGCAACAATAGCCATGCTTCTTTCGACATTCGTTGAAAAAGAAATTGAAATATGGACACGCATATGGTCACATTTTACCCCGCCTAAGGGTTATTTAGATAAAAAGCAAAGCCAATAATTATAGTTTTTGGGTTTTATGCTAAAAATAACCGTAACGCTGACGTCATTGTTAATTTGCATAACAGAAGCGTCACTCTCACGTCATTGTTAATTACGATGTGAAAAGAGTCAGGGTAGGCATAAAGGTAGATTAATTGAAGCTATTGCAACATCTAAATATATCGCCGCAAGCACACGCATTCGATCTTGCATAACGATTGATCTTTTAAATACGTTTACGTTGCTGTTATTAAAAATATATATATTTGCAAGTTTAAGATATAGGTACATCACAGACACGCTGTTATGACGTCAGATATAGCATGAAGATATAAAGAAAACGTGTGTTCATGCTAATCAGAAACATTAAACACACATTAAAGTTTTGGCTGTCTGTATTCTATAACAATGATATTTGACGCAACTGTTCCTGTCGCGTTTTTCGAGCGAGAACAACGTCATGAAAAATCGGCCCTGGATACGGGCCGTAATAAAAGGTATACTGAAGGTGGTCCACTGCAGTACAACTATATACTGCTATACTGTACTGCGACAGGTACACAGCGTTGTGTGTTCCACAATAGTGCACTGCGGTACTTACGTGTACAGACGTAGGTGTACCGCAGCGGATACATTTCAATCGCTGTATTGCAGTCGGTGTACACTGTCGGATGTGTACTCTGCAGTTCAGGTGTATTGCAGCAGGTGCACTACGTGACAGTGTAGGTCTGCGATTACACCCGCTCGTACTGCGGACATTTAATCAAGATTTACACGTCGTTGATGCGCTGTTAAACACGGCTTCATCAACTCAGTACAGTAGGCATAAGGTGAACAGGGTGTCGTTTTGGCTGGGGACGGGTTACAAGACGAGTTATTTTAGACCGGGTGTCATAAGTTTGGACTTATTTACACAAGACATGTACATTAACTGGTCTGATTTTCACTGCATTTCCGTATTTATGTCTGCACGGCGGACGTTTATTAATCGATTGTACAAGACGGTGTGGACACGTTGGACGAATGGATGGCTGACGACTAGGACGGATGGAGTGAATGGCAGAAGGAGAAGAGGAAGACAACGAATGAGGTGGGAGGACAGTGTTGAGGGAGATTAGGCATGTTTGGGAATACAGTAGGGATAGAAGCGAGGAGAGTGGCTAAGGCTCGCGAAGAAGGCAGTGCAGTGAAGTTGGACCAGTGATGAAGGAAAGGAAACAAAGCTGGCGGACCCATATTGAGGCCAGCCTCTCCCGGGACTTCAGAGGAGACAAATACCAACAACGATGATGAAGATGCACTGTTTCTGCGACATAAATAATTAAATAGTCTGGGGGACATCTTAGTGTCGCAAGGTTTCCGCCAGCGCGTGCAGTCTTCTGCCAGATCTCTCAGTTCTAACAACAACAACAACAGCAACAACGACGACGATAACAACAACAACGACGACGATAACAACAACAACGACGACAAGGACGACAACAACAACAACTACAACGACGGCGACGACGACGACAGCAACAACGACGACAACAACGACGACGACAACAACAACGACGACGACGACAACAACAACAACGACGACAACAACAACGACGACGACGACGGCGACAACGACGATAGCAACAACAACGACGACGACGACGACGACAACAACAACAACAACGACGACGACGACAACAACAACAACCACGAGGACGAGGACGACAACAACAACTACAACGACGGCGACGACGATGACAGCAACAACAACGACGACGAAGACAACAACAATGACGACGACGACAACGACAACAACAACAACGACGACAACAACAACAACGACGACGACGACAACAACAACGACGACGGCGACGACAACAACAACAACGACGACGACAACAACAACAACGAATATTGTGTATTAAATATTAAAAAATGTTATAGCATATGTTACGAAACAAGGATTAGACGTTCTAGTTTTATTAGGCAGCAGGTAGACCTAGCGGATGGAGTACAGAAGGTCAGCCTAGTGTACCTTTTCATAGTGAGCTGTTATTCTATAAGCGTGGTGGCTAAAACAGACTGGACGTTGCCAGAGTGCCTGGGTGACAGTTGCCTGTCGTGGACAGTTGGAACTCCGCGTTGACAATAGGCAGTGGGGATTTTGAAAGTGTGGCCAGGGTGTATTAGTTGAATAAAACGTGTTGTTGTCACACTTCAGCTGGAGTAGCCCACAGAAGTGTTGTGCCTCGATTGACAACAACGAAGCAGAGGTCTTCATCACACATAGATGTCAACCTGTGACGACTAAAATGACACAAAAGCATTCACACAGACACATTAGTCATTACGTTAAATATAATAATAATAATTGTGTTTATTTTTCCAACATAAGAACAATACACAAAGTGTGATACATCCAAGAAATAATTGTGTCAGAAAAAAGGGGTATACTGAAGAGAAAATTCTTATATTTGTATACCCCTATGAATGATCTGCTTACAACACAAATATTACATAAATGCACATTAATAATAGTAATTTTGTGATAGTCAGTATTTGAAACAGTTTTTTAGCAGTGACATGCATTTTTTTACATATATTTGTCGATAATGCATCTTTTTAATGTACAAACAAATGCATGAAATGTGGGCTTCATGGCAGTACCGGAAGGCAATGAATTCCAGCATTTTACTCCATAAATTGATAGACACTTTAACTTCACGTTTGTTCGAACACTTTGTCTGACATATTGATACTGAACTCGGAATGAGTGTGAAGAAGACTGTTTTGTAAACAAAGACTGCAAATTGACAGGTACTACTAAATTGTTATACGCTTTATACATAATTGACAAGATCTTAAAATCTACTAGGTCTTGAAATGTTAGTACTATACATCTATAAAATAGCATACGAGTATGATGAAGTCTGTCAACACCACATACCAGTCTGATCACCCTCTTTTGTAAGATTGTAATACAATGAACATTGGTGTTGTACGTAGTTCCCCGAACTTCACAACAGTAACTCATTATTGATAAGAAGAGTGAACAATACAAAGTAAGTAAGCTATTGGTTCCTAGGATATGACTTTCTTTATACATTACTCCAGATATTCTAGACAGCCTTTTTTAACACTGTTTATGTGGTATTTCCAAGTAAGTTTTTCATCAATGTAAACACTAAGACATTTTGTCATGTTGACTCTAGTAATAGTGTTTACAGATTTTTATATTGAAGTCAGTGTTTCTTTTGCGATTACTAAAGATAATGTAGTTGGTTTTTGAAATATTCAGAGACAGTTTATTAACAGTAAACCATATATATAGTTTGTCTAGGTCTTCATTAACAAAACGCAAGTCTGGTGGCAGGTTTTTTGTTTCCCATAAGACTGGTCGTGACTGTCCTTTACTCTGCGAGTCTGAGGTGCAATTCACATTAATACTTAGATAAGGGTGGCGGCGGTTTTCTTTGCCAACTTTGAACGTTGATCAGTGCCAAACTTCCTCACCATCGTTCAGACAGGGCATCGCTACGTTTATAGTATGACGAGACACACTCCGTTTAAGATCTAACAACGCGACAAACATAACATATTGGCCTTTACGCGAAGTCTGCTTTTCCGGAACAATTAGCAGCCGAGAAAGCAAAGAGGTCCTGGTCCATCAGCAGCATGTCTGTTTCGGTAACCTTGGCACATTCCATTCATTAACTCCTCCAACAAAAATATTCTACGTAACTGGTCTATTTATCCTCTTCTCGTCCTCGGTTTTGTACTTGTCTTTGACGTTTTCGTTCACGTTCGCGTTGACGTATTAATGTTTAATGCCGCTATAGGCTGTTGTTGTCTACACATTCTCAGGACTTGCCCAAAAAGTTATGTTTTACCTTGGTTTATATGCCTATCTACGTGACCTAATTGTAGTTACGATAATTTGTCCCAGAAACTGAACATCAATTGAATTCCCATTGTAGGTACTTTGTTTGTTGAGTTACTAGATCACTCACTGACATTTAAATAAGCTACAACTATCTGGAACTGGTATCCAGATGACTATGTCATCGAACGATTTTAAATAATGTTAAAGGCAATTTAAATATCATAAATTCAAATTGTATCAAAAGAAGGAAAATGACTAAAATACAGTCTTCGCTGGGGCCTACTTATTTGTTCGTTGACCATGAAATGACGGATATTTCAATCTCCTGGACGGTGGTTTATTGGCATTGTTTAAATGACGGAGACTCCGCACAGATGACGAAGAGTTTATATGTATGCGACGTCCATCGCTTGACCTCCGTCATTTAGGCACGTTTAATTGTATAGCCATGTAAGGCTTATTAATTGTCAAGTCCCTCACGGACTGTGGTCATTGTACAAATCTGCAGTGGCCATTACCAGATTAAGACCCTCGAAGTGCGTCGCACTTGCAGTATATGTGCTCCATATTTCGCCCTTCTTCTCTCGTATTGTCGACCTTCGCTGCATGAACGAGACAAATAACAGTTCCACAACATTCAATATTGATAACTGTCTAACAAGTCTAGGTCGGCGAAACGCGATATCATGCTTTAATAACAATGTCAGTGACTCGTCGCCTGCCCGTCTTGCATATCAATTTGTCCTGGGACGGTTCCGGAGCATTGCCTGCGTCCTAACATCGACAGCAAGTCCGTCCATTGCACATACTTCCACCAATTTTACTATTTTACGAAACGTATCACGTGTCTTTAAAGTTTTCAGACTTTCTAAAAGCTTAAACAAAGAACACTTTTAAAATGTTGTGTAAAAACATTATAAAAAGCACTTCATATAATTCTGGAAGGACGGACAACCGTGCGTCGCCCGACCTATTTGTTTGCAGCCACTTAATTCACCATTGTTGTAGTATATACTAAATCGTTACGTAACGAGAAACCATCATTGACTAATGCTAACAGGCAATGCAAATCAATTTCTGTTTGCCAGATTATTCTATTGGATAAAACATGAACAAATATAATGACAGTGTAGCACATAATACGCCAACATGAATATAAAAACTAACATTAACGGATTTCTATTGAATAATTTATACAGCACACAGTAGATCACAGAATTGCTTCTCTGTACAGTTATGTAGCCGTAGCGTAATTCGCCAGAATCAGGAGCCGTAGCGTAATGTTCGACTCTCCATTGAGGAAACACGGTTTCGATTCCTCATGTTACAATTTCGAAGCGTGGACAATTTCGTCCACGTTGCTTCAGATCATATTGCTGTATAATTCTAGCTATTGTTATTAAAGGTAATTGAAATCGAGAAACAGCTTTGAGGCTGGCCTCTCCCCTGACAGGAAACAAAAGGAGAACAGCAACAGTGGCTTAATTTTCATAGAGAAGTCGAGATGGTGTTCGAACGAACTGGTCTGCCGGTGATGATGTCCAAAGTACTTTTAGCATTCCTAAAGACAGGATACCGCTATAAAATAACTTAATTTTGTACTGGTCGTGAATGGGCGTGAGTGCGTCATTCGTAAGGATCGTCTGGTTTTAGCCTTTTAAAACTCCCTCCTCGATTATGAATCGGGATCGTTGTTGATCAATTTGTACTTATTTCCAAGAGGAGCATAGACCATCGACAACGACTCTCCATACGACTTTGGGCAATCGTCTCTATTTCTTTCCAAGTATAGCCACTCCTCTTTACTTCTGTAGCTGTGTCCCTTTGCCAGGTGTTTTTGGCCTTCCTCGCCTTCTTTTTCCTTGACGATTCCATGTAAGAGACTGTCTTGTGATGTTTGTTGTTGGCTTTCTCAAAGTGTATACAATCTAACTCCACTTTCTCCTCAGGATCAACTTGGCGACGTGTTATTGGCTAATCCTTTTACTTGTCGACACGTTCTTGGCTAGTCCTTTCCCATAGCTCCTCGTTTCAAATTTTGTTTTGCCAGTTTATGCGTATAATTCTTCGCAGACATCGGTTAAGGAAAGTCTGGATTTTGCCTAATGTTGTTTTTGTCATTCTCCATGTTTCAGAGCCATACAACAAAACTGATCTTACATTGGAGTTAAAAATCGTGATTTTTTTTATTTTTATTTTTTGTGTGGAATTCCATATATTTTAGTATCAGAAATGCTGTCCGTGCCATGCCCACTCTTGCTGCAACATCTGCCGCTGTAACACCTTGTTTGACTATCACGCTCACTATGTAGGTGAAGATACAGATACAGTTATATTATTGCCATGATTTACATAAAATGCATGTCAATTAGGAATGTGACTTGGATTTTAAAACATACCGTCACATCAAACATAAGATCGTGGAAGACGGGAGAACCCAGGCTTTGGGTGCACTGACTGAATAAAGGATTCACCTGGAATGTCATTTGCTGAACCGAGAGAGGCGGTGCAGTATCGAGCTAGTTGGAGGAACCTGACCCTGTGTGTAACCAGACGACAGCGACGTTTTGCCGTGAGAGATCACTAATGGAGTCGTTGATTGCAACCGTAGGGACGCGTGGTGACGTATTGTGATGTCATTAGGGGATGACACATTGTGTGGCGATTTCTTAGAAAACGTTCGTCGTAATTGAGATTACGAACGTAGGCTATGGACAACGTTATGCGTTTTTATTATTGTTCCAAACCAAATCAAACAATTAAAGGCGGTTTGCTTAATTTGAAAAGAAAAATTGATTGTCGGTAGGAAGGGTAATAGGCCAAGTGCGATGACTTTCAATAAATTACAGTACATATTACGGATCGTTGTTGTGGTCGTATTTTTTATGACGCAATGTGCAAAACACTGTCACTTCAGTGTAAACACTGACCCCGTTGATCAACCGATTGTTCACAGTGTACATAATACCGCATGAATTACCGCTTTGAACGATCTACATGCATTACCGCATTGAAACATCTTTGGACACGCAACGATAATATAATAAAAATTCGCGTACAACATACAAAATATACTATTTATAACATTTAATTATAAAAAACGCAATTTTTCATATTGCATTGCCTTTGGCTAATTATTTGCGATCTGCCATCATTGATCCCGTTTCACTGATGTCTTCACCACGCATTTCTACGTTCCCTAGTTCTCCCTTTCTTACTCCACCCACTCCCCTCCCAGTCCCTGCCAATTCTCTCCAGCGTCTTCCTCTTCTCCTTCTGCCCACGTTTGCCCTCCCATTCTTTCCACGTTTCCAGCCCACGTTAGTCGACTCCTCGTCAGCTTCCTATGCTAGGTACACACCAACCGACTAACGCCGACTTGCGTTGCCAGTCGGCGCAAAAAGCAGTCGGTGCTAAACGCCAATTAGTTCCGCCAACTAGCGCCGACTTCTGTCCGCACACACCAGCCAGCACACACCAACCGACTCGCGCCGACCGTCGGTGCTCGGCTTGATCCTTGTGGAAAAAATCCACTATAAATACCCGTGTTTACTACGGAGTTAACAATGTGTTTCGATACACCTACAATTAACACATGAAACATTTGTAAAAATTAGGCCAAAACGGCTATCAGAAAAACGAAACTTGTTACATAGTAAGTCGGAGCTTCGCCGTCAGCCGTCACGACGATATGGCTGGAGCATTTAGCATATCCTCCAGCAAAGACACGTATAGCGTCGAGCGATGTTTTATATCAGTACGCAGAACGTTATATTTAGCCGTTTCAGTTAACAGTTATGTTGAAGTGTAATCAGTCGCACCCAACGAATTCCTCAAAAACGTTTTCCACCGCTAGCGATTTGTAAGGCTTAATATATATGCACCCGGTAGCGGCGCCACCAGAGGTAGCATTTTTCACAAAACAAAACGGCGATTCCTGTCGGAAGAGTGAAACAAACTTACAAAGTCAGGTGGAAATTAGGTTTATTTGTGGCGCCTGTTTTAAGAACAAGCGAAGTAAATGATGATGATCAATGGCAATAGGATAACAAATAATCTGACACTTTCTGAAACGTTGGTTACGCGCCAGGTCAGTAAAATATGAAATTAAAAAATGAAAGCATGTGGCCCGAAATGGTTTGAAAACTCTAAAAAGACGCCGGGCTTAACCTTGACTTGTATCGTGGACTATCACATGATCGCGCTATGATTTCTTATTGGCCAAGTTACCGCCGACCGTCGTGTTATGACAAAAAACCTGCACACACCAGCCAACTCATCATCGGATATGCGCCGACTTGTCACCGGATACCTCCTTACCTAACGCCGACTGCCGATTAACGCCGACCGTCTATTCAACATTCGAATCGGCGTTAGTTGGCGCTATAAGGCCGACCGTCGGGCTTAAATTCGGCACACACCAACCGACTGCCGTCGGCCGACGGTTTTTACGCCGACTAGTCGGTTGGTGTGTGCCGAAAATCGGCTGGTGTGTGCCTAGCATAGTGCTGACATTTGTCTTCACACCAAACTCCTCACGCACGCATCCATTCTTCGCTTGGCTAATTTGTTAACTCTCTGTAATATTCTCACCTAGTTGTGTTTGCAGAACTGTATTTTCTCTTATTGTGTTACCGTCGTTGCTATAATCTCGTGGCTATATTAATAGCCTGTTATTACGTACGAACAAAGCACCTCTCCTTTAAGCTTCCGGGATATATGCCTATCTCCCGTCACCTCGTCCACTTTCATCGACGCAAATATCCGTCTCTGAGCCATCATACGACGCTCCACCAATGCTGACTATACAAAGCAGCTCGCTGATTCAGTTTCTTCCCTTCCACATCGTATACCAAGATCTTTGTTCTACTGCCTTACCCGTACCTTACTCTCAATGTATGTCTACCGAATATTTCCCATTATATAATTATTGTGTATTAGAAGTTCTGATTCACTGTACAAATTAGGTCGTCCGCACACTTAGGTCGGCCGCTACCACCCCAGCTCATCATCCACTACCACCCGTAGGTCGTCCACTACCACCCTAGGCCATCCGCTACCACCCCTAGGTCGTCTGCTATAATCCCAGGTCGTCCCCTGCCATCCCAAGTCGTCTGGTATCATCCCAGGTCGTCAACTGCCACCCTAAGTCGACCGCTGCCACACCAGGTCGTCCACTGCCATCCCTGGTCGTCCGCTATCACCCCAGGTCGTCCACTGCCATCCCTGGTCTTCCGCTATCATCCCAGGTCGTCCACTGCCATCCCGGGTCGTCCTTATCACCCCATGTCGTCCACTGCCAACCCTGGTCTTCCGCTATCACCCAGGTCGTCCACTGCCACCTCTAGATCGTCAACATAAACAGTCTCAAGAGAATGCCCCTCGTATCCATCTTTACGTTTGTAATACGTCACAAATACACTCCAACTAAATGAATAATGTAATGATCATTCATTCTTCAATGCCAAAGTTGCGTAACCTTTTCAGCATTAATACGGTACCTTCTTGGTTTTGCTT
Source organism: Paraescarpia echinospica (assembly GCA_020002185.1). Lineage (NCBI taxonomy): Eukaryota > Metazoa > Annelida > Polychaeta > Sabellida > Siboglinidae > Paraescarpia > Paraescarpia echinospica. The sequence continues at coordinate 724,182 of CM034531.1, read as the reverse complement.
ATCCATTTCCGGACGTTGCAGCCTTGATGGATTTTCTATAGACAGCTCTTTCGTTTGCCAGTCTCCCCACTCGCCAGACGTCTGCTCCCAACCATTCCTCTATGTCCTTCCCCCATTGTCTCCTAGGTCTTCCTCTGCTTCTGCTGCCTTCCATTTTCCTTCCATTATTAGGCTCTCTAGAGACTGATGCCGTTTCACATGGCCGAAATAACTTAGTTTCTGTTTCTTTACAAAGTAATATACGGTACCATACATGAATAATGGCGAAATATCTTAAAAATAAGTTAAGATCAGCACAAAAACATGAAAGGAAAACTATTGAACATTAAGCTCAACAATTAAATTTAAAAACACAACAAGAGAAGACCAGAGGTAAAAGATACAGTAATCCATCATGGAGACGCAGTGGAGGTGGCCAGGCCACGTAGCAAGAACAACAAACTACAGCTGGGCCATCGGAACAACTGACTGTCTGCAGAAAAGAGCAAGAGGCAGACCTGAGGGACGACGATCGACGACATTACGAACCGAGCAGGAGAACATTAGAAACAACAACCGTAGACCGTCCCGGGCGAAAACGTTCATTGGAGAGGCGCGTCCTGCGGCAGATGGACAAGACCTACTGAAAAGTGAATACAACATGATGACGCCTAGTAACGAATGGTCAGACGGGACAGTCTGATCGATGACACACAGAGGACAGATAAACTGTACGGCCAGTCTCTACCGAAATCGTTTGTGACATATATTGGCTGTGACAACAGCGGCTGCATGGAAACAAGCGACCACGACGTGGTATGATGCATTCGGTTCGCCACTCCTGAGGGCCGAGGGGACTCTAAATCGCGTGGGTCCGACGGATTGGATGGACCAGGGAGACTAACGTCGTTATCTTGTAAGTTAAGCCTACTAGGTCACCTATACACGTCTTTATAACTGTGTAAATCCGCGCTTTTCCCGAGAAAACGTCAAAGAAAACATTGATTCCACACGGTACCCACAAGTAGCGAACAGGACCAAACAACAGGTCACGTGACACCGAATGGTAATCATTGCCGTTTATCAACCAAAGACAAAAGTGCCCGTAGCTATTGCCTGACAGATCATCCTGTTACCGGAACTGTGGGTGAAACACGGTCGACACAAAAACACTGTCAAAAGGTCAACATACAAAGGACAACCTGATTTTGTCACTTCTTAGTGTGCAAACATATCAGTATGAAACGATTGTTAGTTACATTATTGATGTTTTTTGTAGTGTGCATTCTTATCACGCCAACTGTCGATGGCATGGTTTTAGTGGTTGTTGCTTTGGGTGTGAAAAAAGTAACTGGGAATACACTCATCATCATCATTAGTGTCATCGAGTATAGAATTGGTAGGCGGTCGTTTGTTGATATTTTGGTGTAAATTTTGAGCTAGCGTATGGTAACCGAATTGTTCACCTAAACATATTCTTTCGTCTATAACTGTATAATAAAGATAATTACGTATGGTAATGTATAGCGTTCTATGGTCCACTGTCGGCCTAATCTGTTTTGAAACTGTTCAGTGTTGGGGTATGACGTTTTCTGATAACGAGTTCCAGTCTTCAACAATTAGTCAATTAAAGCAAGTTATGTGTTCTTTTACATACCTTCTGGGTGTTTCCTTGGGTGTATGATAGTGGGTCTATGACGAAGAGGGTTTCATCTGTACTCCTTCGAGTTGGTTCATTGTCTTGTGTACTTGTACCATGTCGCCACTGCGTCGCATGTTTGACGGGAGATTCAGTGCCTTATCTGCCTTCAGGTGTTATTTTTGGTGATTTGTTATTTATCATGGCATTAGTTTCATACTTGTAGCCACGGCGTTTTTTATTGAATTTTCACTGGGCGGCAATGTCTTAAAAGGTCACTTCTAATGGGTAAAAAGGGCAGTTTTCGCGTACATTAATGATTATGTTCATAACCCTTAGGCATGTATGGAAGCTTAATATAATGTGTTATTACCTGTGTATCCACATAGTTGTGGGGCCTACAGTGACGAGTGACGACAGCATCTTGGTATGAAAATAATTGTTACACATATATCCTAGAAACATGTTTTATTACAACCAATACTTGCAGTAGTCACAGAAACATGAGATGTATCCTGCAAGTCAGAACGTTTGACAGTTGTCTCAATTTGACTAGACGAGGTCCGTTTTGCGGGTGAATTTCCTAACGAATTCACGCTGTCCGTAGATGTCCCACTATGGAGCCCAGCATCGATCTTCTTGTCTTCTCCAAGAATCTGGCGACAGCGGGTCGAGGGTCATAGTAGGCGGTGCCCACACTATTCAGTGCCACCATGAGTGGTGCGTTTCTCGTGTCATTATTCATACTGGTGCGGTGATTATCGGCCACGAGGTTGTGGTGGCTCACGATCATTTCGGTCTTCATAGAGTATGGACTCATACAAGCCAGAGATGCCAACACCTTCCGAACTGAACATGTTGTGACTGGCAGAAGTTGGCGCAGTCTGACAGTCAATTTACAACCGAGTTCACAGCCATCAGGCAGGAATGGCACATTCATCGTGTTTTCCCACAGCTCGGCTGGGGCCCGTCCGCAAACTCAGATGCCTCATCTGGGAAAAGGCGCCTGACGACGCGCATACCATGCTCAACGAATGATTTCAGACTGCGTGACATCACTAACTCGTTCATGTCTTTGATGACGTCCTCCTTCTCCGGGTGCATGCGTTCAGACAGGTATTCGCAAGATGCTTGCAAGACCTCCAACCTGATTACTCGTCTGTCGCGGTGGTTTGTACAAACGAACTGGTGATTACACTTTCGTTGTGTTAGGTCCTCTTTTGTGTTATCGGTTGGACAACTCACTTTCTCCTCCCTTCTTCCCAGGAATGGTCCACCCCCATTAGGTTCAACTTCTTGATTGCCGCATCAGTCACAGTGAGAAGATCGCTGATGATCAAACCACTCCTTTGCAACTTCTTCTGGAGTGTTTCAAATATCTCCAGGATGTCGCCTATCAGTGCGGTGATCCACGTTTGTTGGTGGTTCCAGGTTCTCAGGAACCCTTTGGCTTCAGCCTTCTCCTTTCTGTCGCTGGTACCTTCTGGCGCCTGCATCTGTTCCCACACCATAATGCAGGCTGGTAGGTTGTTCAGCACAGCATCAACCAGCTGCAGCTCGTGCTGGGCAAACCTGACATCGTGGTGCCGGGGGAACTGTTTGACATTCCCGGCCTGCGCTGACATCTTCATCCGTCTCGTTGTCCGGAAGAATCGTAAGAGTCCCAGTAGATTGGACTTCCAGATTCCCAACTCAGGTACGGTGCTGACGACCAACTCAATGGCTAAGTCAGATCGGTGTGTAGCACACCAGAATGTTGCCAAACCTCTCTGCATTTGGTCAGCAAGCAGACGCCATAATCCACCTTGTGTGCCGGTGTTTGTCGCCTCGCCGTCAGTGGTGACACCAACCAGCTTCGTGTGTTTACCTCCTGTCAGATCCAGTGCTTTGTTCACCGCTTTAAGTAGTCAAGGGGCACCGTTCTTCTCTGGCGAATGCATGACAACTGTTTTTTTTATTACACCACTGTGCAAATTAAAACAAACACACTAAAACGAATAAAAAGTCAGTCCTACAAGGGGCCGGTTTGAGAGAATGGGGGCACACTGGCGGGGGAGTTGTAGCATGACGATTAATTTGTTCAATTTTGCTGCAGTTGCTCTCCCCGTGAGGTGCCCAGATAACACTTTCTCAGTGTGGTGGTGGACCATTGTATAACAGTATTGGAAGGGAGGTTTTGTCCTGACGGCGGTCGTCTGTCTCTCGTTCTGAATATCTGATTCTGATTCGACACGTCATGAGGAAACTCTTTTGGCTACAGTTTTCATTGTTTCTGATGCAGTTAGTAGAATTATGTGAAAACTGTGAAATACGCCAACTGTGGGAATACGCCCATCTACACATCAAACTTAGCGTAAGTTAGGATGGATGTAATAATAATATGTTACCCGCCTAATCGCGAAAATACCGTTTTGTGACATTTATGGAATATGACGTCACAGTGCAGAAAATGTTAATTTTGCCATCACACGTTAAACCTAGACTTCACATGGCAGTACGGTAATCGCTGGTGTAATATTAGGGATATTTAAATAGGTATGACTGCAATAATAAGTATATTACGTTAAAGGTTAGACATGTGTCGTTGTTACGTAACACGTTGAGAATACACCATAATGAGTTATATTCTGATACCGAAAAATATTGAATTTCTTCAAAGTAGTTATATAATAAGGCCTTTCAGAATAAGCTTAATTACTGCTTGCAAACTGTGAAATATTAGGGATACTGTATAGGAGAGATTATTCTCTCTTGTATTATTTTCTGAAGGAGATATTTTAGGGCAGATAGTGAGCATTTGTGTGGTAATTCATTGTGTTCAAGGGTGCTCACACTTTCGCATCTTTTTAGTTTCCGTTATGGTGGACTGTCCACAGAACCGCACTCGCTAACCTGCAGAACACGGTGACTGCAGCATCTGGATGACGGGCAGTAAAACTACAATAAAGGACTAACTTCGCTAATCAGAGTTATTACGTGCTCAGAACTCCATTGTGTCAGTGGACTAAGGCATATTACTGTTGTCCAACAAGTGTGGTAAACCAATACGCGCCGTTAGAGCTTGTTGTGTTGGGGTGAATTTCCGGTTAGAATTGGGAATTAATCACGGATTAACCGAGTTTACTTATACTGTATCTGCAGTCGACATGTTACGGTATAATGAGTTATCATGCATAAGCAATACCCGATAGAGGTCTCCACTTAACATACATGTACATACACACATGCACACATGCACACACGCACACACGCACACACGCACACACGCACACACGCACACACGCATACGTACATACGTACATACGTACATACGTACATACGTACATCCAAAGTAAGGCAGACTCTTGTTTTTATGTTGTAAAACGTTTTTCTTACTAAATATCGCGAACACTTGGTGAAATAATCAAACACGGCAGACACAAAATATAATTATTTCACAATCGGACGTGTCCGTTTACAACTGAAATATGACAGTGTTTGTATGTATTGTATCATTGTACTTATTGTGTCACAGTTTGTATGTATTGTATCATTGTACTTATTGTGTCACGGTTTCTGTAATAAACCGTCATCATCATTAACAACATCTAATTGGTCAAGCATGAAGCGGGTACAAAATGTCGTACATAATGACGTCGGGAACTGTTGTATTTCGATTTCCAATATTTCAACTGTCGTAAGCCATCAGTAAATACATGTCCAGTATAAGTGTTTCCTTCTGATTAAGATGCTGATGTCAGTTTTGATAGGTTTGTATTAATAAAGTGTAAGTTCGTTGTTATCCTAGACTCCTTTTCGAGTAAATCGTAAATCGTAAAGTGTGTTTTAAGTGCTGCTGACTATCGACGAAAGTTGCACTGTTCCTCATTGCACCTTGCTAGATATTGACGGTAGACTGATGGCCTGCTCTTTCCTTTCAGCCTCGCGCACTTGGGAGACCCGGCAGTCGACTCGGAGTGGATGCCCCGAGAGAGCAAGCGCATGTTGGACTCGGTCGGAAGTTCGTTGCTAAAGAAGCGCTGGCGGACGACGGAGACAGATGGCCAACCACCGTCCGTCGACAAGCGAGTCCTAGACCGGGTCGGCAGCAGTCTCATCAGGAAGAGGATGCTGGACACCGTCGGAAGTTCGCTGCTGAAAAGGCGAATGCCCCAGAACAAAGGGTCTGCGTTGAAGAAGCGCATGCTCGACTCGATCGGAAGCGCCCTACTCAAACGCGATGCTGTCACGTCGACCAGAAATGATGTTGCGTTGAACAAGCGGCTGTTGGATTCCGTAGGAAGTTCGCTGCTGTTGAAACGTCGACAGGGCTGGAATGACTACAACACAGACGACCTGTGGTCGAAACGTATCTGGCATACCAGTTCGCTCGACCGCGTCGGCAGCAGTTTGCTGAAGAGAAGCGAAGCGCGCGAGAACAACGCAGACGACAACAGTCCCGCAGAGAACGGACAGTGGCCAAGGCAATTGGATGAAATTATTGACGGCGCCATTGGCAGGGATACTAGCACCACCCTCAATCACATGAAAGATGCTTAAATACTCAAGTCGATCGAGCCGACAAAAATAGTAAAACTCAAAAAACCACACGAAATGATATGCGAGACATTGAAATGGTGTTTCTTTTGCATGCGACAGCATTTACAAGGCGTTTGCGTGCAACGAACAGGGCTATGCATAGATGTTACCTTAATCAATAGTGGAGACGATTAACTATTTTACAGTTAACAAAATAAATAACACAATCAAATTACTACGATACGACGGACTGCATATTTTTATTGTTACACTTTACAGGAATGCCTTATCATTACGTTTTAGTAGCAAACACACGATACGTTGATGTGTCCCGCTAACATCGGACAGTGTGTTTTATATTACTTTAATGATTCAATGTACTACACAAACGTACAACTCACATGCAAGCCCTTATCCTGTAGGTTCGATTAGTTCTGTGTGAATATTAAATGATTAGTGTGTGTAAATATGAATGCAGTTTAGCATAAACATAATGCTGCCACACACCCGAACATGTTGCCATATACCTGAATGTACGTAAGCTTGAATAAAATGTTGGCATATACCAGAATGCCCTTAGGCATGACTAACATGTTGGCATATACCAGATGTAAGTAGAATGCTGGTGGGATTAATTTCTGCTCACATGTCACACCCACCTAGATAAAAATGCGTTTTTCTAAGATATGCTTTGAACTTCCTTAAATACAAATCATCAGGGTTTTTTTTTTACTCGAAGATGTGCGTATCAAGAATGTCTGTCACGTTTTCACAACGACACCTACTAAAGTAAATTATATAAAACGACAAAAGAGAATACTAGGTATAACACGTAGGATATATCACAGTGTTGTCACGATGGTTTTCACTCAGACCATTCAACACGACACGGGGATTACAACATCGGACCCTCTCACAAGTGTATCATCATTGCGCATCTCGTGGAGCGCAGTAGCGCAGCGGTAAGAGCTTCGGACTCTCGACTGAGAGAACCCGGGTTCGAATCCTGTGCGGCGGTGTCGAACCTTAGGCAAATTCGTTTATTCTAAATTGCTTCAGTTCACTCAGTCGTATGAATGAGTACCTGGCTATAGACAGTGGTGGATATTTGTGTACGGATAGTCTTCGCGCATTAATTACAGCGTGGCTGAAAGAGAAGTTGACATGGTGTTCGATTGAATATGTCTGCCAGGGAGTAAAGTGTAAAGCGCTTTGAGCAGTCCTGAGGACTGGATACTGCGCTTTACAAGAACTTACCTTTAACTTTTATCATTAACAATGTTAACGGTTTTTTTTTCGTTTTATTGTACATAACAAATATCATACTGACCACCCAAATATGTTTTATTGTACGTGACAATGATCATATTGATCGCCGAAATATGTTTTATTGTACGTAACAATGATCATACTGACCGCCCAAATATGTTATACCGTTGTAGAAACAACTTTTGAATTCAATATTTCAATCATTGTTGACAAAATTCGATGTCTTGTCTGACCACTAAAATCTCCGAATAGCGAACTCGGATAACTGCGAGGGAGTTCGTGATCCGTCGGGGGCTGAGCTTCTAATGTCAATATGCTGTCAACGTGGATTCTATAGTACAGAGTGAAGATTCCTCGACCGATGAACGTTCGTCAATGTATTTGTTAAAAGGAAGTAAAGCGCCCCCACAATAGCAGGGTGGGTGGGCGGGAAACATAGGCAGGGCGTGCTACGCCCGCGGCTGCCAGATGTGGACCTCGTGGGTGATGGCGCGAAGTCGCCTATATAGGTGCCGGAGCGGGTGCTGATGGGTAATTAACGAATTATCGAAACGTGTTAAACTGCAGAACGTACACATTTAAAGACACGCCAAGCACACAAAGAGCAAGAGCGATCTGCCTATGTGAATAATAATATATTAAAAGTAATTAATATACACATTATTCGCACATCAGCTCGTCGATAGTCATAATTTATGTTAGATCAAGTATCGACCGATCGAGTCGAATACAGAGTCCTATGTACAGTAATACATGCCCATAGTGCATATCGTTGGGACGGCATAATACGTCCATTGGGGCCAGATTACCTTATAGTACAGACAGGTGGTGAACAATACAGAGTCCTTCACGGCTTTCAAACGTATCCATTGTACACAGGTTTTCGTTATGGAGAAGTGTCCGCTAAGTCCGGTTTCACTGCCATGATACTAGTATTACCCGTTTCGTGTATACGGTCTATCTGTTAAACCCTTTATAGAGACTATTATACTATGTGTCTGTCAGTCGTACTAGTTTTGTTGACGTTCATAGCTGATACACGTATCCATCTCATTGGTAATCACACCTGAAGCGGCTGATTTGAAAGGGGCGATTTTACAATAAAAAGGAAGGAATATCTTAATTTAAGTGAGGTACACCGTCACATATCCGCTTTCGGTGAAGCGCAGTGGTGCAGTGGATATAGCTTCGGGCTCTCTACCGAGAGAACCCGTGTTCGAATCCTGTGCTGTGGTGTCGAACCTTTGGCAAGTCCGTTCATTCTACGTTGCTCCAATTCACTCAGCTGTACTAATGAATACCTGGCTGTAAAGAGTGGTGGATATTTGTGTACGAATAGTCGTCGTGCATCAATTGCAGCGTACCTGAATGTTTCCCAGAGAAGTCGACTTGGTGTTCGATTGAACAGGTCTACTAGGGAGTAAAATGTATAGCGCTTTGATCAGTCCCGGGGACTGGATATTGCGTTATATAAGAACTTACTTTTCTTTTCCTTTTACGGTCCGACGAAAGTTTCTGTAACCTCACCCACCCACCCGGGGACTGTGTTAGGGTGCCATGTCACTCACTGACAGTCTGCACAAGTCTCGTCTGTCTTCTGTCGTGCGTAGCAGGATCGGTAGGAATAGACGGGTACAGTCTACTGTGTTACCTAGCGTATTGTTCTAGCATCGTCGTATTCCCTTGCCCTCTAGAATGCCTTGTATGATCGTGTGGAGATAGCGTTGTGACGGATGACATGATCAAACCAGGCACGGGACTCTTTTACTAAGACAATGATCTAATCAGAAAATCCATCATTAAGTAGAATCCGTTGTTAAATGTATGAATTTTTTTATAAAATACAAACAGCCGCTGTCGTATCACAGTGGACAGTAACCCATGCCACAAGAGCAAACGTGTCCCGATGGCATGTCCGGATGTTGACAGCTTTCTATAATTTATATAAAACAACTTTTAAGGATCGACGTCGATCTATTATAAAAAGCAAACTCGGGCTTATGAATTCATAGGAATGTTTATGAAACGGTCTCCAGAAGAGTAATCGTCATTTAATAATAATAATAATAATAAGATAACTTCTATTGTGCCTAAATCCTTGGAAACCAAGCTCAGAGGCGCATCAAAACAAAAGGATTGGTCAATCTCAAAATTCATAAGTAGTATTCCAGTTGTCAACAGATGGGTCAAGGCGCTAGAGAGCTACGGTGGATCAGCAAGGTTGTAAAGATACGTTTTTAAATGACGACGGAATTTTGTAACATTTTCAACTGATCTAACACCAATTTAGGCTTCCTTCGGGTCAGGTCAAAACCAAAAGAACAACATGCCTCTTTCATTCAGAGGCGTTCCTCGTCACCCACGATTCCAAGACACCACAACGTCGTCGTCATACCATTAGCTTGAAGAAAACCGAAGTTGTGTTTCCGCTTCACATATCCCCAAATCATCGTGGATGGCACGTGTCTGACAGTGGAGAAATTCATTTTCTGGACTGGACGTCATAGAGAAGAACACGTACAGCAGAATTGCCAAAGCAAATAGCTGCTCAGGCAGACTGGCGAAGCTGCTGGTGCTGCAAGTATTGTTGTTGAATTAGTTTTGCTGTTGTTGCTGCTGCTGCTGTTAGTGTTGTTGCTGCTGCTGCTGCTGCTAGTGTTGTTGCTGCTGTTGCGCTGCAGCTGCGACAACAACCACGGCTATTGCAACTGCTACGAAAAAATAACAATGACAATATTTTGACTGTTATGTTTATTTCTATGAAATTAAATTAAAACGTATTACAAGTAACAGCCCTACCACGACGACGGTTGTTAGCAAAATAATATGCAATAATGTGTACATAAGTCATCTGACTGGAGCCGTTAAATAACCCGTAGTTCCCCTACTTTTGTCCCAATGATGCCGAGTTATAAAAGCCATGGAACAAATGAGTATCTAACCAACGTTCCGCGAGTGCACATTAGATTTACTACGCAATAAACATGTTGGTAATAGTGCAATGGGAATGTTCGAGTTTGCTTATATCAGCAGTTCTTTGTCAATAATACTTACGTCTGGGCTACTGGTCCAATAAATCGAGCGCCATTGCGGAAAGCAAGTCCAATGAAAACGCAGTTTTTAAGTGTGACTGGGATTTTTTCGTGCGTATTTTATGGGAATACAGTTCATTGCGTTGACATATTTGCCGTAAAAGGGCCATATGTTTTCACATTTGTCTGACGAAGCAGTGGAAATGGAATAAACACGCCGTGATCAATTTAATTTCTGTATGCATAAAAGTATCGAACATTGGTATAGAATGCGAACCACGTTTTCATAATATCACATCACGCCACGAGGGTGAGAGAGAGAGAGGGAGGGAGGGATGAGAGAGGGAGGGAAGGTGAGAGGGTGGGTGAGAGGGGAGGGAGGGAGGGAGAGGGAGGGGGAAGGAGGGAGAGAGAGGGAGGGTGGGAAGGAATGCACTCAGGGAGAGAGGGAATATGAGAGAGAGAGAGAGAGAGAGAGAGAGAGAGAGAGAGAGAGAGAGAGAGAGAGAGAGAGAGAGAGAGAGAGAGAGAGAGAGAGAGAGAGAGAGAGAGAGAGAGAGAGAGAGGGAGAGTGAGTTTAATGAAAAGAGACAGAGGGAGGGTGGAGAGAGAGAAAGGAGGGAGAGAGAGAAAGGAGGGAGAGAGAAAGAGAAAGAGGGAGATGGAGAAAGTGAGGGAGGAAGAGCCACAAAGGCAGAGGGAGGAAGGGAAAGACAGAGGGGGGAGCTAGAGAGAGAGAGGAGGGAGAGAGAGAGAGAAAGAGAGCACGTGAGAGAAAGAGAGAGAGAGAGAGAGAGTGAAAAGGGATGACAGAGAGAGAGAGAGGGAGAGAGAGAGAGAGAGAGAGAGGGAGGGAGAGAGAGGAGAGAGCAGAGCAGAGCAGAGAGGGGAGTGAAGAGTGAAGAGTGAAGAGGACAGGGGATAGGGGATCTTGCTTATCATTTGTTTAAATAATGTTCTTCTTGTTGAATCAATTCCTGTCATTTCTGTGATGAATTGATAATCGTTGTACATCTCCATTTGGCTATTTTAAAATAGCATACCCAATACCCCCGATTTATAGAAGAAATCCGTTTTTAGAGACTGCTGTCCTGTCTTTCACCACCAGCAATATAATCTCCTTTCTCCAAATTCTTTAACTCATTACCGACGAGTATGTCGTACATTTTACTATAATATTTTTCATTGTTTATTCAACATGTCACGCTGTTTTACACAGAGTTTGTGCCTGTCGTGATATTGTAATGAATTCGTAATATTCAGTAGATGGCGTAATTTTTTCGTCGTTCCCAAAACTCCGTGGGATGGCGTCACCGTCGCTATCTAGCACTAGCTAGGAATGAGTGCGTAATTATTGGAACAAATCAAACGACGGGAATAAAATTGGTTAGCGTAAATCCCATTATTAATTATAGTTGAGGTTATTACTATACATGATTATGATTAGGGTCAATAAAGGTTAAGGTTAGAGTCAGTAGTAGAAAATAGTTAGGATTAATTGTGGTTACGGTTACGACTAGGTTTCTTACGATGATGTAGTCAACCCCCCTCCAGACCACAGACCCAGTCATAACTTTTTTTATTTATATAATTATGCAGTTGACCCTAGTGCTAAAGTGTGCATGCTGTGCAAACCCGCGTCTGATTTGTTGTGCGATCCAATCACACCTCGTCAAGGCAAACAACTCCAATTGCAACCCCCTCGATGCTCTCCAATTGCACCCCCTCGATGCTTTCCAATTGCAACCCCCGTGAAGCTCATAAATTACTCAAAGCTCCTATTGATAACTTCGCAGGAAGGAAGGAAAGAAGGCAGGAAGGAAGGAAGGAAGGAAGGAAGGAAGGAAGGAAGGAAGGAAGGAAGGAAGGAAGGAAGGAAGGAAAGAACATCTTTATTCGACAGATATAATACAAATAAATACAAAACATGTAAGAACATTTTCATAATAAAAAACTGTCGGGAAACTCTCACTAAGGCTTTCAAATGTGCCGCTGAACATGAGAGCCACCCACTGGTAATATTAACTAAAACATTTCTCTTACTCCCATTGTGGTGTACAACCATTTATTAAGTTAAAACTACAGGCTGCTATAATATATAAAAAAGAGAATATGATATATGTTGGTAGGCTAACTGCATATGTAGCAGTTTTTGTCCGTGCAAGTGTCTTTGTAAAATGTCAGTAAGTACTTTCTAGTGTATTTAGAGAAGCTGCAGAAACTATGTGTGTATATTTTGTTTAAAATGCAGGGTGGCATTTTTCTAAGTAAAACTGTTAGATGGTATCTAATACATTCGCAGTTGGGCCGCGGCGGCGCCGTAAGTAGAGCATCGGACTCTCAAGCGAGAGATTCCGGGTTCGAATCCTTTCGCCGCCGTTTCGAACTTTGGGCTAGCTCGTTCACTTCACGTTGATCCGGTTCACTCAGCGAGCTGTAACGAACGAGTGCATCATTATAGACAGTTATTGACGTTTGCGTTGGAACTGTCTTCGCGCAGTAATTGCAGCGTGGCTGAATGCTTCCGAATGGAATCGATATGAACAAGTAATTGCAATTGAACAGGCCTGCCAGGAAGTAACTATAAAGTGTTCCTAGCGTTTCTAAGGATTGCATACCGCGCGATATAATAACTAACCTTTACATTTACCTTACATATGGCAGGTGTGTTACAGAGGCTGGTTCAAAGTTCCTCTAAGTTCCTCCCTTTTCATAACATGGCACACGGTTGTTTGCCTCAAAACATGCACAGATATTTGCGGTTAGCACCTCGGCCACGAAATAATTTGCACGCACGCACGAATCGGATAAATTAACACTTGGGATTAACACGTTTTGTATGCATTACGTTTCTTCTGTAGACTCCATAATTCAAGCTGGTTTTTTTACCAAAGTATGTTAATTTGGCGTATGCTCATATTTCTACATGGCTTTCCATGTATGTCGATAGTCGAATACATTTTTTTTCATTATGCTGGTTTCGGTTGCTAGTTATGCAAAAACCAAGCCATTTCAATACAAACAAACTCGGCCATTTCAACATGCACGTAATCAGTCAGACATTTAAACCAGCGTTGTTTTATACGAAATAGTAATATTTCTAGTCCACATAAAAAATAATGGTAAACAAGTCAATAGGGTGTCGAATAAAATGTATTGTTTTATTCACGCGTTATTCGTAACATAAAGACGATCAATACTCAGAGTTCAATCGTTCAAATCGATCAACAATAAAATAGGATTAACGTATTTAAAGCTTAATACAACAATACACGTATTCCAAATATGACAATACGCGTATTCCGAATAAGACAATATACGTATTCCAAATATGGCAATACACGTATTCCAAATATGCCAATACACGTATTCCAAACATGACAACTGCATCTGAAAATTACAATAATCGTTATAATTAGGGCCTAACTTCGTTGCTGCGCGTATGATCAGATACTTCGCGTGTGGTCAGTTGCGTCACGTGTGTTCAGTTCCGTAATGTGTAGTCAATTGCTAGATGCATGGTACGTTTTCAGAATCATGGATATGGTGATGGGGAAATCTCCGTTTTCCAAACACGATTGGCCTTGTGGGAGGCAGGGAGAATGATTTCCAGAATTAACCTCCAGATTGAAAGAAAGGGCAAGAGCTAATTACGGTAATTACGGTAATTATCAAAGATGGGAAGTAAAGGCTTTAATGTGTGGATATTAGCTCAGAGATAAGCAAAGTCCTTGTCAATCATATCAAGAAGGACACGCATATCAACGTTGCGATGAACTGCCACGACATTGAAGAAGTAGACTCATTCAAATATATCGGGTTCATCTCAAAAAAAAATGGCACGAATAAATCAAAACTAGAATCACTGCAGCCATAATTGTCTTAAACATCAACTAGAAGACCCAATACATGATATCAGCTGTTCGTTTTTAGTACGGACATGCCAAGTACATATACAATATTAATTCATTTTTTTGGTTTTTGGCCTCTTTGTGATGTGTACATGTATCTGGCCCAACTCCACTTAAGTTGTGTGACGTGGTGTTTTGTCGGTATTTAAAGGGGAAGAAAAGGCAATTATTCGTGTCTGTGCATCTAAAATAACTAACCATTTGCAACAACCATTAAGCATATTGCGGCAATATTTTACTAGAATAACCTTATTAGCATGTAAATTGTTTCCGGTCTCGTTACATTCATTATTTTGAAAATATGGCAAGTTCCGAGTCATACGTTGCTCTGGACGGAGCTTCCGACGTCTTCACGACGTCTTCATCTGCGTTGGTCTGCGCCACTCTCGGTCGTTATGTGACAGTATTGGTGAGTGTCACACACCAACAGAAACATCAGTGGTTCACTCACAGCAGTAGGTGAACACAGGGTAAATTAGGGCCACAACCTCTTGGCCAAAGACGCAAAGGTGCTCGCCTGAGAAAACAACTTCTGGAGAAGGAAAATCGGTGAGGCGTTTGAGATGAGAGAGAGGCGACCAGAAATCAACAGAGATTCCGGATACAACCTTCCCGCGATCTTTCTGAACTGGAAGTGTTGTTATGATGTGGCGAAGTGGTGATGTGGTGGCCATCATTTACTCTGTGTTCACTTACTGCTGTGAGTTGGTCCCTGGTGTTTCTGTGTTCTTTGAGTCGGGCTCCTAGTGCTCCGCTCGTTTCGCCTACATAGGTCTGCCGACAGTCCGGACATCCTATCTCGTATATTACCCCACACATGTTGTTCTTGGGGGTTTTGTCCTTGGGGTTCACTATGATGGATCTTATGGTGTTGTAAGGTTTGTGGTACGTCTCCACTCCATGTTCCCGGAAAATGGTGGTCAATTTCTCTGACAGGTTGCGCACATATGGTAAAGGGTTCAGAGCAGCGCTGAGAGCCAACAACTACAGAGAGTGGATGTTCAACATCATCAAGAAAAAGAGTAAGGTATCAAGTGCAGAAAAACAGACCCGCCAAATACCGAACATCCCTTTACCATACACTCTTAGAAATTACCGTATAATTAACGGGCATCTACCGTAATAATGTACTGTATATCTCCATAAAATGGAATTACGGTACATTCGCTGTAATACACGTTCGACATCTATCGACTAAGAGTAAAACCACGATTGCTACGCTTCAGTGCATGCATGTAAAATTATATCATATTGTCAGTGGCGCCACTGCTGCGGAGTGTGGGAGAAAAAAATGCAATCGGTTAATCGCCTGTTTATTGACCTGTACGGAGAATCGGAGATCGGTTCATTTCGGCTCTACGCAAAGTATTCTGGGTAACACTGCGTTCGTCTGCATAGCCGCGTGATAGCGCGGAATTCAATTTAAGTAAACCGTGACAAGAATTACTGCGATACGGTCAAAGGTGGCTTTATGCAGCATAGGCCACATATAAATACGTTACATCAACTGGCAGCAACAAAATGAAAAATAAGCAATTTTTGCTATCCATTAATCTGTTTACATTTACGTTTGGAACTCAAGCCTCCGGGTCATTCCATGTTCGCACATGCGCTGTCGCAAAAATTGGCGATCTCCGAACAGGTCAGTAGAGTACAAATACAAGTTGACACCAAGAGCAATGCTGCTGCGTCTTCTTCTTCTTCCAATGTATTAAGTTCAGTGAGTGGTCAACACAAATATATGAACTTATGACTGAATGTACAAAGTTTCATTTCTCATGGGATTTTAAGTTGAACACAAATGTAAACGTCAGAACAGCCGCGGCATGAGTATTTCTGTCGGATAATCATATGTCATGGACCATGACTCTGTAAACACGTTTCACTCTTAAGTGCAGCTATATATTCCGACAGTTTGCTCGCAACCGATGCTCTTATTAATCACATTGACTGTAGTGGTAAATTATTTAGCTTGTCTAAAAATGCACTGAATCGATGAATTTATACTACTGTTAGTGATTTATAACATATCGATCCGTTGCGCAAGCGTGTCTTCAATATGCATCACTGACTAAAATGTTATTACTACAGCTTTTCCTTTTTGTCGATGAAACGTCATTAAAAATAGCTTAGACTTTCATAATTTATCACATGAGTAGTGCTGCCGTGTATGTTTGGTATATTTGGTATACCATTTGAACAAGATGCGAGGACCTAACTTTCAAATCACGAACATTGTTACGAGTTTACTTAAATAACTAAGAACAATTTTGCAGGCAGTGCACCTTCAACATATATATTATAGTCTTATGAAACATAATATTAATTAATACATGAAAAACTCCCTAATTTTTTATAGAACGGTTTACATACAACCCTTCCACCCCCACCCCGTCGATATTAATTTTTAGCCACAAAAATCAGTGTATGTATATTTATAAAAATTAACTATGTTAATTGGCTAAAAATAAGATTGCTAAATCTCATCTTATTGCACCTTTCAAGTGTTGTGTTAAACATATTTCAGACAGATGAGAAACATTAAGGAATCCCCTTCCCTAAGTAGCCCCCTGTTGCTTCCCTTTTTCGCCACTCTCAGTGGTATTTGAACGTATCAATCACTACCATTCAATGATAAATCAGTAGGGCCTAGGTCTCAGTGGTACTCTTAATTGTACTGAAAATATCATTCAGTACCATTAGGACTTTCAATGGTATTAGAAAATACCATTCAGTATCACTGGACCATTCAATGATATATCAGTAGGTGTCAGTGGTATAATATATATATATATATATATATATATGGTGGTGTGGTGCAAGCACAGGTCTGTAGGACGCGTCTAGACGCGGCTGGTACATAGCCTCTCCATAGACAAGACTCTAGCATGATCTCCTTGTTGTACACTGCGGTAAATGGGCACCTTACGGCCCCAGGCTAACATGCTAAGGATCTAGGAGTGGGACAACTCTGATTTAAAACCTGGGTAGACCCAACTCATTAGTCTTGACAGGCAGAGGGTCTAGGAGAAGGAAAACTCTAACTTTAAACCATGGGCAGACCAAGTCCACTAGTCATGGAAGACATTGACCTACGGGAAAAAAAACCTGGATGACAAACCAACCACATGGGTCAGCATGTGGCTCGAATAAATGACCTCAATTATATGCTATGTCACTTAGTAATTACGAGATTGGCTACCGCGTGCTAGGACTCAGGCACCAGCGAGAAATCAGCGAAGACCTGGAGGGTCGAACAGCCGGCATCGACTCTGATGCGAAGTCCGGATTGCCACTCTCAATGTGGGAACAATGACGGGGAAACGAGTAGAGGTGGTAGAGCTAATGAAGAGGCGGCAACTGTCAGTGATGGGGGAACAAGAAACCAAGTGGAAAGGGGACCGGGCAGTGTACCTGGGAGATTGGTTTAAGATGCTGCATGCAGGGGGAGATGGAAGGACAAATGGAGTGGGAGTGATTATAAAGGAGGAATACAGCAAGAAAGTCATCAGGGTGGAACGATGGGAAGGCAGGATAATTGCAGTGTGGATGTTAGTTGGTGGAGAGATGATGTGCATACTATCGGTCTATGCACCGCAGACAGGGAGAAATCAAGAAGACAAGGATGCATTCCGAAACAACCTGGAAGAAATTATTGGGCATGTGGAGCCAGAAACAATGCTGGTTGTGGCAGGTGATCTAAATACACATGTAGGAAAGAGACAGAACAGTGGGAAGACCTTAGGAAAGTACGGATATGGAACGAGAAACAGAGAGGGACAAGATATGGTTGAGATGCTAGGCAGAAATCAGCTAGTGGTGGTAAGAAGAAGGAATCACACAAGATCACATGCAGAAGTGGAAACAACAGAACAGAGATAGATCTGCTGATTGTTAGAAGCAGCCAGTTGAACAAGGTTATGGACTGCACAATTCTGGCAGGAGAGCACATAACGAACCAACACAAACCAGTGGTTTATGAAATGTTGATAGGAAGAGGCAAACAGGGAAGGAAGAAACAAAGACAGGTAATAAAATGGTAGAAATGTGAAGGAGATGTGATGGCCCAATACAAAACCGAAGTAGAGAGGAAGTTCAGACTACTCCAAGAACAAAGGGAGGATGTGGAATCAGAGTGGAAAGCTCTTAAGGAAGGCATTGTTACAACAGCTGAGGAGATATGTGGCCGAACATCAGGAAAGCAAAACAAAGTCGAAAGAAGAAAGAACAGTGGTGGTGGAACCAGGAAGTTGAACAAGCAATACGAGAAAAAAAGGAGGCACTGAAGTGAGTGAAAGAAGCGAGTGATGAAGAAAAGACAAGGCTAAAGCAGAAGTACCGGGAGAAGAAGAAGGCAGCAAATAAGGCAGTTGCTAAAGCAAGAGATGATAAACAGCAGGAATTATGTGATAAGATTGAAGAAGATGGAGGAAAAAACTGATCTTCAAACTTGCCAGGGATAGAGATAGAGACAGCAAAGATACTATACGAACATCAGCAATGAAGAGAAGCGACGGGACACTGGTCACTGAAGCAAAACAAGTGCTGGGTGTTTAGGAGGAGTACTTCAACAAACTACTAAATCCGGACGAAGAATATGATATAGAGATACCTCATACCGTAAGGAGAGAGCTGGAGGTGAGGACAATAACAGAAGAAGAGGTGGAGAAAGCAGTAAAGAAGATGAAAACTGGAAAGGCTGTAGGAGTGGATGAACTCTCAGTGGAAATGGTGAAAGCAAACAGACTAGTTGGAATCAAGTGGCTGACGAGGCTGTTTAATGTGTGCTTCACAGCAGGAGAGATACCAGCAGAGTGGCGAAGAGGATGACCCAGATACAGAGGCATCACATTACTGAGTCAAGCCCTGAAATTGTTGGAAAGGATACTGGATGCTAGGGTGAGGCTTTCGGTGGAGAGCAAAATCGGAGAGAATCAGCTGGGATTTAGGAAAGGGAGAGGAACAGATGATGGACTCTTTGCCATCAGACAAATTATCGAGAAGAAGAGAGAATTTAAAAAGGATGTAGCGTTCGGTTTTGTAGATCTGGAAAAGGCATTTGACACCGTGCCGAGAGAACTCGCATTTGCAGTCATGAGATGGATGGAGGTTGGAGAAGCAGAAGCCAGAATGGTGGAGGAAATGTACAAGGAGACAACAGCAGTAGTGAGAGTCGAAGGAGAAACATCGGAACAATTTGGAGTGAAAGTAGGACTCAGACAGGGAAGTGCCTTGAGTCCCCTGCTTTTCATTATGGTGATGAACCTGATCAGTGGAAAGATATCGGAGCAGGAAGAACTTAAGAAGATACTGTATGCAGACGACCTAGCAGTGGTGGCTGATAACAAAGAGGAACTACAGAAAGCCAATGAAGATAATGTTTCAAAGTTAGGATATATTTACTTATTGCATGACAATTTCGTGAAATGTTGGTTAGGCTGTATAATTGGACTAAAAATGAGTAATTCCTTTATAACCGCGAACTACCGATCTGACGGCAGATTTTGGTACTAAAGCGGTAGGTTTGTGATTGTCCCAAGAATGAAGAAACAGGACATGTTCTACCCGCCAAATGGGTAGACTTTGCACCTCTGACCCGTGTGAGCCACCCGATTGTCCACAGCCTAGGACAATCCAACTGGGATATTAACCTCAGATTAATCTCAATTCCAGATCATAACCCTCCCAAATGACTAAGCTGGTGGCTACAGCCTACCCCATTAATTAACCATTAGTCACCTTATCCAAGGAGCACAGTGAGACATCTGCAAGTCAAAATTTCCTCTGCCAGATATTTATTACATGTCATAGATGTCAAACAGTGGTGGGCTACGTGTTCTGCAGTGGGTACAACTCTTTCTGCCTTACAGTGGGATGATGGCCAGCAGGGTGCTGCAGTATACGTGGGCCAGCCTAGCTTATCACTCTCGTCTCTAGGAGAACCATCAGTGATATAACTCAATCCCCTCTAGTCACAACCTGAGCGCGTCTAGCGCTATCGGCAGGCTTGAGAAGAAGTAATTAATTATTTTGCCGCCAAATGTATCGGAAGATATTACTAAGCCTCGCTTTGAACTGGGATTAATCAGCTTTGAATTCAGATTATTTCGGAAAGGCTGCGTTTCGGAAAAAATCGCGACTTTTGTGTCTGGTGTTATATTGGGGGCTGTAGTTCAGCAAATCCTCTATAAATTAGACCCGGTGAAGGATTAGGTAAGCAATGCAAACGTTACGCCATCTTGAAGCGCTACCTGAAGGTGTCTTCCAAAAGGAAAATCAGTCTCAAGCTCCGCCCTCCAGCAAGCTGATGTCAACAACGGCCAGTGCAAGACAGCAGCACTCATCCTGGCAATGATGGCCGAATTTGATGAAAAGAGCGACCAACTCTTTATAGACGCTAACGTATGTAAATGTGTATGAGTATTATATAAATTTTATAAATACTCATACTCATTTACATACCTTTTATTTGATATACGTACAAAATTAATATGTGTGTTGTCCCGCTTCGGCGGGGCCATGATAGTTTCATTCAAATCATCAATATAAAGCGGGAAAACTTGTACTAAACACCTTGATGCTGAAACGATCAAATGTCACCGTGCTACCATAACACAATTTCTTATTAGCCTTGTACCGAACACAATTCAATATTATTAATTGGCCTGCGGCAATTCCTGAATTGGAAAGGCTGATTCCCAAATTGGAATTGTTTGTGTGAGAGCAATGGTATCAGAATCGCTTAATCATAGGTCTGATGACAATAAAGAAAACTATAGTTGACATATATATAATACTTTTATTTATATATGTGTTGGTTATAGAAGTGGAACAGCTGCCAACCTTGCCTGAGACACCAGGCCTCGTTTTGTGTGGTAAGAAGTATTTGGTGTATATTGATATTTTCAAGATTTTATAATAATAACTTTATTTAGACACTTATTTCCAAAGTACAACTCTGTTCAATGGTATTGACAATGTTTCTAAAATACTAATACTTATGCAATGATTAACAGAGGTACTAAAATGTGAGTAATAATTCAATACACATTACTTACAACAATTACGGTATGATATTGTGGATAATTAATAAAAACTAAAAATAATAAATAAATAAATATACAATAAAATATTAATAAATAGAATTAGATCTGCTTTCGATACCCTCGATCACACATCGCGTGGCGCGTACATGTTCCACGGTATCAATGACCGCCTGATGCATCTCCCGGAGATGGTTCAGCGCTCCGCGGTCAGAGTAGCTCCACAGATCCAGCGCAGCGACCGACATCAGAGCATCACCGCAGGACCCAAACTTTCTCACTTGCTACCGGTGAAGCGGCGCACATAGTATAAAACAGTAATCCTTGTCCCAACGTCCCTCACAACCTGACACCCCCGTACCCCGCGTCACTGACCACGTGCCACGCCGGTCGCCACGATCTGCAGGTCGCCCCCCCCCCAACGCTCCGCCGGAGGAACTGCGGCTGATCACTTCACTGGACGCCTTCCCAGCACGCCTCAAAACACACCATTCCAAACCCGCTTTCAATGTATAAATGTGTAACATGTTTCTTTAAGGCCATCTTTCTATGTTATTGCATAATTTACTAGTGTATAAATAAAATTGATTATTATTAAATAATTATTGAGATAATATACTAGTTTAATAGTAGACAACTAAATATTATACTAATAAATATTATGATATGATATAAAACTGATATGATGATGTCACATAAAACTAGACATTGAAAGCAAGTTTAAAACAATGTGACTTAAGACGCGCCCTAAAAGTGTCCACACACTCGCTCAAACGCAGATCCTCCGGTAGAAATGTCTAATTCACAATATTACATATTTTGTAGCGGAGCCTCTATAAAGTAGCTTGATGCTGTACTTTACTAACTTGAGCTTGATCTGTTACAGGATAGTGTCTGTTGACTGTGAAACGCATGATGCTGGTCCTGGACAAGCTTGTTGTGGCCAGTCAGACAGAGGACATGGTTGTTGGCATCAGCATGCTGTTTATGGCATATTTTGTCTTCAACATCAAACGTTTTAACACGTTCCTTCTGAATTTTTCTTACAGGGTTTGTTAATCTTCCACAAAAGTTGTGCATTTCAAATGCATGCCTGATAGGTCTACACAAAGTTGAACTCTGACAGCATTATAATTGTAATGCTGATGTCATTTTATATTGTGGTATAAACCAACCCAACATTTGCTATCTTTTCTTTATGGTACGCCGTAAATATGTTACCGTATATTCTACAGTATTATTCCGTAAAAAAATACGGTACACCGTAAATCATATACCGTTAAATTTACGGTACTCCGTTGGCAACCGTGCTGCCAGTCATTTTATCGTAATTTGTTAGGTACATTTCTAAGAGTGTACGTGCGCATACATATATATATATATATATATATATTATGTTTGGTTCGCGACATTTCGACGTACGCGCCTACGTTGGACTACAACCAGACAAGGATATTCTGACTTTGATTTCACTACATCTATCATGATTACTCTGTATGCGCTACTGAGTAATGATGAAGGAATACGATAATATACAACTAGTAGGGGTTCTTTTGAACAAAACGTGTGACTCATTATATATATTACGTTGGGTTCACGACATTTCGACGTATGCGCCTACGTTGGACTACACCCAAGCAAGATTATCCTGACCTTGGTTTTACTACATCTATCACACTTACTCTGCATGCGCTACTTATCTAGAAACCAGTTACTTTATAACGACACGTTTCCGGGGTACCTATAAATATACTACGAATATAGATGATACGCAAATAGTCGTTGGGGAACGATATCTCGTGACCTACATTAAACACGGCTTTAAATACACAATGGAGTGGAATAATATGCAATGACGATATTAATTAATTCATTCATTCACACATTGGCATCATCCTCTGTCAACGCGTGTATGGCAGCATCATTATTCATTAGTTTTCCGCGTAGTAGGGCTTAATTATAAATATAGTTAATTAAATGGTTGTAACTACTTCCCGTTATAGCTACTTCCAGGTATAGCTACAGTTTTCTTCCCTTTATAGCTACTCATTAAGTTTGGCAGTCAAACTAGTCCCGTTATAGCTACTTCTTTAATTATACAATTCAGGAGGGGGCAGCAAGGGGAGCATTAACTATTTCATATTGCATTGAGATTTATATATAAAATGTATCCTACTCTATGAATGTAGGACACATTTCAAAAGTCACAGGAAAGTCATAAATTTAACTATCAGTTATTTTAAATGGAACATATAACATAAAACACACGTGTACAACAGTTTTATTAAGACAACTACATTAATTGTACAGAGTACAGAATTGCGTTTATCAAAAAGTCATAACAATCATCAATCACGTCTTTTGTCAAACATTCTAGTTTCAACAAGTGTCTGTTGATCACTCTAGTTTCAAGAAATGTATGTTGATCACTCTAGTTTCAACAAATGTATGTTGATCACTCTAGTTTCAACAAGTGTCTGTTGATCACTCTAGTTTCAAGAAATGTCTGTTGATCACTCTAGTTTCAACAAATGTCTGTTGATCACTCTAGTTTCAACAAGTGTCTGTTGATCACTCTAGTTTCAACAAATGTCTGTTGATCACTCTAGTTTCAACAAGTGTCTGTTGATCACTCTAGTTTCAACAAGTGTCTGTTGATCACTCTAGTTTCAACAAATGTCTGTTGATCACTCTAGTTTCAACAGGTGTCTGTTGATCACTCTAGTTTCAACAAATGTATGTTGATCACTCTAGTTTCAACAAGTGTCTGTTGATCACTCTAGTTTCAACAAGTGTCTGTTGATCACTCTAGTTTCAACAAATGTATGTTGATCACTCTAGTTTCAACAAATGTCTGTTGATCACTCTAGTTTCAACAAATGTCTGTTGATCACTCTAGTTTCAACAAATGTCTGTTGATCACTCTAGTTTCAACAAATGTCTGTTGATCACTCTAGTTTCAACAAATGTCTGTTGATCACTCTAGTTTCAACAAATGTCTGTTGATCATTCTAGTTTCAACAAATGTCTGTTAATCACTCTAGTTTCAACAAGTGTCTGTTGATCACTCTAGTTTCAACAAATGTCTGTTGATCACTCTAGTTTCAACAAATGTCTGTTGATCACTCTAGTTTCAACAAGTGTCTGTTGATCACTCTAGTTTCAACAAATGTATGTTGATCACTCTAGTTTCAACAAATGTCTGTTGATCACTCTAGTTTCAACAAGTGTCTGTTGATCACTCTAGTTTCAACAAATGTCTGTTGATCACTCTAGTTTCAACAAATGTCTGTTGATCACTCTAGTTTCAACAAATGTCTGTTGATCACTCTAGTTTCAACAAATGTCCAGCAGCACGCAGAAAGGTTTTAACACTGACCTGTCTCTAGATGCACACTCTTGCTTGAACACAGCCTGGCGCTGGTCCACAATGCGATATTTCTTTTTCTTCTGTGGTGGCGGGATGGCTGCGTCATGTTGAGCAACTTTGAGCTTTGTTGCTGCCTGCTCTGTCTTCACAGCTTCCATGAAATGGAAGATGTTGGGATGGTGTTTCCCCACCACCTTCACGAACTTTCAGTTCCACCCCTCAACATGGTTGTTGGTTCGTTTGTCGCTTTCTGTGCTGACATTCCACATATCCATGGGGATCTTTGAATCAGAGCATACATTCTTTTCTTGTTCACAAATAAATGATGTTCACTGTCCATATGTTTTCTTTTCACATGCTACATACATCGATAGTTCCCCCACACCAAAGGCCACCCGCCTTATAAGGCCACTTTAGATTTGCAGAAGGGTTGGCCTTATAAGAGGGGGACTACTGTATATATATATATATATATATGTATATATATATATATATATATATACATTTCCGAGTAAATATAAGAGGGATATATTATATATATATATATATATATATATTAATATGTTAAAATCTTGTATAAATATATATATATATATATATATATGTATCCCTCTTTCCCCATCTCTCTCCCCCCTCTCTCGTCATCTACCCGCAACGTCATCCGTGACGAAGTCTACAAGACATACACCGAAACAAAACAAAACACGAACTCCGGCAGTTCTCGGACTTAGATTTTGTCAGAGATGCAGCTTAAGCTTATAGTTATACAATGGAAACATTGCTGCAAAGCTGTCGTGAGTAACTTAGAAATGTAAAGAACTTCAAAACGAACGCACCTCACACATACACACACACACACACACACACACACACACACACACACACACACACACACACACACACACACACACACACACACACACACACACACACACACACATACCTGCATACAAACCATGCACGCACTCACAATATCAAGGAAATTACACTCGGCATTGGTACCGACTCGCCACATGGCGTTAGGGGTCAGGACACTGTTAGACTTCCTTTACAATATTCACCTGCTCTGACATAAGTGCATTTGAGTAGTCAGATTTCTAGATGTGATTGTAGACAGTAAAATAGTGTATTTTACCAAGCGGAAGGGTATTTGGCAGCAATTTGGCTAGTTGACCCTTTAGCCGGATTACTGCCTGCATCCATTTGTAAATATTAACGGGTGTCATACATACAGGCATTTTGCAAGAGCTAGAAGTATGCAATTTTTGTCAATGAGATGATGATAACAGCAGGTGAGAAGTTTAAGACATTTTATAGGTCACGTTTTCTTATAATCAGACAAAACGTTAACAAGGTCACCAATGGGAAAACTATCAGTGTGCTGACCCCGTTAGGTGGCGCCACCGTACGTAGCCCTGACTAATACCTAAACGAAAACCCAGATTGTCGTTGCTTTCTATGAATTTCGATAACCAATCAATATAGTTATCAAACGAACTCATCAGATCTGGACAACATTATAATTAACCTTATACTTTAATTATATTGACTATTTGACATGCATCTGATGGGATCGATTTATATGCAATGCTTTACATCTATTTTCATGAAAATGTCATGACAGTGTGTACATTGTATAGTACAGACATTCGATATGAGCAGTAAGTTACACAGCAAGAGCCTTGTAAGTGAATTGGCTCTGATCTTCAAACGTCAATATTGTGTTCGCTGGTGTGATTCTCTTGCACTGTTTTTTTTTACTTTAATGTGTTTTTCTCTTATAATATTGCATTTAAGTAACGAGAAACATGCTCGTGTATTATCATATCTTGATTTTATATATGAGGCAACGTGTTTGACATGTAATCTGACATATTGACAGCGCCAATTAATCCAATTAGTCAATGTTAATATCCCGTTGCCATCAGGCATGTGTCGTTCAGTGCGCCGTTACATTGGGATAAGACTGCGTATCAACAAGACGGTTCTATTTCCGGACAACCCCCCTTAAGCGGTGCATGGTGAACGGCCAATCACCGTCGAGTGTCCAGACATTGGTGGTTCTGTGTCAACGGAGCATAAAGAGCAAGCGTCACCTGGTCGTGATCGCAGTGTTGAGCAACCAACTACGGGTGATTCCGGTGTCGTCTACTGTCCTCAATACACCTCACGTGTCCAGTCTACAGGTAAGACGTTCTTCATTCCTCCATCGTTTTCATAGTTACTGCTATATTTGGAGAACCAAAACTGGTCGTCATGCGTTTCATTACAACTGTTTTACACGTCGAGTTTGTGAACATATCCCCTGCCAGTCAAGTTATCTATTTTTTATCGAGACCTTTCATTGGAAAACGCTTATGCAATCAAAAGTACCGAGGACGTGATGGTTCGTTATCTGACCAGACTGATTGTTGGCGGGACATTGTTCGTTAAGCGCATAACTTCTTCTTCGTCGTCGATTACTCTAGACGGGAACGCCTGTCGCCTTCACAAATGATACCGTCTTCCTCAGTGACTCGAGATCAACACAGCTTCTCGTTCATGGGGCGCATAACATATAACAACCTGTTTGTGTACTATGCTGTTGATACATTGAATTAGTTGTTAATGAAACTTCTGATGTTGCGCACATTAGAGGATTCTATTTGACAGTAACTGCCAGCACAACATGCATTTGTAAGTGTTCTTCCTGGCGGAGCGTTTGCCATTCTGGCAAACGTGTCGTCCCTTCCCTTAAACTTAGTTTGTTCTGTGCATTTCATTTTGTTAAAACATGGATATTTACTATTCCTGTGAAATTGCAATTCCACTCTGAAACTTTCAAATCTATAATAATTCATTTTCTGAAAATCTCGTAATTTACGAGTATCCTACATAATTGTATCCGCCATATCATTATGTATTATATATATCGTATGTTACCAATAATTTCTTTCATTTTCAATATAGAATAACATGTACCACATGTAACAATTAATTGTATTTCTCTAGATGTATTTGAAAATAACAGTTTGGCGAAGTATGCACATTCCTTTTCAGTAGTAGAATATTCGGCATTGTTTATAACGAATGTTGTTCCCTTTTCAGTCTTTACCAGCATGACCATGTGCATTGCGAAAACGAGGACATCGACAAGATCTCTGGTGTACATCTTTATGTGCTTATGCCTTTGGCAACTACAGACATTGGCGGACACGAGGTAAGCTAATTAAACACGACACCATCGTGTACACAGTACCCCGCATATATGATTGGTGATAATGTGAAGCGTAACTCCACTTGTCTACGTAATGTCACAACATAGGACAAGGCTGTTAAACAATTAATACAGCGTTCTTTGCCGTAGTTTTTCCTGTCCAGTAAGTGCTATCTTCACAAGCATTATTGCCCTCCGTCTAGTCGAAATTAACTGGTGTCAACGATGAAGAAATGTCGTTTAATACAAATTACATAAATATCGAACCATCCAGTAACACTACAATAGGCTAGTTCGTATGTGTAAATGTATTATTTAGTTCTGTTAAAATCATCTGATAAATGTCGAAATAAAATTCGTTGAAAAAGTACATACGTATGCTGTAATATAAGGTTATCTCAACAAATGTACTTCATCTTTGTTAACCCGACTGGGCTAATTGCGTAACCTATTCACGCACTAAAAAGTTCAATGAATCTTAATGGCGCTGGATGAAGCGTTGGTGTACCTGTAAGTCACCTGTCCTGTTGTATTGGCCTCATCGGACCAACACTGGAAAGCTCTTTCTGTAGCCATTTCTGTCAATTGCCGTTACTGATGTCAACACTACATTGGCACAGTTTCGGTATTAATTATCTGCAATTGGTTATCAGTGAAACGGCTAACTAACGATTAGTAATATTTTCTCTGGAATGCATTAGACACTGACTTCCTTCAATACTGTCTCTGGAATGTATTACACTTCCTTGAATGAATACTACAGCGTATATTTTATATCCGCATTCAACGAAGTGCTTACGTATATATGATTTAACACTTTAAGGTTTGTAGTTTCAGTCTAGCTATAATTGTGTTGCACTTTAGATTAGTTACATCTGTCATAAATATGCTCTCCTTTTATTAACACCCCTTGTTATCGGATAATACATAAACTAACTGCCATTGTACACTTATTGTGTGTGGATATTCACGAGAGATGGGTTACAGAATAAGCGGATGTATTTTTTTTAAATAGCAAGACGACATAGCTGAAGTAACAATGTTTGTTTACGTAGTCACATATAACAGGTGTATTCGATGTGGTGAAGATGACTGGATTGTTGGATTCCACTGGACTGTTGTTGCGCCGCAGCCTAAAGCCATAATAATAATAATAATAACAACCGTAATACATAACTCTTATATAGCGGCACAAATCAGGAACTTCAGAAAAACGTCTCAGATGCGCATCAAACCAAAATCGTTAGGCATCATAA